>CM052709.1:62665129-62777629 GCA_028551405.1 Uromys caudimaculatus | reverse complement strand
CTCGTTCCTCCATCAGCACAAAGGATGTTGGTGGGATTCCTACTTATCTGTCTCTGCAGTAAACTACCAGTTGTTTGGCTCATCCTTCAATCCAGTCCTTCTGCTCAATGTCCCTTCTGACCTCCACTGGGTTTGACAGGTTAATAGACCGATTTCCTGGCCTCCCAAAGATCCAGAGCACTCCTGCATTTTCTGGAGAACTGGGTAAAGTAAAGGATCCAACATCTGATATTTGGCACCAAGAAAGCTGAGCAGAAGATATTTACTAGACCAAAAGCATAAGGTAGTTAGAAATTGTCTTCATGATCCTAGATATTTGCAAATAACAGGTACCCAACTGTAAAGTGCTATCTTTTGGCAATCCACAGCCACATAAACAGGAGCAACCCTGGGTGGCTGCACTTGATCTGCACAAGAATAGAGCCATCACCATCGATTCACGAAGAGCCCTTACTCCTCACATGAATTATTTCCTTTGAAAAGACAAAGAAATGAGGGAGTCATTACCTTCTGTTGTGTCCCTTCTGGTAACAACAGCAGGTGCCAATCCTGTGGTCACAGATGCCTCTGATTAAACTAAATCAAAACTTGAGAATCTGGAAGAGGGACAAACTGAGGAAGAGAGATGGGGGTGAGAAGAAGCCAGGAGAGGGCAGGAGGAAGAATAACCAGGCTGTGGTTATATATGCACGTGAAATCGTCAAAGAACCAGCTCAATGATGACGACAAAGATAAATCAAATTTCTAAAGGTAACTGAACTATGGCAACAGCTGCTTCTTTAGCTCTGAACAGGGAGAAGAGTGCCAAGACAACCTTCGGAGCATGGAGCCAAAGGAGCACATGGAGTGATGCTAACGTCTCAGATGATGCTCTGCATGACCCAGACAGCAGTGGAGTACCCGAAGACCTGGGAGGTGGGTCAGGATGAGAAAACCCATCATGGCTGATTCATAAAAACCAGGACCCAGTACATTTTATCATGTTTTCAGTTTGAAAGAGAGAGGAGACTTCTCGTGGTGGCAGGAAAGCAAGAGGGAAGGGGGGAAGTGTCCCAGGAGAGCTTACTTCCCTAAATCTCTAAGAAACATACTTTTGAATTCTCACCAGAAGCCTTTCATCAGTCCTTACATTCAAAGCTGTGTGACTTCAGGAAGTTGGTATTTAGCCAGGAATTCAAAGATTGCTTTCTTTATTAGGTAATGGCATAATGTTTGAATTTGCTAATGCTCTTGGAATGCTAGTCGCTTTTGAAAATCTAAAATGTGAAATACATTTGAAGACATTTAAAACGTGGGGATGGGGTTTGTTTTGTTTTCTTTTGTTTTGTTTTTGTAAAACTGCTAATTCATCTGTATCAACTTTGTGCAAAAAATAATTGAACACTGCCAACAGTCTTACACCCAAAAGGGCTGAAAGTGTAGAGCAAGTCCCTTAATATTAGAAAGAACGGTTTTGACCATTTTATTTACTTACTTACTTATTTACTTACTACTTACTTACTTATGAGACAGAGTCTATGTCCAGTTAGGACTTTGCAATGTCACCTGTACTCACACTCACTGTGTCCCTTCCTCAGTCTCCCAAGTGCTGAGATTATAGCTGTATGCCACCCTACATAACCCCTCCCCATTTAAAACATCTCATAACATTAAATAAAGTCCTAAGCATGATATATTACTGTTGATAGAAGGCAAATACATCGCCACTTGGCAAATATTTTTCGAATCTGGCATCTGGCAGGTTGTTCTAATATTGGGGTCTGATCACAAATAAAATACTCCCTGCTCTCGTGGAGTTCGTTGATCTTTCTCTGAGTAGAAGCAGAAAGTTAAAGGGATGAATGGGATAAAATAATGAACATAGCATCCAAATACAGAGGGAAGTAACCAGGCCATGGGGTGAGGGGATAGAGGTGGCCACTGAATTCATTTCTATATGACTTTGTATTTATATTAGTTTACATGGGTTTTTAAAACAATTTTCATAAACCTAACTGCAAAGCAAATTTATCATCTTACATGTCTATAGGTTGTAAGTATAAAACAGGTCTCACAAGGTTATAGCCAAGGTATCAATAGGGTGCATTCCTCTGGAAGGCTCCAGGGGGAAAATCTGTTTCCCTACCCATATTTCTAGATGCATGGCCTCGCCCACTCCCACTTCTGTTCTCTGTCCTTCTGTGCACTTCCTCCTCATAAGAGCCTTTGCAATGCCCTCCAGCATGCTTAAGTATTCAAGAGTTAGCTTCTCATTTTTTGCCATGAAGCATGACATAGTCACAGGATTGGGATGCTAGAATACGAGCATCTTTGGAGACAAATTATTTTGTCTACCATAGGGGACAACCGTGACTTTCATCAGGACTATTAAAGGTGGGTTCGCTGGAACAGTAACATCTGAGCAAGATTAAAGAAGGCAGGCCAGTCAAGAGGACATCTGGAGGAGAGCGTGACAAGTACACAAAACGGTCTTTGACCTGTACAAAATCCAGAGCAAATTGAAGAACAGGGAGGAGACCAGAAACATAGGGAGAAAACCTTGGGAAAGCACCGAGAGGTGCAAGGTCTGGGAGCAGAGCCAATGAACGGAGAGAAGAGCTGTGTAAGTTTTATCTGAATGGGCTATGGAGACTCTGGAAGTATCTGAGGAGTGACATCACCTCACTTCCACTTTGAAAGTTTCATCGAGTGACTGTGTCATTGATCTTTTGTAGGCAGGAAAGAACATCATGAGGAATGGAGTCTGCACCCTGTGAGGACCTCAGGGCTCCAGACAGGAGATGACAGAAGAGTCTGGGAGCGAGGAAAGGCCCGGTGAGCTGACATGGACAGGACGGAGTGAGGTCAGCCATGGTGGCCTTGGGGCTGGAGGTGGTAGAGGAGCAGTGTTGAGAGAAATAGGGGTATGAATAGGCTTCTCTGACCTCTCCACAGGGGCAGCCATTCATCCTCCATCCAAGGAGACCCTAAGGTCCATCTCATCTCTCCTCCTCCTAACTCTCCACCCTTACTCCATACTTAAAGAAGTGACTCTCAGACCACTGATGGAGATATGAAAGAGAATGACTTCCTTATTCCTTTTTAGTCAAACCCATAGCAGGTCTAAGTTCCTATCTTGTGTGGCTGGTAAGAAAGGATTAAAAAAACAAAGTCAAAAACAAACAAACAAAACCACATCAATTCTTCAAGAAGAAGGCTCTTTTCCTACACTGATACAGGTCACACAAGGATGTGGTAGTACAGAAGAGCAGCATTAAGAGCTTCTGAGCACTGGTGAAGAGTGATTGTCCTCTAAGCTGCCAGGCAACTGAGCCTTGGGTAATTCAGAGCCCTGGGAAATTTTACATGGAAGGTGTTTGCTTTGGAGCGAGGAAGAATGAAGTGGAAATTGCTGGTTTCTTTGGAAACTCATTTGTGTCGTTTGATGTTTTCCTGGAAGCTGTCCTGTGAGAGGATGTTTTGCTGAAGCAGGCACATGAGAGGATGTTTTGCTGAAGCAGATACGTGAGAGGGTA
This sequence comes from Uromys caudimaculatus, assembly GCA_028551405.1. NCBI lineage: Eukaryota > Metazoa > Chordata > Mammalia > Rodentia > Muridae > Uromys > Uromys caudimaculatus. Next base: position 62,774,114 of record CM052709.1, on the reverse strand, counting down.
TATGATGTTCTACAGGAACAGACGCTTGAGAGCGTGCACAATGTTTAGAAAGAATATGAATATAGCCCCACAGACAGTGAGAGGATACTCTTGCATTGCTCTGCTGTGCAACACTTTGCTGGTCTTGCGTTCCCACTCCGTGCAATGCCTCGCTGGTCTTCACGTCTCGTAGAGAGAAATATACAAAAGAATTTCTCGTGGTACTCCCGCTGATTCTTGCCACTGCCGCTTCCGCTTCTGTTAACTTGTGCCAATTCGGTGGAGCATTGTGGTTTCTGCCAGATGGAGCAGCTGCTACTAATTTGTGTTTGGTACTTGCTTTTGAATTGGACTGCTCATATCCTGAGAACAAAGACTGGAATTGTCCCCCCTCCCCAAAGAACTACTTCTAAACAGGTCCACAACCCCCTTGTCCTATTAACCATCTTTCTCCCCTACCTTTGGTCTGTGGGCTAGAAAGGAGGGTTGAAGCATTTAAGAACACTAAATAAAATAGGCTTTGAAAAATCTAAGCCTACTGTGGAGTCTGCTAGTTGACATGCAAATTATTCTACAGAGTCAGGGAGTGAGCAGTGGGAGCATCCACCTTAAATTTATGAGCAGTGGGAGGATCCACCTTAAATTTATGAGCAGTGGGAGGATCCACCTTAAATTTATGTAGTTTTTCAATAGACTTAAGCATTATCTACCCCTCCTCCCCATCCAGCTCCTGGAAACTGGGTCAAAATTTGACTGGGCTAAAAAGGTAGACTTCTTTTTTTCAAGAACCTACATACTTGCTCCCCAAAATGGTAGCCACTATGGCCCTAGAGTGTCAAGAAATGAGGCTCAAAGAGAAAGAAAAGTAATAATAAAATACGCCGTAGCTTTCCAATGGGGGAAAGGAGAAAGGCAGAGATCTTACGCCCGCAGACCTGGGAACCGCAGCTGTCAATATGGCCAAGGGGGAAAAAGCTAACCACATCTCCCATGCCACCTGTAGGAGGAGGAAGGAATACAGTGCACCAGGATGGATTTCACTTCCTAATTACAACAAATTGAGAGTGCCGAAATGAACTCTTTTCTAGGAGTCTTCTCCCAACCAAATTTCAGTTTACAGGCTCTGGATTCCAGGCATCCAGCACTGACTAATTGGCTTTGAAGAGATCAAAGCCTAGATTCCCCTACTCCTTGTTCACCAGACACCTCCCGATGTCTGTAATCCTCACTGGTGCATTAAACAAATGGGTCCTGGTATCTTATCTTAGGGAGAATGGCTGCCTTAAAGGTGAATCATGTTATCTGGTTTTCTGCAAATGTTGAGTGTGAGTGGCCAGTGCATGGAAATCCCATATTCTCCATGGTTCTCCTTCAGTTCCTGCCTCCACACTCTTGCCTTGAGCTCTTGTCCTAACGTCCAGTAGAGGTGAAGTGTTACCCGGGATTCCCAGATGAAACAAACCCCTTTCTCCCCGAGTTGGTTTTGGTCAGCGTGTTTTATCACAGCAAGAACACGTGGACTTCATAATTTCTTCCTAGGAGTTTGATCATTGGCAGGATGCTGCTTTTACATCTGGGGAGGATGTCACTAACTTGTTGGGATTGTGCTAGTTGGATTTTTGTAGATCTCACAGCCTGTGCCATCCTGTGGCCTCTGAAGGACTATTCCCAATGACATCATGGGAATTAGGAAATACACTAGGAAGTGCGTGTTCAGACTCCTTTAAAGTGGTTGAACTACCTCAGAGCTTTCCAGGTACCGACTGCAGTGCCCATTAGAGGTTCACAAGGATCCTCAGGGGGATAGTGGATGGCATAGTGTGGCCTCAGAAATGAAGGGATGGACTGTCCTTGAAGGGAGGGGCCTCATCCCTGGCTGCTGTCAAAGACTGAATAGTTAACCCAGTGTGTTAAAACTATCAAACAAGGACACTCTGGGTAGAAACGCACAACCTATGTCACTTCTAGCCTCAATAGATATGATAGCTCTGGCTTTTTTTTTCACCACATACCCACTCCTCAGGTAAGAGTGACTTATCTAATTGGTATACTCAAGAATAATGACTTGGATATTTTCACTTAGCCAAGTTGCTTATATACACCCCTTCAGAGGCATAATCTAGTATAGAACTGCCCAGGCCCCTGAGTGAGCAGAAAGTCTGCCTACTTCTATATAGTTCTTGCTGGGAAACCCATCTGGGGCCAAGTGATACCTAATGACAAATAGCAGCTTGTGTCACTCAAGAAGGTGATATTTAAACCAGAGTTTATTTTTCTTGTTTCTCAATGGGCTCTCAATTAACTTTGAATCTACATAGAGAATACTGTTACTATTTATTCAACACACCAACTGGAGAGAACAGTGTTTTCTCCATTGAAGTAGCTAAATTAGCAGAACAGCTGGAGCAGCTGGTAAACACTTTTTCACTCAGTCTATCTGATAGTAAAGGAATCCTGCCTGAACACAAGCCAATGCGAAGGAGGCAGTGCCAGGAGTACCCTGTTAAACATCTGTATCCAGATGTATGTGACTTCTGTGAACTTTTCAGTGTGAGAGCCAATGCATTCCCTCTTTTTGAAAAAAAATCTATTTAATTTTTCATCATGTGTACCAGTGTAGGGGTTTGTTCCTGAGTGTGAGTGCAGGTGCCCGCAGAATCCAGAAGACGATGTCTGATTCCTGGAGGTGGAGTTACAGGTAGTTGTGACTGTCTGGTATGAGTGAGCACTGAGAACTGAACTTGGGTCTTCGACAAGTGCTCCATAATCACTGGGCAATCTCTCCAGCCTATTACATCTTTCTCTCATGGGATCTAGAGTCAGACTGAGAGCTTCACTCACAGAAAAAGATCTGACCAAATGCTATTCGGGGATGAGCTGTTTCTCTTGAATCTCAGTCTTGAAAACATCAACTTTTAAAATTTGCATCTTATTTGCATAAAGCATAAAAGGAAACTTGCATAAAGCATAATGTTGGCGTGTAGAAATTAATAGTTCTGCCCAGTTCCGCTGTCTTCAGAGGTGCTCCTGCTACCAACTGGAAGGACAAGGTGTTGGTGTGGCTCAGGGATAGAATATTACTGACACCAGATAATGGAAGGGCAATTTGCGAATTAACTGCCTTATGTTGCCTGTGCCCACCCCCCCCACCCTGCCCCTGAGCTTTTGATAGTATCTTGTTTTATATCCCCATGACAGACTGCTACAAAGTGAATGATTAACAGGCTTATTTCTTAAATTCTAGAGGCTGGAGATTTCAAGATCAAGGGTAAGCACCAGAGGATTTTCTGGCTGTCCTTCCTGAAGGGAGTCTGACCAGCCATCACAAGTGTGGCTCTGGCAGGCCTTACCCTTCTCTCCCATTCCCTTGCCTGGCAAGAAACCCATTAGATTATATCTCAGAGCTAGCCCTCAATGTCCATTCCCTCACTTGGCCACTTCCTCCTCCCGAGGCTGACGACCAAGTTCCAGCTGTCAATGTATTGAGGTACAGCAATCAAAGCCCTTAGGCTCACCTAATTAACATGCCCAATTAAAATTAAACACCTCATCCTAAAACAGGGGTTCCCCTTGTTCCTTTATAAACTGCCATTCTCCTATGAGCCACATCTGTCTCCTCTCTATCCAGAGGCGGTCCTTTGTCCCCTCCAGGACAAATACCCCTTCACCCTCTCCCCTTCTCCCTAGTTCTCTGTCTCTTGTCTTTGTCTACTATTCCCTGCCCTCTGTCCCTCTGGGGCAAATAAATCTTCTTTGTGCTGAGAACTTGGTCTTAGGGTCCTGGGCCAATACCGATCCCAACACCACCCCATGACAGAAAGACCCAAAATAGTAAACAACAAATGCTAAACTTGCTTTCTACCTAACCCACTTCCCTTCTATGCTCTGCAGTAAGATGTTACTCCATCTCTCAGCCATCTGTTAACATCTATCTTTTAGCTATCAGGAGTGGAATCATCAAAACTTAGGCACTGCCCCCCCACTAGGCCCTCCTTGTCTACAACATTAAAATTAGACTTCCAACACCTCAACTTTAGTGAACACCCTTAAACAACGGCACTAACCACACTGCTTTTCTTCATCTTATCTATATAATTGACTTAACTTTTTTTTTTTAACTGTGGGCTGGATAGCGATGTATTTGTGTTATGGCACATGTGTAGAAGGGAGAGTCTGTTCTTTCCTTCTACCACAGTTCCAGGGATTGAATTTAGGCTAGAAGTACCTTCATCAGCTGAGCCAACTCACTGGCCCCTTGATTTAAAAATCTTTCACGGCAATAATCTAGTAGTACATATTTGCAATTTTAGAAAGAATGGCCTGATTTTGGAGGAAGTAGATAGGTCCTGTCATGACCCCCTGCAGAGGAAGAGAAGGGAGCAGGAAGAGGAGAGGTGGGGCAGGAGAGAAAAAGGAAGAGTAGGAATTGTTTGTAGCATTAGGACTTTAAAATTGAATTCACATTTGCCTCGTTAGTAGTGGGTACATTCCAAACATACCTGCCATTGCTGAATAATTTCCTGACGATTCCCTCTCGACAAGACTCAATTGTAACACTGAAAGAGTCTGTGAGGGCAAAAGAGACGTGTGAACTGGCAGGGTGAGTGGGAATTCTAAGATGACTCTCCACTGCGATCAGAGCCCCAAGCTCCCATCCCTGAAACAAGATGCCCACTGTGCATTTGATGTGGTCCTCACAAGGGAAAGACAGGAGAGTTGAGGAGAGCAACAGAAAACGGATGGTTCGTTTATCTGTAAAATTGGCTGTTTAATGGCTGGGATGTCTAGACTGAGTCTATAGGTAACCATGCATAGGAGCGGTCACGATTTACAAAACTCATAGAAACAAGCTACCTGCGTCTGGATTTGGGGTAAGGAACCAAGTGTGAATATGGTAAGTCATATTTCTTCATTTGCTTCGGTTGGTTTCCTTGCTTTGCATTGCTTTGGTTTTTAAGTCCAGTCAGTTCTTTAGGATGTTTACCTGACTCTTGAGAAAGTCTCTAAATGGCCTCATCTAACTAAGTGGTGTCCCTTCACTGATTTCAGACAAAGCTTTTCATGGATTTCTTCCAGGCATGCACGTGCAAGCGGGATCTGCTCACAGGGACACTGCCGTCTCAATCTCGAAGCAGATGAAATGGAAAATTAATCTGCTAAGATAATACAAGCTAAGAAGACATTCATTTTCATTCCATATCAGAGTCCCCGGGTGGGGTTGGGGGTGCAGGGCTAACACAGCTGAAATAGAGAGGGAGCCAAATACAATGACATCATTTACTCCAGGGAGAGAGCATAGCCAATTTGTAAGTTGTAAAAATGTCAAGTCTCTGAGACCTTTGGGAGGACTGGAGGTTCAGCTAGTCCATGGACCCAAGACAGCAATGACAGCACAAGAGGAAGGAGGACTCGTCAAGCTATGCTGATCTGCAAAGCTGTCTGCCTCTCCTCCACACCTGGAGTTTCATTCAAGACGTCCACACTGCTCTGACTTCCCTTCTCAGCTCTTGGCTGGCTTACCAGCCCAGACTCTACTCTGTACCCAGTCTCCTAGGTCCTGGAATCTGAGAGGTCTCCTATGACTTCTCCTATTTGGTTAATGCTCCCTGTCATTCAGCCCCATGAACGCCATCATAGCTTTTGAGACATTTGCGGTCCCTCCGATCATTCTCCTTGGTACCCACCTCCTCCTTTACCTACTGAGTGGAGCAGCCAGCGACTCATTCCGCCCCACCCCCGAGTCTTCAGTGGTGAGAACAATGCTGGCATATAATGAATATTAGCACATTCTTGTGGTTGAATAATGTTTCCCAATTATGAATCCCTAGATTTTGATAAATAAAAATAACAATTATTATATGTATGCTTTATTTATTTATTTATTTATTTAAAAAGTAAGCAAAATCCCTTCTTATTTGGAAATACAGTGAAACATTGAAAACAAAACCCAATAATTCAGGAAAGAAGGCTCAGGTCACAATGGGATTGTTAGTAGGACCCATGGTGATGCTCCACTGTAATCCCAGCACTCGGGAGGCTAAGGAGGAGGATGAAGAGTTTGAGATCCGGGTGGGGGTGGTGGGGGTGGGAGAGACAGAGAGAGAGAGAGACAGGGAGACAGAGAAACAGAGACACTGAGACAGAGAGACAGAAACAGAGTGACTGACTGGCTTCCTGATCCCTCTTCTTTTTTGGGTTCAAGTTCTGTAGGGAGAGAAGGATTCCCCACCCCCCAGAAAACTCTCAGAACAGCTGCCATCAAAAACAGACTTTGAGGTGGTTTTCAGTACTGACCTGACCCATGGCAGTGGTCCCCACATGCTTACATCATAGCCTGCTGATCATATATTAGCGGAGCTGTAGCTATGAAGATTTTTACTATGTGTCATGCATCCATTCTGTGCTTTGATGTAAAATTGCACCGAAAATGAAAAGAGGCAGAGTTTTTTAAACTATGCCAGGGCAGCAAAAGAATTATTTCTATTGCAGCGTCTTGAAATGTCTAGCTCTCTCCCCCCGGGTTTCTCTCCAATGCCTCCACACAATTTACAGATGTAACTAAAGAGAAGGCACTCACTTCTGCTAAGAAACGCGAGGAGGAGGCAAATGTATCAACCCTGTATAATTCTAGTTTCTTTTTCTATACATCATGTGACAGTTCTGATTATAAACTGATGGCAGACGAGCCTTGGTATGAAGCCTTCACCGTTATGTAATGCAGACATGTTGCTCATAACCACAGGCCAGATGGGAACTGTGAGGCTTTGACTGGAGAGTGAACTATTTGGCCTATTTTGTGTAAATCTTCAAAGCATAAATTAAAAGCAGAAGATGTATTTTATGGTTTCAAGATCTCAAAACCTCGACCACACTCTGTGAACCTGCCTGTGTTGTGAAGGACAGCTTATTCAGTCGGCTGTCCTGGCAACCTTATCAACTCTCTTATGCTGTTTCACTCTGAGATGCCTAAAGACAAATGTACCCTGAGATGAGGATTCCGGTCTCTAACTATGCAGCTCGAACCCTGAGGCCAGACAGGGTTTATTTTAGTGTCTGTTTGCAGTATCCTCTGTGGTACATCATGTTGAAAGTTTTCTCATTCAGAAAATATTTCAGTCTTTCATGGCTTTGCAGGGCCTACATGAAAAGGGGTTCGGTACACATAGAAACGATCTCTCAGTTAGCACTTGAAACATATTTATTTTCTTTTCATATTGCCTGAATAATTTATGTGGTATATTTTGCTAGTTATAGAGAGGAAGAATTTTAAAATCCATTTCTTTAGAGTTCAGAAAGTTTCACTTCTTCCATAAATATCAAGCCAGGACTCAGCATATCTTTAGGAGCAGTACAGTAAAATAAAAGATGAGTTTAATGTCTACATAGAAATATCCACACTTACACTATTTCCCTAGACCTAAGTGAACTGAAACAGAAATATTGCCAACACTCTAACAGGCAAATATTCCCACTGACCAAGAACGCATAAATTATTTCTAACCTTGTATACCAGCGAGGGAAACCAAGATGCATACTTTAGACATAGGAAGTAGGAAGCAATTTCAAAGTAGATCATGTGATAGTGGTGGCTTGGAATAGGAAGGATTTTACACTGCTATTTTTTCCTCCCTAGCCCAACCCCCCCAGTGAATGCTGGGATAGCCCTCTGGAGGTCTGTGCCTGTTCCCCAGGTTAACAAAAGCTCAAAGCCTCCCTCCTGTATAGTTTAAAACTACAAGCTCTTAGCTTTTGGAGATAAACACGCAAATGTTTATAGATGAAGTGAGACACACACACATTCTGTGTGGGGTTTGTTCTGTTGTTTTTCTTGCAGTGCTGGGCAGATCAAAGACATGGTCCTGCTGGGCAAGTGTCAGCCAATGTGCCATATCACCAGACCAACCACATTTGCTTTAAAATAACCTGGGAGCTGGGAAAGGGGAGTAGAGGGAGAAGAGTGTCATAGATGGAAGAGAATCAGACATGCATTGATCACTATATGAGAAAAATGATAACTATATTATTGACGGTTTTTTTCTCTCCAATTTTGTTGTTTTATAAAGTTAAGAAAACAAAACAAAGCAAAAACCCAACTCTTTAACGCTTAAAATCAGCTATAATACCATGCCTATGTGCAAACAGGCAGCACTAATTGTATTCAGTGGGTTAAAAAAACAAATCAGTCAACTAAAGGAGAACGTGAAGTTAGAAGTGAACCATGATGGGAGTTTTGAGGCGGGTGGATGGAGAGGGGGCGTGAGGAATACAATCAGGATACATTGTATACATGTATGAAATTTTCAAAGAGTAAATAGTCATTAAAATACACAGCAACACTTGTAGCTGGGCACGGTAGTGCATACTTGTAATCCTGCAGAAAGCAGAAGCATCCCAACCAAGATCGGGGATGGCTGGGGCCACATGATGACATCCTGTCTCAAAAGAGTCAGGGAAAGCCCCTATCATTTGGACTTAATAATTTACCTTTCAACTTTAGGTCAATCTTTCAAGTGCTCAAAGTCACATCCAAATTTCATCTGTGAGTTTATTTTTTCTTAACCCAGCGCTTCTGTTAAAGCTATTTTTCCTAAATGGATAAATATTATGCCTTACCTTCGTGGACTCTGCTGTGTACCGTTTTTCCCAGTCTGAGTTTACTTTTCTGTACAATAATGGCTTTGCGTTGAATAAGTTCCCAGAGCCCTGCCAACCTATAATTACTGAGGCCAACTTGACCACTTATTTCTAAAGACAAAGATCCTCTTGCCAATGAACTCTATGAGTCAGAGCTGGACTACAGTCTGAGCAAAGACTGATGTACGCTTGCAATATTGAATTGTTTGTGGAATTTTGCTAAAATTTGGTCCCACCCTTTTTATATTTCGCTATTCATGGCTTCTCGGAAATTTGTCATGTCAAAGGAAAGCTGATATAAATAATCTGTAAGGTCCACTTAGCAATATTTCCTCTGAAGAATGTACCTTGGAAAGGGTTAGAAACTGAGAACAGATTAGTGACTGCTTGTAGGAATTTGGCTGAAGAGTGTGAGTCTACAGATCATGGGAAGATGAATGACTAACAGCTTTTGGCTCTCTATGTCACCCAGACACTATTTTCTGTTGTTTCAAATGACTTACAGTAAATATTTTTGTTGCCTGGATTTCTATTATTAAATGTTCGATAAAGTTATTTAAAAGACAAAGAAATGTTTTGGAAACCACTGAATTTAATGGGAGTAACTTTTTTACCCTTTAAAAAATAAATGCTCTAGTTCCATGATGCTAATAGTCAAATACATTCAGAAACTTGATGCAAGTGACTCTTAGTCTGCATCCCTTTCCCTCCCTGCCCACTCACCATAAGAAGCCCCACCCACAGGCTTGCTGCACTCTGTGAGCCCCTGATGCTAAATACAGTTGTCCAAATTGGGGGGGGGGGGTCCTTTCAGGGCTCTACAGCTCGGATAAAAATCAATTAATCTGATGGTTAAAGTGGGAAGATGAAACACGAGGCTCTGGAGACTGACTTCATTAGAACTCTCCTGACTGACAACATCAGAAATGCAAACTCAATTGTGCTTAAACAAAATATAATAATTTGTTAAGTCATTAAGTTAGAAGTCCAGAGAATGATTTTTCCAGCTGACTGGGTGTAGAACTCAGAGGACATATTTAGACCTGAGACTCCCTAGTTTACGGTTGGGTTTTTTATCTAGACTATTTACCTTCCCAGGCCAGGTTCTTCTCAGTCAGAGGCAAGGAATCTCCCAGTAGCCTGTCTCTACATTGTTTCATTTTAGAAACCCCATGTGAGAGTCAAATTCTTTTTTAAATTTCAGAAAAATCCCCAGATTCACTGGCCAACTTTGGATTTGAGCCTATATATGATCTAAGGACAAGAACTAGGGAACTACAATGGTCTGATGGTCCAGTTTCCACCCTTAGGTCAGCGATCCCTGAGCTCATGTATTTAATAAGAAGAATGGATAGCTCTTTCCATAGAAACTGTGATGTTCCCGCTCAGTAACAAGCCATCTAGTGGAAACAGGAGGTGCTAGCTAATTGGTTAGTAGTTGACTACATTTTTTTGTTTGTTTCTTTTTGTAGGGATTGAACCCAGGCCTTGTGCATGCTATGCAAGCATTCTTCCTCTAAGCTATAACCCTGGCATACTGACTGTTAATAGATCTCCATCCAAAGCCAGCCCTTGACTAGTTCTCCTTAAAGGAGGAATATATGCAACAAAGTTGCTAGCAGAATGGACTCGTGGGGCTAGGAAGAGCCACAGTTTGCCTTTGTCTAAACGACTGTGTTCTCCCCCCACCCCCATCTGACTGAATGTGGCATTTTATTCTTTAGCTGTTACTCTTTTTAGCTGGGATTATGCTGGAAGGAGATAACCAAGGCCACCTATGATGACAGAAGGTTTAGTAGTCGTGCTTGTCAACCTGACTGGTCTAAGAAATTTCTAATAAAACACACCTCTGGGGTTGTCTGTGATGGTGCTGTCAGAGACGATCAGATAATTAGGGCCATCATCCCTTAATCAATCATGATATGGTAGCATTGTTGGAGAAAGCTGACCACCAGGAAAGTGTTCTCAGGGACTAGATCTTGCTTTTACTACTTTTTCTCTATTTCATGGCTGCCATGATGTGAACTGCTTTGATCCAACTTGCCCTCCCTTGACTATAATGAGATCCTGTGGTGAATCTGCTTGGCCCAGGGAGTGGCACTATTAAGAGGTATGGCCTTGTTGGAGTGGGTGTGGTTTTGTTGGAGGAAGTGTGTCACTGTGGGGGTGGGCTTTGGAGGTCTCCTCCTATGCTCAAGCTCTAGCCATTGTAGAAGAGAGCTGCCTGAGGATGCCAGTCTTCTGCTTGTCTTTGGAACAAGATGTAGAACTCTCAGCTCCTTCTCTAGGACCATATCTGCCTGCCCGCTGTCATGCTTCCTGCTATGGTAATAATGGGCTAAACCTCTGAAACTACAAGCCAGCTCCAATGAAATATTTGCCTTCATAAGAGTTGCTTGGGTCATGGTATCTCTTCACAGCAATGAAACCCTAACTAAGAAACTCATGGATGAAGGCAGACCCTGAGAAAATGCAAGTTCAGATGAACTATTCCTCTCTTACTTAAATCAGGTATTTTGGTCACAGCAAAGAAGAGCTAATGAATATAGAAAGTATATACAGAGTTCCTCCTTACTCTTACTCTATAAAAGTTCAAAAACATTGTCAGATTTACGGGGTAAGCCTCCTATATCTGGAACAAGCCGGCTGGCGTATTGATCCAATACAACCATTAAAGTAGCATGGCTTGTTCATTGCTTTGTTCTTTTGTTGTTTGTTTGTTTGTTTGTTTTTTGTCTTTGAAAAGATGGAACTGTATAAACCCGGTGTTGGTCAAAGGGAAAAACACATAAAAGTGTTTTATTGTTGAATGTAATATCATTTAGATTCACAGCAGTTCTCAACCTTCCCAATGCTGTGGGCCTTTAATACAGTTACTCCTGTTGTGAAGGCCCCCAACCATCAGATTATTCTCATTGCTACTTCATAATGGTGGCTTTGCTACTGTTATAAATCATAATGTAAATATCTGTGTTATCTGATGGTCTTGGGCAACCCCTCTGAAAGGGTAATTCAGTGGTCCCCAGAGAGGTCCTGACCCATAGGTCGAGAAGCACTAATTTAGGATAAATACTCTTCACTGCTTATAAAAATCAATTAGACTTGATCCAAATGAAGCCTTACCTCCTGTATAAATCTTGGGTACTCTGCTTGTATCAATTGCTTCCCTTTCCTTCCTCTCACCTCCTTTTTTCCCTCCAGGAATGTTTCATTTATTGAGTTGTTACTATGTTCCCACTGTGTTAAATGTTTTTCACATATTATCTTATTCCTGAACTCATCAAGTCAGGACCTTTAAAGGTGCTATTATTTTTGCAGAAGCACAAAGAAGCCAAGAAATGTTATCCAATGATATATAACACATTAGTAAGTGTAGCTTTGAACCCATTGTGATTCCTGAGCATGTGCTTTCAGCTATCTTGGTACAGTTCCTTGTGGCAGTTTTGATTCTGCTTCAGTATGCAGAAAAGGGGTTTTGTGAACTAATGTTACAAATGTAATTAGTCATCAATTGATTTCTAGTTCATTAAAATACGGATGTATAATTGAGCCAATATTATTACATGATTCATTTAAAAGGTTGGTGGCAAAGGAAAAGTCAGAAATTCAAAGCACAACCTTTCAATATACTGTTGCTCGCTTGAACCAATAGAGGGGACCACGTGCACGGGCCAGAGAGCCACTTTCAGCTTCTCTAAACGACCTCTGGCAGCAAGCAGAAGAAGCTGAGCTCAGCCTACAACTTGAAAGAGGTTAGAAGCAGACTCCTCAATAGAGCCCAACACTGCCTAGACTTCAGTCTTCTATGACCCTAATCAGAAAATTCAGTCAAGCCTATCCAGACATCTGGCCTACTGAACTGGAAGATTTTTAAAAAAGAAGAAAGTTGTTTTAAGTTGTTAAATTTGTAGCAATTTGTCATACAGCTATAGAAAATTTATATAAGATTTTGTTGTTGTTGAAGTTTTCGGTTAAGCCATGTGAAATGGCCAATGTCAACTGCTGTGATCTAAAAAAGAAATTACTTTTTTTTTTTTTAAGTTCCATGTAGAATTATCTGGGGGTGTCCAATCTAGTATTGTTTCCTTAATGCAGTGTCATAGACTTGACATCTTAGGAAGACACCGGAAATGTCTATGGACTACTCAGTCCATTGTCTTTTTTTTGTTTTGTTTTTCGAGACAGGGTTTCTCTGTGTAGCCCTGGCTGTCCTGGAACTCACTCTGTAGACCAGGCTGGCCTCGAACTCAGAAATCCACCTGCCTCTGCCTCCCGAGTGCTGGGATTAAAGGCGTGCGCCACCACTGCCCGGCCAGTCCATGGTCCTTCACTCCCAAGAATGTACATAGCAAAATCTGTGCTGACAGTCCATCCATCCATCAGCACAGCAAGTGCCCCCTAGTCCTTATCATGTTGCCTAGTACGCTCTGGGTCTTTGCTCTCATAGAACTACTGGAGATATTTTTCAGTTTAGACGATAGGTCAGGACTTTAAAATTCTTTTTTTTTTTTTTTCTTGCAAATATAAAGAGGTTTATTCACTTGTTACTGGGGTATAAAACATAACATATAAAAAGCCACCATCTCGCTTTAGTGTGAACATCTCGTGCTGGCCGTGGCCACCTCAGCCTTCAAACATAGCACAGCTGGTGCAGAGCATCTTCTCACCATCGTCCGCATAGTCTGCAAGGCCACACAGCACACAGGCCAAGGCACCGCAGCCCCAGCAGGTGGATACACACTGCCCACACAGGGCCCCTCACACTGGCTGCAGACCGCCTTTCCATCCACAGATCTCACGCAGGACTAACAAGCGACTGGTGCTGCCCCGGGAAGGCCACCTTCCAAGGCCTGAGCTTGGCACCGTGTCAGTAAGCCATCAGGTCCAATCAGCATCTGTCCCCTCGCAGCTTGAGGGGCTCCCACCAGACCAGGCTTCAGTGACTCCGGCAGGTGGTTGATGGAACAACCTTCGCCCCATATGTGATCTCTACAGGCCTGGGCCCCTTGGAAAAGGAGCTGCTTGGTTCTTTTGAAAACCTCGCGCGAGTAGCGCTCGGCGAACACACCGTGGCTCGGCTCTTTCAGGCCCACGTGGACTTTGGGTTGAAGCGGGGCAGCGTCCGTGAACCGGCAGCTCCGCTTGGGCATGGTAGCAGGTACCAGGCATAGACCACAGCCCTTAAAATTCTTATTGTCAAACAAAAGGGCAGTTGGAAGGAAGGAAGGAAAGCAGGCAGGCAGCCGGGCAAGTAGCTAAGACGTATCAGAAGTTCTCATGCACAGAAACATAACCCAGTTGATGAGATGGGAATTCAAGCCATCTTCTCAAAGCAGCTCACTCTAAGCCTCATTCTAACAAAGAAGAACCTGGGTGTAGTGATGAGCAGCATCAATCCCACCACTTGAGAGACAAAGGCAGGTTTCTGAGTTCAAGGCCAGCCTGGTTTACTTAGCAAATTCCAGGCCAGCTAAGTCAATATGGTGAGACGCTATTTCAAAAAAAACAAAAAACAAAAAACAAATGAAAACAAAAATAAGACACAAATCCTTAGTTGTGCAAGAACTCAGCAGTTGTGCTTATTTTATAAAACTTTGAAATGTTTTTAAATTTAACTTTTACTGTGAACATCAAAATATAAATTCAATAACGGTGCATATTTTGATCCCATGGATATGGCTTTGAGGCAGTCAAGACCAAACAGCTCCTCCTAGTTGTCATGGAGGGAATGACACTATCAAATCAAGAGTTTCTGTTGAGTCTCACTGAAAGATGTAAGAGCCAGTCACAAGTTCTGACCACTGTTGCTTGAAGGGCTATGCGTGAAGGTTGCCTCAGCCATGCAGATACCCAGAAACTATGGTTGATTTATAAACTATGGCCAGATGACTATAGCCCATCAACTTGGTAAATACTCACTGTTAACAGGCTCTGCCCCACAGTTATCTGGCCACAGCCAGATATGCCTGACTCAGTAGAAAAAAGGCTGCTTGCTCCCTCCTCACTCTCTTACGCTCTCCACGTGCTCATGGCCGGCTCCTCCTCCTCCTCCTCCTCCTCCTCCTCCTCCTCCTCCTCCTCCTCCTCCTCCTCCTCCTCTTCCTCCTCCTTCTTCTCTCTCTCTCTCTCTCTCTCTCTCTCTCTCTCTCTCTCTCTCTCTCTCTCTCTCATCTTTACTCCCTTCTCAACTCCCCTCCCCATGCCCTACATAAACTATTCTATACTATACCCGTCTATGGCTGGTCCCTCAGGGGGAAGGGATGCCTCAGCAAGGGCCCACAGAGGCACCCCTTCCCCTACACCATACTGAACCTCTACCAAACATATCCCTGGCTTCTTTTTCTTCTTTTTTAATATACTACAACACTCATGACGACCTTATTCATAGTAGAGTCTATTCTTGGAGCAACTTTTGTTCACAAGTTTCCTTCAATAAATTTTAGACTCAGCCAAATCCTTTTCCCAATTAAATTTGGACCATATGTTGTACCATTTAAAGAGCAGCTAGCAAAGGAATACTAACATGATATGCAGAATGCATGCAAGAAGCTTTTAGAAATATGTAGAGAAAAGAGATGGTTGCCAAGTACTTTACTTTGTAATAACGTATCCCAAGTGTTTCCCTCTCTCTCTAATACATCTTAAAGGTTCTTCATTTCTTTCTATCACAAGCAGATTCAAAAGCAATTTAAGAAAGTGTCTGTCTTTGACAGTGAGGTGCGTTTCCTGTATGCAGCAAAATGTTGGGTCTTGTTTATGTATCCAGTCTGTTAGTCTATGTCTTTTTATTGGGGAATTGTGTCCACTGATGCTAAGAGATATTAAGGAATAGTGATTGCTGCTTCCTGTTGTTTTTGATGTTATTTTTATGTTTGTGTGGCTATCTTCTTTTGGGTTTGTTGGAAGCTTCATTAAGATATCCAGTTCCACTTACAGAGTATTAGACTTGGAAAAGACATGGAAGTTGTTCCTTATAACCCAGGCACGAATATGTTCCCCTAGGCAACATCACCAAATGCTTTTATTGCTTTTGTTTAACCACAATAGTACACATTAGTCTGAATCGCTCTTCCAGTTAGGACATTCACCCTTACATTGAAATAAAATACCCATTTGTGTAATTGCTATCTACTGTCATGAAAGTCAAACTGCACGAGAGAGCGTAGCTGCTTTAATCTCATCTTGCCAGTTATTATTTAGTTTATAGGTCTTTAATCACTGAAAAGTCTCATTCTATACAATTACATTCTATATTGCTCATCGGTTTGGATGTCCCGGCAAGCAGTTCCTACAAACCGGATTTTAATTCTCAAATGGCTCAGTAGATTCCAAAGTTATAGTGAAGGTTAAATTAACATTGATGGTCAACTTGTTAGGATCTAGAATCATCCAGAAGACAAGCTTCAGACCATGTCTGTGAGTGATTATCTAAACTATTTTAACGAGTTGGGAAGGCTCACGCTGTATATGGGTGACAGCATTCCATAGGCTGAGGTCCCACACCACATACAATGAAAGAGCAAGCATCCTTCTCCCTCTGCTTCCTGACTGTATGCGCACTGTGGACAGCTGCCATAGGTCCTGTTGCCATGGCTTCCCATCAAGACAGACTACACCCTGAAACTGTGAGACAAAAGGCATCCTTCCTTAAGTTTCTTTCGTCTGGGTATTTTCTCACAACAACAACAAAAATTTGTTAAGTCTCAAACAAATGGCTGAGAGGCCTATTTAACATATCAAAGCCGACCAGGCCCACAGGTTCTCCAGGCAGCGCTCATCTCCACCTGGCATACCCCACTCCCCTGCCCTCAACTTCCTCAATTTCTCCAGCCCAGAGACTGGGCTGTCCTCCCCCAGCTACCCTTCCCTGAATTATCCAGCCACTCTCTTGGTCAGCCTCTTGGCCTAGGCTGCTTCTCTTGATCAGCAGCTCCTCTCCCTTCCCTTCTCCCCTCCCCCTCCCTTCCCAGGGCCCAGCTTAGTCTGATCCTGTCCACTCTGGAGTCTCCCAGATGTGTCTGCCTCTGGCTGTGCTCTCCCTTTATCTACAATAAACTTTCTCCTCCACCGTACCTAGGAGCAGTCAAGTCCTTTTTTTTTTTTCTCATTCACAAATAACTAATACAGTTGTTTCTAAAGTTTCTTCTCAAACAATTAACACGGATTCAGATCACAGAAATGAATTATACTTTTTTGGAAGTGCTTTTTTAAAAATTCCTCCGAATATAAATGTTAAAACTAAAATGTCAGAGTACTGCAACAGTAATATTAACATAGCAATCCTGGAGGTAAATGTTAAACACATGCACACACGTCTTTGCAAAGAGCATCTGCAGATGTAAAACCAAGAATGGCTTTTGTTATAGACAAATCTACTTGAAAAGTTACGTAAAATCACTTTGTATCTTGGCATTTTCCTTTTTTAATCTGCAAAAAAGCCAAGGTATTTCTGGAGAACACGACTAGTAGTCGTTATGTCTGTATACTTAGAGTGATCATATTTCCCTCGCTTCTGGTGATTTTCTGTGAGCAGGCCCTGTATGTCTCCTGGCCCATTTTCTCACACTGTTTGTTCTCCGGGAAAGCGAAGAGACTTATTAGACTTATAGATTTGGAAAGAACTAAGGAACAAGCCTGCTCAGTTGCACTCTTCCCACCTAGGTTGAGGTCTTGTTCACTGGGATCTTTGTTGCCTTTCTCTTCATTCATGGAATTGGCCTTGCTAGGATGGCTGTGTGCTCTGTGGGGCCGTGCCTGCCCAACACTCCCAAGGTCATGTCCTTCACTCAGACCGGGTTTATCCCTCAGGGAGCCACTTTCTCTGCCTTGGGCTCCACCCTCCTTCCCTTGGGCTCCACCAGAATGTGCTGCTTTAGGTGGAGCATCCTTGAACTCCCTGGATGCCAAAGTGGGAAAACAATGAAAACGGGTTTCATTGATAAAGGTGTGTGGCAGGGTGGGACAATCAAACCTCTTTCTGCTTGCTAAAGATAAACTTTCAGCTGGAAACTAAAACAAATTTAGGCTATGAACCATATTCCTTGCTAAGGAGTATGCGCCAACATTCTAGTTATGTTCAAAATGTGTGCATAACTTGCTAAACATGTGTTTAGCAAGAATAAATGTACCATTACTTTATTTTTGAAGATTAAAAAAAACCCAACAACACAAAGATAGAAGTTATAAGGGCCAAGAGTTGGGGAGGTTGTTTTTGGTTCTGGACTTTCAGGTTTTTGAGAAAGGGTCTCTCTACATAGCCTTGGCTATCCTGGAATTCACTATGGAGACCAGGTTAGCCCTGAACTCACAGAGATCAGCCTGCCTCTGTCCTTTGAGTAATACTGTCATTAAAGGTGTGCACTACTATGCTCAGCTCTCCTGAACTCTCAGTCTTTTTTTTAAATTGTGTAAATTTCGAGCCCAGGAAATAAGACAGAATCTCGTTCAGTACATTTGGATGACAGATATGCAGATGGAGGCACAAAGATGTAAACATAATCAAGTAAACACTGACATATCCCAGCAGAGCATGGAACCAGAGTACCAATTATATAGGAATGTCAACTGATGAATTGATATCATCTAATCCAAACCACAGAGCCACTTAGTATCTCTGCAGTGTCCTAATGGTGTAGGTAGACCAGATGGAATCTCATCCAGCTTTGACTAAAGCAAGTCCTTTTCTTAAGAGGGACTTTTACTACGATTGTAAGGCAAAGAAGACGATTAATAAGCAAAGTGCTTCCTGCCATATCTTCCTGAACCAGGTCATACATCCTCAGCATATGATGCTAATTACGCCAAGAAATGTTCCCAAATGCTGCGTTGATTTCCAGCCCCCTAACATCTTCCTCTTAGAATAGCAAGGTAACTTAGACTAAACTGTGCAACTTTGGGCAGCTAACAAATGAGAATAAAGTGAGAACCATACAAGTTATATGCAACAGTGGACTGTAGAAGACAGCCCTTTGTATTGTCAGTATTTTACCAAGCTTGAGGGAATGTTGCATATATCTGTGCATTGCACATTTTTTTAATGTTCTGTGTGTGTGTGTGTGTGTGTGTGTGTGTGTGTGTGTGTGTGTGTGTGTAAGCATGTGGAGTGAGGAGCGTGGGTGGCATGTGCATGTGGGGTTCAGAGAACTAGTTATGGTGGTCTATTGGGGAATGGATGAGAGTAAGGTCATTTGCCATGGTGCTCATGTGGTGGCCAGAGGCCTCCTGGATGGCTCTTCTCTTGTTCTACCATGTAGGTCCCAGGGATTGAACTCAAGTTTTCAGATTTGACAGCTAAAGCACCTTTACCCATTTTCTTAGTTAAGGTTTTGTTGCTGTGAACAGACACCATGACCAAGGTAACTCTTGGACAACGTTTAATTGGGGCTGGCTTATAGTTTCAGCAGTTTAGTCCATTATCATCAGTGTGGGAAACATGGCAGCATGCAGGCAGATATGGTGATGGAGAAGGAGCTGAGAGTTCTATATCTTGATCAGAAGGCAACAGGAGGAGACTGTGTCTGGACATTAGCTTGAGCATAGAAGACCTCAAAAGCCCTTCTTCCAAGGCCACACCTACTCCAAAAGGACCAGACCTCCTGCTAGTGCTACACTCCATGGACAAAGCATATTCAAACCACCACGCCCACTGAGCATTTGCTGGTTCTGTTGTCAATATGAAGGGCATCCTTAAACCAGTCTGCAGCAAGCACTTGTGGCTCATCAAAATGGAACCCAATCTGTCCACAACTTCATCTTTGTCTTAAAAATGACAGTATTTGCCATTCCCCTCACACTGTGTTATGTGCTATGAGGGCCTTCGACCCTTTTAGCCTCTTTCACATGGGCACCTCTGAAAGGTTCTTTTGAATTTTGCTGCCTAGGCAAAAAAGTCTAATATTAAAGCAGTAGGTGAGAAAACAGAAAAACAAATCATGAAAGCTGATGTATCATTTGGGAGTATGTCAGCAGCAGCCACAACAGCAAGACAACATTTCAAACCAAAGCAGACTGAGACTCGAGTCTAGGACTGAGGAAATCCTTCTGTATGGCTGGAGCCACAGGAATTGTCACCTTTGGCTTGTTGACGCATCATCTTCCCCTCTGAAAAGAGAAGTTTATGGAGCACCTTTGTCATGTGTTCAGCCTGGTACCCCATCCTTGGAAGGAGTATATGAGAGAAATGGAACGTCGATCCCCACCCCTAGGGATTTCTTCTTTAGTGGGCGAGACAAAACCCAGAATCTGAAGCAACCCAACTACAAACAGGATAAATCTCTTCAGCAATGACCGACAGACCACTCAGCTCAGCTGCCAGCTGCCACAGTGACCTAAACTCTGTTTTCTTTCTATAAAACAGACTGCTGATGCCTACTGTGTGCCCAAAGCACGGCGGACCAGGAGGTGAAGGCAGGGGATTCCCTAGAACAAACAGGCCAGCTAGACTACATATATTGGTGAGCTTTGGGTTCAATCAAGAGATCCTGTCTAAATAAACAAGGTGGAGAGTAATTGAGGAAGACTCCCAATGGCAGCCTCACATCTCCACATCAGTGTATACATATATGCATGCACACCTGCAAACGTATACACACACACACACACACACACACACACACACACACCAACTACAGACATGTGCAGGAAAAACCCCTTCATTTCTGAACACTGAAATTTGAGCATCATACAATACTCTCCTATCATAAAGTGCTATTCCTTCTCATTTTTTTCCCCACCATTTAAAAAGATCTAAAATTGAGGCTGGTTTTGTAGCACGGTTGGTAGAATACTTGCATAGCATGCACAAAACCCTGGTTTGATCCCTGTAGTTGTTAAATGAGGAAGTTCCCAATAGGCTCTGGCATCTGAAAGCTTGGTCCCCAGTTGGTGGAGCTATTTAGGGAGAATTCGGATGTATGGCCTTGTTGGAAGAATTATGTCACTGAAGGTGGGCTTTGAGAGTGCCCAAGCCTCTTGCCATTACCAGTGCACGCTCTGCTCTGCTTAGTGCTTGGCATTTAAGATGTGTGAGTCCCCAGCTTCAGTTTACCATCATGGACTCTAACCCTGTGAAACTATAAGCCCAAATAAACTCTTTCTTCTATAAGTTGCCTTGGTCATAGGGTTTCATCACAGCAATAAAAAATTGACTAACACAGTCCTCAACACTATATAAATCAAGATTGGTGATATATACCTTTAATTCCAGTACTTGGGAAGTAGAGGCAGAAAGACCCAAATTAAAGGTTATTCTCAGCTACAAGTTCAAGAGCAGCCTGAGATATATGGGACCTGTGATACACAACAACATACAGGAAACAGTCCCACTACAAATGAGAGCAATGGGAAAATAACATGGGAAAGTAGGAACAAAACAAGACCCAAACACCAGATCCTGGAGTCCCATCACCACCATCCAGAGCACTTGGTGTCACGATGTGAGCTCTAATGGGTTTGGGTGGCCCCACCCCTATGGCCTTGCAGTTTACAGCCCACACCATCTCTCTATGGAGTTGGGTCCACTCTGTCTTTAGCTTCATTTCGCATTTATTCACTTCTCTGGCCCCTCTGACACCTTGGACTCTCTATTGCTGCTTGGGCTCTACCCTCAAAGCTTTATGCTTCACCTTTTCAGGACTGTTTGCAGGGAATCTGACCCTTTTGATATTTCCTGCCTTCCCAGACCTTCCTTTGACATCTCAGGTTTTGCCTCTATGACCCCATAACTCTTGTTCCTTTCCTCACTTGCAAAATTAGCATCATAAGAATTATGTTAATGTTGGTCACCATTTTCAAGTGGTAGCCAACCCTCTGGACTGCAGTGGCATTTGCCTCTGCATGCCTCATGGCTGAGTTTGATGAACAAATCCTGGTGAATTCATCCCCTAGACACCCCAGGGCAATCTAGACCCCCCAGAGATGCTCCCTTCTGAGAAGAAAGTCTTTCAAAAAAAAAAAAAAAAACCTAAATCTTGAGATGCCTTTATGGCATCATTCCCATGTTCCCATGGTCCTAGTGTACCTGTGTTCTTTAAACCATATCCATTCTTTTCCTGGGATCACGCTTTAAACATGATTCTTTTGTAGGAAAAAATTCACTTTCCATCCAAAATCCTTCTGTTCTGTTTTTTTTTTGTTTTGTTTTGTTTTTTCCACTTCAAATTCTCATTGCATATATACTTGGCTAAAAGCAGCCAGCAATATCCACACTACAAATGCTAGGCTGTCCTGAAATTTCCAAATGAGTATGACATCTTGTAACAGCCTCTCCCAGAGTCCCAGAAAGCCATTTATCGCAGTGTAGCACGAAGCCTCATGTGTACAGTCAGTATTGCTAGTGACATTCCCACCTGATGAGTTTTTCACTAAGATTACCTATTATGAACTTCTGCTTATGAATGCTCAGGCTTCTAGCCCACGTCATAACATTTTTCAAATTCTCCCCTGCAAACCTGTTCAAATGCTTTTGAAGGACCTTACTCACCTGCATACAATTTCCTGTTACTCAGCACTTCTAGGTGCTATGACCAAACACAGGAGAGAAACAACTTATTCCTTTGCCCCATTTTCTTCTATGTAGGATCCCGATCTATTAGACGGTCCTGCTCATAGCCAGGATGAATTTTCTCTTCTTATTGAATCTGCCTGAAAATATGTCCCTTCTCCCTCCAGCCAGACTTGTGCTGTCCTACTCCTGTAGATGCTTCCCAGTCCAATTAAGTTGGCGATCAAGATTGGCTTCAGGAACCTTCCCCTCCCCCCGCCCAAAACTGAGCACACTGAGGATCAGGCTTCAATATGTAACATTGAGAAGATAGTGAAAGACATTCAATCCATAACAAATATCTATGTAAAGTTTTGAATGTTACTAGGTATACCTGTATAACATGAACACCTTCAAGAGATGACCATTAGCTATCCCTTCTGATTTCTGACCTAGTAACTATAATTGCTTCATTGCTTAAGTGTTCTGATGATCTGGGCACATCGGTATATTTGAGCATTGAGGAATCAGTCTTGTTTGTTTTCGATTTTCCAAGAAAGTGAACAATTCTTGCTTGCATGACTGCTTGTCACAACTTGGTAGCATGAGTTTCTTATCTATCCTGGCCTCTAATTGTCCTTTTAACTCAGAGACATACCAAAAAGAGAAAAGAAAATAATCTATCTAGGCCAAAGAATAGTTTAAAACATTCAGTTTAAATCAAGTGTCTTGGTAATTCTTGTTTCTCATTATTTGGGTTTTCAGATTTGACTGTTATAAAGTATATAATTAAAAAAAAGTTTTTGCTTTATATTTAGAAGTAATCATTATAAAATTCCTTCCTTAACTTAGACAAGGCATATCTTTTAATTTTGAAGAACTACATCTTCAAAATAACCAAGAGAAAGCAGTTGTAAGATAGAGAAATCATGTGTGCTTTCTAAAAACTGCTTTGAATCCTGATGGCTTTACTTTAGGATATTACAAAGGATGCAGACTTCAGAGGCAATTGGAAGACATTACTTTGACAAGGTGAGTGCTCAGTTGGTGAATGCTCTGTCCCAGTTACTGGTCCATGGGAACTCTACAGAAAGAGCTCCAAACTTCTTTACAGATACATCAGCATAGCTACAGACGCCCGCTTTACCTCTTATTCCCGGGGAAGGGAAAGAGGCTCGCGGACAGACATGGCTCAATCAGCTTAGGGTAACATGTTCCTTTTAACTTAAAAGTTTCTAGACTGTAGTCCAGTCATCTTGCTTGCTGGATCATATGTAGTCCTAGAGCATCCACCATGCAATAGAAAGCCAACTTTCAAGATTCAGACATTCAAAAAGAACAGACATAGTCTTGAGTACTGAGGGGTATAATAGGGTATCCACAAAAGATTAATACAAAGATCTACACAGTTCAGAAGAACCTGAAGATGAGAATTAAGTTTCAACTGTGAAAGGAGTTTGCCATCACCAACACGACTTAGCTGTTCATGAGTAGGGCTAACATAAAAAGCCAATTCTATATATAGTAATTCTTTTGAGGATATAGATAGTGAAGGAGAGCCTGAGGCTAGACTTCTTCTTTCATGATCTTCACTACTCAGTCATCTGGATCTTGAAGGTCCATCCATGAACAAGTGTTTATGAGTTGCTTATCAGAAGAATGTTCACTACTTTGTTTCTTATAACCAGATTCAGTCTTCAGTGGAGAGCAGCTTACATTGGTCTGTATTGTAGTTATGCTATCATAGGCACTACTGAGTAAGCACTTTCTTGATAGGCTCAAACTCGGCACAAGTCACTGGATTCTAATGGGCAGAGATGGTCTAGAGGCAGCATCATGATCAGAGGACCCATCCTTTGCTAAGGTTGCCACCACTGCCATTTTGCAACGTGGTAGCCATTAAGGAAGAGATTTACGCCACAGATTTCCTTCAGGTAGCTTTCCAGGAACCTGCTACAACATCCTGTGTGCAGCCTCAAAACTCATCCAAATGCAGCCAGGCAATGAGCCATCTTGATAAAAGGCAATGTCATATATACTCATGTTCTGGCCTCCCTTTGGAGCTGCCAAATCTCTTAAGTGCCATGAATGAACAATCATTACAGTGGTGCCCAGGAACCATCCTGATGAATGTCACATCGCTTGGATGTCACAAACATTTTGGCCTTCATGATCTTCTACTAGTTCTCTGTTGTCAAGACTCAAAAGGTCACAGAACTATCAACAGAGCAAGTGGCAAAGGATTTATATCTTTTTGGTCTACTATGGCAGTAGATTTGGGCAGTAGAATGTTGCTCCTACATTTGTGTTATGGCCTCGAAGACTATAGAGAGGTTGTAATTGAAATAGAACCAAGCACACAAGATCTATGCCATCAAACTCTGCTCAGCATTTTGGACTTGGGACTCCAGAGGCAGCAGAACAGAAGCTCATTGTTGTCACTTCGGCTTTAGAAATTACTCAAAGACCAGAATAAATCTGTCCAGCACTGGCATCTGAGAGATCCTAGATGTCTCAGGGATCTCCTTATGGAAAGGGGCTTCTTCCATGTACTTCGTTACTCTGTGCAGTGAATAATGATCCACATCAAGTTATCTTCAAACTGGCTCTTCATGGTACCAGGCTTACAGATACTCTTCTTTGGTTTTTTCTTTTAAGTCATAAATACTGTCCATTAATCTTTTCCCCCTTTCAGCAGGGTCCCCTCTTAAAAATATTGCAGAAGCTATGAATGCTTTTAATCCCAACACTGAGGAGGCAGAGGCAGAAGCAGGTTGGTCTCTTTCTGAGTTCTAGACCAGTCAGGACCACACAGTGAGGTGCAGGCCAGCCAAGACTAAATATCTGCACAGTATTATGGGCTCTTCCAAGGCTCTAAGCAAGCCTTGACCCCTGAGTCATCTGTGGAAACAACGACTCTTTCTTCCAAGTCTGCCTGTACTCTGTTACTCACTGGTTCCCCATTTAAGTTTAAATATGTCTTCAGAGCTTGTATTACCATTTCTTATTTTAAATCCTTCTTTTCCCTCAAATTCCAGACTCCCCTTTGGCCAGACATTCTTTCTCCTTCTCCCCAGGTGGCATGACTAAGTCACCAGGTGCTTTTGTTGCAGCTGTTGTGGAGGCTTGTGTAGCAGCCATGCTGGAGTCTGGAGTCATGAGGCTCCATCAACACCAAGCTGTAGCATTCAGATAGCTCCCTGACAATTCTGCCCTTCTCATGAGGACAACAGTCACATAGAATCAGGACTCATCTTAAGAAACTTGTAACTTAATTAGTTCTTTAAAGACTCTGTATCCCATTAAGGTCCCAATGAGAGGTTATGACTGATAAGGATTTCAACAGGTAGATTTGAGGGGAGGAAAATCCTTCGACTGTACTAGTCCTCTTAGCAGGGACTCAGAAATATTTATTGGGCAGTCTACATTTACCACTCACCAGTAAATAGCAAAACATTAGGGACGTTGGCATAGAAACTACAAATCTCTCTCTGTGTGTATGGAAAGGCCAGAGAGAGAGAGAGAGAGGGCTGTGGTACAGAGGTGTCAACATCAAGACAAAGCTAACAAATGAAAATAAAAGAAGCTAATGGAGGCAAAGCCTCCTATAAAAGCATGGCTCTGTAACAGATGTGCCTACAGGAACTTCATGAATAAAATGTGTATTTCTGTTTCAGACTATAGTCCCAAACTGAATGACCCAGGTCACTGGTCAAGTTCTGCTCACCAATGTGTTTCAGAGCCAAAATAATTTCCAAAACATTTTCATCATCTTTACGGTAAATGCTGGATGCCAGCCACATCTGCATTTCTGCCACATCTGCATTTCTGCTGTGGGAATGAACTGGAGGAGGCACTCTGTGGAATGATGTCCCCACCCTGGATCTGAACCATGTCACTTCTCACAGTCCACTGATGAGGATGATGTCTACTGTGTGTCTAACTACCAGGGAGGCTATAAACAAAGTCTACTGTGTGTGAGAAGACTTGCCCAGAAGAGACTGCTCTAGGTAGACATCTGGGAGTTCCTGCCATCCCCCTTAAAAATATGCAATGTGAGGAACAAAAGATTTCCTGGTAAGAATAAAGTCAGTGCCCTCCATTAAACACATGACAGTACTGTTTGGGAGAAAAGCATCAATGAAAATGTCAAGAGCTGCAATAAGATACAGGCCTATGTAGAGAAATGCTAAAGTAGTACCATGACGAGGAGGGCAAACATTAGAATGCCCAGAATCATCAGAGCCATGAGTACCAACTTCACATAGAAACTAATTGGTATCACCTTATTCACATACTAATTACATAGACAATAAAAGACACCATCATTAATCATTATCTACCAATTAGCTTAATAATCATTAAATTCGACACCTAGTCAAACCATGGTTATAGTACTTTTTTCCTGTAGTGTCTTCCCTCATTGGCTTTTGACTAAACTCTTTTCCAACTTCAATCTTTGACATCATGCCTCAAGAGAAATAGAATTTGTTTTCAAACCGTGGGCTGATAGAAAACAGGGAATATTAATATAACAGTAAAGACTTTATGTATTGAAAAACTGCCAAAAGTAACATGTTTTAATGGACTCCAAATGAAAGGGCCACAAAATAGACTTTCTGAAAGTGAAGAAACCATGTGCTGTCAAAATAGATCAAGGGGTAAACATGTGCTTGTAGTTGAACCCGACAACCTGAATCTGATCCTGGGACCCACTTCATAAGAGAGAAGTAACTCTTAAGGGTTGTCCTCTGATCTCCATAGGTGTACCTTGGCATTCATAGACCCACATAGATACGGATACACACAATAAATGGTAAATTAAAAATAAGTACATAATACAATCTCAAATTATAACTGAAGTATGGTGCCAAAAAGGATAATATTTTTCCAGTTGTTGACTAGTGTATTTAAACTGCTGGAAACACAGGAGCCCTTTAGTACCTGTCACATGAAGGAGGGAACAAACTGCTGCCTCACATGAAGCAGCCATTCCGAGTGACAGGATGTTAGCCTAGGTGTCACACACTGATGGTGACAGACAGAGGAATATGATAAAGTGAGGACAATGACTTTCGTCTCAAAATGCTAGGAAAAAACCTTGCCTAGGAAATGACTTGAACAATGTCGTTACTAGGTATTTATCCAAGAAAAAAAATCCATCCATACAAAGAATGATTTATTCATATAATAAACAGAGATAAATCTCAAAATACTCATCCTCAGTGAAAGAGCCAGATGCTATGGGTACATAAAACTAGAAAATGCAAACTAACCCAAAGTGACAGGGAGTTGACTCTTGGTTGTTGGGGCAAGGAGGACAGGAGGGAACGGTCACACCAAGGACTTGAACACTTTTGGTCACTCTTATCAGAGGCAACCTACTTTGTGGTGTACACAAGTGTATGTCTCAAAGCGCAGTTGAAATCTGAAGGGAATATCTTAGAGAAAGCAACAAACCATCTTTTAAAATGTTCTAATGTTCTCATCACCTTCCTCTCTCTACTCCAACCCTCTAAATGGGGGCAGCCAAAGGCACAATTTGCTGAACCATTTGAGCCAGTTGTTAAGTGATAACTTTATCTAAGCACTTGTAATGAGTTCAAACAAAACAAAAAACCCACCACACCTTAAGAAAGAACAGTTAGAAAGATTTTCGTTTTCTGAAGAAAAATATCTGACCATTTATGATGTTGCAGGCCTGAACTCAAAATCTTTTGTCACTTAGGACAAAATCAGGACAGAACTGGTGTGCTACCCAGAATTCCATACCGTATTTATCTTTTTGTATTGCCCTCCTAAACTGAAGTGGTTTAATCGTTAGGGTCCTCAACACTTGCATTATTTTAGTCAAAGCTTGACTGGAAGAGGAAAATAGGCAGACACGCTGGCTGTTGATGAAGTCTCAGGAATCTTGTGGAACATGGCATCAGCTGACAGAAACAGGCCTGCTTTGCAAGAGAGGATAAATTACCAGGTATCTTTGAGATAGACTGCAGAGGAATTATGGCTCACAAATAACTAACAAAGACATTGCAGTTGAAAAGTCTCCAGGACACTGAGAAGTTTCAAAGTACGGAAGAAAAGCTGTCTACCTAAACATCACCTTGAGTTGTAACTACTGCATGATACAAGCAAAACCATTCTTCACGTCTTTGTACAGGGTGGCACCTGCAGATTTATGAATCACATTTATTTGTTTGTTTACTGTCAGGGTTTCTCTGTGTGGCCCTGGCTGTCCTGGAACTCACTCTGTAGACCAGGTTGGCCTCGAACTCACAAATCTGCCTGCCTCTGCCTTCCAAGTGCTAGGATTAAAGGTGTGTATTGTCTCACCTGCCTGCCAATTCCAACCTCTTTTCGTGACTCAAATGATTTGGTGGACACATCGTGGTTTACGTTCTGTAGTTGTATGATCGCTGTATTAAAGCATTTTACTCTGGGAAAGCTATAGTGTCAGAGGGCAGGATCAGCAGATTGGCGAGCTACAAAGGGAAACCCATATCCAGATACTAACTGTTCAGTTTGGAAAAGAATTACGTGCCTTAACTGTATTGTTACCATGGAAAATTTAACCACGCATAACTGTCATGATTAGAGACTGCTAGAATTTGGATTGTGTTTCATCAGAAAACAGAATTCAAATGGTTTTTCCTGGGAAGACTTTGGGGGAAGGTATGTTACCAAAGTTGTAACAATGTATAAATAGGCAATGCTTAAGCTTTCAAGAATTAGCAACTAAGAAGTATTGTCACACTTGGGGCTGGAGAAACAGTTCAGATAAGAGAACATACTGCTCTTCTGGAGGATCTGAGTTCAGCTCCCAGTGTCCAGGATCCCACATTGGGCAGCTCACAGTCACCTGTAACTCCAGCTCCATGGAATCTCTTCTTCATGTACATACCTATGCATGTATGCAAACACACACACACACACACACACACACACACACACACACACACACACACATGATTTTAAAATCTTTTAAAAAGAAATAAAGGGGCTGGAGAGACGGCTCAGCGGTTAAGAGCACTGACTGCTCTTCCAGAGGTCTTGAGTTCAATTCCCAGCCACCACATGGTGGCTCACAACCGTCTATAATGCGATCTGATGCCCTTTTCCGGTGTGGCTGAAGAAAGTGACATTGTACTCAAGTACATATAATAAATAAATAAATCTTTAAAGAAAAAAAGAAATAAAGAAAAATTTTGTCACCCTAGGCCACCATGAGTGGGACAGAGCTCTAGAGAGCTGGAGCCCCCTCCTAAGGGAGCATCCTGAAGATCTAATCTGACTCAGTTCCACAGCTCTGCTTATCTCCTGGTGTATTATCTCTGACCCTCCCTACCCACAGAGATAAATTAAATTTGATTAGAATTCTAATGCAATAAATTAACAACTAAAGAACTTTATTTTTATTCTACTTTATTCTTTTAGTTTAGAAAAGCTCATTCTGTTTCCAGCACCCACCTGCCCCACCCCAAATCCAGACCAATCTTGATCTATATTGCCCCCACTTTGAAAAGGCAAGTTCTGGGAGAAGGAAGCTGCTATCAGAAGGGCGCCTGGGAGTGAGGTGGGGGGAGGGAAGCCGCTTCCTGTTCCCTTTCCTCCTGTATTCCTGCAAGCAGGCAGCTGGCTGAGTAGTCCAGAAGGCCAGGCCCCAGGGCCCAGAGCAAAGCAAGCCGATCTGGAGGAAGAGCTAAGGTAAAGCCAGAGAGTTTCCCACATTGCTTGTAACTTATGTGGGGCAAACATCACTTCAGGGAAAGCCATGAATGTCTTGGTGAAGGGCATGAATTTTATGTCAGGGACCTTAATTTAAATTCCAGCTCACCTCTCATCTTTAAACTCTGAGCCTCAGAGACTAAAATGAGGCTGTTAATATCTATTTCTGGCAGTTGCTTTGAGGACAAAGTTAAATAACACATGCAAAATACTGAGTGCTGCCCTGGCTGGGCTGTGGTCTCTATGTGACTGGGAAAGCAGTCCTTAGACTCTTTCTTCATTTACCAAGCACTCACTCCCTCCCAGAGAGCAATGAGGAGAGTGCTGGGCCTTACGGAAGCCAACTCTAAAATAGACCATTCCCACCAAACTTTCAGGCCAGAAGAGAGTCCCTAGTCTTTCACATTTGATTCAACATGACCAAACTAGGCGCAAGGGACTGGGGCTTAGCAGAGTATGCTTGATATGTTCAAAACCTTGGGTTCAATTCCCCTCTCCCAATCCCCACTTGCCCACCAAAAGTTAGTCAGCCTGCCACTCGCCTGAACAGCCCCTATACAACAAGCAGGAGCTAGTAGCACAGCCGTGAATAGTTTTATATGTGACCTCTCTTAGATGAATTAGTCTCATGTTGGAGACGACATCTTCCCACATTGGGTAGTCAATTAATTGCTTTACCAGTGCTTTTGTTGCAAAAGAGAGATTATGAAGTGATACACCATTTCTATAAGACTGGTGACTTAGAAAATGCCATTCGAGAGGTTTTCTGAGCCCTAGGTTCTTGTTTGTGAGGAAGAGAGGACGATGGGACTTTCTTGTAAGTTCTTGGTGGGGAGCTGGTGCCATAGCTTAGTGTTGAGAGCGCATGCTTAGGCTCTGGGTCCCATCCCTAACTCTTTCAAACAAGATAGCTGTTGCTAGGTGAGTGAGGAACTGCATATGCAGTTTGTTAGCAAGTCATGCAGCTTAGATCAGTGTTTAAGAAAATCTATTTACTTATTTTTTCCTTTTAAACTATTGAAATCTTATGATTCTGTGAGTGGGAACAATGTCTTCCTTTTCACGGTTTTAACAGTGATTTTAAATGTCCATTCCATGCTAGTAAAAGTTTCATAGCTAATAAAACAATATATTGAATTAACCTAAGATGTGATTCAGTGTAAATTTCGAGAGAACTATATTTTTGTGTTCATTTTTATAATTCAGTTGGATATGACCTTAATTCGTTCCCACTAACTAGACACAAAGAATGACTACTGCCACCTCTATCACAGTCGTCTACTATTGGTGTACATTTTTACTTAAAGTGTAATATTCATGGTTATTTTTATACATCTGATTCTACCTTCATGACCAATTGCATGGGAGAAATCTGAAATACGTGGTGGTAAAAAAATAAAAGCAATTTAAATATGAAAAATCTTTCAAGTTGTTTTTCTTTTGCAAACCTTCCAAAAGAAATTGCCAACATAACAAAATTGGCCTTAAAATCATGTTGCCAACATGAGATAAAGCCAAACTGAAAAAAAGAATCAATAATTAATTTAAGTAAAAATTTCCCAACCACATGCTGCCTGTCTTGGGAAGTAGAGACAGTCTGGTGAACTGGCCCAGCTGCATAGTAGTTCTTTCTGTTTTACTAGATGAAGTAGACTCCTTAGCAAAGCCTCCGGGAGTTACATCATTCTAATAAGACAAGAGCATTCCCCTTAATGAGCAAAAGGCATAGATTAAGGCTTTTTAAAGTGCTGATTTAAAAAAAATTTTTTTTAAAAGTATCTTCAAATATAAATAAAATGCTTATTAAGATAAAATTAGCCAGCTTTCATGGCATAATTAAAAACTGTTATCAAATATTGCTCCCTAGTTGCCGGCTTCCTGTCAAGTCTGGACAAACTACTCAGACACTCTCTGCACAGGCTGCCCAGGGGCAGCTTAGGCTTTTTCTGCACCTGTGCTTAATGAGCAACATTTTTGCAAACATGGCTGTTTTAATGAGAAAAAGAAGGAAGGAAAACAAAAACAAAAACAACAAACTTTGCCCCTCCCCAAACCCTAAAAAACAAAATAAACAAAACAACTGTATCTCCATCCAACTTACCAACGGAAAAATGAGGACATTTATGAACACACTATAAGGTCCGCAGGCTGAAAGTTTCAAGGTCACCCAGCCAAAGACTTCCGCTGGCAGGACTGAGAGATTAACAGGAGGATAAAGGCCAAAGATTTTCAGGAAACAAAACAAAACAAAACAAAACAAAACAAAAAACCAGCCACTGTCACCCAATTGTATTCTTTGAAGCCCAGATGCTCTTATCAGGGGTTCCCCTCTCCCAATAGGCAAGCAATTTGGTCAGTTAGGTATATTGCCTATAATGTTTCTTAGTCTTAAAAAAAAAAAAACAACCCACTTTTTTTAATTTAGAACATAAACACTTACTCTTAAAACTTATCCTGTGAGCTGTTTCCATTTCAGTCTGAGTGAGTGGTCTAATAAATTATCTTTGCTCTTCACCCAACTACGACTTTAACTCAAAATGATGTCAATCTAACTCAAGTTCTACACCACATGCATTCTTGATCATCTCCCTCCAACAGCGAAACATCTGAAGAGTGTACCCCACAAATGTATGTGCTCTTTTTCCTAGTGAAATTTTAAGGTGTCAGAAACACTGGGAAAATTCTGCCACCAACACGGCCCTTCATAGTTAGTTGTGTCTTGGTCACACTCATGCCCTCACATACAGACAGCTAGTGCCCCAAGGAGCTGATGGGGAAAGAAAGGCCCCACTGTACTGAATTCAGGCCAACTTCCCCCTAGAAAAACTAAGAAATGAGGATGCTCTGTGGTTGCAACCTCAGGATCGGGTCTTTGAAATAAAACCAGAAAATCCTAAAAGTACTACAAACAAGAGTCAAACAAAACAATCCCCCAAAACAAAACAAAGCAACAACAACAAAAACACCCAAAACAAAACCCCAAAAGTTTGGTGAGGTATAATTTCGACTGATCCCCTAGAACTAAGAGTTACAGATGGTTGAGTGGTTGTGGTCATGTGGTTGCTGGGAACAGAACTCAGGTCCCCTGGAAGGGCAGCCTGTGCTCCTAACCATTGAGCCATCTCTCCAGTTCCCCAACCCCAACTGTAGTCTTTCAGATTTAATCATCTCTGAGTTAGAGATAATGAACTTGGAATTGGAAGAGATCTGGATGGTGGAAGGCTAATGCCGCAAGGCCAGTTTACCTTAATTAAGAAAATGTCTCCAAGTCCAAAATCAAAACCAAGACACGACTTTCAAGTAAAAGCATTCCAATAAAATTCAGCCGAACATTTTTGCTTGTGGGCCACCTGAGACATTTTTTATGGAGCTGAAAGAGAAAACTTTCTTCTGAAATGTAAAGTGGATTCCCCGTAAAGCTCTCCAATAAGTATATTATTCTAAAGTATTTTGAGTACGGTAAATATACCAAAACTATCATATTTTTGTGACAAAATTCTTTTCTAACCGCTTATTTCCTTCCTTCAGAATCTACCATATTTGTGGAAAGCCTTCCCTTTAGGTTTATCTACCAAGCATCCTGATTTCCAGGTATCCCTCCCCCCCCCAGAGCACTTCCCAGAAGTTCACTGTTTTACAAGGAGCCCTTTTATATCTGAAAGAGAAAACCGTTTTGTCAAGGGATGATGAGAAATTCCAAACACCTAACTCAGACGGGATTCTAAATTTGGGGGAATGTATGGCACTCGGTCAAGCCCGAGTGCGGGTCACAAAGATTCTCGACTTATTTCACACCGCTTGTAAGAAACTGGTATTCCCTGTTTTTTTGTTTTGTTTTGTTTTTAGTTCTTTACATCAATAAAAATAAATATTAATTTTGCGTCTTTAATGTGTTGAGGGTTTTATAAAGCATATAAATTCAAATTATCCTTACGGCAGAACTTTTGGCGAAAACAAGAACCTGGTACAAGTAACATATTTTGCTGGTAGCTTTAATATGTTCTCAAAATAAGACCACGCGCCTAACCGAAGGAGAGAGCCAAGTCTGGGGTTCGGACCTGCTGTTTTGAAAGCAGTGGGCTTCTGGTTTTGAAGCCCTTCCAAAGCAACTGTGTCTGAAAGGTTAAAAAAGAAAAAGAAAAAAAAAAAAAAAAAGACCAACGTGTTAGAGCTGCTGGCAGCAGGGGGGCATCTCCTATCCCTTTTCCAACCCCAGTTGTGTAAAGTCTGGAGAATTTTCAGTGGAACTTTATACATTCTTGGAGCAGATAACAATTGAAATATAAAAAATCTGGCGGCGGGGGAGGGGGTGGAGAGTGGAATTCTGCCGTGACTGTGAAGTCTGAAAAAATAAAAATAAACGCCCAGATACATGCAAGGGGATTCGGGGGGAAGGCTGGAGGTAAAGTCTTTGTACCCATCCCCACCCCAACTCTTAGAGAGGCCACCTAGGTCTCTGCTTTGAGGGCAAATGGCCCAGTGAACGTGGCGTGGACGGGAAGGTCCCTCCCTTCATCAGACAGTTTAACTCCCCCCCCCCCCCCCAAGCTGTTCACCACTGCCCTTCTAAAAGAAACGGGCACCCCATTCCCAGGAAAGGAAAACTTTGCTTCATGACTTAGAAAAGAAACTTTCTGTTGCTTCATCTTTGCAGAGAAACTTGGTCCTGTGAGTTTGCCCGGAATCTGCAGAGCGCCGCGCAGAATCCTTGGGCTATAGAACCTCAGAGAAGGGGTCACCTTTGCCTCGCGCTCACCCTCTCCCAGGCTCTTCCTTGAAACCAGGCAGGTACTGCGTGGAGAAACCGGGATCTGAATCTATCTAACACCGTAAAGGCGACCCTAGGCGGCGCCTAGGACCCAGGAAAAGCACTCAGAAGGAGCCGCCCCGCCCTGGGGCTGCAAATGTGAAGTCCGGATTCCTACAGGGACAAGGTGGTGACCACTTTATGACTTTTTCCCTCCCCACAAAATACACTCCGGGCGAGCACAGACTTTTCTCAGAGGTGACGCAATGTTCTCGAACACCACCAAGGCCACCAATTTAAGAAAAAAAAAAAAAAAAAAAAAAAAAAGGAAAGAGATGAGGGGGTAAACTTTGCCATCCCAGGCTTCATTCGGCTCCAGCCCCTCCCTCCCTTTCCTCCGAGTCTACTTCACTTTACAGCCATTTCCCATCCCTACCCCCAATCCTCCTCCCAAAAGTTTGACGACCGCAAAGGAAACCAAAGGGGGAAAAAAAAGTTCTCTAGTCCCAGACCTGGCGGGAGATCAGCATCTCTTTTGTTCGGGGCGAACCCACCGTACCCCGTGACGTCACCCGGACCCTGGGCCAATCGGCGCGCGGTCGGAGGCGGCTGCGGCAGCAGGAGGGGCGGGGGGAGTCGGACCGGACCCTCCTCTCCGGCGCGCAGGGCCTCGTGGGGGGCGGGAAGGGACTGTCCCATATAAGCCTCTGCTCTTGGGACTCAGCCGCTCGCACCCGCTGCGCTGCACAGGGGGAGAAAAGGAGCCCAGGGTGTGAGCCGGACCTGCGGCCACAACTTCTGGTCCTCTCCCGTCTTTCTTCCATCTCCTTGCAGGCGTCCCCACCTCAGGACTTTTCCCGCAGGCTGCGAGGGGAACCACACTTCGTGGCCACTTGCCTCCTGGGGAGGGCGACTTTCCTCCCATCCACTCAAGATGCTCGGGGGTCCGGGACCCGGGCGGCTGCTGCTGCTGGCAGTCCTGTGCCTGGGGACGTCGGTGCGCTGCACCGTAGCCGGGAAGAGCAAGAGGCAGGCTCAGCAAATCGTGCAGCCTCAGTCCCCGGTGGCTGTCAGTCAGAGCAAGCGTGAGTACCGACTGTCTGGCTGGAACCGGCCGGCGGCAGGGATGGGTTGGTCCTCAGCTCCCGCTGAAGTTGTGGCTAAAGTTTTGCGCGCGTGCGTGGCTGTGCGAACGTGTGTGAGTGCGCGCCTTATTGAGGGAAACCAGCTGTGGACACAAAAGGCTTAGGTCTGAACAGGCTGGTTGCGGGCACAGTGGATCCTACACCTTAGTTCGCCCTTCCAGGAACCAAAACTTGTGGTGAAAGAGAAAAGAGACACGAATTTACAAATTTTACATCTGTGGTCCCCCTGATCCTTATTTTCTTTATTAGTAAATAGTTGGTTAAATATTTAACATGGGGTGGAGGTAAGAATACCTAAATAGGTAGTTTCTTACCGACTTGAAAGAGATATAGTTGGCTCAGTGCTTTGGGGGGTACCCTAGGATTCTTCACCAAGAGCAAGGATAGGCATTTTTCTTCCAGTTTTTCAGAGACACACTCTTCATTTATCTTGAGCTAGTGGAAACTTTAAAAGTTCTTCCTCCAATTTTTTTGAGATGATCTCCCACTGTAGCCTAAGCTAGCCTGATATTCTCCTGTGTTGTACAGCCTTGGGTTCAACTT
This sequence comes from Uromys caudimaculatus, assembly GCA_028551405.1. NCBI lineage: Eukaryota > Metazoa > Chordata > Mammalia > Rodentia > Muridae > Uromys > Uromys caudimaculatus. Next base: position 62,737,858 of record CM052709.1, on the reverse strand, counting down.
GGAGCAATTCTCCTGCCTCAACTTCTACAGGGCTGGAGTTACAGGCATAGTCATCAGGACACCCAACTTAAAGTTTTCTTTCTTGTCTTATTTTGTTTTTGTTGTTGTTGTTAAGAGTATTGAAGCCCCTCATGATTAAAAAGTAAATTTCTATTTGTATTTTATTTATTTATTTTTTTTGCCTCAGAATGTTTCAATTCTGCTGAGGTAGTTCCCTTGACTAGATGGACATGACGTCATTGTATAACTCTTAACCAAGTTAAAAGATAAGAAGGAAAAAATAAAACCCTAAACACCTACATAAACAATGCTTAAATCTTTGACTAACTAGTTTCCACATCTGTTTTTTAGTGGAATATTGCTTTTAAGAGTTTTGAGTTTTTTCAGACTCACCAAGTCAGTTGGCAAAATTCAGTTATTTTGTAGGGGAAAAGAGGAGGGATGGAACTGTTACACTTTCCCCTTCAATTCTTCACAGCTGGCTGCTTTGACAATGGGAAGCACTATCAGATAAATCAGCAGTGGGAACGGACCTACCTAGGCAATGCCCTGGTTTGTACCTGCTATGGAGGAAGCCGAGGTTTTAACTGCGAGAGCAAACCAGAACGTAAGTGAAAGGCAGTCTGGTCCCTGGCAGAAAGGATGCTTTAAATAAAAACACATTTGCCTTTTCCTCCACCCTGCTAGAATCGCTTGTAATTCCCTCTTAGTAAAACTTCTTATACTGGCTTTTCACATGCTCCTACCTCTAAAACAAATGTAATCCACACTAGTTCCCAAAGCCTTCTTTTTATTCTCTTGAAGCTTTTGATTACAAAATGAAAGGTTTTGTCTGTCTCCCTTCAAAAAGAAAACTTATAAAAGTTTGCTTATAAAGTTTAATTCAGCCAGGCAGTGGTGGCTCATGCCTTTGATCCCAGCACTTGGGAGGCAGAGGCGGGTGGATTTCTGAGTTAGAGGTCAGCCTGGTCTACAGAGTGAGTTCCAGGACTACACAGAGAAACCCTGTCTCGAAAAACCAAAAAAAAAAAAAAAAAAAAAAGTTTAATTTATTAGAAAGTTATCTCAGATCTTTTGGCTCCCAATTATGGGCCAAAAACTGCTTTGAAGCAATGAGTTGTAAAGTGATTTGTTAGCTGCAGTTCAGTGAAAAAAAAAACCCACCACCACTTCTGAGACTTCGAAGCTCCTTGATATGCTTCTTGTGACTTACAGGAGTCCCCTCAGCAGCTGCTGAGGGGGATACAGGGGACATATTTCAGTAGGGCTGGCAAAGGCCAGCGCCTGCTGGGAGGCAGGCAACCTTCAAACTGGTTGTGTCTTCTGTGATCCTTGAATTGATTTCCCTGGTTTGAGACTGGAATTTGAAATCTTTCCTTTGCAACTCAGCTGGTCACCGGGTGTGGCTTTTTCCTGAGGATTCTTTACATTATAAATAAGAGAGCAGTGGAGAGCTTGCCAAAGGTCAAGAGCTCTGGTTTTATTAAAGCCTAACTTAACGTTTGTCTTTTTAGTTTCAAAGTAGCCATTTATGTGTGTGAGACTCACGCAGATTTTTTTTTTCCTTTCCAAAGCTGAAGAGACTTGTTTTGACAAATACACTGGGAACACTTACAAAGTGGGTGACACTTACGAGCGCCCTAAAGATTCCATGATCTGGGACTGTACCTGCATCGGGGCTGGGAGAGGCAGGATCAGCTGTACCATTGCAAGTAAGAAAGGACTTCTGTGATGTGATGGAGGTCACATAAACGCATCCCTGACTGAGTATTTTTTTGCTTTGGGATTTGCCTCAGTGACCAAACCCTATGTGGTCACTCACCTAGCTCTCCCCCCCCCCCCCCCGTGTGTGTGTGTGTGTGTGTGTGTGTGTGTGTGTGTATGTGTAGACTGGAAGATCTCTTGGTTCTTTTCAATAATATATGCCCAAGGGACCTACCTATTTTAAATTATCTGGGCATCTTTAAGCCAGATTGATTGATCATATTAACATCTGCAGCTATGAGCCAGACTCGTTTTTGTTCTTTGTCATGGACTCTGGTTCTTTGTGATGAATAGATTAGATCTGGGGGGAAGATCTTGCTGTTCTCAAATTCAACACAGAAGGACGAGCACAGTGCATCTCAGGGAGCTTTGGGTGCTGGGCTGACTCTCAGAAAGTCTACAGCCAAGGCAGCCCTTCTCGTATGACTCATTGGGTTGCCAGTACTTTCTATTAATAAGGCTTTTTAAAAAACTAACTTTGAAATGTAAGTCCTCTGTCCAAAAGAACCAGTCAGTCCCTTCTGAATAGACCAAACCAATATTTCCAACACTTAATGTTAGGGTTTTCCCAAGTTTCCTGGCAAAGCCCAAGAGTCAGTGGTACACAGTACTTATGACCTTACATACGATTCAGCCATTGGATTTAACAACCTAAGAAAGTATCAGGGTTTCCACAGTCACGAGTGTATGCTTGCTTTCTTCCAGAGTGCTATTTCTACCCTAGAGGGAAATGCAGGCTCTCCCTACTCCAGGAAATTGGAATGCTATGCCTATGTAGCTCACCATGCTGTCTAAGAGGAGGACAGTTCCTCTCAGCTCTTTTCTGTCTAGGGAACAGATTATCTGTGATCTTTCTAGGGAACCATGATTTATGACTTCTTGCCATTCAGACTTCTCCATGGCTTTCTCTTTGTCCTTTAACAAGTGACCCCAAGTCAGCAGATATGTTGTCAGCCTTCTGCTTTTTCTTCACAGGAAAGCTGTTCCCAGGCACTTTGGCCAACATAAGTACTTATGTCGGGTGAACACAAGATCAGCACCCCCTGAATTCTCTGAATCATGTCCCCCTAACATTTGCCTTTGATCTGTAACAGATCGCTGCCACGAAGGGGGGCAGTCCTACAAGATTGGTGACAAGTGGAGGAGGCCACATGAGACTGGTGGCTACATGTTAGAGTGTTTGTGTCTGGGCAATGGAAAAGGAGAATGGACCTGCAAACCTATAGGTGAGTGTCTCGTACGGGTGACTGTGGGGAAGGGGGCACAGGCAGAGCCCCAGCGAGTGCAACCCAAATCACTGGCCAGGACAGCTGAGCCACAACGGGAAAGCTAGTGAAATGTCATATGGTTCACCAGCCTTAAGGAAATCGGATCTTGAAGTATGAAACATAAAGAAATCCTAATTTTGTTTCAAAAGCACAAGGTGGAGTTAAAATCTTTAGGAAGAAGTGATTTCTTTGTTTATATATGATGCAGTCTCCTTGGTGAAGACATGCTATTTACAGGGGGAAAAATTACACTATTGACACACTTCTTGTTGGAATGAACACAGTGACTTAAAACACAAAGTGCCCTGTGGCTCCAGTCACACCTTGGTAATTTCCATAAAAACAGACATTAAAGGTTGTAGGGTTGTTTGTTTGTTTGTTTGTCTCAGCCTCAGTTGTGCTCTGTGAATCCCAATGTTTTGGGTTCTGTTTCCTAGTTCTCTAAATCAGACGTGTTGTTTTTCAAGTTTGTTTTGTTTTTCCTTTTTACATTAGTCTAAAATTTAAAGAGCTCTCCTCTCATTCTTTGTAAGTCATTCATAATTTACATTGGTTTAGTTTAGGGACACACACACAGATCAGGGGTAGAGAGCACTTGCTGAAGCAAACATAAGGTCGTGGGTTCAATTCCCAATACTGCATTAATGAACTAAAAAAAAAAAGACTGGGATTTTGCAGAGGGTCATCTCCCATAGGGTACAGACATACATTTTTTTCCCATTTGAAATGCTAGTGGGAAGCTTGGGACTGGCAGAAAATGTAGTCTGTGTACTCATTAGGAAAACAGAATTTGCCTGCTGGGGCTTCCTCTCCATTTGGCTTCTTGTTCTGTGCTTAGCTGCAGGGCGTGCCTTCTCTTCTGAACAGAGTGCCACTTTAAGAAATGTGGCTGGGGTTTTGCTTGCATGCTACACTTAAATTACAGGGCGACGCTATAATTTTAAATAGCCCTTTTCCCCTTCTTTTTGCTTTCCCATTTCTTCTATAGCTGAGAAATGTTTTGATCATGCGGCTGGGACTTCCTACGTCGTGGGGGAGACCTGGGAAAAGCCCTACCAAGGCTGGATGATGGTGGACTGTACTTGTCTAGGCGAAGGCAATGGACGCATCACCTGTACCTCCAGAAGTAGGTTTTAGCTCTTTTCTGTTTGTTGAAAATGCAGCCTGCTGTTGCTTCTGGATTCCTAGAGAGAGTTGTAATGCTGGGTGATGCTTTGGCAACTTTACGGTGTCATAAGATGTGCAGAAAACCTGTATAGCCAACACAGTCTGCTTTTTCAGAGGACACTACATAACTAGAAAAAGCAGTTCTCAGTTCAACCCTGCCTTAGGCAGTCAGCTAGTAAAAAAAAAAAAAAAAGAGCCTTCATGATTATTGAAATGCTTGAATGGGTCTTCTTAGATCTGGAGATTATCAGAGATGTTTTTCTGGTACTAAAGACAATTAAATCCCTAAAGTAGCATGTAAATGAATCCTTTGACAGGGCAGCTATTGACATGGAAATAAAAGGCTCTCAATGTTCATATTTCCTTCTGTGTTTGAAGTTTAAATAAGGTTTACTGACTAAACAAGAACCTAGGAGAAATGAGAAGTGTCTGGAATTATTCATCTAATAGGAAAGTGAAATGAATTTGTGTGTTTGTTCATTTATTGGGTAGAGAGACTATTAAATTATAACCCATCCTTGCTACAGTGTGAGTAGTAAGTGTTAGCATTCTGTCTAAGCTCCTCCCCACAGTCACCTGGCAACAGCCAGGGGGGCCTGGCCCACTATAAAAGGGGCTGCTTGCCCCTCCTCTCTCTTATCTCTTCTCTTTTGCTTCTCTCTTGCATCTCTTACCTCTCCCCATTCCCTTCCCCCCTCTTTCCACGTGGTCATGGCCGGCCTCCAACTCTCTACTTCTCTACTCTCTCCCTCTCTCTGCCTTTCTCTGCCTCTACTACCCTCTTAACTCCCCTCTCCATGCCCTAAACTCTATTTCTATACTATACCTTTGTGTGTGGCTGGTCCCTCAGGGGGAAGGCTAAGCTGTCGCCCAATTTTTATTTCCCTCTCTATACTACTACATACAAAGTCAGTACTTATAAAATTTCATTGTTCACATGCTGTTTGTTTGAGAAACTTAGCATGCAGTCAGAGTTTTAAATGATAGGTAAGAGTCTGAATTGGATTGCTTTCTACATTTGTTTATTTTGTGTGTGGAGGTGGGAGGCACACACACCACGGTGTGCATGTGGAGGGCAAAGGGCAATTTGGACCATGCAGGGTTCAGTGAGTGACCTCAGGTTGTCCGGCTTGGTGGCAAGTACCTCTACTCACTAAGCCAGCTCAGTGGCCCAGAATTTAATGTCTAACTTGTCTTCAGCTAAAATACTGCCACAAAGGTCCTGGAAGAGTGAAGAGCATCACAGTTTTAAATCAAAAGGTCTAAGGAGCCTGTTCGTTTGGAGGAAGCATTTGATCATTTTCCGTGACTTATTTTTGTTTAGCAGAGAATTTGAACTTGGGTGGTATTTTTAATTACCATTTTAAGCTGGATAAACAAAAAACATTCAAGATATCTAGATTTGATAGTTTTTTTGCATTCATCTTGAAATTCATGTTTCAGCAAATTCCAAGCCTGTTGTTAGTTTGAAATTCTACAGATGGAACTTTGAAGGCAGAGGCAGCAATTAAGACTTCAAGACAATCTTAGAAGGGAGAAGAAGGATGCCTGAGGCCAGCTTTTCACAACGATAATAAGAGACAGCACCCTTAACTCCAAAAGAGACTTTTAGCCATGAGACAGGGCTATTTTGTTGGTGACTTTTATGTTTGCTGTTGCTATTGTTAATCATTATTGTGATTGTCATTGCTACTGTTATTACTACAATTATTATTATACAGGGAGAGTTCTCATAAGCCCAGGCTGGCTTAGTACCTACTATGTTGCTGAGAGAGACCTAGAGCTCTTAACATGCCTGCCCCCACCTCCCAGGTGCTGGGCTTACAGGCGTGGGTGACTTTGTAATTTTAAAACAAGGTGTTTTAAGGTGGAGCAAGAAAAGAGATTCTTCCAGCCCAAGAAATTTTTTTTTTCCACAGGAAACCTTTTATATAACAAGTGGGGAAAGCAACTTGATTATCCTTTTATAGCTACCCTGGGGCGGTTGGGAGACACCTGCCACCCTATTGTTTCTGTGAGGAGAGTTGGCCATTGATAGAGGGCCATAGGCTATAATTACCAGAAGGTCTGGAAGGCACTGAGAGGGAGTAACAAGTAGAATGCCAGAGAATGAATTGCGTCAAAGAAGCAATGTAAAAAGTCTTAAATGTTTTTAAAATTAGTAAAAGACACTGAACAATTTTTTTCTTTCTTCTTGGCAAATGGAGTGGTAAGGGGTCCTGTAACAAACTGTGTATCTGAATTTTAATATCTGTATCACCAGCACCGGGTGTAGGACTTACCACCACCCAGAGCCACTTAGAAGCATTCAACGAGCCTTAGTGTGGATGGCTGCTGCTTGCTGGTTACTAATTTCTACATCCAATGCTTCTTTCCCAAAACAGACAGATGCAATGATCAGGACACCCGGACGTCCTATAGAATTGGGGACACGTGGAGCAAGAAGGACAACCGAGGAAACTTGCTCCAGTGTGTCTGCACAGGCAATGGCAGAGGGGAGTGGAAGTGTGAGCGACATGCTCTACAGAATGCTCCAGCGGGTGAGGCGATGGGACGGGAAAGCTCGACGGACCATGCCAGAGTGATTTATAGTTTCAGCTAAGACGCTGCGATCATTTACCTAATTTTGTTTTAAAAATATTCCTTCTATATTTTGAACAAAATTGAATGGGATGAAGTTGAGAAATGCATTTAGCGCCCCAAGGTAGAACAGAGGATTGGAAAACATACTGATGCTCTGGGAACAGCTCGGTCAGTACAGTGTGGGCCTTATGAGCATGAGGGACAGAGTTCATCCCCAGAACCAAAGTAAATATCCACGAGGGATGGTGTTATCCCAGCACCAAGAAGGTGGAGGCAGGAGGATCCCTGGGGATCACAGACCAGCCAGCTTACACTGCTTTGGAGGTGGGGCAAGTTCCAGGTTAGTGAGTGATGGAGTGGCAGGCCAGCCCACTCTTCTTGGGGGAGTTGGGGAGAGTCGTGTTCTAGGTTTGTGACAGATGGTGTCTTAGAAAACAAAATACACGGCTCCGGGCTTAATCCCTGTCTCCGCATGCACAGGTTCTCCACACGCATGCGCACATAGATGATGAGCATGCACCCTCCCCACCTGTACAAGTAATAGTGAATGACTGTGTGGTATGCACTTAGAATCCTCAGGCCCTGGGTTCAATTCCCAGCCCCTCCCCCCAAAACACTCCAATGGTCATTGTATAAACTTAAAAGAATAGCTAAAGCAAATAAAGATATATGTATCTCAGATGTTTTGTAAGAGTCTGAGGAAGGGTTCAGAGCACTTGCCGACCATGTGCAAAGCCCTGGTTTTGGTTCCCCATCACTAAATAAAAGGAGGGTGTCTTGCGCCTATGATTCCAGGGATCAGGAAGTAGAGGGAGAAGGATGAGAAGTTCAAAACCATCCTTGGCTACCTAGTGAGTTCTAGTCAAACGTGCTCAATATAAGACGCTGTCTCTCACACACACAAATCTGAAGGAGGAAATAACTGCCTTGGTGGGCGGCCCCTTCCTGTTATTGTGCTCTGTTCTCATCGAGTTTTTACTATGTGATATTCCAGCCTTGTTGCTTAGCCTCTTAGCAATCAATCATTTAGCTAATAGTAATTAGATTTTTTTCCCTTTTGATGAGTTTATCTTGACCTAATTAATCCTTGTGAAAGCAAACAAGGTTACGTTTGATGATCTCTACATTATCTAATTATCATCAATAAAAACAGCTATTGGCAATAAGACCGAGGAAGAACAGTTACGAATGAATGTCAGTCTATGGAACTAGATTAAGTATTAACTCTGAGTTAACTGGGATAAACAATACATGTTAGCTATTTATGGCATAACTAATATATATATACTGAGGTATTTCATTATTAAAAGGTTTGAGAAACACCATTAAGCAAAACAACCTCTTCTGTGAGGCCTTCTGTATGGTAGGCCTTGACCCCATTGGCATCCTCTGTCTGAGTTATCTTTGGGTATTAGTGCTCACCTGCGCTGGGGGAGAAGCTAGAGTCACTCTTCCACTGCCAGCTCTGCTGCTGCTGTGGACTCTGGCCTTCAAATGACAGATTTCTAAAAGAGAAGCTAGCACATTCTGTTGTGTTAACTATCAGAGGAACCTTGTACAGACTGATGGGTTTTAGGAAAACATACCTAAGTAATTCTGCTGAGCACCAGCACCCAGGAAGAAGGCTAACTTAGCTCTTCTGGGTGTCCTCCTGAGAGCGAAGTTTTAGATTATTGGGGTCTCTCAGGAAGTGGAAAGACCACACTGTGCATCTGAGAGCTATAAGGGAGGAAAGACAAGGTGAAGGGGGATCCATGGGGGGAGGGCAGGAGCGTGGCACCGGGGAGTGATGGGCAACTCAGTGGGCTGGAGCTTTGAACAGGGCAGGGAAGGCTAGCAGCTAGGCAGGAGGAGCGCTTTAGAACGATGTGGAGCTCACAGGTGGGTTGCTTCCTAGGATGTCTACCTACTGTGTTGTGTGGCAGAATAATGTTTGACACTTGCATCTGCTAGCGAGGTGGCTCAGAGGAGATCATCTGAGGAGTCTTAATCGCTTCTTGGACTGAATGCAAAAGCTCCAGTCAAGCCAGGAAGACTCTGGACACATTGACTTCTCGCTTCTAGCTTTGTAACTTTCATTCTCATGCTCTTAGGACCTGGCTCCTTCACTGATGTCCGAATGGCTATTTACCAACCCCAGACTCACCCCCAGCCCCCTCCATACGGCCACTGTGTCACAGACAGTGGTGTGGTCTACTCTGTGGGAATGCAGTGGCTGAAGTCTCAAGGAAACAAGCAAATGCTATGCACTTGCCTGGGTAATGGAGTCAGCTGCCAGGAGACAGGTAGGCACCATCTCTGAAGGCTAACACCAGAGAACCTGTAGTTAGTGGCTCCAGTATCTTAGCTGTTCTTAAACAATGTAAAATGATGAACCCAGAAAAGTTTATAATCCTGGGATAAAAATCACAGTGGTGGACATTTTCTTCTAGTCTTATAATTTGTATATTTTCTTCCTATCAGGAAGATCAAACTGCTTTGTATTATCTGTATTTGCTGAAAGGTATGCTGCAAGAACACCATTTTTTCTTTTTGTTTGCTTGTTTTTTGTTTTGTTTTGTTTTGTTTTGTTTTTGTTTTCTCAAATAGCCAATGATCTGTACTCTGAGTTCAATTCGGAATTATAGATATCTTTCAGCAGCACACGGCCTCTTCTGGGTCAAAACACTCTCTCTTTTAAAATTGTTTTTCTAGAGTAGCCTTATACTGTTTCTTCTGATGTGAATATAACCATATATCTCTCTGTGCCTTCTTTGAATCATAATAACTTGTATTAATAAAGCTTTATAAATGGGGAAACTGAGTCATGGTGGCAGAAGTGTCTCCCAGAGACATTAACAGAGGAACTTTGGCTCACCCTTAACCAGCTGACTCTTCTTCTTGTTCCTTTAATAGCACAGTCTCCTTTAAATTAGAAATTTGCCACCACTGGGGTCAGGGGTGAAAGTGGGAAGGAAACAAGTGTACTGACCGAGACTCTTGGTTATGCTTGCAGCCGTGACCCAGACTTATGGTGGCAATTCAAATGGGGAGCCCTGTGTCCTCCCGTTCACATACAACGGTAGGACCTTCTATTCCTGCACCACCGAAGGGCGGCAAGATGGACATCTGTGGTGTAGCACAACTTCAAATTATGAACAAGACCAGAAGTATTCTTTCTGCACAGACCACGCGGGTGAGTGTCCTGGGAGAAGCCAGAGCAGGCCAGTGGTCTATCCTTGCCTCACATACCCTTCTGTGTGCCAGCAGTCAATCATTAATTCCAAGGCTGCACAGAACTGCTGCTTTGATCTATTTGGACCCAAGAGGCACAGCTAATCCCACAGCAGAGGTAGTTTCCATGTCCCTTAGCACCACTGGGGAAATGTCACTGAGGGAAAAGCCCTATGGTTTGATTATTTTGACACATGGGGATTATGTTGTGATTAGAGATACTCGAGCCTTGAAATCAGTGGATGATCCCACGGAGGCGATGAACGCTGGATAAATGTCAAGGGTGCTGGTACTTATCTTCTGTGTAGAGCCATATTTTACACAAAGCTATCACTTAATCTTTTCCCCCCCTTGGCTGGGAAAATGAGAAAATAGGAGATTTAAATCTATTTTGAAAGTGAAGATGAAAATCCACTAAGAAGCTTAGGGCTGCACGATCAGATATCTTTTATTTGTGGGTAGGCCCTCTGGGAATTAGCAGCCGGAACCTGGCTCTGTCTAAGCCTGTGGTAGTCTCTCCTTGTCGTGCGCACTAAAGCTCAGCTGTAATATTCCTGTTTGTGTGTTGTCTTGGGCAGTTTTGGTTCAGACGCGAGGTGGAAATTCCAATGGTGCTTTGTGCCACTTCCCTTTCCTGTACAACAACCGTAACTACACCGACTGTACTTCTGAGGGTCGGAGGGACAACATGAAATGGTGCGGCACCACCCAAAACTACGATGCTGATCAGAAGTTTGGATTCTGCCCAATGGCTGGTAAGAGGGAGCCCTGTGAGTTATGCGTGTGAGCCGCTAGCAGCCTGTTGACTTGGATTCCTTCTTTTCTCCCTGAGATAATCTGGGATGTACGATGCATATCTATGTATTATATCTTACATTTGCAAATTGAGAAAACTGTCAATGGCAATGATTATTGATACACTTTTAAAATCTCACTGACATGATTAAATGTCAAAAACTAAAACACACAATTCAAGTGCCAGGTACTTTTTAGAAGTCTTCAAACATGAATTCACAAAAATGTATCTTTAAAGTAATAGGTCTGGTTGTCTCAGACTAATAGTTATTGACACATGGCCAGCACCATACTTATTAAATACTAAAGTGACCAAAATAGGTCAGAAAAAGTTATTTTCTGGTAAATACAGAACTGTCCTCAGTTTACCTGGATACAGAAAGAGGAATCAGGGATTTTTTTTTTGTTTTTAAGTTTTGAGAGTCCGGTAGAAGACATTTCTTTCCAGTTGTAGAACCAGGAGCCTGGGGGTCATGGAGAGTCATGTGCTCAGATGCAAGGAAACTATTTATATTTTCATTTTTCTCATTTCAACAGAAGATGGCATTGGGTTTAAGAAGGACCATCACTTACATGGGATTTTATGCTCACAGTTTTCCTTTGAACTCAAGTGAACTAGGTGAAGTCACAAATCCAGTCCTAGACAGTAAGAACCAATTGAATGAGTATATGAGATTTTCCTAGTCTGACATTCTCCAGCCCTCTTGGGATTTCTCTCTAATCTCTTCTGAACAAGTTCTTTCCTGGAGAGTTCGAAGCTCCATATTCATCCAGCTGCGTGCATGCAAGTCTTCTTGCCAAATGAGAGAAAATTCTCAGGATTATCAAACAAGACTGCTGTCTTCATACACCTATCCATTCGTACCACACGACCGTTTACCAAGTCTTTCTTCTTCATTTCCAAACAGCCCATGAGGAGATCTGCACAACCAATGAAGGGGTCATGTATCGTATTGGGGACCAGTGGGATAAGCAGCATGACCTGGGCCACATGATGAGGTGCACGTGTGTTGGGAACGGTCGCGGAGAATGGGCCTGCATCCCCTACTCCCAGCTCCGAGGTATGCCGGTGTACTGATGAAGAGAGTTTGTGTGAAAACCTGTAGTTGCCGAAAGCAGAGAAGGAAGTTTGCAGTCCCCGGCTGGCCACTCACTCACTCGCTGTGCTGGAGAAGTTTCTTGTTTTCAGCCGCTCATTGAGAAAAGCTGGCGAGCAAGTTGAATAGTTCTAGGCTCTGGAAATATTCCCAGGATGTAAGCATTTAGGTTGAGCCAAAAGGATGGCTTTCCCAAAGAGAGACCAACATTTGATCCTTTTAGCTGTAGGTTATGCCCTTGTTTATGTCTCGAGAGGAGATAGCATCATTTCTCTAAGGGGGAAAATGTTTTCTATTTGCCAAACTTAAGGAGATGCATGCATACTTAAACTAATTTCTTTTGTTCAAATCAGAATTTTTTCCTTTGAACTCAGACATATGATATGAGGAGTTGTTGATGTATTAAAGCAATTTCAGTTTTCTGTTTCTTTGATTGGAAAAGTCATATTTGGGTAGAACTCAGTTGGTAAACTTAGTTGGTAAACTCAGTTCCCATAGCCAGTCCATAGACAGTGCGCCCTGCGTTGATTCCTTTTATGGTGTCCAATGGATAGAGATATCTGGGAGTTGTCTTTGTTACTTAGAACATTCCAGAGCAGGAAGGAAACTTTAATGAGGCATGCAAAACAGCCCTTCCTTTGACAGATGAGAAAATGGGGTCCCAAAGATAGAATGTAACTTTTTTTCGGGAGGAAAAGGTTACACCTTTCAGGCCATAGTCCATCCCTGCGGAAAGGCAGGAACACAAGGCAGGCATCTGGAGGTAGGAACTGAAGCTGCAGAGGCCACGGATGGAGGAGCACAGCTTACTGGCTTGCTCGCCATGGTTTGTTCAACCTGCTTTGTTATATAGCTCCAGACTGCCTGCCCAGGGGGAGCACTGCCTGCCCACCATGGAACAGGCCCTCCTCATCCAGTCAATCACTCATCAAAACAGAACCTCCCAGACTTGCCTGCAGGCCAGTCTTATGCAGACATTTTTCTCAATTGAGATTCTCTCATCACAGATATGTGTAGATTATATCAAGTTGGTAAAACCCAACCAGCGCGCACTGCTCTTTATTCCAGAAATGAGACCACCACATTATAGTGTATGCTATGTAAATTTCTCTATTCGTCTTATGGTAACAGCCAAAAATCTAAATAAAATCATCAACTAAATGAGAATGTTAGAGGAACTAAGGCATGCGTTTGTTGAAAAATTAGTTTCTTCATAGGAAACTATATTTTACCATGGCTTTTAGTTTAATGGACTGTAATCCCTGACAATTATAAGTCTATTAGTCAGAATAAGAGAGGAGTAAAAATTAATATTAAGCTTTGAAAAAAGGCTTAATTCTGCGCCAGTAGAAAATGTATTTTAGCAGGTGTTAAATCTAGTAGTAGAGCCTAATGCTTTGAAAAATACAGCTTCTTTGATTTCATTAGTCAAAGCTCATCACCCACCCAACTGCTCCCTGGACAGATCAGTGCATCGTTGATGACATTACTTACAATGTGAACGATACATTCCACAAACGTCATGAGGAGGGACATATGCTGAACTGTACCTGCTTCGGTCAGGGCCGGGGCAGATGGAAGTGTGACCCCATCGGTAAGGGGCTGCCTCTCTGCTTGGTTGCTTTCCACCAAGGAGGTTGGTTGGTTGGTTGGTTGGTTGGTTGGTCGGTTGGCCAGTTGCGGATAAGGAAAGCTATTTGATGTTGCCAGACTGTGTTCTCTCCAGACCTGACTCATTCATCGGTCTGCGGGGAGCTTTGCAAAGTGTGTTCTCCTCATGGGCCAGTGAACAATCAGATCTGCCACTAGCGGTTTTTGTTGTCGCTCAGCTTGGTGACAAGGGTGGCTTTACTGCGCTTGAGTGGGGTTAGCTTTTTTGGTTCTCAGTCATGACAGAGGAAGTTTCTATGACTGACTGCAGAAACATGGGTAGAGAGCCAGTAGATAGATACCCTCCTCCCGGCAAAACACTTCAGCTTTTGACTTTCTGTGCAACAATAGATAGGTCTGGGCTAACAGTGAGCATTCAACATTAAAAAGAGCCCTATTCCCCAAATCCAAAGTTTAAGATAATCAATTCATATTCCTTTAATGAAGGAGACAGACTGCTTACTACTGAGACAGCAAATTGATCCCAGCAGTTTGTTTGGCCTGAGATTGTAAAGCCGAGAGATCCCGAGAGACCTGCTTAGTGAGCCGTTCATGGCTTTGGATTTAGCTCATTAATGTAAGGCTACCCCCTGAATTCTGAGAAGTATAAAGAATGAAATCATTGCAAAGTTCTTTCATGCTTTACAAATGCAAGACTGTTACTTTGACATCTAGTTTTAAAATTTTTAATTGGTATCTAGTTTTCTAGAACTAATTTTAAGATTTCGACTATATACTGAAATTTTAATCTTTACATTTTTTAAAAATTTAGCAATGTTTCCCTTTTAGGATGCTAAATATCCTTCCCAATAGGTACGTTTAAGTTTTTACTGCTAATTTTCCCGTAAGGTAAATGATTTGAACAAAATATTACTTTAGGGCTGGGGAAATGGTCTCAAACACATGTGCACGTATCTCATACACAAACTCATACACGTATAACTATTACTTTAACTGTATTAGTAAGAATTGGAATTTTTATATTCATATTTTAAGAATACACTTGATCACACTACAATGATGTGTTTGCGGCTGTTTTAGTCTTTTCTTTGTGTATGTTCTAGACCAGTGTCAAGATTCAGAGACCCGAACATTCTACCAGATTGGTGACTCCTGGGAGAAGTTCGTGCAGGGTGTCCGATACCAGTGTTACTGCTACGGCCGTGGCATTGGCGAGTGGCACTGTCAACCCCTGCAGACCTACCCAGGTAAGCAGCTCTGAGACAGAAGCTGACCCGTGGGTGCCAGTCTGTGCCACTAATTGGAAACCCAATGGGGGCCTTGCTCTGTCCCGTCCCTTTTCATATCACTGTCCAATAGTTAATTACATTTTTGACTTAAATTGTTTTTCTTCACCCCTAATCAGGCAAAATTCACCAAAGGCTATGAAAAAGTCCACGCTGCGATTTTGCGTTTTATACTGTGAACATTCCCTTAGGTGAAAACATTCCAGTTCATTTTATCTCAATCGTGTGTGTCTGTGTGTGTTTAAGTAGAAACCATAAAGTGACTTGGACTAGAAGTAAAAGAGAGCTTTACATTCTGTTTCTTAAAGAGAAGTCACGTAGACAGAAGGCAAGAAGTACAAAACCTGCTTTGTTATATAGCTCAGGGTAATTTTCATGTGTTTAGTGAGATGGAATATGGAAGAAAATCTGGAGCCAAGAAACTTGGTCAAATCTACCCACACAGTTCCAATGCCCCAGAGTATTTATTGTGGTTTTGTTGTTGTTGTTGTTTTGATATTTATTGCTAGGTTTTTTTGTCATTGTTTTGTTTGTTTGTTGTTTGTTCTTCTGTAAAGATATCATGCCTAGCTGTAGGTGTTAATTCATTTTGGGGAAAACATTTAAAATTCATTGAATGGCTGTAATGACATGTGCTGAATGATGACCGCCATTTCAGCAGTTTCTTAGATTTCCGTTAATGATTTATTATTCATTTATTGTCCCCTCTGTGTGTGGAGAGGGCACTGGGCCATGGCACACACATGAAGGTCAGAATGGACTTTGAAGTTCTTTCTTCACACACGTTTCTTTGTATGGGTTCTGGGGTTCAGACTCAGGTCAACAGACTTGTGTGTGGCAAGCACCTTACCCTGAGCCATCTTGGCTGGCCCAAATTTTAGACATGAAACACGACCTGTATTCAGAAACAGTGATTTGAGGGTGGGGGGAAGATAATCCGCAAGCAATAAAAATTAATATAATAATAAATTAACTCCATAAGTGTTAAGATTAAAGATTAAGAGTCGCCATCCAAGAGTGAACTTTGAGAGGCAAAGGCAATGTGAGCACATGAGCAAGCTTTGAGTCCTCGCTCTGACTGTGCTATGAAAGAGACACTAGTTAGCTTCTCATCTGTACAAAGGCAGACTAGCGAATCACCTTTAAAATTGTTTCCAGTCCTTCACACTAACACTCAGCGACCCAGAGCACCACTCATGCAATGATGTTTTGCTTTTCAAAGACAAGGTTTCACTGTGTAGCTCTGGCTGTCCTGGACTCACTTTGTGGACCAGGCTGACCTCAAACCCACAGAGATTCACCTGCCTCTGCCTCCCCAGTGCTGGGATTAAAGGCACTCTGGGATTAGAGGTGCGTGCCTCCATATCCAGAATCTGCTCATTATTTTTATGTGCTGGGGAGCATCCTCCTCTGGCCAGCCCTTAGATATTGTCAGGGTAGGATAGGTGACTGCTTCTACAGGTGTGTGGCTCAGAGCAGCCTGCCTCTTAACATGTATTTCTTGCTGGATTTAGGTTTAAGAGTGAGTCGTTTAACATTTTAAAAAATTTATTATAGTTGCTTGTTTTGCTTTTTGAGAATCTCATCTAGCCCTGGGTGGCCTTAAACGTACTATGTAGCCAATGATGGCCTTGATGACCCGGATCCTCCCTCCTGTCTACCCTCCCTCCTGTCTATCCTCCCTCCTGTCTATCCTCCCTCCTGTCTATCCTCCCTCCTGTCTATCCTCCCTCCTGTCTATCCTCCCTCCTGTCTATGTTTCCAAAAGGCTGGGCTTACAGGTGTGTGCACATTATACCTGGTCAACTTAATACAGTTTAAAATCTGATTACAAATACGACATAAATTCAGAAAATGCATACTTAGGAGGGCCATATTTTTAAATGATGCAAGCCAAGAATAGAAGTTTATTTTGTGCCATTTTTAGTAGACAATTTTTGAAATTTATTTTCTTTTGAGACCTTTTCTTTTTCTTTTAAAATAAGCCTATTCTCATAGTCTTGCTGAAAGCATTGAGGATAGACCTGCTGGATAGGAAAGAGTTAGCTAGCAGTTGACTTTGTTCCCTGTCTCTAAAAAGGGCAATGTCAAAAGCCCATTGAACACAGAAGAGATGAGGGCAAACAGATGAGTGCTTGGTGTTTATCTCTATGGTGGCTTTGCTCAAGGGCTCATGCCTAGCCTGTGAGGCTCTGATGAGAAACCAAAGATGGCTGAAAGACTGTGTCTGAGCCTTGCCCTGTTTGTTCTTCCTACTGAGTTGGTAGGGCTGTTCAAACTAACAAAAGATAACAGGAATTTGGTTTGTCAATAAGCAACCAGGAAAGCATAGCTCTCAGCAAATTTAGTGAAGAAAGGACCGTTCGAGTCAAAAAAAATATCATGAATGTTTAACTTCTCCAGGGTCACCATTATCGGAAAGTTCTGACCTTACTGTCAACTGATTTTGAAAGTGTATGAAGCCTCAGCCTACAAGTGAGGCTCTCACAGTGGGAATTGCTACGAGAAGTCTAAAAGGTCCCCGCGGGTGGGTTGGGGGAATCACACCAACTAACCAGCATCAAAAGGATTATAAAAACACTTCAATTTAAATAGTGTAAATGATAGCTAGCCTTTTAACTTTCCATCTTTAAATCATATGTGGTAGTGGAGAGGGTAGTGGAGAGCTGGAATTTAATTGACCTAGGAAACATGAGGTTTTTTTTTTCTTTCTTTTTTTCCATTCCTGCACAGAAATGCCCTAAATCCCCTTTGCCATGTAGTGCGGTCCCTTGAAGGGGAACCCTGTCATCATTTCGGGGGAGAGCTGAGAGCTCAGAGGTGACGATTCTCAGTCCTTGTGCAGTTTAATTCCCATCCCGCCCGTTAGACACCACAACTGCTGAACCTCCAGCTCCAGGGGATCCCACGCCTCTGGCCTCTGTTGGCACCCGTACTCGCTCGCACACACAGGCATTTTAAAAATTAATTTAAAAACAGCGGAATTTCAGCCCTGTGCAGGAAGGCGAGAGAGGAAACGAAGCTTCTGTAGTTCTGATTCACTTGGGTTAACCATTGCGACCATCTTTCTTGTCCTCCCTTTCTCATCTTCCTTCATCCTTGTGAACACGGGGTATGATGACTGGACAGACGACAGTGAATGCCATTTGTATTCTCTAATAGACTTATCAAGGAGCTTTAATCATCACAAGTTTTCCAGCCAGTGTGAAATGTCTCTCTACCTGAGAGATTACACTAGGCTTTTTCTAAAACAGTAATATTTAACAACCTTATGCAGAGTGTCACCACTAACATAAGGACAAATGTCTGTTTTTACTGATTCATATGGAAAGATTTCGAAAGAAATCTTTTAAATGTACTTGTATTTGTGAGTCTCTTCATCTGTGGAAGGAGCAGTTCCAGAGGGCTATGCAAATGACTTGTGTTAATTGATCGAACAATCAACCTGTGGGGTGTGTGGATCGTATGCCCCTTAGGATGCAAAGCTGAGAATTTTGACATTTCACCTTGTAGCATTAAGTGAAATTAAGACTCAGTGAGTATTTGTTAGTCTTCAACAAACTGAATTATTCCCAGTGTGGAAGTTGAGTACAAAATTTTTTGAGGTCACATAAATATGTAAGTTACATATTTGCTCTGCTAAAGAAGATTTTGTTTTCAGAGAATTTAGAAGCTTAAGACCATAATTAAATCTGAAAGCCAATATATTTTTTTCAAAAGCATTCAGAAAATTGCAAGTAGTGTCGAGTACTGCTTTATCAGCATTCAGAATGCTGTTCTGTCTCACAGAGCATCGGTGAGAATTTTGTGTCTTAGGTTTTTATAAAGACTTTGTACAGATGAACTTTGACTGACAAAGAATAGAGTACAGAGAAGATAAATTTTCATTCTGTAAACAGATTTTTCGACAGAATTTCATTATTATCCAAAATGGAATTTACTATATTAAAAAATTGATTCCCTTCTCTTATTTTGCATTTTCCCCCCAAGGAAAAGAACTGAATCTATCTTAAATTTGGTTATTAACAGTCATATCAAGATCTGAACATATTGAATTTTAAATATATGCTTCCAAATGTCATTTCGCTTGGTGATTGTTTAAAAAGATATTTTTTTTTTTGAACTATTTAACTCACAGTGGTTTTTTTTTTTTTTTCGGTTTTTCGAGACAGGGTTTCTCTGTTCCTGGAACTCACTCTGTAGACCAGGCTGGCCTCGAACTCAGAAATCCACCTGCCTCTGCCTCCCAAGTGCTGGGATTAAAGGCATGTGCCACCACTGCTTGGCTACCCACAGTGGTTTTAAGACTATACTTCTTAAGTAAAAGAAAAAAAATAGATTCTTTTTCCAAAGGTGAGAAGGCTTAGTTGATGGGGAAATAAACCTAGGTCTTTAATTATTACCTTTGTCTGTTTGTCCAGGATTCAGCCCCATTTAGAAATGTTTGTTTTACATCACACCGTAAGGCCTTGGGAGCATTGCTTCCTTCTGAGCAGATTCCTCTGTGCTGAAAACCTCCATGGTTCAGAATTTGTCTTAAAATTGCCTTAATGTAATTAGTACATGAGGTCTGCATTCTGAACTACATTCTTCGTGGTAAGGAAATTTCACAGTTGTCTCAAGTCTTACTTTGTAAGCCAGAGAAGAAAGCAAGCTATGAGACATTGGAGTGGTTTCTGTCTTATTTGTTAGAAAAAAAAATTCTAATTGCATTTCTTATGGGAAAGGCAATAATTACCAGGTAAAGTCAGACCTGTTTCTTTTTCTTATTCTAATGTCAATATGTAGAAGGTTTAACTGGACTCAGTCATTTTTATTATATGCCCATATTTCCTGAGAAGCAAAAATGTCTTTAAGGATGGACATCCATATTTAATAATACTTTAAGAATATATAAACCAAAGAAATGGCGCATTTTCATTTTCAGGCGCAACTGGACCTGTTCAAGTAATTATCACGGAGACCCCCAGCCAGCCCAATTCCCACCCTATCCAGTGGAATGCCCCGGAGCCTTCGCACATCACCAAGTACATTCTCAGATGGAGACCTGTGAGTAGCTCAGCAGCCTGGGACTCTGACCCCTGACCTTACTGGACTAGGGTGTGCTGCCCTGTGGGTTTGCTTCTGCTTTTGAGTCAACAGATCTGATTCCATGTTGGATAGTGTTTATATTTTCTTAGTTTCTAGCCAATATGTAGTTAGTCTAATCAACATGTAGATTTAGGGATTTTGGGGGGGAGGTGTTGATATCTAGAAGAAATTAAATTAGGCCTTTGCCATAGGAAGAGCTTAGAAGCCATAATGCTTACAACTCTTCTCATCCAATGTGGAAAGAAAATTTGAAATGTTGATATGCTTTGCAACACCATTAAATTTAAAATCTCATTTTCAAGTTATTCCAAGAATTTAGAATTTAGCTAAATGAATGTCATTCTTTTGACTCAACTCAGCTGTCCTGTAGTCCCCTCAAGTTATTTAGACAGAAGGGAATGAGATATTGAGAGGAGGAGGAGCGGGAAGGGATTATATGTGGTTTCTAAAAGGAACCAAACCCTGGCGTTTTCTATCCATCCAGATGCTGAAGCCATAGCAAGGAGTCTGTTGTATTAGTCTATTAAACTTTGATGTCTCTTCCCTTCTCAGACCTGCCCTCTTCCATCTCCAAAGTTCATGACATAATTTAAAAGCACTATTTCAGAAAAGAGAAAAATGTACTTTTAAAAATCGAATCTACCCAATTGGACTATTCTTTATCCAAGAGTACAACAACCTGTCTGACTTACGACATTACCTCACACAGTTGAATTTAAACTCTTGGGGAATTCCATTCTGTTGAGCTCAGTCTTTTTCTTCAGTTGCCCCGTGTTGTCCACAGTCCTGAGTACTCAGTCGCCAACGTAATTAACATCTGGCGATGCCAACCATCGGAGATGCCTTTCCGCTTCAGTAGCTTCTATCTCTCCTCACTTTTCATTTTATCGCCATTTTTTACTTGGAACTTAACTTGGAAGTGTTTTGCAAAGCCACTACAAATGGGACATTTACAAATAGGTATGCATTGCACATTGAATTGAGGCATCTTTCACATTTGGTTAAATTCTTCGCATACATTTTGGCTTTGGTTTTGTTGTGTTTTGTTTTGAGGTGATGTCCCATTGGGCCAAGGTTGGTTTCATATTCTTCTATAGCTAAAGTTGAGTGCTTGATTACAGGTGTGGTTCAGCTCCCCCTTGGTATGTGGTGCTAGGGATTGAACTCAGGTCCTTGGCCACATCAGGCAAGTAAGTGCTCTGTCAACTGAGCCACACCCACGTCTCTCTTTGAAAATTTAAAGAGAATTTCTGTTGTTTTGTTGTTTTTTAAATGTAGGCCCTCTGAGAGTTTACATTCTCATGTTTTCTTCTGATGGCCAATTGCTAATTTTTAAGCTAACAAAATGGCTAACTTCAATTTCTTTCAGCATATTTGAGCTAAAAACTAAAGTTTAAAGAGCACTTGCTTGGATCACTTTCATTTATCTCCAAAATAAAAGCGGGCATTAGAACATTTGAAGTATGTACAAACTTGATCAGATAACATTAAAAGAAATCACTGGGCATTAAACATGTATTTGATATTTAAACTGCTTTAGCATATTTACACTTAAAAGGGTTTCTTGTTTGAAGTCTGGGTGTTTCTTTTCTACACAATCTATTGCAATGAGTTTTGTGGTCCATGACATATTAATGAAGTTGGACAGGATATAAAAATGTAAACTGGAGGGAAAAGATTAAACAAACTGAACTATATTCTTCTGCAGTCTTTCCAGAGTTGGCCAAACACTCTTGGTGGGCTGTTCCAAGGATGAGTCACAGCATCAGACAAGTTGAACCTTGTTTGTGATGGCCCCAGGATCTGAGTCAGGGCAATATTATGCTTTCCAGTGTCCTGCGAGGCAAGAAACTTGAAATGTATCCCACCAAGTTGAAAGATAGATTGTGAGGTCTTTTCTCACTTCAGAGAGAAACGTGTCTCTGTTTACCAGAAAAGTTGAGAGGCTGAATTGAGGATGCTGATCTTAAATTATTTAAGATTTGGCCATAGGGAAGTTATTCCGCGCCTCAACTGTGTGACTTTGAAAACATCATCGAACTGTTTCTCCACCTGTAAGGTACAAGCAGTGATGCTGTTTACTTCTGGCAGAAAGATGAAGATTAGGGGGGAGAAACAAGCAAACCAGCCCTGAGCACTTGATAGACTACTTGAACAAGTAATTCATTAACATCAACAAATAGTAGAGGCCCTGTTCTGAATCAGGGTTTTCCACCATTTTTTTTTTTTCCAAAATGGAGCCCTGAGAACCCTACCCTCCATTTCTCTTGGAAGATTAGTAAACACCATGTTTTCCTTTTACATTTTCAGAAAACCTCTGCGGGTCGTTGGAAGGAAGCTACCATTCCAGGCCACCTTAACTCCTATACGATCAAAGGCCTGACCCCAGGTGTCGTCTATGAGGGACAGCTCATCAGCATCCAACAGTACGGGCACAAAGAAGTGACACGCTTTGACTTCACCACCAGCGCCAGCACACCTGTGACTAGTACGTATCCAGCATCCTTTGGGGCTGTGCCCGCATTGCGCAGACGGGGTTCCCCAGAGAAGATTCTGTCCTTGGCTGCTGCTTTTCGTGAATGGCACCTGCGTTTCCCTTTTAACACCCTCTGCACCCAGAGAACGTGAGTATTCCAGATAATCAATGCCCCTTCCCCCCTCCCCCTTTCCCTAGGCAACACGGTGACTGGAGAGACTACGCCCTTTTCTCCCGTTGTGGCCACTTCTGAATCTGTAACTGAAATCACAGCCAGCAGCTTTGTGGTCTCGTGGGTCTCAGCTTCCGACACTGTGTCGGGATTCCGGGTGGAGTATGAACTGAGTGAGGAGGGAGATGAGCCACAGTACCTTGGTGAGTAGAATGTGCGGCTTGCTCCGCTTGGGTTAATAGATACTTCCTTGGCTGGAGAGAAGTTTGGTTCTGAACTCCTCCACAGTTCAAACTGAAGACACTCACTCCCTTCCGGCAGAGCGAGGAGAGGGGTGAATCCTCTCTGACCCGGCTGGGATTCCCTGGGACCTTTCTGATCTCTGGTGCTGTATTTCTCACATATCTACGTAAGGGACCAGAAAGAGACCTGCGGCTGACAATGTTATCCTTTGGGAGTGCATAGTTACTTTCTTGTGTACTTTTAAAATAGCCCAGTCATTAGGGGTCTTTAAAAAGGTTCGCTGTTGCCAATGAGGCAGCTCAGTGAGTAAAGGCTCTTAACTTAAGCCTTTACTCCTAAGCCTTATGACCCAAATTCAATCCCTGGATGGAAGGAGATGACTGACAAGGACCTCTTGTCCTCTGACTCCCAACATGTGTACCCCTGAAATAAATGTAATAATGAAAAGATACTGAACATACTTGTGCGAACAGGACCCAGATCATAAAAATGAATATCCTTCCAACTCCTACCCTGCCATCCTTCCTTCCACCATGGCTACTACTCTGATTTCTAATGACAGCTATGTTTTAAAAAATCAGAGGGAGGTTATTAAAAATTATACATCTTCAGGGGAAAGTGGAAAATGAAAGAACTTACATTGGAAATTGCAGGCAATTCACTAGAATGTTCCTCGTAGACTTTCGCCCTATGAATGTAGCGTTCTTAGAAGCCATGGAAGATTAGATTTCTCTGGCCATTCACCTTTCCTCTGTATTTTAAAGATCTTCCAAGCACAGCCACTTCTGTGAACATCCCCGACCTGCTCCCAGGCAGGAAGTACATTGTCAATGTCTATCAGATATCTGAAGAGGGAAAGCAGAGCTTGATCCTGTCTACATCACAGACTACAGGTATGTGTGCACCAGACCATGTTAAAAGCCCTTTGGTGTGGGGTGTGGTGGGTGATTGATAGATACATACATCATATCATACATACACTTGTACATACAGCCTTGGGATCTGAGGCTAGAGTTCCAGGCTAGTGTGGATTAAAAGATGCTGTTTTAACGAACAAATCCTTAAAGATTCTTGATTTTCTATACACAGCATGGGCTTGTAGCAATACTGACGACTTCCTTTCCTTGTAGCTCCAGATGCTCCTCCAGACCCTACTGTGGACCAGGTTGATGATACTTCCATTGTCGTTCGGTGGAGTAGACCCCAGGCACCTATCACAGGTCATCTTTGGCTTCTATGTTTGTTTTGATAACACTACATGGCATCACCTTAAATCTCCCATTTTAAGTGGTTGGAGGTGTGTGTGTGTGTGTGTGTGTGTGTGTGTGTGTGCATGTGTGTCCACTTCAAATCTTCCAGGGCTTCTTCATTTTTGAATTGTTTTCCTTCAAGTCTGTTTAGCACGCCCGCATCCCTGACATACACATATGCAACCTATGAAACCAGTCCCGTGGTTCATGGCAGCAGGCAGCAGGGCTGCAGTGATGGATTATTTCTGCAAAGCTGCTGCTCACTGCTGAAGAGGAACATGGGTTGCCACTCTAGCTTCAGCAGTGACGTTCTCAAAGGTGCAGACAGTGCTCAGGCTGACTCCTCAGCTCCGAGTGAAAGCGGTTTACTATGAATGCATCACTTCATGGCTTCCCTTACTGACATTTATTAAGGATCTTTGTGTTCAAGGATGCTATTTTATTATTAAAAGATTGCTGTCACTGGTCTTATCTCT
The DNA here is from genome assembly GCA_028551405.1 of Uromys caudimaculatus. Lineage (NCBI taxonomy): Eukaryota > Metazoa > Chordata > Mammalia > Rodentia > Muridae > Uromys > Uromys caudimaculatus. Next base: position 62,713,366 of record CM052709.1, on the reverse strand, counting down.
GTGCCAGTCAGGCATTGTCAGAGGAAATGGTAACGTTGAAAGACCCAGAGTCTAGCTGATTCTTTTTTTTTTTTTTTTTTTTTTTGGTTTTTCGAGACTGGGTTTCTCTGTGTCGCCCTGGCTGTCCTGGAACTCACTCTGTAGACCAGGCTGGCCTCGAACTCAGAAATCCGCCTGCCTCTGCCTCCTGAGTGCTGGGATTAAAGGCGTGCGCCACCACTGTCCGGCTGTCTAGCTGATTCTTAACACTCAAACAAGATGCAGAGGGTCATTAGAAAGAGTTATAATTTGTCTAGCCTCCACTTCAGAAGACCATGTGTCTAAACACTGTTCTCCTAAACCTGCAGGGTACAGAATTGTCTATTCACCTTCAGTAGAAGGCAGTAGCACGGAGCTCAACCTTCCTGAAACGGCCAACTCCGTCACCCTCAGTGACCTGCAGCCTGGCGTTCAGTACAACATCACTATCTATGCTGTGGAGGAAAACCAGGAGAGCACCCCCGTTTTCATCCAACAAGAGACTACTGGCACCCCACGATCTGGTAAGTTAAAAACAACCCATCCCCTGGTGTCTGATCTCTTAGGACTAGACCAGAGAGCAGCTCTCACCTTCCAGGGGAAGATAAAGTCTACATGGATTATATTCATTCCTTAGCCTTCAGGGAGGACTGAGGTGCAAGTCAGGTGTGTGACAGGTCCCTGAGAGTGAGCTGCGTTTGTCTTTGTCAGCTCTTTCTACGTTCCCATCACCCAGATCAATGGTTCTCAACCTTACTGATGCTGTGGTGACCCCAACCATAAACTTAGTTTTGTGCTGCTTTATAACTGTAATTTTGCCATTGTTGTGAACCATGGAGTAAATATCTGTGTTTCTGAGGGTCTTAGGCGACCCCTGGGGAAGGGTCAGCATCTCATCCTTCTTTTCTCTAGGATGCTTAAGAATGACTTAATCTGTTCTCTTAACTAACATCAAATGAGTCAGTCAATTAAACAAACACCACAGTTTTTTTTGTAAAGTGAAAACATTTATTTTTGTGTGTTATTTTAACTTCTTGGTTTTATGTTATAAACTCATGGCTATCTATAGATACTAAATAAAGATTCCAGTGTCAGTTTGACTAACTAACCATGAATATCTATACACACACACACACACACACACACACACATACACACACACACACACCTACTTTTTGATTAAGAGGCAAACCCCAGTATTGGCCTAGAATGAGTGGGTCTAAGAAGTGCCGGAAGTGTTCAGGGAGCTAACGTTTAGCATCAGCCTTCAGTGGGAATGGAGACTAACTCATTGCTCTTTGTCTATTAGATAAAGTCCCCCCTCCGAAGGACCTACAGTTTGTCGAAGTGACGGATGTGAAAGTCACCATCATGTGGACCCCTCCTGATAGTGCGGTGTCTGGATATCGTGTGGATGTCCTGCCTGTCAGCCTGCCTGGGGAACATGGGCAGAGGCTGCCTGTCAACAGGAACACCTTTGCTGAAATCACCGGGCTGTCCCCTGGGGTCACGTACCTCTTCAAAGTCTTTGCAGTGCTTCAGGGCAAGGAAAGCAATCCTCTGACAGCACAACAGACCACCAGTATGTCCTGTGCTTGCCTGCCTGCCTGTCTTGTTGCCCCGCCTCCAAGCTCTGTACCCTCAGTTCTCCCTGTGATGACTGCATAGCTGCTCACTCCCAGGTTCATGGCTTAGCAGTAAGGAAACATCCAGGTAGAGGGAATGTTGACGGCGGAACGAAACCAGGGTTCTGAGAATGCTAACTCCAACATACATGCTTCCGACATGCATGTCATTTCCAACATGCTCACCCCCCTGAATGTGCAGAGGAGAGCAGTTAAGAGAATTAGAGTTTTCTTAGCTAATGGAGATGCAATTTCAGCGCTCCTCCTTCTTCCCTCCCCTCCCCCTTCCTTTTTCCTTCCTTTCTTTGAGTTGAGAATCAAAAGTACTCTACCACTGCACTACATCCCCAGCCCTTCAGTGCATTTTTAAAAGTATGTGTAGTTAGATATGTCTATATCAAGGTTAAAGTGCATTCTCCTAATTCAGGACTAGCAGTTGCCTGGCAGCGGGGTGAAGCTCAGTAGTAGAATGTATGCCTGCGGTGTGTGAGGCCCTGGGTTCTCTCTCGAGCACCACACAGGGAGTTAATAACTTAAATAATAAATCCTAAACATTTAGTGACACTGGGCAGCAAGGTACCCAGTTCTTTATCAGCAGAGCTGTATTGGCTCTTAAGTCTTGGGCGGACATGTACAGAGGAAAATGTTACTTCTCCTGGCTGTGGGAAGAAACCTGAGGTCTTCCCTAAGGAAGTGACAGTGGCTTGGATTCCAAAGCTCATGTTCTCCATTACTTACACTCAACCATCTCTGGAAGGTTCTTTCTATCAAAGATGTTCTAACTTCCTATAGGAAGCCCAGTTATCATCCTTAGAGGGAAAGTGGCAATCTATGCGATCCTTTCTGATAGCCCATGGGACTGGGGTTCTGCCGATCTGTTTTGATTATTGTAATTAGATCCATGTGAGGTAGCTTTTATTTCCCCAGCAGAGGACAGGTCAGCCAATCAATTCATGCATTAGCATATTGCCTGCAGTACCCACGAAGCTTTTTTTGGCCGAAAGTAAATTGTGGGATTTGCAAAATGTTTGATTTGCTTTAGAAAAAAAAAGTAATACTGTCATTATACCATAACTATAATTTCCAAGGGTGGTGGGTAAACCTTTGCTGGGAAAATTTGCTTTTCCAAAGGATGACAAACAAGTGAAAAAGGTCAATGAATTTTCATAACTGACAAAGTTTTGGTGAAATTCTACATGATCCTCAGTCTCCCAGAGGCTCACAGTTTCCAGGGCTGGGCTCTGACTTTAGTTCCAACCTTGAGAAGTAGACGTTTAGGATGCTTAATGAAGCTGGGGGATTTCAGCACAGCCGTTAGTGATCTGAACGTTTCCTGACACATTTCATCTTATTTTTTCCAGAACTCGATGCTCCCACTAACCTCCAGTTTGTCAATGAGACCGACAGAACAGTTATGGTGACCTGGACTCCACCTCGAGCCCGCATAGCAGGCTACCGACTGACCGTGGGCCTGACCCGAGGAGGCCAGCCCAAGCAATACAATGTGGGACCCTTGGCCTCCAAGTATCCCTTGAGAAACCTGCAGCCTGGGTCTGAGTACACTGTGACCTTGTTGGCTGTGAAGGGCAACCAGCAGAGTCCCAAAGCCACCGGAGTCTTTACTACCCGTAAGCTAAAATTCAAAGCCTTTCTTTAGTGAAGCTACGTGTTCTTAACGTGTTGGTTTTTTCTGTCCTTCTACTCTTCTTAACTTAAAAAACCCTGGTGCATCACTGAAAGCAGCCCCATTGAAGGTATGGCCCGTGGACAGGCTGGTGCTCTCTGAATATTTCTTACTGGTCTGCTGTAACATACTGAGCTTTGCCAGAATGGGCATCACAGTACATGGCCTTTGCCCGGGTTGATACGTGTTCTTGCTGAAGGAAGCAGTGTGTTAATTTGCAGGTATTTCCAGGTTCGTTCTATCCTTCTGGGCTAACACTGTGAGTCAGGAGGGCTTGGGAGACAGATAGCTCAGGGCCTGAGTTGGGACTCCCAGTATAAACATAAAACGCCAGGTGCTTTGGTGCATGATTGTCACCCTAGCTCTGGGAGACAGACAAGAGGATCTGGAGAGGCTTACAGCCGCTGTTGCTGGTCAGTAACTCCAGGTTCTCCAAAAATACTCTGCAGAGGCTGATGGGGCAGGACATGCTCTTGGGGGGGTAAGAGCAGGGGATCTCTGAGTTTGAGACCAGCCTGGTCTACATAGCCAGTTTCGGAACAGTCAGGACTACATAGAAAGACTCTATCTCAAAACTCAACACACACACACACACACACACACACACACACACACACCCCACAAACAAGAAACAGAAAAGAAAGAAGGGAAAAGAACTATGGTGGAGACTGGTAGAGGAAGTCACGGATGCAGACCTCCAACTTCCTCACAAGAATTCATGGGCACATAGACCGCATCAGATGCAGACACACAGAGAAGAAAAGACTGAATACTAGCAGACAGAGTCTAATCCGCACGCATAGCTCCGTCACATCTCTCTCTAGACATCAACTGATAGCCATATATGTAAAAAAAAAATCTACCCATGGCCTGAACAGACCATCAGTAAACAGAACGAGAGAGAGGCAAGCATGTGCCTTCCTTGAGAGCCTGGCCTGCTGAAGGCTACCGTCCTTCACAGCAGAGGCCTGGTTTCCTCTTCCTTTCAGTTCCACACAGAGGAAAAAGACAAGGATTTTTAGCTATGGCTATCCTTTGACTCAACATTTTAGAGGAAATGGCCTTAAACGTCTTATTTATCCTCATCCAATAAAGGCTGTATTCACAAGCTGCTTCTCTGCTAAGTACACTCCATTTACATGACAGAGAATTATGGGACTTATTTCTTGCCGAACACTTGTTATTTTGGACTTGACGTTTTGAATTATGGAAGCACCTAATAGAAGCATGCTTTTGGCATATATTGCCGTCTACCCCTGGGTCTCAGCTTTCCAGGAGCTTTCAACAAGTCTTATTTGACTAATTTTAAAATATGGATGCACAAAAGCATTAAAAAGTAATCTGAGCTCTGCATGGTAGCACACGCCTTTAGCGCTAGCAGTGGGTAGGTAGACTTAGGTGGATCTCTGTGAGTTCAAGGCTAGTCTGGTCAACATTAGTGAGGTCCAGAACAGCTAGGGCTAGAAAAGGGCCCCTGTCTCAGATAGATAGATAGATAGATAAATAAATAAATAAATAAATAAATAAATAAATAAATAAATAAATAAATGAATGAAAATGAATGAATGAATGCAACAATCTAGAAAAGCTTAGTTTGTAAATTACTCTGGAATTTCCCAAAGAAGATTCCCTCTCAGCTGCTCCCCATAGGAACTTATTATTTACCACAAACGTATTCCCTGTACATTTGGTGTGTGGGTTGGACAATGAAGGCTTGCTTTCTCCTATGAAACTGTTCATCACCAGCAAACGAAGTCTGCTTTTTCGTTTGCAAGAGAATTCTTTTTAAATGCTTGCTATTTTACATTGCCCGGTTTAGTCTAAGATCTGCTCTTATAGAGTTAGTATCTTTGTTTTACTGGCAAAACCTGTTTCTTATAGATGTCCTTTAAATAACTCAGCATAGAGCTTTCAGTACCCAGGGTCTCTTACTCGAGGGTTTCTGGGTAAAATAGTAAAACTGTATTTGCTGACGGTTAATTAGCATACCACATTGCACATGGTATACTTTCCAAAAACTTTAGGATAGGTGACTCAAGGACATGGTAAACAAGAACAGCTCACCTTGGCTCAGATTAAATAAACCAGTGAAAGCAAGCAGTTATGCAAATCCATTTGAACCTCAAAGAGTCGGGGATATAAACACCAGCAGGGCCTATGAACTTCAGTTTCTGCAGCTTTAGTAAATCTAAATTTTGTAAACCACTTTTCTGACTTTTATATCTCATGCTAAATTCTTCAGAGCAACTGTGAGAAAAGTGGGGGGAATGAGCTATTTTTAGGGGGAAGAATCCAGCCTGCTCCTGTATTGAGGGCATATGTCTTTTCTCAACAGCCAGGTTGTTCCTTACCTAACAAGCCCTGCCAGAACCCCTAATTCACACTCACGGGCACATCCTTTGTTTGACAACAGTTTGTGGATTTGTGGCTTGGTGGTTTTTCTGTAATGGTCTGCCTAGGCAGAGAATATTGTCTGAAACATGGGGCAAGATTTAGCTGCTTGGCTCATGCAGTAGAAAATGTCTAGGTGTAAAAAAATGGACTGTTCTGAATTGCAGGAGCAGTATTTGGTCCTAACTCGGAACATTATCTCCAGCCTGTTAAAAAATTAGAATTTTCAGTAAAAGAAATGATGGGGGTATCAGGATACTAGACTATCAAGCATACTTTCGTTGTAGTTCCTATGTCCCGTGGTTAGGTACTAAGTGGCCTGTAGCATTATTATTCTGAGCAACCATCCATGTGTTTGGATGGATCTTTGATGTTGATAAGATCCCCAAATGATGAAAAGATACAGATCATAAAACCCAAGAAATCAAAAGGGGCTTTCATAGAGGTCAGCTAGCCCCTCTTTCTACTCATGTGTGAGTGACAGGTCTCTGCCAGAAATTCAAGCCCCAGCCCCAAGCTGGACCTGCAGGACCACCACCTCTACCCCCTCCTCCCCGGGTCTCACCAGGTCCTGAGTGACTTGAGTAAGAAGCAGTGGTGTTCAACTTCTCAGCCAATGAGTGAGCCTGAGCTACATTCTCTGTCTACTCAGTGGTTAGACCAGAGCTCTGTTTAAAATGCCTGTTAATCTGTAGTCCTGGCCAGCACCTATGTGCCTAACGTTGACCCTCGTGTTGGTTAATTTGCAGTGCAGCCTCTGCGTTCCATTCCACCTTACAACACCGAGGTGACAGAGACCACAATCGTGATCACCTGGACCCCTGCTCCAAGGATTGGCTTCAAGGTGAGTCACAGATACACTTCTGATACAGCCCAGAGGTGCCTTCCCATTCCCGGCACACTTTACAGACCCGGGTTTTGTAAGCCCTATGGTTATACTCCGGAACCTGAGAGCAAAGCCCGCATTGAGGCTTCTCTGTGTTACAAAGGAAGAAAACCATTAGCATGGAACTGTAGTGTTTGTTCTGTTTTCTGTCCATTCCCCCAGAGAACTCCATTTTAGAATAAAAATGTAGCAAAACTTCATTTGACGTGTCGCTCCAAATGGGTGTCGAGAAGCTTACGAAAACCAATTTGGGAAGACCAATTAAACTGAGAGTCACTTAAAAATCACATTTTTATCCAATCAGTTTCATCTCAACTTGTTCAAAGCCCTGTGGGTGAATTTCTTAATAGAAGTTAAAATTGAGGTCTTCGCTTTAGATATCTGTGTCATGTTCTTTAAAGCGATGGCACCAGGGAAGTGATGGATACAAATGAAAATGTTTTTAAAGAATCCCATCCTTTGGCATCCAAAGGATGAAAAAAGAGATACTTATTCTGTCTGAAAATCAAAGCCTGATTGTTTAAAAGAAAGAAAAAGAAATAGACCGAGAGTCACTCTGCTTTTTAGTATGCAGGTAGCCATATTGATGAGTAGGCTGCTCAGATACAGGGGCCCTTTCTGAAGCTTGCCAATGCACCTTTTCCGTCTCCCTTAATAATGTCATTCGGAGTTTTAGAAGCCACAGAGAATATGAAGGATTTCTCTGGAGTTGAGTACCGTTTGATAATATCACCTAGGCCTTTGTAGTTAGGAACACCTGTCTTTGTGGGAATGTGTTTCTCATTTCCACCTGTCAAAGTGGCTGGCGATAACTAGCTGTATGTGAATATCTTATTAAAGAGAGCGCCTAGGGCATTTCTTCCCTGTGACCTGCTGGTATATACCAGCGGGTTATAGCAACATTTCTCTAGAACCTTTCGATTATAAACGACCCTAGTATGGAAGGAAGATACCTCCAGCTCATTGCAAAATGACTAAAGTGAGCCCTCAATTTCTTACCCACCCAATAAATGCAGTGTGGATTTTTTAGAGGACTTCTCACTGTGTATAACTACAACCTCTTGGGAGCTCTGGAATATTCATCCTTCATGTTGATTTTGCTTTCCTCCTTCCAGCTGGGTGTACGACCAAGCCAGGGAGGTGAAGCACCCCGGGAAGTGACTTCAGACTCAGGGAGCATCGTTGTGTCTGGCTTGACTCCAGGCGTGGAATATACTTACACCATCCAAGTCCTGAGAGATGGCCAGGAGAGAGATGCACCAATTGTCAACAGAGTAGTGACACGTGAGATGAGCTCTCCTTCTTCTTTTAATTTTTAAACTATTTAAAAAGATTGCCAAAGCCAGGTGTGGGAGTGTGTGCCTTTAATGCTTGGGAAGTTAAGAATGAGCATCAGGAGTTCAAGGCCAGCCTCACCAAAAACTGGAGGCCGATCTGGTAGGGCTGGGTTTTATGAGTACATACCTCTAATCCCAGTTCTTGGGAAGCAGAGAGAGGCAGATGCTGGAGAGTTTGCAGCTAGCCTGGTCTATATAGGGAGTTCTAGGCCAACCAGGGCTGTCCAGTGAGAGACCATCTCAAGGAAAAGGAAACAATTCCTCTAATCCTTCTAATGCTAGCTAGCGCCCCGGCTTACTTATGAGACAGAACAAGGGAAGAGCCCCTCTCCTATTTATAGCAAGAGAGCCTTCAGAATTGGATGTAGCTACATGTCGGCCGCAGAACTGGAAGTGCTCCCTCCATGTCAAAAGTCTTCCAAACTGGCAAGATGAAACAATTCCAGTGGTGGATTATAATAGCATTAATAATCCTAAAGAATTTTCTATCATAGAGTTACTGTCGCCTATGTGTTGTTGTTTAAGTTTTATTTATTTAATGTATCTGCATGTACACCTACACACCAGAAGGGGGCATCAGATTTCATTATGACATGGTTGTGAGCCATCATGTGGTTGCTGGGAATTGAACTCAGGACCTCTGGAAGAACAGCCAGTGCTCTTAACCACTGAGCCATCTCTCCAGCCCTCCCCTGTGTTTTTATAGTATACTTTATTTTTCCAATCCTAGAGGGAAGGGATAAAGGAAGGCAAAAAAAGGAGGAGAGAGGAAAGGAGAGAGCATAGATGAAGCATTTTGCAGGCCAAGTGTTTCCTGTTCAGTTTAACTTTTACGTCTTCTTTTCTGTGTAGCATTGTCTCCACCAACCAACTTGCACCTGGAGGCAAACCCTGACACTGGAGTGCTTACTGTCTCCTGGGAGAGGAGCACCACCCCAGGTAAGAAAAGGGAGCACCACCCTACGTAAGCGTGGCGTGGATCTGAAGGCATGTTTACAGGAGGCTTTCTCAAGAGAGAGTTCGATTCCATTCAGAGAAAAAGAGAAAGCAAGTACTCAGCTCTCCATGAGTGACTACGGGAGAATGAGAGAGTTCATGAGCTACGTGTAAACACATCTGCATATGTTTTCTTAAGTCACAGGAAAGAGCAACCGCTGGGGGGTGGGGGGTGGGGTGCAAACGTTTATACTGCAGGGAATTACCAGGATTAGATGGAAACAAGATTTTGTTCAGTTCATTAAAAATGACCAAACCGGGGCTGGAGGGGTGGCTCAGCAGGTCAGGGCACTAGCTGCCTCTTCTGAGAACCCGGGTTCAATTCCCAGCACCCACATGGCAGCTCACAACTGTCTATAATTCCAGTTCCAGGATCTGAAACCCTCACACAGACACACATGCACAAATAAATAAATAAATAAATAATCAATCAATCAATAAATTTAAAGCCCAATTTAAAGACTGAAATCATAGTATATAGTTCTCTGGAGTGAGTTACCATCAATCTTAAATTGACTATTTACTGAAGTCTGACAAATCTCTTGGTATCTGGGTGGGACTGGCTTCAGGATTCCCAATGATTCCAAAATCTGCAGCTGCTCAACCTGTTGCATAAAATGGTGTTGTGTTTGCGTATAATCTATACATTGATTGTGTACCGCCTTTAATCCCAGCACTCAGGAGACAGAGGCAGGCGGATTTCTGAGTTCGAGGCCAGCCTGGTCTACAGAGTGAGTTCCAGGACAGCCAGGGCTACACAGAGAAACCCTGTCTTGAAAAACCAAAAAAAAAAAAAAAACAAAAACAAACCATTGATTGTGTACTTCAATTACCTGTAGGCTACTTATAGCCTAATAAATTGCAGATGCTGTGGAAGTGGTTGTCCTACTAGATTATGTAGGAAACAGTAACAAGAAAGAGTAAATGCACAGTACAGATCCAAATTATTTTAACCAGTTTTTTTTTTTTTTAATCCATGTTGGTTCAGTGCACAGATCTGTAACCTATGGATATGTAATGAATTGAACCATAAAATGTAAGAGGGACAGGGTTAGGGCGAAGGCTCACATGGGTCAGGGCATTTAACGTGCAAGGGTAAGTAAGGGTATGATGAGTTCACCCCAGCAGCCATGCCTGGGCGTGGCTACGTGAGCAGCTGTAATTCCATTGGGAGACTTGCTGCGACGCCGTGCTGCTTGTTTTTTGAGAACATACTCAATGAGAGCAAACTAGTTGGAGCAATATATTTAGTTCATTATTCGATTGTCTCTAATTTTACTCATTGATAATGATTTTATAAAAGTAACGTTCTCCCAACACTAAGGCTGAGGCAGGAGGATTAGCCTGGTATATATACACTGAGTCTTAGTGCTAGCCTGGGGTCATAGTATAGGCTGTGTCTTGACAAAACTATAAACTATATCCATATCTGTCTATATATTATATACATACATACATATGTATATATCATTTTAAAGTACCTGTGTATGATGGATGCATGCCTACATGCAGTTGTCATGTGTGTGAGTTTGGGTGCTACAGGGTGTATATGGAGGTCAGAGGATAGCCTTAAGAATACAGGACTGCCTTCCATCTTGTTTAAGCCAGGGAGGCTGATAGCTTCTGAGGACTCTCCTGTCTTCACTTCCCAGTGCTCTCTAGCAACATTGGGATTTCAGACACATGCTTCGGTGTCTGGCTTTATGCAGGTTCCGGAGATATGAACTCAGGTCCTTAAGGGTGTATGGCCAACAAATTATCCACCGAGCCAAATCTTTAGTCTATAATTTGTAGAAATAATTTCTTACACCGGTCTTACCCTTGCTCGGGTGTCTGTGTCAGGCATTTATCTATAAATGTGTGTGATTATAGTCACACAAAATAAAACTAGTTTAAAATACTCCTTTGGTCTCCTTTTGAAATAGACCGAGTGATGTTTCCTTCTCTGTGGCAATGTATTGTATAATGTGACAGCTACGCTGTTTCCAGATAAGTTACTCTGGGTTTGAAACCTGAAGCTGACAAGTTCCTTGCTTCTGGGCAGCTGGATCATTAATCTTTGGTTTCAGTGGCCTGCCCATTTAATGGTCAGTCGCAAAGGAAATGACCGAAACGTTATTGACTTCCCATCCCATTGGGTTTCCTAGCACATAACACGTTAATGCTCACCTTCTCCCCACTGACAGATTATACCCTCATTCCCTGTTCTCAGTGGGTCAGTATTGTGGTGTCTTTTCCAACCTGACCCTGCAGAGCTCTGGCCACTACTAGATTTATTGATGCTTCCTTTTCTTTAATACCTTGACTGCCCAACTTTCATAATTCTGAATTCTTCTATGATTAATATTCTTTCTCTAGAATAAGCATCTATGCTTCTGTTTTCCATCTCTCCCCCACCCCCGTTCCCATAGTTCAAACCTTTATAGTCCCCCCCACCCCCATTCCCATAGTTCAAACCTTTATAGTCCCCCCCACCCCTGTTCCCATAGTTCAGATCTTTATAGTCCCCCCCACCCCCGTTCCCATAGTTCAGACCTTTATAGTCTTTGGAGAATGTTTAGGTGGAAAGTGATCTCAGAGCATTCAAAAAAGGTAGAATATTCCTTAGCTCTCCTGCAAGTCACTCATTAAGGAAAATCAGGATAAAGTAGTAAAAAGAGGCTGGAATTATAGACAGGAAAGTCTCGGGTCTTCTTTAAGATTTCCTTATCTTTGTTAAAGGTCCCATGATTTTATTTTCTAGTTAGCCCATTTATACAGGTGTAAGATCACCCATTGGATGCAATGTAAAATGATCAAGCTAGCATTTCCATCTCAAACATTCATTTCTAAGTGCCGGAGACTCTCAGACTCTCTAGTTATTATGAAATTATCATAAATTGCTGTGGACCAGTCACTCAGCAGAGTAGAGAGATTAAAACTAATTCCTGCTTTCTGATTGTTGGTATCACTGCCCCGCCTCTCTGTCCCACCTTCTCTATGGGTCCACCATTGGTGTACAATTTAATATACCCTGAGTCATAAATGTTCTGTATGGTAACTTCCTCTCTGTATTTACTCCAGATATCACTGGCTACAGAATAACCACTACCCCCACAAACGGGCAGCAGGGGACCTCTCTGGAAGAAGTGGTTCATGCCGATCAGAGTTCCTGCACTTTTGAAAACCTGAATCCTGGCCTGGAGTACAATGTCAGTGTTTACACTGTCAAAGATGACAAGGAAAGTGCCCCTATCTCTGATACCGTCATCCCAGGTAATGTCATCCCAGGTAATAGAAAAATAAGCTGTTATCCTCAGAGTGGCCGTTTGAGTAACAATGGGGATTAGCATCTTAATCCCAGAGAGCTGAGTGTGTCAGATACAGTTGGGATTTAATGCCAGCCTCCCAGTGCGCTCTCCAAAACCACAAAGCCAAAAAGCAACTGTTTGGATGATGGCTTTCCTGTTCCCTCTGCTTCACTATCTGTGCTTCCCCAGGATGCTGTTTGTTGCCATGGGTACGTGATGAGTGCAGCCATGGCATTAACTCTGTACTGTTTGCTCACACGGAAAGATTACTAAACAGTGTCGCGTGTCTGTACCCAGTGCTGACAGGCTAAAAGTAATGTGGTAAATGCATCCCATTGGGGCATTTGTGCCCAGGTTTTACAATCCGTATCCACCCCCAACGGTTATCTAGAAAACAGTCTTTTGTCTCCATATGTGAGCACTGAAACACACTTGGTTGACAATCCAAATCTTTATCTTGCAGCTTCAAATCCTTTTTAAAATTGGAAGTGGGGTGAAAACGACAGAAAGGAAAGAAGTAAAGGCCAGGCCCTCCCGGGCTTGCTTTCTTCTGAATTGAAAGACAGTGTTACAAAGGCCTGTCTAGGGATAGGTCCATTATTGTCCCAAGTCTTCTGTAGAATGAAAGCGCTGGTCAGACTCTTTTCCCTCTGCGGTATTTTGTTATGCATTTATGAATACTAATTAAATTACATGAATTAAAATGTTGGCAGTGGAATTAGGCTCAGTGCTCAGTGCTGGCTGGCCTTGGCCTGACTGTGCGTCTGAGTGGCACATTCACAACCTGGATTAATACCATGGTCATGATGCCGTCATGGGTTTTGAACATGGAAAATAAGTAAATTACCCAGCCAATTTTTTTAAAACCTTTGTTAGATTTTATTTTCTTACTAAAGGTTTTGTGTTCTCCCCCCCCCCCAACATTGCTAGTGTCTTACAGATAAGTTCAGGTTCTGAGAATGATTTTGACATTGTAAATGTGTTTATGACTATATTTTTAGCACTTGAGAAGTTAAGATTGCATCATTTAGGGACATTTTCTAAATGAAAGAAAAACCCTGAAAGAATGTGCTAACCCACTTTATTCTCCCAGGGGAGCAAATTACTCATGATGCTTGGGAAGTCTTTTCAAATAATTTGGGACATATTGCATATACCATCATTGCTTGACCATTCTGTCAATTTCGCTACCGGTCACCTGATGTACACTGCTTTATTTTTTCCTCTTTTTTTTTTTTTTTTGCCTCTATTTTCCTTTTGCCTCCTCTTTGCTTCGTAACTCAATAGAGGTGCCCCAGCTCACTGACCTAAGCTTTGTTGATATAACTGATTCAAGCATCGGCCTGAGGTGGACCCCGCTAAACTCTTCCACCATTATTGGGTACCGAATCACAGTAGTTGCGGCAGGAGAAGGGATCCCTATTTTTGAAGATTTTGTGGACTCCTCAGTAGGATACTACACAGTTACAGGGCTGGAACCCGGCATTGACTATGACATCAGCGTTATCACTCTCATTAATGGCGGAGAGAGTGCCCCTACTACACTGACGCAGCAAACCGGTGAATTTGAAGTCTTCTGTGTTTGAGACATGGATGGTGTTGCATGCTGCTCAGTCACTGTGGTTAAATCTGGTTGTTTCCAAGGAGAAGCCAGTGATTGTCCCTGGAGATGAAGACGGGACACATTCAGAGATAAGGGATACATTAGCCTAATTGCATGAAAACATATATAGTCTCATGCACTTTCATTCAAAGTGCAAACAGATATGAAGATGAAGAACTCTAGATCTCTGATTTACGACATGCAAAGTAGATTAAATTTGCAGATCTTGAGGGTTTTTTTTTGTTAAGTATGACTATCAAACTGAATGACGAGCCGTTTATACTAAGACATGCCTCCAAAATGCGCCGCTGTGTGCCTTTTACCTTTTGATAAGTTCCCATGATCCTTTGTAGCTAATAAAACACCCATCAAAAATTAGTGTGGAACGGAAGGGGAGTTCTCAGGGTAGGAAGACAGTGAGTCACAGGGCTTTCTAGATAGTGCTGCTAAACAGGGTAAAGAAACTCCGCTTTAATCACAGTCTAGAGACGAGCATGCAACATCTTAAAGGTTCTCTGCCCTGCATGGTAAGAAACATTGCTGAGAACCACTGTGCATGAATCCCCTCACTTGTGAGTAGAGCTCACTGAATGGAATTACGGCAATGCAGTAGTGTGTAGATATCTCACTCCGGGAAACTGAGGACCCCTTGTCTTTTTTGTCTGTGTGCATGTGTTTCTTTGGAAAGTACTGCTCTGTGTTCTTTGCTGTGTGGCAACTTAAGCCTCTTCAGCCTGGGATAAAAAATATCTTCTGTGGTATTAGTGTACTAAAGCAGCACTAACAACCACAATAAAAAGCCAACCTATTTGAAAGTAGACTAAAATTCTTTAAAATACATTGATCATGGCAGAAAGGTTAAAGGGGCCTAACAGTGTTCTCTATAGTGTTTTGTTTATTTTTTTTTAACAGTAGTATATCATGATTTAGATTAGATTAGATTAGACTGTTTGCATGATTGTAACGGTTTCTTTTCTGCATGAAATACTGGTGTTTTTTGTTTTTTTACCTTTTCAGCTATTTTTTTTTTTAGCTTTGACTTTAAAATCTCATTAACTCAATCCTCCTTATTTGAAATCAGCTGTCCCTCCTCCCACGGATCTTCGATTCACCAATATCGGTCCAGACACTATGCGGGTCACTTGGGCCCCGCCTCCGTCCATCGAGCTGACCAACCTCTTGGTGCGCTACTCACCTGTGAAGAATGAGGAGGATGTGGCAGAGTTGTCCATTTCCCCTTCAGACAATGCTGTGGTCCTAACAAGTAAGCTCTCAAATGTAACTCATTCAGTAGATACTTACCTGGAGCACAACGAATGGACTCTGAATTCTCACAGAGGAACACCTAGGAGAAAGGAGAGCTGTAATAGAAGAACACACTCTCCACGTTCAATGGGCAGCTCTGTAAACTGTGAAAGATGTAATGTTTCTGCTACAGTGGCAAAGCTTTGATCGCTGCAAAGCTTTGATCGCTACAAATCTTAGTGGAGAGCACCTTCTGTGAAGGGCCAAGGTGTCACTTTCTAATTCCACACAAGTTCATAAAAAATAAGTGACTCCCCAATGAATTCTGTAACTAAGGAAAGACTAAGAAACATGGGTATCAGCCTGTCTGGTTTATTGTTCTTTCTTGTGTGACACCTACCACCAGCAAAGGACCTATTTAGCATTAGAAAGCTTAGAATCAGTTCTGTGTGGAGAGAGGCAGAAGTTTAATTCATAATGCAGAAAACGTGTGTTTGCACAATTTCCCCGAAGCCTGAGAGTTTGGAAAACAACTGACATTTAATAGAGGATTAATAGAAATTGTCTCTTCTCGGGCCCTACTGGAAGAGGATATTTTGAATTAAAGAGAACAAGAGGTTACAACGTTGTAGGAAAATGTATAAGGACACGGGTTCTACAGAAGAGAGTAGTTACATTTAGGTAAATATGGTCAGAGAACACCTCTCCCTTTCAGTGTGTGTCAGAACTCGAAATACAAAGAGGCAGCATGACTGATCTCCTTCCTCACTTTGTGGCTAAGGACCAGAGTATCCAGATACTTAACTTGGTTGTGACCACAAGGACATTTCTGTCGAGTCAGTAGGAACCACATTGTCCAATATACTAGACCCCAAGTCACATGATGACACTGGTTTAGCCAAACCCTGTCATGTGTTAATTATGTGTCTTAAGAGTCCTAATGCTCTGACCCCCAAAGTAACCCCCCCTTAGAGGAGCCATTGTTACCCTGTTTTAAAGATTAAGCAGTTTGGGGCAGTGTAGTAAACCCAGGAGAACTGGATATATTCATTGTCTTGAATACATTGATGGCCCCACAAGGACGCATGTCAAATTTTGTCCAACTATACTTCTTAACATTGTATAGCATGGAAGCTGCCGACCCCTCATTAGGTGGTTGTGATGGTTACGTAGACCCCCATAAAATTTTCATCAGTGGTCCTCATAGATGCCCTTTCAAATGGATGAGAGATATTAATGCCCGTGTCTACACTTGACTGGGTTCCATTTATGCATGTGGAACTGAGGGTCTTACCAGGCACAGGACAAAGCGGCCCTTACTTACAGACAGAGATGCTCATTTAGCTACGGGTAGGCTATAGGACTGAATGCTTTGATATTTTATCAGATGAAGTCGTCCAGGGAGCGCTGTCTCCTGCTCTCAGGTTTAAAGCAAACCCCACTTGCCCCTTCAGATCTCCTGCCTGGGACTGAATATTTAGTCAGTGTCTCCAGCGTCTATGAAGAGCACGAGAGCGTCCCTCTCCGAGGAAGACAGAAAACGGGTGAGCCACGTTAGGCAGCTCCCGGCTACCAACGTTAAGTAACAAAATGACAGGTTGGGTCTAAGGCTGCATCTCCACCTTTTGTGGTGTTGGCACATTACTTTTTATTATGAGTTAATCGGTTTTAGTTCTAGAGGAGGGGTTTTCGCCACGGTATTTTTCACATGCTCTGTGGATCTTCTTCTGTTCCTCTCCTTGCCTCCTGCCCCCCTTCCTGGTCCCCTTCCTCCCTGTAGTAATAATGTACAGCCCTTTGCTCTCATGTCACCTTGTCACCTGTATTCTATGACCCCTTTGACCCTCTCCCCGAAGGCATCTTCTTCTCTCCCCACATTCCCTATTCTAGTTTCAGGACCTATGTTCTGCATACACGTATACACATATAAAAAACTAATAATTCAGGATCCCCATATCTGAAAACTTTTTTCTTTCTCAGACTGGATTGCTCTGTTTAACATAATAATTTACTTTGTTTGACATAATAATGGAGGTCCCTCTGTTTCCTTGTGAATTTCACTGAGTTCTTGTCCTAGTTAGGGCTGTTGTGCTGGCTGTGAAACACCGTGATCCATAGCAAACTGGGGAGGGAAGGGTTTATTCGGCTTACACTTCCACACTGTAGTCCAGCACCGAAGGAAGTCAGGACAGGAACTCAGGCAGGGCAGGAATCTGGAGGCAGGAGCTGATGCAGAGGCCATGGAGGGTGCTGCTTACTGGCTTGCTCCCCCTTGCTTCTTCAGCCTGCTTTCTTATGGAATCCAGAAGGCACCGCCCACAATGGGTTGGGCCCACAATAGGCTGGGCCCTCCCCTGTCAGTCACTAATAAAGAAAAAGCCCTACAAGTTTGCTTTGATCTTATAGAGGCATTTTCTTAATTAAAGATTCCTTCCTTTTAGATGACTTTAGCTTGTGTCAAGTTGATACAAAACTACCCAGAACAATGCCAACGCTGGGAAATGATTAGTATTTTGGTATAAAGTAGAAATCGATTATAATTTTATATATTGTTTCAATTACTTTGAAAAATAAAAAAAAAAAAAGAAATGCATGCCTAAGCTGATTGTGGTCAACTATCAGTACCGTATAATGGGGGTCTGTTGTGTTCCCCCATCTCATCTTCGATGTCTAAGCTGGTGCTTGTTGTCTTTGCTCCCCTCCTTGGATGGAAAAAACAGGTCTAGATTCCCCAACTGGTTTTGATTCTTCTGATATCACTGCCAACTCATTCACGGTCCACTGGGTGGCTCCCCGGGCCCCCATCACCGGCTACATAATCCGCCATCATGCGGAGCATTCTTCCGGAAGACCCAGGCAAGATCGAGTGCCGCCCTCCAGGAATTCTATCACCCTCACCAACCTTAATCCAGGCACAGAATACATTGTCAGCATCATTGCTGTTAACGGCAGAGAGGAGAGCCCCCCACTGATTGGCCAGCAATCCACAGGTAATTTTGTTCTTTAATCCGCAGAGAAGTCCCACGGTGTGGACTTTGTATAGTTTGGTGTAGGCTCTGAGAAAGCTTTGTGCCATCTGAGTCTGCATCACTGGAAAAGTAGATGGTGGCAGGAGACACCCAAAGAGCAGTGATGGAGCCAGGCGCTGCCATGCACGCGCGCCTTTGATTCCAGCATTTGGGAGGCAGAGGCAGGTGGATCTCTACAGAGTGAGTTCTAGACCAGCCAGAGCTACACAATGAGACTCTATCTCAATAAAAAGGGGAAGAGGGCAGAGGTAGACTGTGGCAAAAATATCATCTCCCTCTAAGAATACATTTAAAGAGAGATTTTTTTTTCCTCTGAGAAATTGCCACCTGATTCGGCTATGTTCTGGTGTTTTTGCTGGTCAGTTTTTATTTATGATGTTTTGAGAGGGTCTCATAGCCCAGGCTGACCCAGATGGCTTTGTAGCCCAGGCTCATCTAAGATACTTTGCCTTGACTTCTGAGTGCTGGAGTTGTAGGCATGAGCTACTACTCACAGCTTCGCTAGGTTTTGGTTTTTACTGTAAATCTATGATTTTTTGTTTGTTTTAAGTTGGGCTTGGTAGCACAGATGTGTCATTCCAGACATGTGGGAGGCTGGGGTAGGAAGGCCATCCTGGGCTGCTGTGAATTCAAAGCTAACCTGTGCAATTAACTAACTAATTTTTAAAGGGGTGCTATGGATGTAGTGTAGTGGCAGAGTGCTTTGTGTGGCGTGAGTCGAGAACTAGATTATGTCTTTAAGCACAGATAGATATATTTTCAGAGACAATGATTGGGAGACCTGTCGTCAGAACAATCTGTAGTTTAGTGATGAGTAGGGGCGTGTGTGACCACTGTTTCCAAACAGCACATAGTTAGGGGCGCATGGGGTGGGATCTCTGGGAGTTCCAGGCCAGCCTGGGCTACAAAGCGAGTTCCAGGTCAGACAGGGCTGTTAACACAGAGAAACCCTGTCTCAAAAAAGAAAAAGAAAAAAAGAAAGAAAAGCACATGGGAGAGTGTCACTGTAGGTTTTATAACCTCTGTGATTTAAATTATTTTCCAAAGAAAATGTAGAGGAAAAGAATTCACAATTTGAATGGTCTCCATAGCCCCTTCCCTTGACCTCTACATAGATTTTAATTCTGCTAATTCAGTGTTGCATTTAGATTTTTATATGAAGGAAATGTAACAGTTATCTAGGAAAAGACAAAGAGTGAATCGGAGCTTTTTTTGGAAATTATAGATGTGAGATTTTCCTGTGATTTTTTTTTTTTTTTTTTTTTTTTTTCTAGTTTCTGACACTCCGAGAGATCTGGAGGTCATTGCCTCCACCCCCACCAGCCTGCTCATCAGTTGGGAACCCCCTGCTGTCTCTGTGCGCTATTACAGAATCACCTATGGAGAGACAGGTCTGTTGATTTTGGGCCATTTCACTCTTAGGGGATCAGGGTCTGGGTGGGTAACTTGGAAATCTGACAGCGGGTACAGGATTAAATCCTAGCAGGCCTATTTAGAAAACCTCTTTTTCATTTTTTTTTCTGTCCAAAAATGCATGGGAGCTATGTTTAATTGGTTACTGAGCCGAGAGAAAAAAGGTTTATATATTCACAAATATTACCATTGGTAATTCTTACTATTGTTTTCTTTCCAGTGTTCTCTGTACTTAACAAATATTCTGTTAACACTTTTGTGAAGACTGCACTTCATTCCATTTTAGGTTGAGTGAGCCACTTTCTTGTCCTCTTTTTCTATTTAATTTAAAATAATTAATTAAAATATAGTTATATCATTTCCGCCTTCCCTTTCCTCTATCAGCCCGTCCCACGCCCCTCTCCCACCACTCCATCCCAATTTCTTGGCCTCTTTGTCTTACTGTTACACACACACACACACACACACACACACACACACACACACACACACACACACACAGACACACACACACACACACACAGACACACAGTGCATGCACATCCAACAGATAGGTATAAATACAACCTACCGAGTCTGTTCAGTGTTGCTTATATGGACGTTATTTCAGGGCTGACTACTTGGTATTTTATTATCAACTAGGAAGCTCACTCCTGGGGATTTCTTCACCTTTTGCCTGTTAATCTACAGCTCAGTGACATTTTAACCCAGGGATTTTAAAATGACCTGAGCTTGAGAGTTTCCCGGTTTTTATATACTTATCAGGGCTTACTACACGCATAAATATACTTGCCTGTTCAGGCTGGGTTAAAGCAGCCACTCCTTACGAGGGAACCCGCGAGCTGCAGTGATTTACATACTGCTTTCGATGTGTTAAGAATATTGGAGTAACTCCTGGCTCCTCATTCTCTGCTACAGGAGAAAATAGCCCTGTCCAGGAGTTCACTGTGCCCGGAAGCAAATCCACAGCCACCATCAACAACATTAAGCCAGGAGCAGACTACACCATCACCCTGTACGCTGTCACTGGCCGTGGGGACAGTCCAGCAAGCAGCAAGCCAGTTTCCATCAATTATCAAACAGGTACAGATTTCTCCGCTGGGGTAGCACAGGATTATTTATGAAGGTGGTTATTTCAGTGTTCATCCAAGATGCTTTCTTCACTGTGCAATTGATCTTCCTTTAGTTTTGTGTGGTGGTGCTGGGGATCAAACCCAGCATCATTCATTTTATATATATATATATATATATATATATATATATATATATATATATATACTAACTAAACAAGTCCTGTATCACTGAACTACACCCTTGACCCTGATTTATTTTTCTTAATAAAACAAAAATCTGTAGCTAACAAGACCTACAAGTAATAGAGTATTGAGACAAATGTATAAAGAAGACCCCAGAGCAGACATTTTTGTCTGTGTTTTTAACTTACAGCTATGTATCTACAATAGACGTAAGACATAGAGAATGTTGCTAAATACCTGTAGAAATGACTAGATGGGTTGACTATTAGGAGACAAAGGCCTGCCTGAAATGTAGTGTTTTGTCCGTGGAATGAAAGAATCAGATTGAAAATAGTTGTAATAGTGTCTGGATGCATGGTTTCCTTTCTTCAAGCTTTATTCTTGTCAAAAGAACCATCTGCAATACATTAATAGAAGCGAAAGATCGTTTGCATACACACTAGAACTGAAGGCAAGGGCTTGTCAAGTCCTGCCTCTAGGCACTGGGATGTCACTGCTTTCTTTTGTCCTTACAGAAATTGACAAGCCATCCCAGATGCAGGTGACAGATGTCCAGGACAACAGCATCAGTGTCAGGTGGCTACCTTCAACTTCTCCTGTGACAGGTTACAGAGTGACCACCACTCCCAAAAATGGCCTAGGACCATCAAAAACTAAAACTGCCAGTCCAGGTAAGAATAACCAGAATGTCACATCTAGAAAGATCAACACAGTAGAAGCTCAGAAGTTTCTATTTGGAGTGAGTGTCCTGTGTGGTGTGTGTATGGTGCTCCCATTCACGGACTGTTGTCATTGTGTGGTGCTCCCATTCATGGACTGTTGCCAGCACAGTTCACAGGACAAGTTAGTATCCATGTATTTCAGGTCTTATTGTCTTTCTACTGTCTTGTGTAGTAGTATGGTCACTATTTAAATCCTTAGTCACTAGGAAGAGAAGGGTGTACTGATGCCATAGATCCTTCTAGACTCAATGTTCTTATATAAAAAATGGCTTGCAAGAGTATGATCTCAAAGCAATTTCTTAAGATCAATTTAATTTCTTTTTTCAAGAATAGCCTCATTAATTTGGGAGGGGGCATTATCTTAAGTTGTAAAGCTTATTCTTGAATATGATTTTACTGCAGTATTTTTTTGAGACAGGATCTCATGAAGTCATGCTGGCCTTGACTGCACTACACAGGCCGGGATGATGCTAAGCTTCTGATCTTCTTGTCTCCTAAGTGCTAGTACTGTAGGCATACAGTTTACTGTGCTGCTCGGTACCAAGGCCTGGTTTTTTACTCATAGGAACAGCATTCTACCAACTAAGCCGTGTTCCCCAGCCCCAATTTTGTTACCAATGAGCAAGTTTTCCTGAGAGGAAATAGGCATCTGACTTTCCCAAGTGGAATGGGTGTTTCGTGATTATTCTGCAAATGAAAATTATAGGCTCAGCAGCTGCTTTTCGTTGAGCTCTCGGGAGTGGCTTGGGTGGCTCTATTGACCTGCAATTGCTTCTCCTTCCTTTTAAGATCAAACAGAAATGACCATTGAAGGTTTGCAACCCACAGTGGAGTATGTGGTTAGTGTCTATGCTCAGAACCGGAACGGAGAGAGCCAGCCGCTGGTTGAAACTGCAGTAACCAGTACGTAACCAATGCTTGGTTTCTACTTCCAAAGTCGTATTGTTCTCGGGTGTCTCGATACCCCTGCACATCTTGTGCCATTGTATACAGGGAAAGGCAGTGTGTGCGCGGGTTCATATCTTGAGATGAGCCCTTGGCAAACATTTTTTTTCTTCTTGGTGCCACCTAGCAAGCTTGCAGGAGAAATCACTGTAGTGTTGCCATCAGTGACTGCTGTGCTTTGAATCTCCTTCGCTTAAATAGCCTCAGCAAAATCTTGTTTGCTTTTAGCAAATCTATGAAATATTTCTCCAGGATCTACTTTTTCTATGACTGGATGGTAATGTTGACTGTAGTATGCCCCAAGAAGTGGTTATGTTTGAAGGACTGTGGCTGGGTCAGCCTTTTAATAATATAAAGACTTAATAGAGGGAAAAAGAAGAATCTGAGACGGATTATGGCTTGAAAAAATCAACTTTACCATTTCCAAGGTATAGAAAAATCCAGGTCCTTGAGACTAACGCCACATTGCAGAATCAAATCTAGAATATCTTTAAATTGATACAAATAAATTTCCTTTGTGGAAATTTTTTTCCCCAGGGTGTCTAGGTACCTCACACACACCTGTGTTTTAATAAGTAACGTGACACTGCATACGCTAAACCTCAAAAAAAAAAAAGGCTTTTAAGCAAATGTCAAGTAACTTTCTGTTTTTATGGTGTGGTAATTGGAATTTAATTCATCAAAGAAAATGGTATCTGCAGAACTGCTTTGCATGGTATAAAAATATGCTTGTTTCACAACTTGCTTTTACCATTAATTTGCCTAACAGACATTGATCGCCCTAAAGGACTGGCATTCACTGATGTGGATGTCGATTCCATCAAAATTGCTTGGGAAAGCCCACAGGGGCAAGTTTCCAGGTACAGGGTGACCTACTCAAGCCCTGAGGATGGAATCCATGAGCTTTTCCCTGCACCTGATGGTGAAGACGACACAGCAGAGCTGCAAGGCCTCAGACCGGGTTCTGAGTACACAGTCAGTGTGGTTGCCTTGCACGGTGATATGGAGAGCCAGCCCCTGATTGGAATCCAGTCCACAGGTATATCGTTAACAAGCCCATCTGGGTGCTTACGGGAGCAGTGGCTTTATGCCTTGCTGACGTTATACTTTACTGGGCCATTCATTCCCACGTAAGGGAGAGTAGAAAAATGCACTCAGAGTCTTAGGAAGGGCCCTCTTTAATGAGGAATGGTAGCAAACAAGGAAAGTCAGGTGATATTTAGTTAACTAAGTCTCGTAAGCAGAAATTTAACGTAGCTAAGCATATATGTGCAAATATATTAAATATATATTTAAAAACTCTAAAGCCAAGACATTTGAAGATGATACTAAATTGTGGATTATTTTCTAAGTGACACACCTCTGTGGTGACCCTCCCTCTCCACACATGAAAGAAAGAAGTCTAGCATCATAGAGCTTATTCTGAGAGTTGACCCTAAGCCAGACATTCCTTGCACCATGATCAAAGAACACCTGGGTAAGGTCTCCCCTGGCTAGTTATCCTGCGCTGGGCCTTCATTTGCTTAAGGGATTTCGATGCAGACGCATAGGACAGAGTCATTAGAACAAGTGCTTCCTACAACCCTTTGTCCTCTTGTGCTTTACTTCTGGAGCAAGCAAGGTTGGAATGCTCAAAGCATAGATAGAGGTGACAGTCTGTGTTACTGCTCTTTGCTTCTCTTTCTTGCCTCTATTGTGAACCAATTTTCTTCTTATGCTGCGCTGCAGAGAATACTTCAAATTTAGCAGTGATATCTGCCGTGGGGTCCAAATAAAAGAGACAATAAAAACAATTCTATCTCTTGGATGGAATACTCTGTGAAATGGTTTCCCATACAAAGATAATTTATATAGAAAAAGGGGCCATTGCTCATCTTTTTCCTACAAATGAAAAAAAAAAATCAATTCTAATGACTAATAAGGGAATTCAACTCTTGGTTCCTAAAGGGGTAGGGAGATAAGAACCAAAGTCTCTTGGAGTCCTGGCGTTTACCCAGATGTTTCCAGTGGTTCTGAGAATTGCCGGTATAAAACACTCCTCTTGGGTCTCCGATTTTATTGTTTGTGCTGACTCTCTGCTGGGCCAGGGAGTCCACCAGTCCCTCCATGAGCAAT
Organism: Uromys caudimaculatus; assembly: GCA_028551405.1. Taxonomy (NCBI): domain Eukaryota; kingdom Metazoa; phylum Chordata; class Mammalia; order Rodentia; family Muridae; genus Uromys; species Uromys caudimaculatus. The sequence goes on along the minus strand of CM052709.1, from coordinate 62,688,811 downwards.
CCATTCTCCTTCTTAAAATTTGCTTTATTTCCCTTTCCTCGTTCCCTATAAGATAACCTTTTAACCAATGACCACCCTGACAGCCATTCCTGCACCAACCAATCTGAGGTTCACTCAGGTGACACCCACCAGCTTGACTGCCCAGTGGACAGCACCCAGTGTTCAGCTCACTGGCTACCGAGTGCGGGTGACCCCGAAGGAGAAGACAGGACCAATGAAAGAAATCAACCTTTCTCCAGACAGCTCATCGGTGATTGTATCAGGGCTCATGGTAAGAAGTGCGCTCCCATCCACAGAGTAAGGAAGGAAGTAGGTCATTTCATAGTTTATCAGGTGCATTCTCCTAGGAAAACTAATGTTCTTTCCTTCTACCGCCAACTCAGTTTGTTACAAATGCATACAATAGAATTCTTTTATGCTGACCTAGGATTTTCTAGATAACCTAACATGGCTACTGGATAAGAATGGTGTTAATAGCTTTGGATTTCATGCAGGTCTTTGACAGAAGTATTCTGCTTATTTTTAAAAAGTGATATTTTGTCGGGAGCAATTTATTTATCCACTCTGGCTGAGTTTATGGCTTTTATGAGTGGTGTTTCCTTGGCAAGGAGAATTCTCCAGTTAGTACCAACCGAACTTGACACTACCCTCATTAAAGCATTTGAAAGTCAGCCAGGTGTGCTTTAATCTTGGGAGGCAGAGGCAGGTGCATCTCTGAGTTCGAGGCCAGCCTGGTCTACAGAGTGAGTTCCAGGACAGTCAGGGCTACACAGAGAAACCCTGCCTCAACAAGCAAGCAAATAATATTTAAAACTCTTTCTAGCCATGCAGAAATTAGCTAGGATCTTTATAAGAGCTTAATGCACATCTTAACACAAGACCAAGGGAAGCAGCAGAAGAGAGGCAGAGACAGAATGGAAACCCTCTCTTGCTTTTCTGTGATCAGAAAAAAAAGGAAAACATGATTTATACCTGTCAGATCATAAAAGGGGGAAAAAAAAGAGGCTAATGCTGATTTTTTTTTTTTTTTTTTTTTTTTTTTTTTTTACTACCAGTTGTGAATTGCTTGGACTTAACCCCTGAGAACATTTTAAAATTCACTTAATTTAAATGTGTTGTCAATCATAGGTAAAAGTGAAGTTGAGCTGGGAACTTGAAGTGTTGGGGTTTGCTGGGATATGCAGATGGTCTTTTATAATCGCTGCACTTCTCTAATGCTTTGGTAGAACTCCAGGCTGCACGAGACACCATTGTCAAAGCTTCTCGTATCCTTATTTCTAGGTGGCCACCAACTATGAAGTCAGTGTCTATGCTCTCAAGGACACACTGACAAGCAGACCAGCTCAGGGAGTCGTCACGACTCTGGAGAGTGAGTAGTCTGATGTTTTAATACTGACAGACCCTGAGTGAAAGTCAAAATGAAAGATCTTTAAATTAAACCAGTGACTTAGAATTTGGAAAGGGATAGAATTATGGTGTCGGTAATTCACTTTGTCTGCCATCCAGGAAATGGCCCACTGAAACACAAATGGAATCACTTACTTCACTGTATTGTGTTGGTGCTGATGGGTTAAACCTCGCAGCTGGTTTACGCTGTACTGGCAAGGGTCTATCTGCATTCATAGAGTTCGGTGTAGGGAAGGTGAATTGGCTTCCGCCATAGGAAATAGGAGGCTACATTAGGTCTGTGGTCTAGTCTATCGATGTTTTATCACCTATGGAATGGTTAACATGTGAAGCCTTATAGAAATGACAGAACACTAGTCACCTACGTGTTATTACTAATTGTCTATGTTATAATTCCTACCAGACATTCTTACATATTGGTCAATTAGTCACTGTAACACTTGTTCGACATATCTCTAGACACTCGAGAGTCAGCTCTGGGAATCCCTGATAGTATTTAGGAAGCTTTTCCGTTTCTTCAAAGGAAAGACCTGAGAAGTGAACGTTTTCGTATTTCTTCAATATCGCTAACCTATCTTTCTGATGTCAAAGGGCATAACCTGCACATTACTAGTCGGTATATTTCCTGAAGTGGATGTATTTGTATAATGAGGACTTGTTTTAAAATATCAAAACCTTACATGTATGAGCCAAGCGTGCATTAATCTCTAGCTCTGCTTCTACGCAGATGTCAGCCCTCCGAGAAGGGCCCGCGTGACAGACGCTACAGAGACCACCATCACTATCAGCTGGAGGACGAAGACAGAGACAATCACTGGCTTCCAAGTTGATGCCATCCCAGCTAATGGCCAGACCCCAGTTCAGAGGACCATCAGCCCGGATGTGAGAAGCTATACTATTACAGGTCAGTGCACTCAGCAGTCTGACTGTGTGTGTCCCTTCAGTATAAACTGGCTCGTTAGATATTTGGGGTCTAGTATTGAGGATGTAATAGCCATTCCATGATCTGTTGACTTCCTGACTTTAGTTTGACCTATACATCTCATTCATCAAATTCACTGTTTCATAAAACACTCATTATTGTTTAATGGGAATTTGCACACTGTAATCATAGACAGGAGTCTAAGAAGGTTGTGAGTTTGAGACCAGACATAGTGAAACCCTATTTTTTTTTTTTTTAAAGTTAATACAGAGAACATAAAGATGTAAAATAGTAACATATAGTTCTTAGCATTAATATGCCTAATTCCACAAAGCATAATGAAATTTATAATTACAAACAGCACTATGTAACCTAAAGGTGGAAGCTGTAATCAGAGACGATTCAGTATCAGGACATGAGTGAGCTGCTTCTGAGATGGGTTTTTTATTTATAGTGAGTGACCTGTCCACACCATGAAGCACTTTCCTCTTCCCCTGTGAACTGCTTCTGGCATGGTATAGGAAGGAGTCAAGGAAATTGGAGGCAAGCATGAGAACTCCCCTAAGAATGGATTAACAAGGCGCGTCTTTTTAAATTCCAGGTTTACAGCCAGGTACTGACTACAAGATCCACCTGTACACCCTGAACGACAACGCCCGGAGCTCTCCTGTGATCATCGATGCCTCCACTGGTAACGACACTTTCTAGGAAGGAAATGTCAACTGGTGCATATTGTAATCAGCCGTGTAAACTTTAGAGACAGCCAGGGAGCTGGACTTGCCATGTTCTGGCTCCTGGGACTCTAGGTTCTCTCCCTCCTGTTTGCTAGGGCTGGGCGCAGCTGTGAGAATGGCCACTCAGTTTCTAAGGTGTCACTTTGCTTGCCTTTCAGCCATTGATGCGCCATCCAACCTGCGGTTCCTGACCACCACACCCAACTCCTTGCTGGTATCATGGCAGGCACCCCGGGCCAGGATTACTGGCTACATTATCAAGTATGAGAAGCCTGGCTCCCCTCCCAGAGAAGTGGTCCCTCGGCCCCGCCCTGGTGTCACAGAGGCCACCATTACCGGTATTACTTCCATGCTGAGATTTTTTTCTCCCACTTAATTATAGATACCCCAAATTCATAATACTCCCCAATTGTGTCTTTGGTGCTATTTCATGAGAATGAGGTGCCCAGCACTCTAGATGTTCTTCTTTTTAGGGACAGTAGTGTTCTCAAAAGGTATGACTGACTGAGCATGTAATTTCAGTGCCGTCAGATGACACAGCTGTGATGTATTACTCTCTGATGTAAAGTCTTCATTATTTTTGCCACTCCTCCCAAAATAAGATCAATTGTATGTATAGTATCTCTTGGATGTTGAAATTCCTGTAAAACACACAGATATCAGGAGATCACAGCTTCTTTGTTGCGTTTGTCCATGGTATGGACAGTTGACTATTAATGAGAAACCCATCTCAAAAGCAGCTCACTCATGTCCTGATACTGAATTGTCTCTGATTACAGCTTTCACTGTTATTTTACATAGTACTGTTTGTAATTATAAATTTCATTATGCTTTTCAAAATAAGAGTCTGATATGGGAAGACTTAAGCAGAAGACTTCCTAATTTTTGCTCTACCACTGACAGCTGTCCGTGATTAGGCCTAAATAGAAGTTTGAAGTCTCTGATGATCTCTCTCAAATGTATACGCCACTGGCGGACTACTGTATAGTTTATCTACAGGCTGAAAGAATCCTCTAGAAAGTTTACCGTGAAACTGCTCATTCAAGTGTCAGCTGTGATTGTAAGATAGTTAACTGGCCGAGTGGCCTTTGGGTTTGCAGTGTAGGTAAACGAGAAGTGGAGCTGATCTTCCCCTTTAAGACTTCACAGACAGCTAAGAGGAATGCTTGCTCCCCAGTAGCCTCTGCTGAGCCTATAACTGACCATGCCTGCCAACATAATGAAATGGCTATGTTTCCCGTCAGGTCTGGAACCAGGAACCGAGTACACCATCTACGTCATTGCCCTGAAGAACAATCAGAAGAGTGAGCCCCTGATTGGGAGGAAAAAGACAGGTAAAGACTCATAACCAGTGGTTGGTTTGCAGGATGAAGTTCTCTACGTTTTGATACATCTCTCTTGGATTTTTTTTTTTCCTAGCAGAATGGCTTATATATTGTACTTTTTGACAGGAATCACCTAATATGCTCTTTAAATGTCTGATTTATTTATTTTTCTTAAGCCTCTTTTACCTTGCAGAAATTCAAACTAGACAGTTTGAATTGGAGGTGGGGGGGGTAGCTTTTTAATGGTGGAAGTAAAACCTTTCTCATTTGTCTTCCCTTATTTATTTGATTTCTGAGCTTCAAATATTTCAGTTAATTGCAAAGGCTTAATTGGAGCAGAGTTGGCTTTCTGGGGCTTAGCGGTTCAAAGCTTTGTCTGTATGAGAATTTATACTAACATTTTTTTTTCCTGCCTAAACTATAAAGAAATCTGTGAGAAAAATAAAAATCAAGATTTCTTTCTATAGAACGTTTTGTGATCTGAGAACTGCTGGTTGTCTGGGAGCTTTGAACGGGTTGAGATGCAGTTGTTACCTGGATTGACAGTGACTGGTTGCTTCTTCTTTGAGCTTAATGCGCTTTGCTTTTTTTGGCTCTAACCTCTCTTGGCTAGATGAGCTTCCCCAACTGGTTACCCTTCCGCACCCCAATCTTCATGGACCAGAGATCTTGGATGTTCCCTCCACAGTTCAAAAGACCCCCTTCATCACCAACCCTGGGTATGACACAGAAAATGGTATTCAGCTTCCCGGCACGACCCACCAACAACCCAGTGTTGGGCAACAAATGATCTTTGAGGAACATGGCTTTAGGCGGACTACACCACCCACTGCGGCCACCCCAGTCAGGCTTAGGCCAAGACCATACCTGCCGAATGTAGATGAGGAGGTCCAAATCGGTCATGTTCCCAGGGGAGACGTAGACTACCACCTCTATCCTCATGGTCCGGGGCTCAATCCAAATGCCTCTACAGGACAAGAAGCTCTCTCTCAGACAACCATCTCTTGGACGCCGTTCCAGGAGAGTTCTGAGTACATCATTTCATGCCAACCTGTTGGCACCGACGAAGAGCCCTTACAGGTATATTACAGCCCTTACAAGTATCTCTCTGTGTAACTGCGTCATCCAGAAGCCATCAAAGCTTCATGTCAGATGCCCACCCTCCAGGGCAGATGCTACAACTCTGGCTGGAGGTTGACTGTTTTTTTCTCATTTTGACTCAGAGAGCATCACTGAGCCCTCAGTAGAGAAAATGAAATTATTTTTGTTATTGTCATACACTAGAGACTACTTAGTGAGATGGGTAAAACAATTATCTTAGGAAGAAAAGGAAAAGTAATTTATATGAAGTTTAAAATGCTACCCTTGGTGTCTGTCCTTGAAGAGTCAGGTTATCTGTTATGTGTCTAGGAAGACTAGGTGAACCTTTGGGTACCAGCTGTTATGAGAGATTGATTCTCCAAAACTCTGTTCTTTAATTTGTCCCACAGGTGCTAGAATCAATTTTTATTGTGTTATTTTTAGAAAGTGGTAGAAATTTTAAAATTGACTGTACCGTAGGACATCTATTAGCTTAGAAACTTCAGTCTGAGATGTGCCGGTATTTTAGGAAAACCCAAGTTCTACGACTGTCTTAGCACTTGCATGGCACATGTCATCCGCCCATGGTGCTCATATTTATAAAGGGGGTTTTGCCAAGAGTTATAGTGACCACAGGATTCAGAGGAGGCTGGTATAGCTGAGGGTTTCTGGGAATTGTGGAACAACTAGGTAGAAAAATCTAGCAGAAATGATGTTTTGTTTTTAATTACTCTTTTAGTAATTTTTAAATGTACATTGGTGTTTTGTCTGTGTGTATATCAGTGTGAGAATGTCAGAAGCCCTGGAACTGGAGTTACAGGCAGTTGTGAGCTGCCATGTGGGTGCTGGGACTTGAACCCAGTACTTCTGGAAGAGCAGTTAGTGCTCTTAACCACTGAGCCATCTCCCCAGTCCTGAAATGAAGGTTCTTTACACTCCATTTAATATCTCCTCTTGCCAGGGTGGGGATCCTATACACCCCTGTTCTCTCCTCTGTCTCTTAGACTAGGGAAGTTTTCATTGTATGATAATGCCTGTTTCTCATTGTAATGCCTTCCTCCCTGCTTTGGATGTATAGTTCCGAGTTCCTGGAACTTCTACCAGTGCGACTCTGACTGGCCTTACCAGAGGGGTCACCTACAACATCATAGTGGAGGCACTGCAAAACCAGAGGAGGCACAAGATTCGGGAAGAGGTTGTTACCGTGGGCAACGCTGGTAGGTACATGCTGGTCTGTTCAGGCACATACTTCTTGCTGAATCAGCCCAGAGAAGGCTTGGTCTAGTGTTCCTTGTAGTCTTTGAACTTAGGAAAATAAGACTGCACAACAGTCAGGATGTCCCCTCATGCAGTCCTAGGGTGTTCACCAGCACATGTGTGTGACTGACAGGATGCTGAGCCTGGGAGGGACATTACTATTATTTACTCTAATACACTTTGCCCTTCCTACTGAGGGTCCAGCTAATAGAGACAATGGTTTCTTGGTACCTTTTATTATTCTCTCGTCCCATACTGTGGTCCACTTAAAAGCGTTCCTAACCCAAACAGAATGCCTATAAATAGTCCTCCTTTACCATGTGAAGTGATGGCTTAGGTTTTGTTCCTAATGTAACGTGTAACCAGTATTGCCCCTGTCTTTCCTGAACGCTCCCCATTCCAAATTTCAATTTTATATACTTCTTTATTTTCTTCTTTTTAGATTTACTTATTTTAATGTTATGTGTATGGGTGTTTTGCCTGCATGTATGTCTATGTGCAACATGTATGCAGCACCCATGTAGGCCAGAAGATGGCGCCAGATCCCCCGGGACTGGAGTTACAGATGGTTGTTAGTTACTATGTGGGTGCTAGAACATGTCCTAGGTCCTCTAGAGGAGCATCCAGTGCTCTTAACTACTGAGCCATCTCTCCAGGCCCCGTGTGTGTGTGTGTGTGTGTGTGTGTGTGTGTGTGTGTGTGTGTGTGTGTGTGTGTGTGTGTGTGTGTGTATGTCATGCTGTATACATGCAAGCTCTTAATAAAGGTTAAATGGCCATCATACAAACTTAATAAAGATTAAATGACCCCCATGCAGCAGCTTAATAAAGATGAAACGAGCCAGGCAGTAGTGGCACACGCCTTTAATCCCAGCACTCGGGAGGCAGAGACAGGTGGATTTCTGAGAACGAGGCCAGCCTGGTCTATAGAGTTCCAGGACAGCCAGGGCTATACAGAGAAACCCTGTCTTGGAAAACAAACAAACAAACAAAAAGATGATATAACCAGCATGCACCATCTTAATAAAGGTTAAATAAATTTAATCCTGAAAAGTCTTAATAATGGTTGGTTGACCCTTGACTCTTTTTTGTGTGTCCTCTGAAAAGTCTTTTGAAGCCAGCAGTGTGTCATTTGGCATAGGGTGCAATAGCTAAAGATTTACCAAGGAATATGAGTTAGAGACTAACTGAGATTGTGGATCCCGAGTCTTCTTACACTGTAAGGGCTAATTCCCACTTCTTCCGGGGAGCAGGACTTGTGGGTAGGATGGATCGCTTACTCCGTTTCAGTCTTCTTCCGCTGAGAGAAGACTCCTATTTGACTCATAAATTAAGCAGCTGCCTGTCTGGCAATGCAGAAGTGGGCAGATCGTCTGCGTTCCATCCACAGTAATTAGCACTTGCCTTTTGTGGTTTCACTAGTGAAATGCCACGGGCAAGGGATGGTTTTCAAAAGCATAGGGGTTTTGTGGTTTTCCACATCCATCGTTTTCTTGAAGGTAGGGGTTTGTTTCAGACAGAGTCCTACTGTGTAGTGTGCTCTATGTGTACAGTGTGCTGGAATTGCTATGTAGCCCAGGCTCTATAATGTCAGAACAAACCTTTAGTTCCTAGATATTTTAAAATAGTGAATCCCCATAAGAGTTTCAGCCCCTTTGTTTTCTGATTCCTGATTCTATCTGTGTCCCTACTTACCAGGTCCTCTTGATTTCAAAACATTTTAGACTTCTTAGTTCTTCCAGAATGATGGCTTTTGAAATATTAGGCATTTCAAATATTGATTGCAATTGCACTTTTGGTTTTTACACTATTAAAAGACGCTATCCACATGTAGGATTTTAAGTCATAGTAACATTTAGAGAATAACTTGGGGTGCACTTTATTTATACAAGTCGTATCTTATTTCTTCACTGTAAATGGGTATTGCTGTTTTACCTGTACATATGTCTGTGTAATATGTGTGCTTGGTGCCCAGGAACACAGAAGATGCATCAAATGTCCTGTGACTAGAGTTATTATAGACAGCTTTGAGACACCATGTGGGTGCTGAGAACCTAAGCTAGTTTCTCTGGAAGAGCAGACATTGCTCTTAACCACTGAGATACCTCTCCAGCCCTTGATTAGTTTTTTAAAAATAATTTTTAATTTTTTGTAATTCTTAAAATAAAAACTTCTAAAACAGAGGGATGAAATCTTGGAAAACCCACTGAGGCTTTTTTACTTATTCCTAAGTCATCTGTACCATGGTGATTTCTCTTACTTGAAACATCCAGTTTTATCCAGTTTTACCATAACAATAAGAATCTATGTTTTCAAACTATATTGCAAAAGAGAAAAGCTATGATGCAAGTAAAGATTGCATTATGGTATGTAAAAATGTTAAGACTTTGCGTATAAGCAGAGGATGGTGTCTAGCAATAATTTTTAATTACTAACAATAATTAGTGAATAATTTCCACATAATGATGATGGGCCAGTGCTTTGATTTCTTGGTTTCATGTGTGGCCCTTACAAGATCCAAAAGAGTGGGGATATTTATATTATTATCCCATAATAGATGAGGAAAGAGACGCAGACCAATGTTAATTAGCTCAATACCCAAGTATCTTGGAGAAGCATCATTGCCCACATTCTCAGCTAGTTAAAATGTCTGAAAATCTGTCGCATGTCATGAGAAGCAGACTTCCTGGGAATGATTTGAAACAGAAGATGGGAATGAAGATGTCCTTTGACCCTGCTGTGGCAAGTGCCCAATGGCTACATCAAAGCGTTGCTGATGAGAACATCTGTGGTATTAGTGGTGCTAGATTAGGTCACAAGATATAGTACGTCTGATTCTTCATCAATAACCATCAATAAAATGTCTTTTCCTTTTTTTCCTTTCTCCTCCTTTTCTTCATAGTCAACGAAGGTCTGAACCAGCCTACGGATGACTCATGCTTTGACCCTTACACGGTTTCCCATTACGCCATTGGAGAGGAATGGGAGCGGTTGTCTGACTCTGGCTTTAAGCTCACATGCCAGTGCTTGGGCTTTGGCAGTGGTCATTTCAGATGCGATTCATCTAGTGAGTAGCTTGCGTTCTCCATCCGTTTATGCTCCATCGCTTCTGGTCTCCTGCGTTTGCACTAGTTGCATGGAAGCATGTTTGGAAGACACGGCTCTTCCAAACATGACGCAAACAGAAGTGTACTGTTTGACTCGAAGTAACATTTTGCATCATAGAAGGATGATGGGAAATTTTACTTGTGGAATATGACTGCATTTCAAGAGTTGTGTACTAATCCAACTATTCCTTAAAATATATTTGTAGTGGTGATATGCTTTTGGAAATGGTTAGGTATATGTAAATTGAAGTTAAAAATCTCTAATTAGAGTTTGGTCTAATTGAGAAGTTTTGAGACAGGCAGGCAAAACCTCCAAATTCCTTTCAATCTTTAGTATTGAGTAAGGACAGAGGTGAGCATTTATACTCACAATTACTACCTTTCTCACATAAACAAATATACATGTATTGTAATACATGCACCTCTCTCTCTCTCTCTCTCTCTCTCTCTCTCTCTCTCTCTCTCTCTCTCTCTCTCTCTCTCTCTCACACACACACACACACACACACACACACATCTCACACCCAGATCTCACACCCAGATCTCACACCCAGAAATGTCTCAGTAATGCTTTCAACATTTAAGTAAGGATCAAGTTCAGAGCGGTGAGCTCGGTGTCCCGTCTCTGGAGCCCACACGGTGAGCTTGGTGTCCCGTCTCTGGAGCCCACACGGTGAGCTCGGTGTCCCGTCTCTGGAGCCCACACGGTGAGCTCGGTGTCCCGTCTCTGGAGCCCACACGGTGAGCTTGGTGCCCCATCTCTGGAGCCCACACGGTGAGCTTGGTGCCCCATCTCTGGAGCCCACACGGTGCCAGCTCCCACAAATTGCCCTTTGACCTTTACATATGCACTGTGGGACATGAATGCCCATATGTACACACATGCATACACACACATGACATGCATACACACACATGACAATCAATAAACGTAATAAATGTTAAGATCACCTTTGACTGGAAAATACTTGATTTTCAAATTTTAAAGAGGTTAATTTTTTGAATTACTGAAAATGATCCTAAGAATTATCTATGTGTCTAGAGATTTAGTATTGGAGTATATACCCATTTATTCTTTGTTGTAGAGGTATAATTATTATTGGCTTTTTATTTTATTCTTTCTCTTTTTAATGTGTTAATCATATGTCATAGACACAGGCCTATGGACAGTTATAAAACCCATATTCAATGTAATGACATTTAATAGATCTCTAAAGTTTTCTGTGTAACTTTTTCCTTTATTTTACATAAAATAACTAAATCTAGACTGAAGGTTTAAAATCAAGAAGTGGTTTCATTGTATGTAGTTGGGTGGAGCCCAGTAGGCAGCACACCAGGCCGGATTCATGGGAGGGACCATTTGGCATTGACCAGGTGGTTTTTCAGTTCAGAAAGTGAACTACATTGAAGTTTGCATGTTTTTATTTAGTAAGTCAGTACTTGATTGCAAATGTGGAAGTATACAGTAATTTTACCTGTGAACCTTTGAGTCGACAGTCTTTGCTGAAAATGTCATAACTGCCTTATACATGTGAATTGTTAAAATGGAAGAACCACTGCACTGTATGAGTGTCGTCAGTGAACTCTGTTTAGTATAAATCTTAGAGGTTAAAGGTATTTTACATATAATGTTAGACACAGCTCGTGGTGACTCGTCTATTTGTACAAGGCTGACTAACTCATTTGTCATTATTTTGTTGGTTGTTATATTTTGTTCGTTCTTCATTTATATGAATCAGGTGATAACAGGTGACACCAGCTATTCTCTCTTTAATCTTTTTGTTTGTTTGTTTTTGTTTTTGTCATTCATTGTTTTGTGAGACAGGGTCTCTCTGTGTAGCCCTGGCTGTGGTGAACTCAGTTTGTAGACCAGGCTTCAAATTCAGAGATCTGCCTGCCTCTGCCTTGCTAGTGCTGGGAGTAAAGGCGTGGACAACCATGCCTGGCCTCTCTTCAATGTTTAATTAAACTGTTTTGCATCTAGGATCTCTGCAGACCCATAATATATTTTTTTAATTCTCCAATCCCATTTTAAGTTTCCATAACTGTAAAATGTAAAAGGAGCCTAATGAAGCACTGGTTGATCCTCTGAAATGATTTTGGTGGTAGTGTTAAGTCCTAACACTGGCTGGAAAATATTAACTGTTATGATATAGGAAATGAGCTCTTGGACTTCCTGCTCCGTATGGATTCATGTCCTGTCCCAGTGTTGTGCCTGTCCTGTGAGTCAGAACACAAGTAACTCTCTGCCTGCAATGTCCCTACCTTACAGAATGGTGCCATGACAATGGTGTGAACTACAAGATCGGAGAGAAGTGGGATCGCCAGGGAGAAAGTGGCCAGCGGATGAGCTGCACGTGCCTCGGGAATGGGAAGGGAGAATTCAAGTGTGATCCCCGTACGTCATCCTCATAATGGGTTCTAGACCTTTAAGTACTCAGACGTTCCTGAGCTGAAGCACTCATGTACAGGTTGGGCTGGCCGTGGTGGGCTTGTCAGACTTGGGGTTGGGAAATCAGTAGCTTGCTTCAGAAGTCAATCATGACTGAATGTCATGTCCAAGCACTTTAGTACTTTCACGACTCGAGCACTTAGGTCATCTGCAGTGAAGAGTTATATAGACTCAGTTTTTAAAATATGACTTCAGTCTTGCCATCGGGCCTACTGTACATCTTGCGATTCATCTAAGTTGATGAGATTTGGCCTGTGCTCGTCCAAGTTGAGGGCAGGTGCATCAACTTGAAAGGTACATCGATTTGAATCTACATGATTGTCCTTGGTCTTACAACTGTTTCTGCTCTGTGCCCACGTGCAGATGAAGCAACTTGTTATGACGACGGGAAGACCTACCACGTAGGAGAACAGTGGCAGAAAGAATATCTCGGAGCCATTTGCTCTTGCACGTGTTTTGGGGGCCAGCGGGTAAGACTGGTTGTGCTTTTTAGATAAAACACACAGGAGGCTCCAACATGGTTGTGCTGTGTGCACAGGTGGGCCTTGCCTCTTGTGAAGAGTCCCTAAGATGGGTGTCTTAGCTAAGGTTTCATTGCTGTGAAGAGACACCATGACCAAGGTAACTTTTATATAATTGGGACTGGCTTGTAGTTTCAGAGGTTCAGTCCATTATCACCACGGCAGGAAGCATGGCAGTGTCCAGGCAGACATGGTACTCTAGAAGGAGCCAAGTGTTCTGCATCTTGATCTGAAGGCAGCCAGGAGAAGACTGTCTTCCACAGGCAGCTAGAAGAAAGCTCTCTTCTGCACTGGGTGGAGCTTGAACATAAGACCTCAAAGCCCACCCCCACAGTGACTCACTTTCTCCAACAAGGCCACACCTACTTTAACAAGGAGTGACACTTCCCATGGGCCAAGCATTCAAACCACCACAATGGGTCTATCTCTCCCCAGTTGATAATAGCTTCAGCACCTTCTCCCATGACTAAAATTCTCAGGCTGTCCTGTTTGTCCTCTGCCTGAAGTGTAGCGCTGACCCCAGCTCTGTGCTGATGGACTGGCATCTCAATGGCAGTATTGTTCACATTTTGAATAATATTGTGATTTAAGAAAATGCCACTATTTTTGAGTCCTTGCTCAATCTAAAAATAGTTGCCTTATTATCACTCTAATACTGAGCTGAGTAATAATAAACAAACAGGCAAGAGTGGCCGTGGCTCTTAAGGATATACTTGAAAATAGTGAATTAGCACACCCTGCCAAGCCAAGCTAAGCACAGGAGATTTTGACTCATGCAATTCTGGATGGGCTGCCATCAGCAAGAAGGCTTCAAATAGAAAAGAGAAAGAAACCAACCCCCCGGGGTTTAGGATTATTATGGATTGGGGAGGGGGGGAAACAGAGACAGTGAACATACTTCCTGGCCTAGGAAGAAAGAGCTGGCCCAGTGAGGCAGTCCTTCTGCTGGAATCTTTTGGTAAGAAATTAGGTTCGAGGAGGAAGAGAATTATAGAGGGCTGGGAAAGTCATTTCTTAAATCAGTAATTCTCAGTCATTTCTAACATGTGCCCTTCTTCAATATAACAACAATTTCCACTCCATCTTTTTAATTATTGAAATTTCAAAATGACTTTCAACTTAAATGTAATAGGGGGCAGGAGATGGTGGCACACGCCTTTAATCCCAGCAATCAGAGGAGTCAGAGGCAGGTAGAGCTCTAGGTTTGAGGGCAGCCTGGTCTACAGAGTGAGTCCAGGACAGCCAGGGCTACACAGAGAAACCCTGACTCAAAAAACCAAACCAAACCAAACCAAACAAACAAACAAAAACAAAGGAAAAGATAGGGCGGGTCCCACAAGTTCTCCTTTGACATCCACACATGCTGGGGGCACATTTGTGTAGATACACATATGTAAATAAATGTGCTTAAGTTTTAGAAATTAAATTGTTATGTAAATGGCTTGACCTTAAAGGGTCCCTGAACTCTGGTGCACAAGAAATAATGCCCTCACAGTGAAGTTCACCAGTTAATGCTATTGTCATTCACCAATGATTAAAAGTAGCACAATGGAAAATAGTCTTTAAAAAAAAAAAAAAAAAGTGAATCTGGGAGCTGGAGAGATGGCTCCGTGCTTAAGGACTTGTCGCCCTACTGGGGACCTGGACTTGGTTTCTCTCCTCACATGGTCCATAACAACCAGTCCCAGAAGAACTGATGTCCTCGTCTGGTTTTCTTGAACACCAGGCACACATGGTGCACAGACATACATGCAGGCAAGCACTTATTACATAAAATAAAAACATATGATAAATCTTTTTTTCCTTATGACCATGAAACCCTTGAGTAATGCCTGTATCTAAAGTTCTGAAACATGATGGTGGCAGTTGTTATGATTTTATATGAAAACATCTCTATTGATTCTGTAAGTAGGCCTTATGGGAAATAGGCTTTTAAATAGAGAAATATGTCAAAAATGTTTAAATGATTCTATAAGAAAGTGATTGTAGTGTTTATTTTTGAGACAAAGTCTCTCTGATATGTAGCCCTGGCTGTCCTGTAATTTGCTATGTAGACCAGGCTGACCTTCAGCTCACAGAGATCCACCTGCCTCTGGGTGTGTACCACCACTACCCAGCCTGCCTTTCTTTTCTTTTCTTTTTCTTTTCTTTCTTTTCTTTCTCTCTTTCTCTCTTTCTTTCCTTCCTTCCTTCCTTCCTTCTCTTTCTTTCTTTGTTTTTTCTATTATAAATGTAAAGTCTCATTAGTTAGGCAAAAACATGGCTACCAACCTGAACTTCCCCAGTCTGTGAGCTTCAAGGGCTACTTCGTCCCAAGGCTGCACCTCTCTCTATTTCTTCCTCAGTACCCATCTGCCTTTCCTCTAGGGTTCCTGCTAATGGTGACATCATTCACCCTATCAGTTCCAGTTTTCCTTCCTCCCAGCTCAAGAGCAAGGGGAAAGCAAATTTGTGTCCCGCAAAACTCAGGAAGAAGCACAGACCCACTGTACCCCATCCCATCTCTGGCCAGAGCTAAGGCTATAGGTTAGGGAGGTTTTAGAAGGGACTGGGAAGAGAATATGGCCGGGTACCCAATTCTACCTGGGGTCCACTGTGCCCTTTCTGGCTCCTTCCAAGTCATTCCACTCCTGTGGATCTGTTCCTTCACCAGAAAGTGATGAAATTTGTTCATCCACTCTCAAGTCACTGTTAGGAGCCATAGGATCTGTGAGAAGCCCTCCACCTAGAGCAGAAAGTCTACTGAGGAGGAATGTAGGACCAAAGATGACTAGAGCAAAAAAGTGAGGATATTTCAGAAGAAAGAAAAGAATATGCAGACAGATTAATAAGCCAAGATATATTCGAAGAGTTATAACTGCACAAAGGCATCGCTGAAGCCTCCTGATTAACTGCTTATACTGCCAGTGGGCAAGAGCTGAAATTCTTTATCTCAAGCTCTAAGTTATGATAGCCTCAGGTTATCCTAAACCCCACTTAACTTCGTGTCTCTACTCTCAGGGCTGGCGCTGTGACAACTGCCGCAGACCTGGGGCTGCTGAACCCGATGGCTCCACTGGCCACACCTACAACCAGTATACGCAGAGATACCATCAGAGAACGAACACTGTAAGTGTACCCATAACCCCCTGTGCCTCTCCCTGCATGCAGTCAGGGACATAGTATGGCGTCGGTGGACAGATGCTTTTCTTGAGTGAACCAAATGAGTTTTATTTGGAAAGAAATCTTTTGTTCCTGAGTTTAGTCCTCAGAACCCATGTAAAAGAGCTAGGTGCTGTAGCAAGTGATTAAGTTAACTACTGGCCCCTTAGACACAAAGTTTTACAAATTAATTATAACTTGTTATAATTTACTAAATTCCTAAGCGTTGTCTATTGCTCAGTACATTGCTAGTCTTTTGAAACTAGTTATCCTTTCTATAAAACGTCTATGATCCGAAGCTCCACCCCACCCCTCCCCCCAACACACATAGTTTTGGTTTTTGGAGTTATTTGCTACTAATGTTTTTCTTCTATTTTGACAGAATGTAAATTGCCCAATTGAATGCTTCATGCCGTTGGATGTGCAGGCCGACAGAGACGACTCCAGAGAGTAATATTTCCAGCCTAAGCCAACAAGTGTCTCTTTACCAAGGTCAATCCATGCCCCAGTGATGTTAGCAGACCCTCCATCTTTGAGTGGTCATTTCACCCTTATGCCTTTTGCTCTGGAGTCAAGTTCTCAGCTTCAGCTCAATTTACAGCTTTTCCAGGCATCACCCTGTTGGATGTTTTGAGACTTCTCTCATAACTGGTGACAGCTGATTACCCTGGTCTGCTTCAGGGTATTCAGCGCTGCTCAGTATTGTTTAAGAGAATCAAAAGTTCTTGTGATTTGGTCTGGCATCGAGAGGGAAACACAGGTAGCCAACCAAGATGAAATGTTGAATGATGGTACCCAAGAGCCTGAGCAGGAAGGTTAGCCAGGAACTCTGCTTTCTTCTGCCGTTTGGCCTGCAGCGCTATCAGGAGGCATGTCCTGTGGCTGTGTGTTCAAATACCCCAGAGGGCTCAGTTTGTCCCAACAATTCAAATCGCCTAGAAATATCTTTCTCTTACCTGTTATTTATCAATTTTTCCCAGTATTTTTATACGGAAAAAATTGTATTGAAGACACTTCGTATGCAGTTGATAAGAGGAATTCAGTATGATTATGGTTGGTGATTATTTTTATATGTACATGCCAACGCTTTACTACTGTGGAAAGACAAGTGTTTTAATAAAAAGATTTACATTCCATGATGTGAAGGTCATTTTCTTTTTTAACATTGTGTATTTGGAGAGAAAAATCATAAGCTTCATAAATGTCCTTTTTCTTTTCAATTCCACAAGCATTTGAAGAGCCATTGTGTTGGGTTGGGGATGGTTTCTGCACTTGCACTCCTGCCCAGCCTTACAGAAGCACTGATACTTTTTGAAATTTTCTGCCCTCAGTTGTGGTTCTGCCTTACCAGATTTAAATGGATTCAAATGTGTGCTAAAGCTTGCTAGCTAGCTCATTAGAAGTATAACTGAAATAAGATTTGTTCTCGTTGAGAGAGAGAGTACATACAAGTGTGTGCAGCTGCCCACAAAGATCAGGAGGCCAGAAGGGGGTTGTCCCTTAGAGCTGGATACAGTTGTGTGTGAGCTAGACACTGGGATTTGAACTCATGACAGAGCTGCAAATGTCCTCACCTCTCCAGCCCTATAGTTCCTTTTTAACCAGCACAGGCCTTTGCTTCTTTGAATGAACACTTGTAAGGAAAGCCGGGTGGCTGAGCTGTTCCAATGCCTTGAATGGCACAGTATAGAGACAGACATTCTCCTTAGGGCCCCCCGAGCTGTGACATCAATCTAGCCCATCCTGATAGGTCAGCTGACACTTTAAGTATGTGTTGATGAACTCAGTTTACTTACAGTTGGTCTGCAAAAGTAATTTCCTTTTCAATTTCACCTTAGATTAACAAGATTTAGGAGTTTTGGAGTTTTATATGGAACATGGGGTATGTGGTTTGGAACCTAGGGTTCAGTGGCAGAGTACTTAGCTAGGATGTTGAAGGCTTTGGGTTCCCTAAAACCCTGCTCCTACCTAAAAATATCCGACATTTAGTAAATAGTCGCACAGAAAAACAGTAAAAAGTTCATTATCATCTTAGTTACTGTTCTGTTGCTGTGAAAAGACACAATACAATGTAACTTGTAGTTTCAGAGGGTGAGCCCATGACCATGGCAGGAACATGGCTGTGGTAAGCAGGCAGGTACCATGCTAGAGAAGTAGTTGAGAGTTCTACATCCTGATCCACAGGCACAGAGACAGATACTGGGCACATCCATCCGCAGCGGCCTACCTCCTCCAACAAGGCTGCACCACCAACGAAGATACCTAATGCTTCCCAAAGAGTTCATCAGCTGGGGACCAAGCATACAAATATATGAGCCTATGGGGGCATTCTCATTCAAACCACCACAATTAATAATTAGTAAAAGAGTCAGAAAATATTCAAGAGTACTTTAGTAAATACCTGGCAAAGAACAAATTCAGAACTGGGTCTTTCTTGGTTCATTTGCTGGAAGAACATACTAGGTCACTTTTAAATTGATTTGACATTTCTCCTTTGGAGGAGGTTTCAAGGCTTAACTCTGCAGAGAATGTAGCTCAGATGCGCTTTCCTTACAGACCGTAGGCCCAGCCCCTGAGCTGTCACGTGTTCAGCTTCTCCAACCCAATAGTTAGCAAGCTAGCTGCAGTGTATCCATCAAAACGACAGAATAGCTGGGCCTGTCAGTTTACACCTGCAATCCCATTGCTTAGGAGGTCGAAACAGGAATATTGTCATGAATCCGAACTGAACAGAAGTTCTAGGCCAAGCCTGGGCTTTGGCAAATGAGATCCTGTCTTAAAAAACAAACAACAAGAACAGAGCAAAAGAAAAACACAGAATACTAGTTATGATGGCACACGATTGCAATCTCAAGGCTTAGGAAGTCTGGGCAGGAGACCTGAGTTTGAGGCCAGCCTGAACTTGGACTACATGGCCAAACTAAGCTACACAGACCATGCCTTTAAAAAACCAGGACTGGGGATGGGGTTGAGTTGGCAGAGCACTAGTGTACATGTGTGAAGATGTCCCGTGCTCAATCATTACTGCATAAAATACAACGGGGTGGTGCTGCATGCTTGCACTCCAAGCACTAGGGAGGTGAGGTAGGGTCGGAAGTTCAAGGTGATCACCAACTACATGGGGGGTTGGAGGCCACCCTGGGTTACATGAGACCGTTTATCCCCATTACCATTCAGACCCTTAGGAAATACAGATCCAGGCCCTATTAAATAGCTGCCTGTCAATGTGTGTGTCTGTCTGTCTGTCCTAACTTCATTGAAGGGAAGATTTGACTCACGCCAGTCTTCATCTGAAGTTCCTGGAAGAAGGCAGCAGAGCTGGTGGGGTGGGAAGCACATTCATAAGTGAAGTGGTCTAGAAAGCAACTCAGCTTGATTTTGCTCAAAGATCTCCATAGTTAAAAACATAAACTTGAGCAGAGTGTAGAAGCTCATACCTGTAATCCCAGCACCGGGGAAGGGGAGGCAGGAAGATCCCCACAGGCTGAAAGTCAACCTGATCAAATGCAGTAGTGTTTGATCCTGGCATAGAAAGCTACAAAGCAACCGAATGCAAAGAGCAGGCTCTGGCTGTGACGCTCCAGCCTGCCCAACGACAAGACAAAGCAGAGTCTCTGAAACTCACAGCTGAACTGGGTCCGGTCATTGGACTGATTGAGTTGAACAATCCCTTTGACTACTTTTATGCAAAAGATAAAAATCACAGCCTTCGTGGCTAAGATTGAATAAGGAGTTGGAGAGATGGCTCAGCTGGTAACGGCTCACTCATGACTGCTCCTGCTACTGATCCTCAGCCAGTGGCTGTCAGCTGCCTCTAATTCCAGCCCCAGTGTATCCAAAGCCTGTAACCTCCAAAGGTCCCTGCACTCGTGTGCGCGAATGCACACAGGCGCACGCACACACGTGGGTGCTGAGACCCGAACCCTGGTCCTCTGCAAGAGCAGCAGAGTGTTCTTAGTCATTAAACCATCCCTCCAGCCCCTAAAAATAAATCTAAAACAGCCCAACAGCAGCAAAACTGGCTTCCTATTCTATTGATTTTCTTTTTCTAACTTTTATGATGGGATCTCACTGTGTAGCCCAACCCAGCCTCAGAATCACTGAAATCCTTCAGCTTCCCAAGTGCCGGGATGAGAGGTGTGGGCCACACAGCATTCTGCTTGTTTTCAAAGCAACACATTAAAACTGATAGCGCAACTTGGAATATATGTATCAAATTTACAATGGCCTTCTCTGGGCATCAGAAACGTAGAATTCTTTTCCCCTGGTTCTCTTGAAGTAAGGCCATTCATCAGGAAAGCCACGTAGTGTTTCCAAGATCCTTAAGTCTTCACTGACTCATGTTGTCGAGTCCCCTGAGAACTGCCTTCAGCAAGCCAGACTGCCAAGGCATAATTAAAAGACTTGGCTGGATTTAGGCTAGAGACAGACAATTCAGGATGGCTCTGTTAAAACTAGTAAATGTTATCAGACTTTTAAAAGAAAGTAACATTTTGAAGTTTTAACTGTGCCTGGCCAAAGTTGATTTGTAATGAAATATGTTGTTTGATATTTATATTGTTTTCAGCATTAATGACCTAAGTGAGTTATGTAAATTAGCCCCCTATAATGTCTCTATAAGCCTGTAGGCACACTTTCTAGGGAGGTGAATGAAGAAATGGAGAGGTAGGAATCTCAAATACAGGAAATGGCTTTTCCTATTTAATTATATTTCCATGGAAAATTCCACTCCATTTCTAGCTGTACGAGACTCATTAAGGTGATTAAGAAACATCACATCGGCACACGGAAGTGCTGTAATTGCCTCCTATTCAGTAAGTTCCCATTACTGCAGTACGGAAAGTGGCAGGCTACAATTTTTTAAAGTCTCTCTCAGGGATGCAATTCAACTGTTTAAAAAAAAGCATTGTTGGGGCTTCTCGTGTTTGCAAAGATCTAAAGATTACCATGGCAAACAGGAAGATGACCTTGCAGACTCACAAGTTCTTTAAGACTCGAGGGCAGGGGCCCCAAGATCACTCAGTTGGAAAGGAGCTTGTTGCCAAGTCTGGTGACCTGAGCTTTGTCCTTGGGACCCACAATGGAAGAGAGAACTGACTCCTGCAGGTATCCTCCGGCCTCCACACTCATGTCATAGAGCACACACAGAAACATACATACACAACACACACACACCCCCTCAAAGATTCATTGGCATTTCCCTTTGAAATGTGAGTTATTTTTATTTTCAACACTGTCCTACTCTGTCTTCATTAAATGATTCTACTTGAATTGAAAAAAAAATCCTCCATAAATTACAAATGAAGAATCTGTCAGTAATGAACGCAGAGAAAGTGTTCTCCGGCTAAATCCCCAACTGGGAAACCCCACACTCCTCAGGGGAGCCAGGTATGAGATATGAAGGAATGTTTGACATTTCCTCACACCCTCACTACTTACTCTTCAGAGACACAGTGGTTAACAACCCTAGGAGCCATTTTTATTTCTAAAGTAGCTCTTGTGTATAATTCTGTGTGTGTCTGTTGGGGGTTCTCTCTCATCTTTTTTGAAGTCTGATGTGATCCAGCCGGTACTCAATCTCCATATTCCCTGCCCTAGCTTTCAAGTGCTAGAATTTGTGGCCTATGCCACCATAGCGGGCAGGTATTCTACTGACCAACCACGCTCATACACTGTAAAAAAATGGCTCTCTAAAACATCGTGTTAAAAATTAAATTAATCCTTCCCCTCCTCCCCCCAGCACCGTTTTTACTTGTAACAGATTATGTGAAAGCTGGAATCCCACCATCACCTCCCAGGTCTGAGGACACAATAGTTTAAATACTCAAAAGGGAAGTGGTTAGAATTATATATGTAAGCTCAATGAGGCAGTATAGGTAGGGTTAAGCAGAAAAATGGTTCCAATTACATTTTTATGTTCACCTTCAGCCAAACTGAATAACTCAAGGAAGACAGCACATTTAATAATTTATGAGCCAAAAATCTGCATTTGCTATTTATTGCTACTAAAAATAAATTAAGGAACGCTGAGGCCACCAGTATGTATCTGTATCTCAGAGTTGGGAATTAAGGAGTTCCTTTGAGACTCAGATTAGAGCTCAGTAGTAGAACGCTTGCTGAGCATGGGTGAGGATCTCTGGTACAGCAGAACACCATCCCCAAAGCCCCTCTGGATAGGTTAAGACTCGGGTACCTCAAGAGGTGAAAGCCAAATGTTGGCAGAGACTGGAACAGAGAGTTCCAGTTCTAGGGCATCTCATTCACAAGGCTGGCAGTTAGCATGAGCAAGATGGTTTGTGTCCTCAAAGAGGCAGAGAATGTCACTATAGCAGCAAGCAATCCAAGAAACCAAGGCTGAGGGATCTCTGCCCTGTGAAGCCGCAGCAGTTCACAGATTATGTAAGTCCACTTTGTTTCAATGGGCCACTCCAAGAGTTGAAAGATCAGCCAACACAGAAACGACTCAAAAGATGACAGTTTATTATAAATTCTCTGTGCTGGGTGTGGTGTGCTAACCTTTAATTCCAGCACTCAGAGGCAGAGGAAGCAGTGGCTTCTCTGTGATTATAGACCAGCCTCATTTACAAGTTCCAGGACAGCAAGAGCTACAGAGAAAGCTTGGGTCAAAAATCAAAACAAAGTAGCCACAAAAACAAAAACTTTTAAAAATTGATTTAGAGGAGTGGAAAGAAGGCAAACTGACTGAGGTTACAGCTGAGCACAGGCACCCTGTGTGGTAGTCGGGCCTACAAACACAGAGGCACAGATCCAGTTATGTCCTGCCTGGTCTGCTCACTCTGCTCTAGTAGAACACTGGGTCCGTTTGCAGGTTTGTAGCAGACAGGTATACTCAGTAGCTAACAGAGTTTTTGAGCAATTCTGGAGAAAGGAAAAGCAGTGTCAGCATTATCTAGATCCTGCTAGGGCTCCAGTTCCCAGGGGATAACTGGCTGTTTGTTGAGGAGGAAACAGCTAAGCTTCTGAGAGGCAGGAAGAAGAAAGGAGCCCTGGGAGAGCAGTCTGCGGGGGACGTGTCATCGTAAGGCAGCTTGGTGTCTCCTGGTTACCTGCACTGAGGTGTCTCACAGGGACTTTTCATGGAAGCTGGCTCCAGGAGGGAGGGATGCTTTCAGGTTTTGTAGAAACAAGCCTCTGCACATGGTGTCTTAGGCTAGAAAGCTGTACCTTTCAAATAAGTAAGACCCAACTACCTAAGCCCTAGATTCAAATAGTAAGATACAAATGACTCTTTTTAAAAAGAGGTACTTTCAAGATCCCACACATGATTCTCTACGACTAGGAAACAATGTCGGCTAAGGTCAGTGGTGGAAGAGCCGGAGATCCGTGTGAGCCAAGACGATTCCCAGCTCGTCACACGCCTCGATCACAACCTTGTCAGCAGTAGATCCAGATGGGGCAACAATGTAGGCCACACCACTCTGCGGAGGAAAACCCAAAACCAATGTTGACTTTCAAGGCACAATAACATGTATACCTAGAAAAAACCAAAATTCCCCTCTAAAATGCAGCGGTGGGAGATAGGACTCAATGGTTTAGAGCACTGGCTGCTTTCCCAAAGAATCCAAGTTTGGTTCTCAGCACCCACAGCAATCTGTAACTCCAGTTCTGGGCCTCTGGGCCCTCTTCTGGCCTCCCTGAGCACCAGGCAGGTACACCTACCTACATACATAATTCATGCAGGTAAAACAGACATAAAAATGCATCTTTAAAAAAAGC
>CM052709.1:62638020-62664629 GCA_028551405.1 Uromys caudimaculatus | reverse complement strand
GATTGCGCCCTGACTATTTCTGGAGGGGCAAAGAAGAAATTTAAAGCAGTCGCTTTTTAACGGGTAACAGTGGCAGTGGGACAGGCAGGAGGGTTTCTATAACAGTTAATAACATCTGAACAAGAAAGCAGTAAATAAAAATGAAAAATAAAAAGTTAAAATGAAGACTCTTAAGACCCAAACCACCTGTGTAGAAAGGGTAATACTAAGAATAAAGGTGTCTGGCAGGGCAGGGCAGTGCACTCCTTCAGTCCTGAGAGCCCTGAGATAACACAGAGGCGGGTGTACCTCTCAAGTTCACGGCCAGTCAACGGCTCCTTAGCCAGACCCTGCCTCATAAACAGTAAGAGCAGAGTCTGATGCACTGCTGTAAGCGTCTAACCCCAGCACTGAGCTTGAGGCCGCCTTGAGCTACACAGTAAGAAAGACAAGACCAGGGGACAGAGACAGCTATAATAAAGAGGCGTAAATGTGACTGCTGTCTCTATAAGAAAGAGATACAGAGGGAAAGAACACAAATAAACCCACAGACTACGTTACCACCTAATTTTGGAACTGCACCGACCTGAAGAACACAGTAGTTTCCATTTTTCTTTTTAGAAAGTATTTTCAAGGCTTCTTCTTCATATCCCGGGGCAACAATACCATCTGACACCTGCAAATACATTAAATTAAATTCTTATTTTTAGAAATCACAGAACAACTCTGTAAGATATAGCAACAATTAGCTCTCCTAAGTAATGTTCCAGAACTATCAACAGAAAATGCTAACATTAAAACTCAAAAAACTAGTAGGTAGACTCAGAATTGTTCTTCAGGGCTGTCCTATCATATTTTCTGTGGTTAAGCTTAGTTTTAACTAAGAACATTTGGAAGAGTCACTCTAATAAACGAGCCTCTTATTCTTATGCTATTCTGCTCAGAAGTGGGATTGAGGACTGCACCACCGAGAGTACACTCCAGCCCGGCTCAGGAGAACACAAAGCAAGGGAGTAAGATCTCGGAGATCTGTCATCTTGCTACTAGAGACATGTCTCAGCGACAGCCACCTGTGAGCGGCATGGTTAAAATGGCTTAAGACCATAAAAAACAACCACTAAAGTAAGCCAACAGCACCCCACCACAGACCCCCAGACCAGTATCTCTTTTCCTCTCTGAGCTAGCTCTTCTCCCGCCTCCCAGGACTAATGGTGAGATGCGAGCCTGGTGCTAACTGATGAGGGTTAGTTCATCAAAGTGCTCCCTTCCCGCTTCCTCCATTCGGACCTCTGGGTTCATTATCATTTCATCACGACTTTAACTTGGGCATTAAGCACACCAAGCAGAGGATTTAAAGAATTAAACATACAATATCCCCCACATCAAGACAAACACCCACCTGAAACCTTAAATCTCAAGATTAACAAAAAGTCAAGGGTTTGTGTTGTACACGTCTCAGTATTCTACATGGTATACAGCTGGGACATGACCACTGCAGGCTGTGGATTCAGTGAAGCCTAGGACATGTCGTTCTCTGCATATGGATTAAGACTCCTGAAACTCTCTACTCACTTCTCTGGAGATAATTTTTGCAGTTGGGACATCACAAATGTCAGATAATGCAACAAAATCCCCAAATGAAGACATCCTATCAGCGCCTGTAAATGAAAGTTAAAGTGATTCGCCATAAAGCAACCCATGTGATCAAATCTAGCACTTCCTTTCAGGTTCACAGACATGGTGTGTGGCATACCCCCCCCCCCCCAAACCCCGTTACTACAGTGTGGGCAGGTATAGTATGCACGAGCGTGGGAAACAAAACGTACCTTCTAATAACACTGTAAAGCTAATGTTATTACACAGTTAGCACTATCAGCCAGATAATCGGTAAGACAGTATTACTTTCACCTTCTAAATCAGCACTTAGCTATAGGTCAGTCCAGCTACTGAAACTAAGCAAGCCACACGTGACCTCTATCCAGTCTGTATTTACAGACGTGGGAGGCAGGCAGGTCTCAGCACAAGGCTACAGCTGCTGTCTATGGCTGTAACTAATAAACTGTAGCAGTTTTCTCAAAACCCTTCATGAACTAGATCTGCTGGTCATTATACAAGAATCTTATATTTCTGAGTACATAAAATGTTAGTCAAATCAAACTTAGTGGTTAGAAAAACTATGCAATTTTTTTCATAATAAAAATGTCTTCAAGTACCTAATCCAAAA
Organism: Uromys caudimaculatus; assembly: GCA_028551405.1. NCBI lineage: Eukaryota > Metazoa > Chordata > Mammalia > Rodentia > Muridae > Uromys > Uromys caudimaculatus. Next base: position 62,662,426 of record CM052709.1, on the reverse strand, counting down.
TAAAATGTATCAATCTCATTTGTTTCCACATATTAAATACTAACATGCATTTTTGTGAATATACTCATCTCAAGTATTAATTTAAAACAATGAAAGACAAATTTAATTAAATCCTATAAGCCATGGGTAGTACTATTCTACTATTTAGTATAAAGCATTGCTTTTTCCTCTAAATGACAAAGTCTCTTATCTGACCTCTTGCTCTTGCATAAGCAATGGCCAGGGGTGTGAGGGTCGGATAGAGGTCATAGACCATGCAGACTCTGGCCTCGTCCTCACTGAGTGGAACCCCAACAGCAGCACCTGGCAAAGAAAAGGAGAAAGAGGGCCATGGTGGGCAGGGAAACTGGGGCTAAGCACCCCCAGCAGGTACAGCACTGACTGGGCACCCCCTCACCACCACGCACAAACACCACCAACAATAAACCGGAAACCTCAAACTGCTACTTCTCAATACTCACACCAAAATATTTTGTTAAAGGCCAGTGGTAAAACATGTTCTAACACCCAGTTCAATTCCCAGCACCACAAAACAAAGAAAGCAAAACAATTTTTAAAAATCTACATTTTAAAAGACCTAGCCTACATTTTTCCAGCAAATTAAATGAAAACTACTCCGTGAGGGAATTAAACACCAAAACCACAATTCTGGGGGCAGTGGCACCTTCCTTCTGCCGTGGAAGCAGAGTCCCCGCATTCTGATCACACTGCCGTGCCTAAGCACCGCACCCTGACTCTGCTCTGCTTGGCGCCACACACCATTTATTTCTACTCAGTTCACTTTAGCGCCCAATAAATATTAACAACAATGGTGTGCGAGGCTGCAGGCAGCCCTTGTGACATTATGGATTATGGAATGTGTGTGGACTTAAGAACTTGAGAGAATGTCTCATTCAATAGAAACGAGCAGAATGTTACCTGAACCATCCCTGCATGTTTACTAAAGTTTACTCCAACACGAACAGTGCTCTGGCTTTATGAGATTATGTCACTTCACTTTCACTCTTAAACTTTCAGAAGGACACTGCAAGAGCCCACAGTGCAATTCCTCTATCTCCTGATACTGTCACAGAGTTATGTGCATATGGATTGTGCTACCAAGGTTTTTATGACTACTGACACTACTATCAACAGACTTCCAAAAGTGGCCTAGGATGTCCGGGACTGGCTAGGTGGCATCAGAGCCCCCTAAGCCTCAGGCATTCTAGGGAGTTCTGGAAGGCTTTCCTCACCTGCTGGGCTGACATGCTTGAAAGAAGCTGCGGCTGGGATGTCTACTGCTCCTCTTAGTTCTGTCACCAGCTGCCAGGCGTTCAAAGCATCACACAAGTTTATGAATCCTGGGGCTCCATTGAGGACTACACACGAAAACACACATGCACTTTAACAAGCAGGTTCAGAAAGGCCACATACATTTACATTCGTTAAAAAGTTAACACCTCTAGGCTATACAACCTGCATGTGGTTTTACACAAAAGTACAGAAGTAATCAAAGGCTTGGGGGTGGTGCACTCCTTTAGTCCCAGCACATGGGAAAGCAGAAGCAGGTAGATCTCTAGGAGTTCAGGGCCAGTCTGGTCTACAGATCGAGTTCTAGGATAACCAGGGCTACATAATGAGATCCCCAAGAACCATTCCCCCACCCCATCCCCCAAAAAGAAAAACTAATCAAGAGGTAAATAGGTATCTACAAACGTATCAATAACCACTTCAAAAGGAGCAGAGCACTTGGGTCATCTTCAAAGCAGTTCACCCCCACCCTACCCCCACCCCTGCTGAGTAGAAATACAACAGTAAGAGACTCAGCAACAATGACAAGACCAGATATCAGGTATACCCATGTGAATAGATTAAATATTTGTGAAAATTACAGTGACAGGGTGTATCGTAAATCATAAACCTTTTCAACTAAAACAACGACAAAGCCCTAACAACTGAGGTACAAGTTTAGGTGCTGTGACAGAAGGAGCAACAGAACAGTGGTGTTTCGTCTTTTAGAGCAGATGCAATAGGAGCTGCAGGCCAGGCATGGCGGTGCTTGCATTTAATCCCAACAGGCAGGAGGCAGAGGTAGGTGAGTCTCTCCAAGTTCAAAGCCAGTCTGAACTGCATGGTGTTCCACAACACAGGAAAACCATTACCGAAGGATAGACAGACAGACAGCAAGTACAGCAGAACAGAATGGTGTGTGCTTGCCATCTCAACACTTGGGGATGAGAGGAGATTCTGAGATCCTGCCCAAAACAAGTTCCCCAACAGAAGGAAAACCACAGCATATCCCCACGGAACTTAGATGTACAGGTTCAGGAGAAAGGAAGCCGGTGGCAAGCATTAAACTGAGATACCTAATGAAGCACACAGCAAGCAAAGCAGACCAGAGATCATTAGCTCAGCTCCCTTCTCCAGCTCCTGCCTCTGTGTGTAGCTTGTCGAATTGTGAGTGGGAAGGTGAGCAGAGAACAGTCATGTCTAAACAACCTCCCAGAACACTAGTTCCCCTCACACATCAAATTCTCAGAGGTGCTAATAACTGGTCAGACATAACAGAAAGCGCTACAGAGAATACCCTGTCTATTAGATCAAACAAGCAGGCACCATCTCACTTCTAGTCAGAAGAAAGCAAAAGAAAAAACTAAAACAAAAATCAAATATACACAATTACAACTTTATTCTTTGCTTCAGCTTTGTTCCAGACAAACAGGCACGTTACACTCTAACTACCAAATATTCAAACCACATAAAAACGCAAAATACTTTTTTTATTGTAAAAATAAGTATTCAGGAGAAATCCTGTGAATGAATCTCTTAGAAGAAACTGCTGTTTACATGCCTGGAACCTCCTCTGTCACGAGCACAAAGAACACTTTTACCTTTCCTAAGAATGAGGTGCGCACACACGCACACACACACACACACACACACGCACACACACACACACACACACACACACACACACACACACACACACACACACGGAACAAAGAAGACTCACATAGCACATATAAACACCGTTTTTCAGTGCTGAAGTAGAACACAGAGCTTCCCAGAGTGCAGGTGACACTCCAGCCCTGAAAATTCTTTTTTTTTTTTTTTTGGTTTTTCAAGACAGGGTTTCTCTGTGTAGCCCTGGCTGTCCTGGAACTTACTCTGTAGACCAGGCTGGCCTCGAACTCAGAAATCCGCCTGCCTCTGCCTCCCAAGTGCTGGGATTAAAGGCGTGCGCCACCACTGCCCGGCTCTGAAAATTCTTATAAAAATGAAAACCACAGACTGGAAATGCAATACAAGTTTTTTCATCGGGGGTTGTCACTTGAATGGGAGAACTCGAGTAAAGCTGGGTGAGGTGACAAAGGAGGACCAGCTATTCTGGTCAGAGATGCTGAGACCTGAAAACGATAGCCAGGACCATGAAGAGCACAGGGAAGGGGGTCTGAGTGGAAGGCCAGTCAAGGCCAAGGCCCTAGAGTAGAAGCTGCCCTGTTCTGGGAGTAGAGCTAAGGGGTGGCGGGAGAGTCAGCAGGAATGGAGACGCAAGGCAAGTACCTGAAGGAGCAAGGAAGGTCAGTGAAGAGTCCTAAGTGGGAGGCATCACCTGACGCACACTGTTAAGACTACTGTTGTGTAGAACAGAAAGCCTAAGGATGGGGGCAGAAGTAGCTTAGTGTCGTCAGGGAGACTCTGGGGTAACTCTGAGACTTCTGTACTGTCAGGTACAAGATGTGTCTATGGCAGAGCAGTGATAGAACCACAGATCCCTGGATGGGAGGAGAGAGACTTTGTAATCCTCAAGCTTCCCATCCTGCTCTCCCCAGCCCTCTGGGCTGAGAGAGGAAGAAAAGAAGCAAACGGGAACAGCTGCTTCCCAACATCAACCCGTGGACCAGGGTGGCTTGCCTTGAGCATGAAGGAAGCTGTCCTGGCTCTCAGCATGCGCTGACCCTCCTGTCAGTTCTAGGGCTCCACACCCAGAGCTCTCCTCTGCCCTTCCCCAACTCTTCCTCTCAGGGGAACAAAACAGGGCAAAACACTGAAAATACCTCTGTAATAGCTACAAAATGTCATGTATCAATTCCCTTTGAAGTAAAACTCTATTTTGAACACGGGACTTTAAAAGGGAGGTAAACAGCTAACCCTACAGCAAACATGGCTAAGCCCAGGAAGTACCTGAAATCAACCAGATTTACTAGGTCACTACAGAAGCCATACAGACTGCTAACACACTTTCAGGCTAGTAGAGCTACCTGGAAAGGACACTCTTCAACCTGTGGAGCTGCCTGCAGGCTATGCAGTGTGCTCCAGGGTCCCAGCTTTGTGAGCTGTCTCTGAGTCATTTCTGGTCCTATAAATAAGCTCTCACAATAAACCCCACTGGATCACCAGGTTTGACTTTGGTGGTATGTGTATTCTGGCCTGTTACTGGTTCCTTCTCTGGAATGAGGAGTTATGTTCCAATTTCTCCAGAACAGTGTCACACAGCATAGCACAGCTTTAATTCTCAATACTCATCACCGTCACTTTCTTCTTTTAAATTAAAAAAAAAAAAAAGGTTGTATTGTGTGTGCATGTGTGTGGGGAAGAGGCATGAATATGGACAACCCTGACCTGTATTGAACTCCAGTCACCAGGCTAGCACAGCAAGTGCCTCTGCCCCTGAAGAAACTTCACACTTCTGTGTTGGCCCACAACAACTGGCCTTTTAGGTCCAACAAGGAGATCACTTCTCGTAACATCTGTCTAATAGATAGTGGCTCTCAACCCACTGAAACACACAAGAGTTTCCTCTGCTACTTTCTTCACTGCCTCAACAGCCCATTACAGAAGCACCACAGGCTTGGTCTTTCTCTTCTGGAAATCTCAGCAACTCTGCCCTCAAGTCTTCCACAACAGTTTGTCATCTCTAACGTGGGCTTTGTCTATCACACGGGACCTGTGGTTGGCCGGGCAGTGCAGCTGCTGCACCACTGACACTTTCTGTGCACCTCAGTTCTGGGTGATTGTAAGGCCTACTAAGTGATTTACTTTCACATTCTGAATGGGAGTAACTTCAGACACAGAGCAAGCTGGGCGTCTACACCAACTGGTACTTCTCATGCCTTACCTGTGATGGGAAGCTTGGGCTTCAGCGTATACAGCTGGGCAGGAGTCTGATGGGGGTTCATCCCATATCTCAGGGGCAGCTGGGAAATTCCTTTGCTGTACTGCTTCCTAAAGTAATCTGAAATCGCTTCATCGTATTGAGCGGTATGAGTGAATGCCTACAAAAAGTTGCACTTTGTGAGACACTAGGAATGCTTCCCAAGAACACCTTTAGGAATACAGCGCCTTAGCCGTCACCCCAAACACATCCCAATTAACACCGAAGAGCATAATTAACCTTGCTGCCTTTGAATCTGACAGAAATTTCCTAATACTTGATTTCTCTGTGTTTAATGAAAGGACAGAAGGCCCGCGCAGAGTGTGGGAAGCCAGCATAGTTAGCAGAACTGAGTATGCTTGGACTGACACACTCAGACTTCATGGACACCGCTCTATGGTATGACAGAAGCGCACCCTACCTTCAAGGCCAAGTGGCGCCTGGTCTCCAGGGAGGTGTCCTTACTATCAGAGCCCTGCATCTCTGCAGCCACCACTGCATAGTCTTCTGGCTCACAGACGACTGTCACTCGAGCGTGGTTTTTGGCTGCAGCTCTCAGTAAGGTCACGCCACCTTTGAAGGACAAAACCCGTTACTTTTCTTTGGCATTTCTATCAGTTGAACTCTCTTTCAAATAAAGGAACTGGATAACACTTCTACCTTAATTTTTGCCTTAAAAAGTATAAGGGGAAAACAGCTCCTATGAACCCCCATACATAAAAGTAGCTTATAAAATACTTTCTAAGTTGGGAGTGGTGACACACAATCAAATTTGTGAACGATGGAGAATGAGGCAGGAGGATTACTACAAGTGGAGTTTGAGGCCAGCCTGGGCAATGTAGCAAACTCCTGTCTCAAAGACATGAAAGAAAACCAGAAACACTCAATAATAAAAGGAAAATCAAGAGAACATAATCTCCACCCATGTGTTTTGCAATGTTTCTTTTGCCTTACCAATATCAATCTTCTCAACAGCTGCCTCGACAGTTACATCTGGAGAAGCCACAGTCTTCACAAAGGGGTACAGGTTACAGACCACAACTCTGACAATCAAAGAAAATTAGCTGTCATTAACACTGAAGCTTCACCACTTACAACTATCTAGGAAAAAGTTACTACAGATGTGACCAAAACCCGTGAGGATCTAGAACACAAACTGTAAGCCTGAAAATTTCAAATTCTTTTCTCAAAGACTGTTTTTATGTGCACAAGGGTTTGCCTGCATGTGTGTATGTACATGCAGGTGGTGCCCATGGAAGCAAAAAGAGGATCCACAAAAGTCATAAATCAACTGCTGTGAGCTGCTGGGACCTCAGCCTGGGTTCTCTATGAGAGGAGGAGCAAGCGCTCCTCACTGCTGAGTCACCTGTCCCCCAGCACCTCAGTTCTTAGAAGTGATATCAAAAGGTCCGGAGGCTCAGAGAGCATCGATTCAGCACATGCTCTGGATATGGTGGACGTAGAAGGCTGATGCCTGGCTAGTCTTAGCTGATTATACTCCCTAGACCACTCCTCAAGCATGACGGTTGGTTAGCCTTGGCTAACTATCTCTATTAAATCATTAAAATTTCAAATTTTGTTTTTTGGCCTAGAGTGGTAGTAAACCCAACATTCAGAGAATTTGGAGTTTGAGGTTAACCTGGGCTACATAGTTAGACCCCCCACCTCAGAACAAAATATTTTAAGAAATCAAAATTATAAGAGTACAGAAAAATCTCATTTTAGACTGTGATGTTTACCTAGGACATACACATTTACACTATTTTCCCAAGAGATTGTATACATAATGGAAACTTAGCATTCTAAAGGTAAATACTTGTTTTGCTTTCAGAGAGGTCATAAATATCCATCCCAGGCCCACAATATAAGACACGCTAGTGAAAACCAGTACAACAGAAGAGGTGAGGACCTCTTAGTTCACTGCATTAGGCTTGTTATCCTGATTCCAACACTGGACAAACACATCACAAGAAAACTATCAGGTTGCTGCTTCTACTGTAAGCTGACACAAAAGCTACCTTGTAAGTCTAACCCAGAAAATAAAAAAAATTACATATCACAGCCAAGCAGGACATCATCCCAGCAAGGTAGGTTAACTTAGTACCTAAAAATTAGGGGCTGGCAAGATGGTTCAGGAAATTAGGGTGCTTGCTGCAAGATAGCTACCCAGAGCCCACATGGTGGAAGGAGACTCCTATGGGTTGTCCTCCTACCGCCATAAGCCACCACGTTTGCCCCATAAATAAAGATCTTAAAAAAGACATAATAAATTCAGAATTGTAAAGCACCTCAACATGATAAAATATACTAAAATCTAATTTCACATTTATTGATATCTTAAAACCAATATTTTCCTAAGATTCAGAAATAAGAGTATTCACTGTTCACCATTTCTAGTCATATTTTGCTGTGTTTCAGACAAAGAAATATATAAAGAAAACTAAAGGAAAGGCATCAAGGTTGGATACACGTGAAACAGTGTTCGTAGAGAGAAAGTCCCAAGCTATTAAGAAAACCTACCAGCCTTAATGAATGAGTCCAGCAAGGCTGCAGGACGTATGATCAATACACAAAAATCAATTGTAATAATACACATTAACAAACAACAATCAGGACAGGAAATTAAGAAAATAATGCAGAAATGACGGTATTAAGGCCAATCAAATACTGAAGAACAAAATTACAAAAGTGTCAAACTGACACACTGAAAAGATACAAAACAGTGTTGAGAGGAACTAAAGGAAAGGAAAGTTTCTCAAAAAGGAAAAGAATCTCACACCCATGAGCTGGAAGACTTTTGCTGTTGAGATGACAATTACTCCCAGTGTATACAGAGACCCTTTAAAAGCCCCACTGCCTTTCCCAAGTGTTGCACAGGGATCCTAAATGCCAAGTAACAGTACAAGTGTCCCTGAATGGCTCAACAATCTTGCATAAGAAAAAACAGAATGGGAGGACCCAGGGCCTCTACTTCAAACTGTTCTCCAAATCTACCTTTAGTGGTGTGCAGTGGCATAGCCAGAGACCAAGGATGCCTGGACCACAGTGGAAGAACGAGCAGCCTCTCACAGATGATGCTGGGATAAGGCACCAGCCCCACACCTAGACCTCTGCCTCACACCTCTGCAAACATAAACCTTAACTCAGTCAACGAAGCTGGATGTAAAATGGTACAGCCCAGTAACCCCAGCATGTGGGAGGTGGTGAGGAACCAGAGGCTAGTTCAGCCACACACTGAGAGTCTGTCTAAATACAAACAAGCAAATCTAATTACAAACAACAAAATCACTGGCAAAAAAACCCCTTCACCTCCATGGTGAGGTGCTTTAGGTGTGACACCAAAAGCTCAAGCTACAAAAGAAACGAGACACCAACAAAATCATCAAAACCTGAGATGGTCGAATGACCACTGAGAAGAGAACAACCACACAACGTAGGAGTCCCGAGGAATCTGTAATCGGTAAGACCGAACACTGCGGAGTCCAGGGGCTTCTGAGGGAAGCACGGAAGGGAGAAAGACTGTTCTAAGAATGACTGTAGTGATGTTTTCACAACTTCTTTTGAATGTAAGCATCAAATTGCAGCTAATACATAAAAAAACCTCAATAAAGCTGCTGCCTATGCTTAAAGGACAAAGTATCTTTGCTGGTTGTATGCAGAGAAATTTAAATCTTAATTTTTGAAAAACAAAGATTGGGCCAAGGGTCTAACTCAGTGGTGGGAAGTTTGCTCTGTACAAACAATTAGCAAAGCCAAGGTTGTGTTAACTTAACTTACATTACATAGTTTGGAAATACAAATCTTGGAAAATTAAAATGCTCATAATAAATATTACATTGAAGATGCAGAAACGTGTTTCTATAGAAAGGGCAGGAGAAGACATCAGGTTTTAGCATCAGTCATATCTTTGTGTTTAACTCTTTGAAAATTCAGCTTCAAACTTGTTACCTTATAAGGCTGAAATCAAGCCTGGCCATGTCAGCAGCATCTTCTGGAATACTGCGTGCCAAGATTCCTAATGTAACAAAGTGAAAAGACATGCTAAGGTTAGAAATTCGGGTACTTCACACAGCGGTGTCCCATCACCCACAAGGTAAATCCTCTAACAGTCTTTTCTGAGACAGAGTCTCACTACGAAGTGCTGGCTGGCCTCCAACTCAAGAGATCTACCTGCCTCTGCTTCCACTGGGATGAAAGGCACACACCACCACATAAAAGACAGGGCCTTACTATATTGACCAGGATGGTCTTAAACTCCTGAGCTCAAACGACACTCCGGTCACAGCCTTCTAAGTATTAGGATTACACGTCTGTGCAAATGGACCAAGCACCTAATATTCTTAAAGGACACTACACACAGTTGAAGAGCTCTGAATCAAACAACAAATAAACAAAAAAGAATTAAGACAATTAATAACAGACACAGTAGCACAGGCCTATACTCCAAGCAGTCAAGGCAGGATAACAGGTTTGACAGCAAGCCTGAATTACACAGTAAGACCTTATTTCATTAAAATAGCAACAACCAGCTGGGTGTGGCAGTGCATGCCTTTACTCCTAGCGATCAGGAAGCAGTGGCAGGCAGATCTCTGTGAATTTGAGGCCAGCCTGGTCTACACAGAGTTCCAGGCCAGCCAAGACTACAAGGAGAAACCCTACTTCCATAAACAAACAAACATACAAACAAACAAACTGCAACAACAAAACCACCCTTTCCCTCAATACTTAATTCTCACTGGGCCTTGTGGTCCACACCTCTCTCTTATCCCAGCTTAAGGGGCTAAGAATGCCAGACTAGCATACACTACACAGTGGATCTGAGGCTAGTCTGGCCTCAGAGTGAGACTCTCAAAAAACCAAAATGAGGGGCTGGAGAGACGGCTCAGAGGTTAAGAGCACTGACTGCTCTTCCAGAGGTCCTGAGTTCAATTCCCAGCAACCACATGGTGGCGCACAACCATCTGTAATGAGATCCAAGGGACAGTGTACTCACATGCATAAAATAAATAAATCTTTAAAAAAAAAACCCAAAATGACCTAATTCCTTTTTCTTATGCAAAGCAAAAGCTCAAACCCAAATAACCGTAAAAGGGATTTTTATATAACCTCTGCCAGTCTTCTAATCTACATTTTCATAAGCTATAGCTCACGACTTGACTGAAAATCCTTAGCTTTTCAGTCTTTTCCCTTTCTTTTCCTGTTTTTCATTTATGTGCACGGTTGTTTGGAAGTATACCTGTATGTGTTCCACCCATGCCTAGTGCCCAAGGAGGCCAAAAGAATTTGATTCCCTGCAAGAGGATTACAGAGGGTTTTGAACCAGAAATGTAGGTGCCAGGAACTGAACCTGGGTCCTCTGCAAGAATAGTTGATGCTCTCAACTGCTAAGGCCCAGCCATCTCTCCAGCACTAGCTTTCTGGGCTTTCTTCACAAGTTTTATTGCAACTTGCGATGCAGACATACACTTCTGTGGCTATTACTCTTTAGAGGGTTTGCCATGCTAGGCAAATGAACAGAAGTCACATTCTTCTGAGAAACAGTTACAGTGTAACACTGCATTCCAAGTGTGAACTACAGAAGTGTACAGTCAGACTGCACATAAAAACAATGCACTCCAGATTAGCTAAACTAGTTAGGTCAAGATCAAAAGCAATGGAGGAAAACAATCTGAACTTGTCCTATACGGAGGAGTCAGATTTTAAAGGGATCAGAGGGAGAAATATGCTTTTTTAAAAACTGTTTTGGGCCGGGCAGTGGTGGTGCACGCCTTTAATCCCTGCACTTGGGAGGCAGAGGCAGGTGGATTTCTGAGTTCGAGGCCAGCCTGGTCTACAGAGTGAGTTCCAGGACAGCCAGGGCTACACAGAGAAACCCTGTCTCGAAAAACCAAAAACAAACAAACAAACAAAAAAAACAAAAAAAACCCCAAAACAACAACAACAAAAAAACTGTTTTGGGGCATATGATTTATTTCTTCTTCCTGTATCCTTTGAAACTATAAACTAAAATATCTGTTATAAACTGAAAGTTTATAACCTTCAACCACTTACCAGCATGGACGGCAGGATGCAAGGTTTTCACACGCCCCCCTAACATTTCGGGGAACCCCGTTAGCTCAGACACATCTCTGCAAACAGAGAAATAAATAGTTACTGAATTATCATCACTTTCCAGGATTCAAAGCATCTCCCACCAAGTCTACAAGAGATTTTTTTCAAGTCCAACTTAAGCAAAACTTTGTCCAGACACTTAATAACCTTTAATTAAGAAATAAATTCAAAGGCAGTGGTAGCACATGACTTTAATCCCATGACTCAGGAGGCAGAGGCAGGTGAATCTCAGAGAGTTCAAGGCCAGCCTGATCTACAGATAAAATTCCAGGACAGCCAAGACTACACAGGGAAACCCTGTCCTGAAAAACCAAAAGCAAACAAACCAAACAAATAAAATTCTACTGAGAAATCATTTTTAGAGAATTTAACAACAACAACAAAAACACTAAAAATATCTTTAGACTAGAATGTCTCAGTATACAAAGCTTGTCTCCCATGCACAAGGACCTGGATAATCAAATAAAACCACTCACTCTTTTTTTTTTTCATTTTTTTCCAGACAGGGTTTCTTTGTGTAGCCCTGGTCCTGGAACTCACTCTGTAGACCAGGCTGGCCTCGAACTCAGAAATCTGCCTGCCTCTGCCACCCAAGTGCTGGGATTAAAGGCATGCGCCACCACTGCCTGGCAAACCACTCACTCTTTAACAGGGTATGTTCCTAATTTTTAAAAGATATCCACAATCCAAGACTCAAGGAAGCTGAAGCAGGAGGATCACAAGTTCAAGGCCAGCAGTGCAACCTACAGAAGCCCTGGCTCTAAATCTTAAAAGTTTCTGAAGTAAAAAATAAAAAATGAGCTAGGGATATGGGTCAGTAGTGGGTTGGAGACTAGGGTCAGTCTTCCATACCACCAAAAGAATACAAAGGCATAATGGGGCAGGCAAACACTGGGCAGTGGCGTGGATACAAATGACCATCTGAGAAACATTTAAACTAGGTCATACACAATGAACTCATACTTCATCTGAAATGCCATAGCAACAATGGCCCGCCCTAACCAGTGCCACAATAACTCAACTGCACCCCACAGGTGCCTACAGGTCTGCTGTCCCTCATGCTCCTGACTCCCATAAGTCACAAGAGAAGCCACTGAAAACATTTATTCAATAAGTAAAAGCATTCTTGCTGTCTGAAGCTGTCAAATGTACAGGGGTTATGTACTGCTCACACAGACAAGAGTTATGAAGAGGTGAAAAATTTACCTCTATAGGGATTCTCCACAAGCCAAGAATTATTATGGCAACAAAGACAGACAGGTCTTTTATTAGGTGTGTGTACGTAGTGTCCTGAGGTCTTTTTCCTTTTCTACCTTCCAGTCCTTCAGGATCATCTCCTGACACTTCTTGTCAAACCCTCCCCACTGTTAGTCACGAGATGAGCACGTGAGTGAGCCACCGGCTTGGACTTTCTGAAGGATGCTATGGAAGAGGCAGATATAAATCTTCAAAGATGTTCCGGTCTAACTGAGCAACCAGTTAAAGCCAGGCCTCGAGCCTGAACCTTTGTGTTTATTCTGCATCACAAATGGCCCACCTAAGTTAATTTGTTTGAAAATAGTGGTTGGGAACCAGAGTTCTAAAATTCAAGGCTCTTCAGTTGTAACCCAACTTCTACCTGTGAGTTTTCTTTGCCACTGCGTTACGGGGAGGTGTTTTGACAGTGCCTGGATCAGGTGACTATGGTCACAACGTTTTTCTCCCTGGACTTACCTCTAACACTACCTACTGCCTTACCTGACTGCCAGGCCAGCATCCCTGATCGCTTTTGCCGTGCCTCCGGAAGCAACCAGACTCAAACCAAGAGACGCGAGATTTCTGGCAAATTCCACGAGGCCAGTTTTGTCAGACACACTGAACAGGGCTGAAAGAGAAGGCATTTCTCATTACTCGCGGCCTCTGGCACCGCGTTCTCCCGGGTCTGGGGAGGGGACTCATGCGCTTGCAGGCCCAGGGCCCAGCACTGAGGACAACCAGTCTGCAGGCCCAGCCCGGGGCCTCCCCAGCTCGGCCACGGCTTGCGGCATGGGCAGGTGGCGGGGATGGTGCAGGCAGGACCCTTGTGATGCATCGCGAGGGCCTCACCAAGCTGGGAGGGAGCCATGGCTTCTGCGCTGGGTCGCGGAGTCAGAAGACGGACAGGCCACGTGCGTAGGCAGGCAGGCCGGACCCACGGTTCAGGAAGCGGCGGGCGGGGCGTGGTGACCCACGTGACCAGAGGTCCCGCCCCCCCGCCCCCGTCTTGTGAGCAGCAGCCTAGGGCGGAAGGCGCTGCTGGGCGGGGCTGCAGCTAACTGGAGCCTGGCTTCTGTAGCCGCGGGCTTCCACTTTTGGAGCCCAGATGTGGGCGTGGGGACCGGCGGCTCGCGGGTATCTGGCGTGCAGCTGAGGTCCCAGGAGGTGGGGCTGTGGCGGCTAGAGCATTGATTGGGGGAAACTAGCCAGAGGAATAAACAGACTCTGTCGAACACCGTCAGAAAGAATTGGTTGCAGCCTTCTACCATGCTCTTCTTTTTACAGGTCTGGGAAACAAGCGCCAGACCTACGCATGAAGTCATTGCCTCCACAGTTGAGAGCCCCAAAGAAGTAAAATGAACATCATTTGAAGTTTTTCACACCACATTATAAAATGGCCTGGAATTTACATCAAGATCACCATCTTGCAAATCTGTAAAATGCTCTTTTCCTTCAATTCCAGGTGGCAGGAGTGATGATCAGTAAAGGTTGCAAGACTTCATTTATTAAAACAACACTAGCAAAATTAAGCAAATCCGCTTCTTTTTAATAAAAGTGATATTTTTGGCACAAAATAAACATCGCTGTAATGTTCTTTAATACAATTCCACAAAAGAACTTACAATTCTATAAAAGAGCCTAAAATTTTACAATTCTATAGAAGGCCTAGTTTTTTATTTCCAGTCGAGGCTCCCAGTCTGTGCAAAGTCCATTTTTTGTATTACTTGGATGCTGGTCTGCTTCCCGTCTTTCCTTTTGTAACAGTCCAATCTCTTTTTACTCCTTCAAATATCTATTGATCAGATATCTATCTCATTTTTCTGACCTCAGAACGTGTTGACTCCTTGCTCTGAACACCTCTCACATTTCTAAGGAAGATATATTAGGATCATCATAGTGTCTTCAGAATGTATTTACAACTTTAAATGTACAGAGGCAAGCAAGGTTCATGGTCAGAAGTACAGGGAACTTCCCTGGTCAATCACATTAGATTTCTAGAAAGCAGAGAAAGCAGTAAACAATAAAAGGGAATAAACAATACTTAGACATTTAGACGTTTTTCACATTAAAAAATATATAGGCAAATATTTATTTAGCCCTTTCTGCCTGACATAAAGAAGGGAAGCTATGACCTCATCACCTGCCCAGGAGCTCAAGATGGGAAGAAAGTGCAGACACATACCCTGGGGCAGTAAGAAAACTCCAGGTAAAAACAGAAAATAAGGTATTAAACTAAATTAACTAGGGCCTCTGGTAACAGGGCAAGACACATTTATTTAAAGATGTTTACAGTGAGCGGGGCGGTGGTGGCGCACGTCTTTAATCCCAGCACTTGGGAGGCAGAGGCAGGCAGATTTCTGAGTTCGAGGCCAGCCTGGTCTACAGAGTGAGTTCCAGGACAGCCAGACCTACACAGAGAAACCCTGTCTCGAAAAAAACAAAAAAACAAAAAGATGTTTACAGTGTTTAGTTTTGATTCATTTCATTCTCTCATAGTTTTAGAATGCAGACTTGGTGCTTGTTTCATATGTTAGTAGGAGGAAGGAAAAAATGAGTTCTGTTTTTAGTTGTTTGGTCTCCCTGGACAAAGTCACTTCCTTAGGGCGATCTTCCTTGCCTTTCTTATAACACTGACATAGTTACTGCTCTGTAGTCCTCCCCAGCCTGTAAGGCTCCGCGGTCCTCCCCAGCCTGTGAGGCCCCGCGGTCCTCCCCAGCCTGTAGGCTCCGCGGTCCTCCCCAGCCCGTGAGGCCCCGCGGTCCTCCTCATCCTGTGAGGCCCTGCGGTCCTCCCCGCCTCTAAGGCTCTGTAATCCTCCCTAGTCTGTAAGGCACAAATAGAGTAATCTACTGAAAGAACAAGTTTCGAACTGACTGGCAAACGCTAGCATACAAGAATACCTCCCCCATTCCTTCTCATGACGCAGTTGACGTCTCAGATACATTTCTGAGCTTCTGATCACACCCTTGAAGATGCCAATGGAGAGCAAGCTAGAAACTTAGAAGCGAGAGATCCAGCATCTACGAAGAGCTAATCAACCACTAGCGCTGCTATTTTAGACAGACTGACAATAAAGATAGGTCTATCTTATAATGGTTACATTATTTCATACCCCACCCAAAGGAAACTTAAGGACCCGAGTCACATTAAGACATCTGAAAAGTCTCCTATGTGTTTCTTCAATCTTGAGTGCACTATGGTTTGGTTTTGCTTTATGTTGTTGTCCCTTGTAGCAATTTGCTCCGTCCCACCCCATTCCCAAATCTAGGCTTTTCTCATGGCCACTAAGGTCTAATAAAGCCCATTCACGTTGGGCTGACTCCCATTAAGGGTTTGTGTACCTTAAAGACAGCATCTGTCCTAAGAAGCAGTTCCCAGGAGGTTAAAATTATTAGATTAATATATCAAGTATTTTTCACAAAATCACTTTTGGTAGTGTAAATTGATCAAGATGTTTAACCTACTAATACATATTAAGAAATGTAAGCCTTTTTCCTTGAAGTCTGGGAACGGTTTAGAAACAGGAAATTGACAATTATATGAAATTCAGTTAAAATGGTTGGAAGCAGAGAAACCAGTTTGGAAGGCTCTGGAACTAGCCCATAGTAAACCAGAAGATGTGATCCTGCAATTGTCACAATTGCAGAGAGATAGAATGTTACGTTTCTAGAGTTATCTTAGAGCCTTTATAAAATGGCCATTTGCGGCCTGGCAGTGGTGGCGCACGCCTTTAATCCCAGCACTTGGGAGGCAGAGGCAGGTGGATTTCTGAGTTCGAGGCCAGCCTGGTCTACAGAGCGAGTTCCAGGACAGCCAGGGCTACACAGAGAAACCCTGTCTCGAAAAACCAAAAAAAAAAAAAAAAAAAAAAAAAAATGGCCATTTGCTGTGACTTACATCTGACCTAACCTTCTTGTCACCTCTTGGAATATCCCTGTCACAAACCTCTAGCCGCCACTAACCCTAAGGCTAATAACAAGAGAACATCTGAAACTTCTGAAACCTTCCTCCTTTGCTGCAGCCAGCCTACACAACACCCACAAAATGCTTTTCTTGACTGCATCTATACATGACTTTCTTCGTTTCTTTGCTTAAGAGAAGCAGGTCATTCAAGATATCTGGAATCTGGGTTTCCAAGTTGCCATCACTCATGTTTGGCTTAGAATACTCCTTTAATTACTCCTTTAATTCAGAGTTGTTATTTTATGTTACTACCATACCTACATTTAAGCAAAGGTTTGAAACCATGCAACAGGAAAAGAAGGAATCTGTGTGAGGGCTGGGGAAGTGGCTAAGTAGTAGAATGCTTCTTAGCATCTGCAAAGCACTGGGCTCAATCCACAACACTACAGAATGAATGAATGAATGAATGAATGAATGAGGAAAGAAGAAAATGGTCTATGGAAAAAAATAAGAGGTAAAGAACAGAAAGACATAGAGATCTGTGGGATACGAAAAATCTATCATGTCTACCTTGGTTATGTTACTATAACCAAGGTGTCCTGGCTGGCTTTGTGTCAACTTGACACAAGCTGGAGTTATAACAGAGAAAGGAGGTTCAGTTGAGAAAATGCCTCTATGAGATCCAGCGGTAAGGCATTTTCTCAATTAGTGATTAAGGGGGGAGGGCCCCTTGTGAGTGGTACCATCTGTGGGATGGTAGTCTTGGGCTCTATAAGAAAGCAGGCTGAGCAAGCCAGGAGAAGCAAGCAAGCCAGTAAGTTACATTCCTCCATGGCCTCTGCATCTGCTCCTGCTTCCTGACCTGCTTGAGTTCCAGTCCTGACTTCCATTAGTGATGAACAGCAGTGTGGAAGTGTAAGCTCAATAAACTCTTTCCTCCCCAACTTGCTTCTTGGTCATGATGTTTGTGCAGGAGTAGAAACCCTGATTAAGACAGTAGGTAACTTGTACATTATTATATACCTATGCAAATAAGAAAATACAGTCTGGGTATGTGTATATTTTATACAAAGTCAATGTGAGTAGTTGTACAAATCGTTTGAGTTTCTAAATATTGATTTTAAAGTACCGATAACTGATAAGAGTTTAAAATTATATGGGAGGTGTCTTAGGGTTTCTATTGCTGCATGCAACAGAACACTCTGACCAAAAAGCAAGTTGGGGAGGAAGGGGTTTATTGTGCTTAGACTTCTACATTGTAGTTCATCACTGAAGGAAGTCAGGGCAAGAACTCAAACAAGACAGCAACCTGGAAGCAAGAGTTGATGCAGAGGCCATGCAGGGGTGCTGCTTACTGGCATGGTCCACATGGCTTACTCAGCCTGCTTTCTTATAGAACCCAGGGCCACCAGCCCAAGGGTGGTACCACCCACATGACCTATCTACCCCTATCAACTGCTAATCAAGAAAATGCTCTGTAGGCTGGCCCACAGCCTGATTTTATAGGGGTGGGAGAATTTTCTCAATTGAGGTCCCTCCTCTCAGCTGACTATAGTTTGTGTCAAGTTGACATAAATGTAGCCAGCACAGAGGGTGTTGAAATTATGAATGCAAATTAGCAATGGAAGAGAGAGGCTAAGGGTAAACAAATTTGTAAAGTTAATGACATTGAAGGCCTAGAAGTTGATAAGCCTAGAAGAAGATAAGCTTGCTTCATTAGGCTGAGCAAACAGACTGAGCAAGAAGGCAGTCCAAACATGGAAAATGTGTTCAAACAGGTATTTAATGTTTTAGGAGTGCATGTGGACACGACCAGTAGAATTTATACCGTGGACACAGTGAGTCATGGAGTAATAAGATAATAAGTAATAGGATAATATTAAAGCAAATGCTTGTCTTATAAATGTTTATTGAGAATGCCATATATATGCATGTATACGAAGTGTTAGGTATTATGCCACATACTTGAATCCCAATACTTGGAGGGAGAGAAGGAGGAGAATTATGAAGCCTGAGGCCAGCCTGGGGAGCACTGTGATGTCTTCTCCAATAAACAAATAAATAAACAAACAAGCAAGCAAGCAAAGCAAAAACAAGCACTAAGCAAAATCCAACCAAACAAAAATAATCTCTTTTGAGAGTTGTTTATGGTTTTCATGAGAAATGCACGCATAGTCTGTGGCATTTGAACACTTGGTCTCCAGTTGGTGGCGCTGTTTGGAGAAGCATAGGAGGTGTGGCCTTGTTGGAGTAAGGAGGAAACAGGGGATGGGCTTTGAGAGTGAAGACCAGCACTATTTCTAGCTCCTTCTGTTTTGTGCTTACAGTTTAAGATGTAAGCTCTCAGCCTCCTGCTCCTGCATCCTGGGCTCTTATCACTCTGGAACCATAAGTTCAAATGAAGTGGAAATTTCTGGTTTCTTTGGGAACTCATTTGTGTCGCATGATGTTCTTCTGGAAGTTGTTTTGTGAGGGGATGTTTTGCTGAAGCAGACACATGGGAGGATGTTTTGCTGAAGCAGACACATGGGAGGATGTTTTGCTGAAGCAGATGCTTGAGAGGGCATGTGATGTGTGGGAAGACTATAAGGAGAGCCTCACAGACAGTGAAAGGATGGTCTTGCACTGCTGGCTGTGTAATGCTTCGCTGTCTTCATAGAGGGAAATGCACCAAAGAACTGCTTGTGGTGTTCTGGCTGATTCTTGTTGCTTCAATAACTCGTGCTGTTTCAGCTGAGCCTTGCAGTTTCTGCTGGATTGAGCCACTGCGGCTGACTTGTGTTTGGTGATTGTTATTGGACTGAACTGCTGGTATCCTAACAACAAAGAGTGGAATTGCCTCAAAGAACTACTTCTAAACAGGCCCACAAACCCCCTTTTCCTATAAACCTTCTTCCCCTACCTCTGGCTGGTGGGTTAGAAGGGAGAGTGAAGTGTTCTAGAACCCTAATGTAGGCTTAGAAAAATCCAAATAAGCTTTTTTTCTCCAATAATAATAATTGTTACATTGTCTTATCACAGCAGTAGAAAGGTAACCAATACAAGGAGCTACTCTGTGGTGAGAGGCAATAATAAAGGGAGAACTCTTGTCCTCGGAGTCTTGACACACAATAACGACCTACCTGCAAGATACTCAGGGGCAGTAGTGGCACAAAAGCTATGGGAGTAGCCAACCGCTCTCTGATTGGACTCAAGGCCCACTCCATGGAACTCACAGGGCCTGCACAAGTTTAAGGCAGAGATTCCAGTGCTCAGAGGGGAAGCAGATACAAGGCCCCATGTCTAACCCAGAAGCTATCTCCAATTGGTAACCCCTCACAAAGGAAAAGTTAGTTTTCTCCAACTGAGTCTCACTGGATTTACAAGTCACATTTAAGGGAGGCCTCAAACCTAGCAGTAGCTGGTCACACAAAATGAACTCCATGGTGTTTTTGGAGATTTTTGGGTGTCATAGTGCTTTGCCTGTTGCTTTTGTTTGTTTATTTGCTTCTTGTTGTTTTTACTTTATAAATATTCTTCTTAGATATTATGGTTTTTAAATGTTTTTATGTGTTTTCTGTGTGTGGGAGTATGTGTATGTGTTTTCTTGCCTTTTTTTTTTTTTTTCTAAAGAGAGAGAGAAAAAGAAAGAGTTTAGATTTGGGTGGATGGGAAAGTCTGGGAGGAGTTGGAGAAGGGGAAACCATAATCAGAATATATTATATGAAAAAAATCTTGAATTGAAAAAATAGAGCTGGCAGTCTCAGAGAAGAAAAAGCTCATTAAAAAAAGGAATTAATAAAACTTACAGGTGTTAGACGAAGATACCTTCCAGTTATCAAAGACAATAGCAGGCCAGGAGAGAGCCACAATTGTTTACAGGCCTGCCTCACCATGCTCAGGGCAGGGAGCTACAATTTTATGCAGGCTTGTCAGAGAAAAATTTCCACTGATCACAGCTGAGTGAAGAGCCAAACACCGACCAAGGGATAGCAAGCTCCAGGAAACTTGTGTTCCTGGGCCTGTGTTCCAGGGTGAGAAAAAACAGCAGGTGCAAAGGCCCTGCACAGGGAGTGTGCTGGTAGGATTTGGGCACTACAGGAAGCGAAGAATGATAGCAACACAGAGAACAAAAGGAGGAAGTGGAGTGGCCAGGTGGAATGAGGCACCGTGAACCATTGTGTACTCTATATGAGAAGGAAGCTTTGGGAAACTTTGGGCAGAGTGGCATTTAATCTGTGTTGGATTATTCTAGTTGTGGAGAGCAAAGGTGAATGAAGCAGGCAGATTCTGGAGAAGACTTGCAGTGAATGCCCGGGGCAATAGGAGAAGGCTGTGGCTCCAAGCTTCTGCAGTCGATGGACTAAGGAGCAGGGTATGTGGCTGTGCTCTCCGTATAGGCAGAGACTCTTCACAACTCATGAGTCATCCCTTTCCCTGCTTTCATGCTCTGGTGCTCCCATTGTGACAGCTGGTGAGAAAAGAGAAACAAGGCAAGTCTAGGTCAACCCTGCAGTACAGTCCTGGACAAAATACTTCTCAAATAGTTAACATATCTACACACAGAGTTGAGAAGAATCTGTCCCCAACGACAAGGTGACAAAGCGAATAAATGTAATGTGAGCAAAGAGATGTCAGACTTTCTCAATTTGTTCAGGTCACTCACGGGACATCTGCAAGCCCAGCTGAAGAGTCAGTGTTTTCATCAAAAGTGGCCTTTATGCCCCTAAAAAATAACTAGACAGCTGTTACCACAGCCTACATGATAGAGGTATTATCTATGACAAAGTCAGTGGCAAACTAATCATGCATCCCCCAGCTGTGTAACCTCCAGATTTAGCCATTTTTTAAGTCACCTGAAAGCTAGTCTAGTTAGAAGTGTGTTTAGACTATTTTTTACCCTCAGTAACACAAAGGGAGAGAGATGTATTATGAAGTGGTTAGAAACACAAGGGAGAAAGACAAGAAAACCTGAGGGGACACAGAGAGGAAACAGAGCTCCTCTCCCACACGTTTGGTCTCCACACATCTTCAGCTGAGAGTCAAAAATTGCTGTACAATTAGCATCATTTGATACAAAGAAATAATATTCCATTTATAGAGAGATATTTTAAACAAGAGTGTTAAATTAGCAATGAACCATTCCCAAGGAAGGCCTAGGAATACGATATCTTTCTTCTTTCCCAGATAAGCCTTGCTGTTCTCTGAGACACCCACTCACAACTTCATAAAACTTCATTTATAGTAAAAAGAAAATAGCTACCTTGTGTAACCTTTGTGACCTAGGATTTTATCTGTCCAAACATTTAGGTTCCTTCACAACCATTTAGGATATAACTGCAGACACAACCAAATGATGTCTATAGTTATTGTAGAGGTACTTAAAGGCAACGGTCTTGAGACACCTGCATCCGCACTTGGGGAAGTACTATCCTTTTCTTAATCGCTTTTCCTTCTATGAACCCCAGGCTAAAATCGTCTTCAAGACCTCTTCTTAAGAACTCCAGTTCTGGGCTGGATGGCTCAGTAATTAAGTGCATTTGCTACTCTTCAGAGGATCTGAGTTAGGTTCCCAGTAATTACAGTAGGTGGGTGGTTCATAACTCTAGCTCCAGAGACAGGGGATCCAATGTGCTGTGTGCACAGACACACACATATACATATGTACCAGTCAGGGTTCTTTAGAAGGGCAGAAGTGATAGAATGAAATATACTTATCTTTCAATAAAGATGTCCTGCTTAATTTCCAAATTACATATACATTTAATTTCTAAATTATCTATCTATCTATCTATCTATCTATCTATCTATCTATCTATCTATCTATCTATCTATAATTTTCTACCATCTATCTATCATCTATGTGATTTATTAGAGTGGCTTACAGGCTGTAATCCAGCTGGTTCAACAATATCTGTCTATAATGGAAAGTCCAAGAATCCAATAATTGTTCAATCCACAAAACTGGATGTATCATTTGGTCTTCAGGATATGCCGGAAACCTTAAGAAGCATGTTTTAATGCCAGTAAAGGAATGGACTTGCCAGCAACAGCGACAGCAGGCAGGCAAAGAGCAAAAGCTTTCTTCTTCCGTGTTCTTTATATAGGTTACCATCGGAAGGTGGGGCCCAGATTAAAGGTGAATCTTCCCACCACAACAGATCCAGACTTCAAATGATTTAATTTAGAGAAAAATCCCACACAGGTATACCAAGCCTTTTGTGTTTAAGTTAATTTTAGATGTAGTCAAATTGACAACCAAGAATAACCATCACAAGTTCAACTTGACACACAGTCATATCTCCAATGTCATGTTCAATTTCCAAATGAAAATAACCAGAGCCAGGCACGCACATGATTTTAATCCCGGCCCGTGGGAGGCAGAGGCAGGTAGATCTTTGTGAGTTCAAGGCTAGTCTGGTCTACAAAGAGAGTTCCAGGACAACTAAGGCTGTGTCTTGAAATCAAACAAACAAAACAATTACTAGGTCAAAAATATGCCTAAAATAATATAACTATCTCATATACATTCACAAACACATTATATATTTAGAATAGGTAGCAATGTCCCTTGAGGGATACTGTTTTGGTGTCTCAAAACTTAAATATGATAACCACTGACATTCTCTTAATTGATATTACATTACATGATAAAGAAATTGAGTAAAAAAACACAAATATCTGTTCAAACACATTATTAACAACATCTGATAGAAACACTCATGTCAATTATAATCTTCATTTTTGTAACTGGTCACATGGTCTTAACTGGTATTTATAACGACCACCTTCTACTACTTATTCTGTATTTCCTCCATCTTCAGCAAGCATTTCATCATGGCTTGGTTTCTTTTCTGGAGGAGTGACCTCTATCTTCATTCCTGAAAGATCTGTGCCGTTTGTCATCCTGCCTGTATTAGGTCGTTGTAGTTTCCCATTCACTTTAATTACAGGACACAGTAGCATCAAGGGACACTCTAAAGGACTCCAGACAATCTTTCTCCATTGTGGAGAGGCAATCCAAGTTCCTCTTGGTAATATGGTGTGGGGCAGTGGACCATGCCAGAAACTTGGTAAGGCTGAGTGGGTTGGAAACCCCGGAACCTCATAGAGGATGATAGGAGCTTCACCTGCTTCTGACTAGGCCCCTGTCATGCGACCACACTCCCTATTTAAGAGCATGACCTATGATCACAGAGATCAGAACAGAGTTCTCCATGCTAATGAGGGTTTAGCTAATAAGCTTCCCTTCCCAGACATTCCGTCTTACAAAAGAGAATTAATCTCTGGTCCACCCTGAGGAGGTAGTAGTATGCACCCATTTTCCATGATGAATAATCAATAAACAGTTTGGAACCAAGGATTGTCTCTCTCATCAAGAACCATCATGTAAGGCCTTCATCTGGAGGAAGAGCGCCAGACAGTATTCAGATCCATTTGAAGTCGATGACCGTGAATTCATAGAGACCACGGAGACGTGTAATTTAACACTAGCCGCTCAACAGTCCTTGCATGGGCACACACACAAAAGGCAGATGGCTCCATTCATCCAGGACTGGGAATTTGCCAGGAGGCTGGGGGGAGAAAACAAGAGTCCAGGGATTTTGGCAAGTGTGATGGAGCTGATGGACCATGGAAGTCGAGCAGGATAGGGAGAGAGCAGAGAGGGTGTCAATCAACTGTGAGGTCAAGGACAGTTAAAAGCCAGCTTCAGGAGCATGGTGGCATGGAGTAGGTTTTTCTGGCAGAGCTCTTTGGAGTGTTGATATTGGGAATGCAGCCATTGCCTAAGAAGCCGAGGAGAGGGTGTGGAGATTAGCTGTGAGCCAGGACTCTGTCAGCGCTTGCTTTTTTGTGTTTTGCCGATAGGATCAACGTCGACTTTCCAAAAGTCCCTACTGAGCAGCAATTATATAGTTCAAATGGAATTTTCATTGACAGAAGTGTCATGAACAGGACAACACAGCATGGTATGTCAATTCTAGTAACATAGAAGCTAGGAGTTTCTCGAAGGTAAACGGACTGGTATCATGTTTAAGATT
>CM052709.1:62580520-62633020 GCA_028551405.1 Uromys caudimaculatus | reverse complement strand
CCCCCCGGGTGTGTACCTGATCAGACATACACTATCTCTTAGAGAATGTAGTCCTGTGGATAGAATGTCTACATGCTTATGCATTTGATCCGTGTGTTCCTAATTATTCCTCTTCTTTGCCCATTTTGAAATGTGCTCAGCTTCTAGTGCATTTCCTTAAGGCCAGACAACACTCAGTGGAAACTTCAGAGAAAAGTTTTCCAGATAGTTTTTAACATGAGCAAAGCTGGAAGAGCAACCAGAAGTTTCCTTTCTTTTTCAAATGATTCAGAATCTTTTCTTTTGAATTAAAAAGAGGGTCAAGTTCAATTACAGGTGAAATAGTCGTGGTGATTAGGGGGGGGCCTTGGACCATCTTCAGTAACCGGCGGGTTGGGTGCATACGCCACTCTCACAATGAATCAGTTCTTTCTCGCCTTGTGTGTATTTCACGTGCCAGTGATGACTAAGCAGTTTCCCAAAGAGGGGGTATGATTGCTGCAGTCAGCAGTTTTGAAAGGCTGAGAAATGGTGGCCTAATATTAAAATGAAGAAAATGTATTAGATCTAAAAGGTTTATTCATTCAACAAGCATTTTAGGACATCTACTATGTATCTTGCATTAAATTGCTTCTGAAAACATTAAGATAAGGGGGTTGAGTTCAGGCAGAAACAAAGCAGAGCAAGTAAGAAAACCCTTTCCCAAAATATCTGTTAAGACAGAGTCAACATTATGCAAAGTGGATGTCAGTTGGTTGCCAAAAGAGTTTTTCTTCTGGCTTCCTTATGCAGACACACCATGGTGAGATCCTTTTTTTTTTAAACAAATGTTGCATTACTGGTTCACTTGCTAGCTATGAAACTATTATTCAGAAAACCGTGGAAATCAATCAGACTGGGTTTGTGGGGCGAGCAACTCCAAACTGCCAAGTGGTGGTCACTGTGTAGTACGTGGTGGTTGTGTAGTTCTGCTTCAGTGGAACAGTCAGTCAGCGTGAGCAGTGATGTACTGCAGAAATGATGAGGTGGCTTCCATCTTGGGATCTCATTTCTTCTTCCTCTCTCTTGGATCAGTATCTCAGGTAGTGCCAGATACAACTCTGTAAAGAGAACTACAGGGTGGTCCCAGTGATCAGAAACGGGTTTCTGGCCAATAGCCATGAAGGCAAACTTGGAAAGACTTCATTTTTATTCCGTTCATTGTTTTTCTGTTTGTGATCTCCTTTTTGTCCAAAAAAGTCTTACATCACCTTGGGTATACAGTTATATAAAATAACTGCACACGGTTGACATTTACTATGATCAATCAATTAAAACAATCCTTTGGTATATGAATAATTTGTTGACAGTAAAAGAAAGTTTACTAATCAGAAGAATTCATTTGTTCATTTTCATGTAAAAAAATTAATATTTGCTGAATAGTTGATATAGCAGAATATGTAAAGAACAAGGCAAAATAAGAAAATCCTTTCCAAAGATTATTTATAAGTTAAAGACAAGTCCAACATTATACAAAAATGAATGTCGAAAATCTTAAATGTCTTTCAGAGTTGATCAATAGTTTGATATTATAGTTGCTATGGCTGAGAATTTTATTTTACATACAAGCATAGCACAAAATGTCAGAAGTGTATTTTAGGTCATTTGAGGAAATCAATGGAAATTCTGCTCTAATGCCTAGCCAAAATTAACAAAATTTTAAACAAGATTCGTAGCATGTTTAAAAACGAATCATTCTAGTACAGCACAATCCAAAGACGGATGAATTCGACTTGAGGACTAACAGCAGGAACCTTTGCCTCCTGTAATTAAGCTACATGCTCTTCAAGAGGAGAAAACTGCGTGTGTACAGTAGACCACTGTAACTCATACCGTCCAATAATCTTGACTCTGAGCCCATGTGCTCCGTGTCGCATCTGTTAGCATTGCATGGTATGACGGCACGCACAGCACAATGACAGCACGCACAGCGCAATGACGGCATGCACAGCACAATGACAGCATGTACAGCTCAAAGTACACAGGTTTTGTATTCAGAATTGAGGCTGGGGTGAAGTTATGTAGTACAACACAGGAGAACACCACCAGAAATGCCTTCAATTCATGACATATTTGATCCTGAGCTGACTTTTGGAGTTGCATACCCAGAAACCTTTTATTACTGTCAAAGTTTCCATGCCCCTAAATAGTAGGTTATACAACTCACTCTGGGCTTCGAGCCATGGTCTGATAAGCTGTCTTTTAGGTGAGCACAGTCTCTGCTGACAGTTCTCACTACAGCCTCAGGAAGTACCTTGAGCCAGGTCCTTAGGTAAGCTTCGCCTGGATTTTGGGACTCATAAAAACTGTGAGATAATAAGTATCTGTTGTTTAAGCTTCTAAGTTTGGAAGTACTTTGTTACACAGCTGGGACGGGTTTGAAATGACGTCAGACTGGGAACATGTAGATGTGGCATGGTCCAGAGGCATTCCTATAATTATGCTTGGCTTATTTACAATCAACATGACTGACTCTGGTCTCAACAGTTTTGTTTAATTCACAACATATGTTGAATGTAAGTCTAACTTGGTAGTGGGACGCAGGAAGAGACCCCTTATTTTCTGTACTTAACTACTGGCCTATTTTCCATTTTTTATAATTTTAAAACAATCTTCCTATTTTTAAAAATAATATTGTTGAACTTAATACTAACTACGGGCGTAATGTCTTAACTTTATTTAATTATACAAGTGAGAGCTTTATGGCAATGAATTATGCAGGTAATAACCTAGTAAAAGATAACATTTTAAGAATACTTCACTTTTTATTTATCTTTCCCCTTGTATATGTGTGTAATTATGTCTGAGTAATTCATGGATAAGCATAAGAAGCATTATTCACACTTCAAACAGCTATGTTTTCCTTTCAGCACTGATAAAATAATAACTGTGCATATTATAGCCAGGAACTCTTTTAAAAAATCAAAGCAGCATCTTCCTATGTAGCCCAAACAAACCTTGAACCCACAATCCTTCTACCCAGTTCTCTGGGTACGGGAATTCCACCACGCCCAGCTAAGTGATGTCTAGGGTTGGATATGGAAATCCAGTTTTGTGTGGCATCTTTCTAGAAGGATTTACAAGGAGCCATTTGGCCTCTACCCACGGTGTACTGTAGAGACTATTTAATGGTGCCAATCTTGGGGAACAATAAAATGTGTAGAAACCTGTAGAGGCAGCTCTTACAAAGTTGAAAGGATGGCTTAACCTGAGGTCTAAAATGTAATAGTGATTTTTGCAGGGTGCTCATGAAGCTGATGTGGTGTGTGCTTCTGTGACAGAGAGGAGGGGAGAGAGAAATTTGGCAGACCATTATTGAGCCCTAACAAGTTATTTCTAATCCTTAGGAATGCTTCCCAACATTTACCCTCATGCTCAGGCCAAACTCCTTGAAGTTCCCCCTACCTTCTTTCTCTCAAAACTTAGTATCACACAGTTAATATATCAACAAATCCTGCCAATACAAAATTAAAACAACAAATAAAAAGGTAATGATAAGAATACATTTTAAAATGTGCACAGAATCCAGCTACTGTATTCCCACTAGCCAGGCCTGAGTCTGTCTCCTTTCTCTTGCGTGTTTATTCCTGTTCAATTGGACCCCCCTCTTTCTCTTCTT
Source organism: Uromys caudimaculatus (assembly GCA_028551405.1). Lineage (NCBI taxonomy): Eukaryota > Metazoa > Chordata > Mammalia > Rodentia > Muridae > Uromys > Uromys caudimaculatus. The sequence goes on along the minus strand of CM052709.1, from coordinate 62,629,383 downwards.
GCCCCCTGCAGTCTACAGAGCAGCCAGGAAGTGATTCTTTAAAAAGTAGATCTACTCAAAATACACCTCTACTCTGAGTTCCAAAAGGGAACCGAAGTTGGATCCCCTGCAAGGGCAGCCAGTGCTTTGAATGATGGAGCCGTCTCTCCAGCCCCAGGGTTTCTATTTCTAATGGACACCGATGCATACTGTGGGGTGGGGTGTACTCTGCAGTTCATGTAGAGTGCTCAGTGATCAGGTTAGGGTAGTGAGCATGCCTATCATCACAGAAATTGATTATTTCTTTGTGTGGGGAACACTGGCAGTCCCTTCTATGATCAATCTTGAACTACTCACCTTATGGTCAACTGGAGTTATTTTACTGCACTGGAACTCTGGGCTCTTTTGCTCGTACCTAACTATACTCCTGTTTCTGATCCAGTCAAGAATCCACTCAGCTAAATAGAGTGATGCTCGACACGCGGAGCTGGATTGCTGAGTGCTAGTGCTGGTGGTGGGGAGACAGACCAGTTATGGGGGAAGTTCTCCCAGACATAAACAGTCTTCAGCCATCTTTGTTTCTGCCTGAGGTTATTAGTGGGAGACCTGCCAACGGCCTTTCACCTGTCTCTTTTACAATCATGATATCTTTTGAAGAAGGAAAAAGATTGGAATTAAGCTCATATATGAATATGAAAATTGTGCTGGTGAGAGACCCAAGGTAGGACATATCTCCAGATGCCACTCTTCCTGTGGCAGCTCTTGCTTTTCTCTGGGTCAAGCAGTGGATAATTCTCAGGGGCCAACAGGCAGCACCCACTGAAGCTGTGCCTGCTGAGTGGCCCTGCACTTGTCTTTTCTGTTAGGGTTTGGACTTCTGGGATCTGACAGAAGACAAAAAGATCAGACAGTATGTGTTAGGCAGTGAGTGAAGGGCAGTGTGCTGTGTGAGTCTGCTGGAGCACAGGGTGTGTTTATAGCCATATGAAGGGATCTTCCGGACAGGTGCCCTGTTTCCTGGCAACCAGGAAACATGCACTCTGGGGAAGCGACTCCTTTGCATCATAGCCTTACAGAACTCCTGAGGAGCGGACCGCAGTTACTCTATAGAGTTATTGACCATAATCACGACGGGAAGGAGTGGGAAGTGGAAAATTTGGCAAATGATTTTAAAAGTTCACTATTCCTATTGTTTTTTCTAGAGAAAAATACTGAAGTTAGGCCCGGAAAGAATCTTCTTGCTGATGCAAACTATGGAAATACGTAACAAACGTGGCCTCAGAAATAAAATTGTCAGAGTATTACCAAAGGCAAAGACAAACGGAAGGGATAACAGAATTTGGCTTCGTGGACCGGAAAAGAGTGCAGGCTGTGACTGAGAAAACTGTGTGCTATGTGGGCGAAGTCTCTTTTGTCTGAATGTGTAAGGGCTTCAAATGTGTAAGAGGGTTTAAAACCCATCTCCAGATGGGGCTGTGGCTCAGTGGCAGGGTGCTTGCCTGGCAGGCACGAGGCCCTGCCTTCGAACTCCAGCATTACCCAACCAAATCAAGCCAAACACACATGAAAGCACCTCCAACATCCACACAGGATTTCCCAAACCTTCTTGAGAACAGACTTTGATAAATAAATGTTAGAAACCTTACTGCTTTATGTATGGAATTCTGTTGGACATAGTTTTGGAAATAAAGAAATGAACATGATTCTAGGAGATGGAAAACGTGTATTTAAGAAAGGATTTGTGTCTCATTTCTTTCTCATATAAAGATACCAAGGAATATGGAGATTGGGTCTTTAGGCAGAGAAGAGAGGAGGAGAGGGGAGGGGAGGAGAGGGGAGGGAGAGGGTGGGGGTGGGGTGCGGAGGGTGGGCAGTAGACGCTAAACCTACAGAAAAGGAATAAGGACCTCAGTGGCTGTAACACCCTTTAGGATGGTTTTGATGGCTGGGAATCCCACGGACCCTGCAATAGCGTGTCTCTCAACTTGTGGGTTGCCCCTCCTTTCATACGAGTCACATGTCAGATATCCTGCGCTTTAGACACTTACATTCTGATTCATAACAGTAGCAAAATTACAGTTATGAAGTAGCAGTGAAATAATTTTCTGGCTGGGGAGGATCTCCACAACATGAGGACCTGCATTAATGGATCGCAGCCTTAGGAAGGTTGAGCACTGCTGCTGTAGCAATGAGCAGAAGCCTGCGGCTGTGCCAGGTTCAGATGAGTCTCCAATTTATTTATTTATTTATTTTTATTTTATTTTATTTTATTTTATTTTATTTTATTTTATTTTATTTTATTTTATTTTATTTTTTATTTCCCGAGACAGGGTTTCTCTGTGTAGCCCTGGCTGTCCTGGAACTCACTCTCTAGACCAGGCTGGCCTCGAATTCAGAAATCCACCTGCCTCTGCCTCCCAAGTGCTGGGATTAAAGGTGTGTGCTACCACTGCCCGGCGAGGCTCCAATTTATAATAACTGATGGATAGAGAAACCCTTTTTTTTTTTTTATACGGAAGAAGCTATATTAAATACTTTGGTGGATGAGTTATTAAAACGAAAGCTTCTTTATGACATATCATGATGAACAGTATTATCTCTCATTAGTTAAAAAAACACAAAAGAGCATTCATTGCCTGTAGTTAGCGCTAGGTTTGGCATTCTTCAGGCCAGGGGACTTTGGGGTGTTCAGTCACGGCCATGGGCGGACGGACTTGTGCTACTTTATCTAGATTCCCATTAGTCTTCTGTGACTAATGACACAGCATGAATCTGCAAGACTAGACTGTTCCTCTGCGACTCAGAGGCCAGGCCTTGGCCTTGCACAGCAGCTTACAATCTGAATTAATTGATCATCACAATGACTTGTATAGCTGCCACTTTAGAACGCACTCCAAGATTAAATCTCACAATATATTTCTGGCAAAGATAACATTTTGGCATATCTGAAATTAAAAAAGAAATAGAAGAATAATCAAAAGAGTGCACCATCCTCCCAGGAGTGAGGCCTGCAGCCTCCATAGTCTCTGAAAGAAAATGTTGGCAACCATCACTCCTTTTAAAGTACACATAAAAGGCTCGTGCATTGTCTTACTAGAGTATCCAGTGATTCCCCAGCACTGTTTATCAACAACGGAAGTCAGGGCAGGAACTCAAACAAGACAGAATTCTGGAGACAGGAGGTGATACAGAGGCCGTGGAGGGATGATGCTTACTGACTTGCTTCCCATGGCTTGCTCAGGCTCCTTTCTTACAGAACCCAGGACCACCTACCCAGGGGTGGAACTACCCACAGAGGGCTGGGGCCTCCTCACGTCAATCATTAATTAAGCAAATATCCTACAGCTAGATCTTACGGAGGCAGTTTCTCAGTTGAGTCTCCCTTCTCTAAGACGACTCCAGCTTGTGTCAATTGACATAAAACTAGCCAGGACATGCACTTACTGGAAATTATTACCATCAGCTGCATATTTGGACATGCTGTGATAAATTTACAAAGCTTCTTTGCAATGGCAGACACATATTAAACTATAATGTGAATTTTGCTTTTGTTTCCAAACTTGAAATACAATTCCTGAGATGTATTTTTATCCATTTTCCTTTGTCCTTTTCTATCTCTAGTCAACCAGAGACAAAACTGCAAGTGTTTTATGTCTTTTCATACGATTGTCTACAAATTATTGCAGCTACAAGCGTGTTATTTCAATATATATATATATATATATATATATATATATATATATATATATATATATACAACTTGCATACAAGCTGACGCCGCGGATCAGGTTTTTATCGCATCAGAAGGTTAGCAAAGCCAATGTAGATGAGAAAATCAGACTGACAAATATGGTAACTAAAACAATAAATAAAACCTGAAATTAGATTGCTAAACCATATGCAAATCTGGCTAGTGCTCTACATAGTAATAGAACCAGACTTGCACAGCTAGCTCCTCTTCCTGTCAGGGTTGACTTACAGTCACTAGTCTTCACAAGTTAAATAGCTAACTTTACAGGCCCCAGTAACAGTCACCAGTACATTGTCCTACTGCAGATGGACCTGAAGTAAAACATAACAGAATCAGAGGCAAAGAGATGGCTTGCCCAGTCAGGTGCTAGGAGGATCTATTTGGATCCCCACTTACAGGAGAGATAGGCGCGGTGGTGTGACCCTGCAGTTCTAGAGCTGGTGGGGACAAGACAGGCTATTCCTCTGAGCATGCTGAGCAGCCCTGTCTAGGTGAAATTGTGAGCTCCAGGTTTAGTGAGAGACTCCCTCTCAAAATATAAGGTGGAGAGCAATAGAGTAAGAGACCCTGTACACACACACACACACACACACACACACACACACGCTAGAATAATATTTGTGCCTCTTCTATGTTTTCTTACAGTTTTTAAAATATGTATTATAAAATGTGGGCATTTAGTAATAGGAATAGAAACTAGTGTTAGTCTTGTCAAGCTTTTACAAATGTTCACATGCCATCACACACACACACACACACACACACACACACACACACACTCTCTCTCTCTCTCTCTCTCTCTCTCTCTCTCTTTCGCTCTCTTCCCCTTCTCCTCCCCTCCCCCTCTCCATCCCCTCCCCATTCCCCCCCCCCGTGTGTGTGTGTGTGTGTGTGTGTGTGCACGCGTGTGTGTGCTTTGCAGGATATTTGATTACACTGTGAACCCCAATGTTGTGTTATTTACTGAAAAAGCTCATTTCTAGTTGTGGAGTCGCTCAGTTTTAGCACACACCTTTAATCCCTCTGGCTGGAATACAGACATACTCTTAGTAAACACCTTTAATCCCAAACAATGAAGGTAAAGTTAGTTTGTAGAAGGAAGCACCCTTGTTTGAAAGTGACGTCTGAGAGGCAGACAGAGTGATGAATCAGAGAAAGATTTGACAGAATAGGATATGCCCAACTCTCATGAGAAGAGAGAGGAAAGGAAAGCTACTTGAGGGAGCAGTGCAGAGAGAAAAAAAAGAGAGAAAGAAAGAGGAGGCAGCAGTTTACAGGAAGGGTAATAGAAAGCAGGGGCAGAAAGAAGGAGAAGGCTGTTACCAGGATAGTTGTACAGAGACAGGTTACAGAGAGATAATAAGCTAGAAATAGATGAAGACAGAACGTGCCAGAGAATGAGGAGCCAGAAGATTAGAACAGATTGCCAGAGTTAGTTTGAGGCCAAGCAGAACAATTCAGGAGAGGCCAAAAGAGAGAAACCAGATGGAATTAGTCAGCTTGGAGAGGAGTTTGAGCCAGAAGAACTGAGTTGACCAGCCAGCCAGAAATCAGAAAGAACTAGGAAGGGGTGAGCTTATTTGGCAGTAAGTCTCAGAGGCTGAGAACATTCTAGGCCTAGATAAGATTGTACCAGGCTAGAAGCTTCCAGGATGAGGCCTAAGTTAGCAGATGGAGGCAGTAAGCCTTGGAGATGACAATTACACGAGGAGAATAAAAGTTACTGCTACATGCATGTGTGTGTATCTGCATGTTACTATGTGCACCTCACAAGATTGGGTTCCAGTTATATTTCCATCACTTAACTCCTTGCTTTAGCCATTCTCGCTCTGCAAATGTATTTGATTCTCTTGTAATTTTGGAAGTTAACAGAATTACAATGTAGAGGAAAACGTTGACAAATATGCTCCCTGTAACATCGTTCCCCGCACCTGTAGGAAGACGCTCTGAGGACCAGAACCTTTGTGAAGGATTCCTTTGTGGACGCAGCCCAGCTTCCTCTCTTATCTGCTGCCCTTCACACCCGCCCTGTGATAAACTTCTAATTGTCTTCTATGGAAATGACTTCCTTGTTTATAGAGATGTAAGATCATTTTCTGTTTTTTGATCTCTACTCCCAGTCATCCCTGTTGTGGCATTTCTGAAACGCCGAGTTACTCATGTTTGTTCAATCTTTCTGGGGTGCAACAACATGACACCACGTGATGAACACTGAACTCATAAAACAAACCTCTACTTAATTCCATTTCTCACCCCTAATCCATTTAAAATAAAACCCCCCAACAGCAAAAGGCAATATGTTTTCCAAAGGGGAGAGGAAAACAAACTCTTACCTAAATACAACATATTTCCTGGGTTTCTGCTCTTATGTGTGTAGCATATTTATTACAATATGTTTTTACATATGTAAATAACATGTGATTAATATGTATTTGTTCCCCCCTCTGATATTCTTCTAAATTATGCTTCACTCAAATATTTTTGAGCTATCTGCCCAAAGCCCTATGATGCTGAAGGAATCGAGTAAACTTTGAAATAATAAAATTTCTGAGAGCAAATGGTGAGAATTCTATTTCACTTGCTTTATGCAGAAGGAAGACTCATGGAAGAATGTGTTCTCCGTATTCTCAAGTGTCAGCCCCCCCCCCCCCCCGAAATCATGAGCAGAGTTCTTCTAGTTAAGCATACTGTGTTTGGTGGGAATTTGGTAAGATAATGGTAGTGAATTTCAAGTTGAATTGTGGACAGCAGAAACATGTACCAAAATCCTAATCCCCAGTATTATGGAGGTGACTTTATAAGGACATACAGGGTAAACGTAATTAAGTTACAATAAGTGCTACCGAATTAGGGTGGACCCAGCTCCATTGTGAGTGCTGTCCTTATATAGGAAGAAGATATAACTGCAAGGGTGTATATGCACGTGTGGGTGCAAGGAAGTATGACACAGATGGCCATGTGAACATGGAGGCAGAGAATGGAATTAAGCCTCCACCAAGCCAAGGAATACCTCAGGGTAAAAGGTAGAAGGGACAAGGAAGGATTGATCCTCCTTCCGATACCTGGGAGGAAGCACACCTCTGCTAGCACCTTGAGTTTCAACTTCCAGCCTCCAGCACTGTGAAGAAATAAAAGTCTGTTGTGTCAAGCCACCCAGTTGGTAATAGATTGTTACAACATTGGCATTTTCCTCTTAGGCACCATTAATGACATCTATCACAGGACATTGGTTGTGTCACTTGATTGACTGTCTTGTGCATTCCACTAGAATGTACTTTCTGGAATACAGATTCCTGGGTGTAAAATCTAGATCAAAGTTCAAGGCATGTGACCCAGGGAACTTTGTCTGATTACCACCTGTTACTTCTACAATTTTCTCAAATCATCATAATAGCTCTAAACATTAGTTAGTAATATCCCCACTTAAGGGCAGAGCCTTGGGAAATACAGAGAAGTTTGCCCTTTGTCCACAACAATACAATTAGACTTAAAAAATATGTTTAGCTTTGTATTTTAAAATAGGCTCAAATTTATAGAAAAATGATAAGAATACCTGGGGCTGTAGCTCAGTGGTAGAGCACTTGTCTGATGTGCACAAGGCCCTGGGTTCAATTCCCAAGACTTGAACAAACAAACAAAAAAATAACAGAATATTACAATAAACTCTCCTATCTCTTACCCAGCTTCTCCAATTTTTACTTTTTTTGTTTTTAGAACCATGTTTTCCACCATTGCTTTGTTTCTATATATTATATATTTTTCACTCTATAACATTTTGTGTTTTATATAGATTATGTTTTCATATATATATATATTCTATCCTACTTTATATATTGTGCTGGGCAGTGGTGGCACACGCCTTTGATCCCATCACTTGGGAGGCAGAGGCAGGTGGATTTCTGAGTTCGAGGCCAGCCTGGTCTACAGAATGAGTTCCAGGACAGCCAGGACTACACAGAGAAACCCTGTCTCGAAAAACAAAAACCTTATATATTGTATTTAGAAACATTATATTTTCATACGCTATGTTTTCTGCTAGCTCAAGAGACTATGACCATGGAATCAATGGAATTTAAAGTTGACATAGTGTCACGTTGAAGCTTCATTTATAGTGTTCTACCACTGAGTACAATCCCAGTTCTGTTGCAATTTTTAGTAAGAATTTTATGTAGAATTAAAAAAAAATAGGTATACACATGAAGTATATTATTAAATAAAATATAAAATAATATATACACACATATATATTATTCATATATATCTATATGTATCCCCCACATATATAGACAAGTGCACACATAAGCACATTGCTTAAGGAATTTTTGCCAAGTAGGCCTTACTGACCAACAAATGGCTCAGGCAGTAGGTCATTATCAGTAGCTGTGCGCTCCTCACCCTTTGCCCCATCCTACTCAGTTCCTCCTCCTCTTTAGGAGTAATTATTACTCTGATTTCTATCACCTTAAACTGCTTTTGCCTGCTCTTGAACTTTATATAAATGATGTTATATAGTGTGTTTGAAATAAAGCCTGCCTGCCTTCTTTTACTCAACACTGTGTATGTGAGGTCCACTGTTATTGTTGGGTACATTTGTGATTGTGATTGTTGTTGTATAACAACATATGTGCAACGTAGGTGGTGTGCATGGCATATGTGTACTTCTGTGTGCTTGCTAACGGGGCCAGGGGAGAATGCTGGCTAGCTGTCCCGTTCTATTACTCTCCAAGCAGGGGCTCTTCTTGAACCTGAAGCTGGTGCTTTTCTGCTAGGCAGCCAGCAGGCTTCAGTGAATCTCCTGTCTCCACCTTCACAGTGCTGGAGTTACAGGTGCATGTGAGAACATTCCTGGTTTCCTGTCAGGATTCTGGGATTCAAACATAAGTCTTGGGATCACTCACAAGTTCTCACGAGCACTGGGCCGTTTCTCCAGCCTCAGTACAACATTTTCCCACTTCCCTGTATGACCACATCCAGTTGAACATGTGCCTTGAGCTCTGTGGGGAGCTCTCCATCTTCTTGGATGTGTTTGGGGCTAGTTATTTTAGTGCAAGAGATCTTCTCTGTTTCATTATTAGAACAGGGAGGTTGTGTGGCATGTAAAGTCAAATTTAGTACTTATGGTATGTCAAGACCATTCGAAAGTGGTTTTACACCATCTTCTTCAGTGCACAGGCACTCCAGGGACTTTACAACTTCATGAACACCTGATGCCGTTATTCCTTTTTATTCTGGATATTCTGGCAGATGTATATGTGTCGCAGGAAAGCAGAATGCCATGATGTGCTTGTGGAGATCAAAACACAGCTTCGTGGAATCAGCTCTCCTTTATGCGGGGTTCAGGAGTCCAGCCTAGGACACCAGGCTTGCAGCAAGCACTCTTATACACTTTGCCATCTCTTTGGCCCAATATATAAATATTCTTACGGCAAATGTAGTGAGTTGATTTTAGGGTAACTAACTTCTACATATTCCCAATGTTTCAGAGGACTGTGGGTAATGGACAATTTTTATCTTTTTGTTCTTTCTGTGTGGGGATGCTTTTTGTGTACATACTTGAGAATTTGCATCAAAACTTCAGAAGCCATACATTCAAAGACCAAAGACTTTGAGTCTGCTTGGGTGGCTATAATAAAATGGCAAAGATTGGAAGCTATAAATAAAAGTGATTTATTTTATACACTTCTGAAGGTTGGAATCTGATAGCAATATCTCCCATGGCTGGGTTGTGGAGAGGGTTCTCTGGCTTGCAGACTTCTGTTGAGTCTTCAGGTGGTCTTCCCACTTCATACACCGTGTAGGGGGTAGAGAGAGGAAAAGGAAGGGAGAGGCAGAGGGGAAAGGAGAGGGACAGAGAGAGGTAGGAGGGGGAGGGAGGGAGAGAGAAATCTTGTCTTTTTATAAAGTCATCAATTCAGGAGGATGGGGATCCTTCCCCTTTAACTTCACCTTAATTACTTCCCAAAAATTCACTCTCCAAATAAAGTCAGATTGGGATTACGGCTTTGAAACAGAAATTTCAAAGGGATAAGAATTAGCCCATGATACATACGGATGCGTTTTAGGTTCTTATCTCCTTTCTTTTTCTGTGGAGTCACAGATTTTGTGCACGTGGAAATAGTTTGCATTAAAGTCATTGTATCTTCAGAAGTCCAGGGTTCAGTGACTATTTCTCTAGGTTAGTTAGGGTTAAGGATGGATGAAGGGGAAGAAAGGAGGGAAAATGGAGAGAGGCAGGTTGGGCAGAGCTGCTGAGTTAAAGGGCTCATCTCTCAGAAGATCTGCAGGGAGAGTTGTAGGTCTAACTATCGTGATCTATTATCTCTACATCCATCTACCACTTATCATTTATCCACATATCCATCCATCCATCCAACATCCATCCATCCATTCATATATCTATCTATCTGTCATCCATCCATCCATCCAACATCCATTGATCCATCCATCCATCCATCATCTATCTGCTGCTAATCTATTATTCTATTCATCTATAAAGCTTCTCTTTTGCAGAGTTGTTCAAACTGTCACATTTCCATTTTTAACATTTGCCTAGGGAATGTATTAATAATTCTAAATGAAGTACATAATCACAATATACTTTTGATTTTGCAGGGTTTAAGTTCACTAACTTTTCTATGTTGTCTTACAAGCTTGATTATGTCAAACATATTATGACAATCTAGAGTGTTCTATTTTTTTCTCTTTGTTGTTCCTTAAGCTAAAAATGACACCTTTTAAGTTTCTGTTTGTTTGTTTGTTTGTTTTTAAACAAAATCTTGTGATTTGTCCAGTCTGGTTTTGGAGTCATGATCCTCCTACCTCCACTTTTAGAGGCCAGCACCACCACCTCTGGCTGGTAAGTACTCTTTAAAATATAGTCTCCTGTGCCCATTTATAACCTTCCCTTGGCACGTGTCTACTGTGGGACCGTGAAAGGCAGCCTGGTTTCTGGTTGAGCTAAGGTTTAAACCCCGACGACTCAGTGGGGGCTAACCCTACAAGAGATGGTAGGCGATTTTCCATGCTTCTGGGTCCCAGGCTCCTGACACAAGGCCGCAGATAGGTCTGTGACTATCAGTCATGTAAGGGCAACGCCCGAAGCCCTTCCACAGGTAGAGGTGTGGTCACATAGCCTCAAGACATCCCCATATTAATGAGGCACCTACAGGCTTAGCCACTCCCCTTCCCAGCCACTCCTCCCTGAAATGGTATTTCAATTTCGCCCCTCCCTGAGGTCTCGGTAGGGATTCACTCATGCCATTTTCTGCCATGACAATAAATGCCCTAAAACCATGGACTGTCTCTCTTCATCGGGTTTCGCCATGGAGAACAATGGAACAGGCCTTCGTCTAAAGAGCCACATCTAGTCTCCTGTGGAAGGCCTCCCAGTGCTCTGAGCCATGACCTCTACCAAACCAAGTGAGCTATCAGGTGACAAGCCAAGGACCAGTCCCCGAAGGGATCCAGCCTTGCTCCTCCCTGCCTCCCCCCCTCGGTCCCGGGCTATATCCAAGTCGTGGGCCCTCACTTCATACTCAGCTCTTCCAAGAGTCTGAGTACCAGATGGAACCGGCTTCCACGAGGTCCCAGGACCCCATCACAACCCGACACCTGCTTGGTGGTGCTGTGGGGTAAGTGTGGTCAAACTCCCTTCATTCTGCCTCTCCAAGAGGCACAAGCCCTGGAGCGGTCTTGGGACACTCACCACCCCACCCTCCAGTTAATCCAACAGTCTACTTTTAATAATAACAGTAAATTTGTATCAAGGAGTATGACCTGAAATACTCATCACTGCATTAAAATAATTAACCCCTAGTGTGAAGAGCCAAACACTGAGATACACTCCGTGTCCATCATTTTGTTTACAGTCAACCCTATGGACAAGATTGTATTCTTATCCTACTTTTTCTATATCACGGCATTTCAGATTAGAAGTAACTAAGTAACTTGTCTAAGGTCACCTACCTAATCGAGACAAAGCCTTCCAGGATGTGAATCAAATCTGATGGATTCTGAAACTCTCCTCACCTCTCCACCAAGGAGCAATTTGACAGTAGGAGAAGGTATCCGTGCCTTGTGACTTCAGAACCAGGCAGCTATTGAAGCCTATGTTCCCAAGTTAATTTTACTTACATTTTGATAGCAAAGAAAAGCACGAGGTGCATGCATATATACATATGCTATGCTTTCAGCCATATAGATAAAGAAACATACTCGAATGCTTGCTTTATTTACTTCTCTTTGTTCTGTGATAAAATCCTATGAGAAAAGCCACTTCAGTGAGAAAGGGTTTGTTCAGGCTCACAGTCCCAGACCACATTATACCACAGTGAGGAAATCATGGTGGCAGGAGCTGGAGGCAGGTGATCACATCGCATGCAGAGTCAGGAAGCAAAGGGTGATGGGTGCTTGTGCTCAGCTCCCTTTCTTCTTTCTGTTCAGTCCAGGATCCCAGCCTATAGCATGGCGCCTCCCACAGTGGGTGGATCTTCCAACGATAATTAGCCTGATCAAAATCACCCTACACAGGCATGCCCAGAGGCTTTTCTCTCAGGTAATTTTAGGTCTCATAAAGTTGACAATTCAGATTAACTGTCACAAGACTCAGGAAAACACGGAAGTAGAATATACAAATATGAATAATTCTTATGGTAAATGTGACTAGACTATTGATCATCACTTACCTATATTATTATTTCTCCAATGAACATGTATTGCTTTTATATTCAGGAAAAGCGACCAAAGATCTTTAACACTTCTAAGAGAGAATGTATAAAAACGTGGTTTTTGTGATAAAAAGAATTATTCCATTTAATCACCTCTATATCCATTAACACAGTGCAAACCATTCCATTTGTGATCTGTTTCTGAGGTGCCTGGCTATCAGATGTTCACATACAAAGTCATATTCTCCCACTTGCAGGATTCTCCTTCTTTATCTGCTGTATGTGGGAGATAAAGTGGAAAGTGTGTTTCTCATTGGGAGTCTGGCATTTGAATGAGATGGCTGCTTTTCTTAGCTTAAGGAAGATAAAAGGCGTTATCAAGTAATGCTTTCTTTCACCTAGGATGTCGGTCCCATGCTAACAATTGGAATTGATTGAACTCTGTTGCTTTTTGATTTAAGAGCCTAACACTGGGGATCTACTCACTCTGAATTTTACAAATCAATGGATAAACTCAAAACAAAAAAACTATTATAGGGCACCTTAATGTTTATCTGCTGGAGAGATAAACACTTGTAAACAGACATTTTTTGACTGAGTTTCAATAATAACACTATGAGATCATACTGGATGATAAAATTTTGCCTAGAACTTTATATAAAGACAGAACAAACAAGAGGGACAATGTTACTTAAAATAAAAATGTATCTTAAAAAACAAAACAAAAACACCCTCCCCCAAATTAAACCCTGGTCTTGCTTGCATGCAGTGTATAGACATAATTGTAAACAAAACACTTATACAACTAAAATGTCTTTAAAAAATTGTCTTCTTATTTGTATTCGTAACAAACGTTATTTCAAATATTTACACAAAAATATTTTTTGGCTCTTTAAAGAAAATTTAATTAAAAAAAACAAACAAACAAATTTATGTGCCGGTGTGTATGTCTGTATGAGCACATTGCTCTTGTGTGTACAGATGCCCATAAAGGCCAGAAGAGTTTAGATTCCCTAAAGCTGGAGTTAATGGTGGGTGTGAGTCTCCTGATGCAGGTGTCAGGAACAGAATTCTGGTCCTCTGGAAGAGCAGCATGTGCTACTAACTGCTGAGACATTGAAATGAGTGGGTTGGCCTGAGTCAGGCTGACTCCATGACAGGCTGCAAACTAGCAATTCAGGAGACCAGGCCTGAGTTTCTGCTCCCCAGCACTGGGCAAGTCAGTTACTAGAACAACCGAAGGCTTAGGTAAAAGGACCCTCCTCCAGCTTGTAAAAGGGCAGTAAGCCAAGCTTATGGCCAGAAGTCAAGAGCTACTTCTCCTTGGCATGAACCAAGAATAGTTTGAATCATAGCATCACCCAGAACCCAGGAGACAGAACCCACCAATCAAGATATAGATCACCTATCCCTCCCTAATGTTCCTCTTTTGGCTTTAAAACTGAATCAGTGAATTCACCTGGGGTCCTTCCATTCTGATGGAACTGGGATCCTGCATGCAGGTATTAACCCCTTCGTTTTTGCGTGCCATTTGAGTCTGGAGTATCATTCTTCAACGATTCACAGACCCTAACAGCATCTTCCCAGTTCTATCTTTTGTGACCCTTGATCTATTTTTTATCACCATCAGTGGGATGGAGCAGCACATGAAACACCTGTGTCGTTAGTACTTGATTAAGATATACTGCTTTGTGGAAGCCTATAAGCCCAGGAACTAGGCAAACAGAAATAATATTACATAGCCTTTTTATGGGGAATATAAGGACTACTTAATTGGTTAGTCCCAAAGTTGTCAAATAGAATCTTGGCCTTCTATTTGGATGCCAGAGCGTGCTCTCTCTCTCTCTCTCTCTCTCTCTCTCTCTCTCTCTCTCTCTCTGTCTCTCTTCTTTCTATCCTTCCTCCCTCCCTCCCTTCTTCCCTTGCTTGCTTCCTTGCTTTCTTCCTTTTGCTAGAGCTTTATTAAAAGGCATAAAATCAGAGGACCATTCTTAAAGGGTGATATTTATTCACTATCAATACTGCTACCCAGAAAAACCTAGTTGCCACATTTCCGTCAGCAGACTTAAGAGCCATCTAGATGACTTACCATCTAGCTCAACACCACACCAATGGGTTTTGGTGATGGGCTCACTTTTCGATTTGTTGTAGGGCAGCACTTTTATGGAACATAGTAAAACCGAACAACTGAAGTGGTGTGGAAATAAAAGGAAGACCTAGGAAAAAACCTTTCAGAAGATTGCTTTCAAGGGCTAGGCAGCTGTTGTCAAATGTTTCCAAACCCTGTAAATCCATCTGATCTATATTCCATCCCTTCATGTGCACCCCGTGCACCCCCACCCTTGAATACAGGGCCAAATGCTAGGTAAGTGCCTCACCACTGAGATTTGACCCCTTTCAGTATTTTTTGCTTTGATATAGGGTTGCCCTGAGTCACTCCGATTGGCCTTTAACTCACTCTCAGTCCCAAGCAGGCCTTGAACTTGTGGGCCTCCTGTCTCAGTTTCCCATGTAGCTGGGATTACAGGCCTTCACCACGCTCATATTTCCATGCTTATTTTTCCCTGAGCAACTACTAAATCATTCTCAGACCCAAACCTATGTGTTGACCCTTTTGGAAGGCACTAGTATAGATTCCTCCTCCTTTAAATCCTGTGCAGCTGTTTGACCCCGGCTAGGGCTCTGATTAGCAAGTGGAATGAGACTGAGTTCATTGACCTCACCTGCACCTCTCCTTGGAGAGGTCTGTATAATTACACACGTGTGGAAAAGATCTGCTTGTGGTGTCCTGATGCAATCACTCTTTTGATAAACACGGAGGCATGTATTCCCAGAATTCACCCCGCCTTGGTTTTACATGGTCACTCTAGTGGAAGAATGGTAGGGGTACTGTGAAGACATTACCCAACTATCGGGGAGAAATACCTAAGTGACTTAGACATCTGTGGATGCAACAGTGTGGTACCCTGTGTGGCAGTGTGGCACCATGTGAGGTGCTCACGGTTACAACAGTGACGGCTTAAACAACTGTCAGGACTTAGCTGCCCCTGTCAGCACTGGGTGGCTGTCACCTCATTCATTTTATCTTCTTTCTTCTTTCAAACAGCAATCTTTCAGATTAGTTCAGATTTGGAATCCATTCAGCATTTGTTCAGACTCCATTTTGAAGCCATTTCTCACCGGTGGATTCTAACATCCCAGGGAATAGATGCAGTCTGCAGCCAGGATTTGAGACAGGGATAGGGTTTCACTTCTGGGTCTTTCCTAGCAGTGGTGGGAGATACTGGCTACCAGGCTGCACTTGACACAGTCAGCATGACAGGTGCTTCAGGTGCTAGACAGCTGCTGTCTCTCCAGCTGCTGTCTCTCTAGCCTTGCCCTCTAGCTCACAGATACCCTGAGGAGACCATAGCCTGTCTCTTATGCTGGGGTCCCAGTTTGTCCTTTGTGGTATAGGAGCTTTTGAGAGTCTCTCAGTGAGTAGCGAGCCTCTCTTGTCTCTAAGAGTAGGTTAAATGCTATTCTTTTACAATAGTAATATTGTTATTAATTAATTGAGAATTCATATAACGTATTTTGGTCATTGTCACTTCCCAGCTTCTCCCATATCTGCCCTTTCCATTGTCTTCCCCTAGCCACTTAGCTTTCAGCTTTCTTCTCCCTCCCACTGAGTCCAGTTCGTGTTGCCCGATTACTCTTGGGAGTAGAAAGTGATTCCCCCTTTCCCATAAGCTATCAAATACCAATAGCCCGTCCTCGGCTGCTGGTGGCAGTTCATTCCCACCTCTGCCCCTCTGTGCTGGGACTCTGTCTGGCTTGAGCTTGAGCAGTACTCTGTATGCTGGAACAATCGCTTGCGTTCAAACGCACAACTGCCCTGCTGTGTCTGGAAGCCACTGTTTCTTGACAGCCTCTGGCTTTTACAAGCTTTCTGTTCCCTCTGCAGAAAAGTTCTCGGAGCCTTGGAGGGGTATGTGGAACTTGCACATCTTACTTCGGGCTGAGTACACCAGTCTTGTATCTTCTGCTTATTGATTGATCAGTTGAGGGTCTCCGTGAGAATTGTTCTGTATCCCAGAGGCTATTGCAGGTTGGGTCTGGTCCCTGGTCCCTTTTTTCTGCTTATTAACCCCTCTCTTCTTTTATAAAGGCTGGGAAGTGAGTCCATAGCTAATGACGGGGTAGTGGGATATTGGTGAGATGCTGGGGAGGAGGAGGGAAGGCGGAGAGAGCTTCTATACCCAGATCACGTGGGCCTGGACATGACCTTGTGTGGTTTTGTGGAGTGGGAGAGGAGCAGGACTGAAACAAAATGGATTTGCTTCCATCTTTTGCCCATGGGCTATCCTTTGTGAATCAGAGAACTGGGATGGGCCAGGGGCAGAGTGACTGCCTGAGCTGAGACTGGCTCCTTCCATGATACAGTTGGCCTGAAAAGAACCTGGCAACTAGAAGGAGGCTGCCAAAGGGCCCCAGAGTCACCTGCTTCCCACAGAGTCCTCCTTACCATTTATGGTAAAATATTTATGCAGGCAAGTGTCTAAGGTATGGTTGAGGTCTCCACTGGCCAGGATATATTGACATCTCCAGGTGCAGCAAGCTCGATGATGCACCACAGACACACCAGGCACTGGTCAGAAGTCATCTGAGCCAGGAACAGACCAAGAAACTAGGCCATAGGTCTTCTGCTCCAGCAGCAGACCCCAAAGTCCAGGAGCAAGACAATAAAATCCCCCACCCGAGGAACAGCCTGAAGAGAGCCACATGAATGGGCGATATCTTAGGATAGGCCATCTGTGCTGGGTAGCCCGTCCTGTGGTTAGTCATTCATGATGTAGAAATGCAGTCCATCTGGAGCATCCTGGCACCCACCAATAAGGTTTTAGATTTTCTAACCCTAACACAGTAGCCAATCAAAACTGTACTAATATCAGGGCTTTGGCTCCTACCAATCACATTAGAGATTACTTAATCCTTCTGGAAAATTCCTCAGTTTCCTCTAAAAGAGGCCTGAGCTTCTTTGTCTAGGTTACCATTTTGATGCGGTGGTGACCTCTGCATGCTGGTTGTTTCTACAGAATAAACATTCTTTGTTCTTGCATACTATCTGAGTCTGGGGTTTTCCTTCAGTGATTCCTGAGCCCTAAGACCACCTCCATCTGCTTCATGTCTGTGAAGAGAGGGGAGAGGACAAGGTGGATATCATTCTAATTCCAAGCGACTCCTCAGCATCTTTTACATTCCCTAAATCTCAGGAGAGGTAAGATAGGACTTGGGTAGCAGTTTAGGGCAGGACTGGGTCCTAGGCCCTGAGACCAATCCCTGCCATCACAAAAATAAATAGATCAATCAATACAAGATCATCTGTTTCCTGTGTTGGTAGTTTTTGTTAACTTGAGCAATTACCTATACCAGATTGGCCTGTGGGCAAGTCTGTGGGCTGTTTTCTTGATTAATGATTGGTATGGGAGAGTCTAGCCCACTGTGGGTGGTACCAGCCCTAGGCAGGTGGGCCTAGGTTGTATAAGAATACAAAGTGAACAAGCGAGGGGGAGTAAACCTTTCTCCTTGGTTTCTGCTTCAGTTACTGCTTCTGGGTTCTAGCCCTGGCTTTTCTCAATGGTGGATTGTGACAGTTTTAGATCAGGGTTGGTTTGAGAACAAATCATTCACCATGAATAGAACATGCTCTGTGGGGCTGGAGGTACAACTTGGTTTGCATCTTAGCATGCACATAGCCCCAAGAATAAGGCAGACATGATATACTCCTGAAGTATTGCCACTTTGAGCACAGAGGGAAGATCAGGAGTTCAAGTCCATCTTTGGCTGTGTCCAGAGTCTGAGGTCAGTTGGGGATACATGAGATGAAATTATTACTCTGCCAGTGAAATGAGCCAATTCAAGCCTAATTAAAATATAGTAAATGCAGGTTTATTGGGAAGCTGCTCTCAGGCAAGTTCACTGGCCCCAGGGAAGGAGGCCAGGGAAGTCACCATGGGAAGGGAGAAAGAGGGGACGTGAAAGAGAAAGAGATAGAAAGAGGGAAAGAGAGAAGGAGAGAAAGAGAGAGTGAGAGACCAAAATGTCTCGATTATATAGGGAAGGGCCTCTGGGGGGAAGGGCAGCCTAGCCCCTGGGCTGGAAAGTTCAGGGTTGGGGACAGGGTGTGCCAGGTAGAGACTGAGGCATGCTGGGAGAACCTGGCAGCCAGGTCTGCTTTGGTATGTAAGATGTGCACCTCAGTCCCTTGTCCCAAGGTCTGAAACCAAACACATGAGACATTGTTAAAAAAGAAAAAAAAAAATAAGATTTGGGAGGTAGCCTAGAAGTTAGGAAGGCATAAAATATTGAAGTATATAATGGGTATGTGTGAACTAATATATATATATATATATATATAGTGGAAATGACATGCAGGACATCTCTGT
This sequence comes from Uromys caudimaculatus, assembly GCA_028551405.1. NCBI lineage: Eukaryota > Metazoa > Chordata > Mammalia > Rodentia > Muridae > Uromys > Uromys caudimaculatus. The sequence continues at coordinate 62,610,559 of CM052709.1, read as the reverse complement.
GCTTATTTTACTACCCTGTTCTAAGGGTATATGTCAGTCATTATTGAGTTGATATCAGGCCAGGATTCATGATCTCCAAATTCTTAATCAGTCACTTATAAACTTGCCCATGGTGCGCATGCAGTGGTGGTGAGGTCAACCCCGTACCTCATGCTTATTGTGACTTGAGCTGTAGTTTCTAGACCTGGGTGGACACTTGTGCTGGAACACACATGTTAGACAACCTCCTGGGTGGTTTTTTTTGTCAATGGACTAACAAAGAAAATGTCTCTTAGATTTTCTTACTCTGGTGGCAAAAAGGCAACTATCTTCCTATCTACCTAAGATGGAGGATGTGGCTCAGCACATGGCAGAACTTGCTGCCAAGCAGGATGACCTTGAGTTTGTTCCCGGACCTCTGAACCGAATGTAGAAGCAAAGTACCTTTGCGCGCAGCAGTTCTCTTAGTAAGTATATGAAGGAGTAGGTGACTAAGACCTAGTGAGGAGGTAGGGGCCAGACTAGGCTTTTCTTTGAAGGTCAGGATGACCTGGGGATGGGGAATGAGGTGAAAGAGACAGATGATAGCGTCCTTGGTGTCGAGAGGCACAGCACCTGATTAGGATGTCATTTTAATGGAATAAGTGAAAAAAAAAATAACCCTGAGGAAACCCAGTTCCTCTGGAGACATCAGGCTCAGAATGACAGGATCTGGCCCATTTCTTCACTATGAGAGTTCTGTCCTTTGCCGGTTCAACATTGAGCTAATAAGGTCCTCACAAGTCAACATTTCTCAGGAGGAGCTGAGCCCAGGCAGGTCCTGACCTTTGATCTGACTCCAGGAGCCAAAAAAAAAACGCACATGGTTCCACGGTTGGGTAATACTGAGGTCATCGCTGAGTTTCTGGGCCTGTCCTTTTCTTCCCCCAGGTAAACTGGAAGCTGTTCATTTCCCTCTCAGCCTTCCTGCCATTGCGCCTGCGCTGCGCCATTTCCCTAGGGTTCCATTTCATCCCTGCTGCTTTGCATTGTGATGGGCTGGCTGAGAGGCTGCCCAGAATGCTCTGGGAGGCTCTGCTGCTGCTGCAGCCACAAGCGGGAATCAATTAAGCAGCTATTCGGTTCAGGCTCTCAGGCAATGACATAGTTGGCTTCACGCTGACTTTGTTATATATGAGATCCCCAAAGAGAATAATACCTTATCTAAACTTTCATTATATTTTATAGTACAATGACTATGGATCGATAATAAATTTTGTTCTAATATAACATTAGTTTCAGAAGAATTTCCCCTTTTTCTATCACGAAATCAAATTATAACCATAAAGATAAAAGCTTTCTTCTTAAGGACTCTGTGAAGAGCACAATAGTCTGTTCAAGATTAATATTTTAACTTATTTAAATTATTGCTTGGTGAGTTTGTACAATACAGAATTAAATATTCTATTCAGAAACTATACTTGTATGTTTGACAAAAGTAACACTTTTTACAATGCTAATGAAACCGTATCTGATATTATTTAAATGGAATAATTTAGTGTTTTATTAATTTTTTAAAAGGTAAAAAGAATGTCATATATATAAACAAGAATGGAAAATATAAAGTGGAAATCAATTATCTTTGTACATATACATTATCAAGCTGAACTAAACTGGCGTTTTGCCTTATACACTTGACTCGTTGCGGAGGAGATGAGGGCATAGATGTGCTGGAGAGGCAGTCTTTGATTTTTTTCCTCATGCCTTAGCCTCCCCGCCCCTTGGAGGAAATGACTAGCACGCATTTAGAGTTCCTCATTCCACGATTTGCATATTTTACTATTCAGACGTAGAAACTCCAGTCTTAGTTTGTGTACCGGCACACCTTTCTCCAGCCTTATCTTTAAATCAGAATTTCAGCAGGTACAAGCCAGGGCACTGCTAGACAAATGCTTCGCTTGGCTAAGCAGCCTTCAGGTATGATATGAACCCCTAAAGTTAGCGGTGTGTGCACATTTTTATTCGGGGAAAAGGATTCATAACGTTCATCAAATCGCCACTTCCACTTTTGATCTGACTTGCATGTTACCTTCTTTATTTACTTTGAATAAATTTCTTTTTAATGTTGTAGGCTTACAAAGGGGCTGTACACCTCTTGCTCATATAAAAGGTCAGAGCTGATACTCCCACACCAAGATAGGTTAACAGAGAAAAATATCAGAAATCTGCTTTGTAATCAATGTGGTTATCTTTATTCAACACAAAATTCCATTAAACCAGCTTTTCTAACTATAATGCATGATTTATTCTCTTTAGTTTGTTCTAAATGGTCTTTCTGGATGCAGCATTGTAAAACACGAATATAATACTTTTGCTAGTCTGATTTCTCCTTTGGGGGAGGAAGGTTTAATGATCCATGGATACGGCTCTGCGATATTTAATAAAAACCGCAGATACCATTTTGAACACTAGAGGGCACTACTACAACTAAAAACACAAGACAGCCTTTTTTTTTTTTTTTTTTTTTCTTTTGACGCATGTATATTTTACACCCTGGAGGGCGTTTGCACGATCTTCACATATTTATTTACTTCTGTTTATGGATTCTTGCATTGAGCTTCTAATGTTTCAAAATCTTCGTGTTCAAACTTTAATGCTGCCAGTCTCAGGAAGCACGGGCCAAGCAAGCCCGAAAGAGATTTACGTGAAGGCACACTGCAGCTGGGTTCCGGCTACTTTTCTTGTCATGGAAGTTTTAAGACATCAGTTGTTGATCAGTTAGTTGATACCTTTATTAATAAAACATTTGATTTTTGAGTGTACATAGACAAAGACACTACCTTCATTTAAGTCTGAAATCAATCTGTCATTATTTTACGTAATTGTGGTCTACATTTGTTAGTGGGAGCATGCCACACCAATGAAGAAGATCACTGTGGGCATTTTGTGTCTGAGAGCTGAGCTGTTGAGCATTCTGCAGAAAGCAGCTATTTCACGAGACCTCTTCTATCCTCCTCCTGCTGGCCCGTGTCTGTAGGTGGGCAGCTAAGGGAGGAAGAATCAATTTTCTTTGAACTATTCAAGGACTTTTTACATGTTAATTGCCAATTAAGAGCCATGAAAGGCCAATGGAAAGCAGTGTTCACTTCACCACATTGAAATTACTCATATTTCTAAAGCACTTCACAATTCACAAAGGACTATCTGCCCAGAAGTCCAACAGTGACCCCAGGACATACGACATAGTTTTCCCAACAATGGATTAGAAAACCCATGATTCTGCGGCATGGCACACTATAGACTACCGATGACCTTGGCTAAGCCTGGGGATGTTTTTAGTATCAGGCAGACTACAGACCTCTGAGAGCGGTGTTTCTGATATTTTGATTATAAGAAGGTTTATATGCTCACCTGTCCACAATTTCCTTTACTAATTTTTAATAAATTTATTTTTGACATTATAGAGCTTGTGAACCCCTTCCTGCCTATCAGAAAGACTCACAGTGGACACTATACCAGGAGAAAAGCAGAAGACATTTGAGTAAATTTATTTGACCTGATACAGGAGTCTTCTAAGACAGAAGAGCCAAAGTGAACCATGTGCTTAAAAGTCCTGTTTGTTGATTGCATAAAACAGTAGGTTTCTGGCGGTTTTGTGCTCGTATATAATATGCACTGCTCGTATCTATCCCCACCAGCTTGTCTTTCCTGCTCTCTCCCTCTCACTGGGTCTCTCACTTTTCTCAAATAATCTCGGTTTTACATTCATGTCTTAAAAAGAAATCTAGACTTCACATATGAGAGAAAATATGTACTATTTGTCTTTCAGAGGTTGGCTTGTTTTGCTGAATATGGTGATCTCTGGCTCAATCTGTTTTCCTGTAAACGATCAGATTGTGTTCTTTGGCTGAACAATACTCCATGTGTCTGTAGACTGTGTACCCTTTATTTACACACCTGTCAGTGAACACTCAAACCGATCCCATAACTTAGTTGTTGTGAGCAGTACAGTCAGATGGGCTGGGTGGGATCTCTGTTGTGTGGGATCTCTCTTGGATTCCCTGGGGGATAATTAGGTTATGCGATTGATACAAATGGTCCATTTTTACCTATCGGTCCTAGAAAGCAAGGGCAGCTGTTTAGGGTTGCAATCGGATACAAATGATGTGACTGACCGGTGGCAGATTGGAGAGGGAACAGGAGCTGTCAGCCCAGCTTCTTCTTGGGCTCTTGTGTGGCCTGCCTTCTTTCCACCTGTGTGGTATGATCTTAGGATCTATATCAGCAACACAGTCAAGAGAATTTTTTATGCCCCCCCCTCCAAGTCAGAAAGCCAGCACAGGATCACAGAAAGACAACGCATTATTAACGTCCCAAGGCTTTGTTGTTTGCTTAGGGAAAAGGGGTTGTAGTTTCCATGATCCACCGAAGGGGAAGGGAAATCCTAGTTTGTGTGGCCTGCACTGAGGGAATAAGCCAGAGCAGAGGGAAAGTGACAGGAAACAGGCAGAGAGAACCTGATTCTCATGTGAGGTCTCTAAAAGAAGCGCTATTGTTAACTTTCTTAATTTTGTTTAATGGGTTTTCTTGTGAAACTTTATTTTCTTTAAGATACTTTTAAAAAATTATGTATCGGCTGAGTGGTGGGATTCACCTTTAATTCGAGTACTCACGAGGGAGAGACAGAGGCAGGCAGATCTCTGTGAATTTGAGGACAGCCTGATCTACATAGTTAATTCTAGGTCAGCCAGGACTACTCAGTGAGACTCTGTCTCAAAAAATTATCTATCTATCTATCTATCTATCTATCTATCTATCTATCTATCTATCTATCTATCTATTTATCTATCTATCCTTCTATCATCTATTTATCTTCTATCATATCTATTTATCTATCATTTGTCTATATCTACCTATTTGTGTGTGTGAGAGAGAAAGTGAGAGAAAGAGGGAGGGAGGGAAGGAGGGAGAGAGAGAGAGAGAGAGAGGCTTCCTGATGTAGCTCACTGTATTCATTTACTTGTTTTTCAAAACCAGGGATCAAACTCAGGTTCTTACATTATCAAGAATTTGTTTTTATCATGGCTCATCTCAGCATGATTTGTTGATGGATTCAATGTTTTGTGTGACAGAGGAGGTAAGCATAGCCCTATAGACTGAGCCTGGATGAGGTGGCCACCAGTGAGCATGAGGAGGGGCAGGCTAGGAGCACAGCAGTGAAGTGTGCCCCAGTGGCATAGCAGGAGTGATATCTGAATGCATTAACTTTAGGAGTTCTTTGACATTGCAGTGGAGAAACTAAGTCATGAGTGTGGGTGTCTGGGATTTAGGAGAGAAGCTAAGCAGGAGGTATCAGCCATACCGTCAAGAGATGGGACATCACTGACTGCCTGAATCACAACAAGCCAGTATTGCCAGGCTCAAGCAGAGGCACCAGGGAAAGGCCAGAAAAGGAAAGCAAGACGGGACAGCAGGACACTGAGCTGCCAAGTGTCCCAGGGAAGGAAAGGACGGGAAGAGGTAAAAGATGCCTCATTTGCTTACTTCCCACCACTGAGATCTTCAGAAAAGCTGTCACGGCTTTGCACTGTGGAAATTTTGTTCGGAAGGAAGCTAGATGGTTGCCAACCATGAACTGCCCTGCCCATTCCTTTGTCAGTCTCCTCCAGGTCTTAGCCAGCATCTTCTGGATGCGCTCTATAGTTTAATGGCCTTCTCTATCCATGCTTGGTCATTTCTATATAGTAATCGGTCATTAAGAAACACTGAAGTGTGTGCCAGGCATGACGGCGTATACCGGTAATCCTGGTGGTCAGGAGGCAGAGGCAGCATGGGTACCTAGTGAGACTTTTGCTCAAAAGTCATAACCAGAGCCGGGTGGTGGTGGCGCACGCCTTTAATCCCAGCACTTGGGAGGCAGAGGCAGACGGATTTCTGAGTTCGAGGCCAGCCTGGTGTAAAGAGTGAGTTCCAGGACAGCCAGGGCTACACAGAGAAACCCTGTCTCGAAAAAACCAAAAAAGAAAAGATCATAACCAGACTATCACAAAAGGAGATTTAAATATAATATCTATATGTGTTAGGCACTGAAAAGGAGGAGTGGATGGGTAAAAACCTTTCCTACCAAGTTCTTCAGATATCAGTATTAGGTTACCTCGTGATGAAACAAACAAGCAAGCAAACAAACAAACAGGCAATGCCATTATTCTAAGCACTTGGGAAGCAGGTGGAACTCTGTGAGTTCAAGGCCAGCCTGATCTATAAAGCCAGTTCCAGGACAGCTAGGGCACAGAGAAACCCTGTCTAGAAGAACAAAGCAAGCAAGCAAGCAAGCAAGCAGGCAAGCAAATAAACCCCAACCAACCAACCAACCAACCAAACACACAAACAAAAAACCCAAATTATAAATCTGTGTGCTTCCCTTGCTTTTAATAAAATTAAAATTTGCAGGCAACTACTAGTGCCAAGCAAGTGAGCTAGGGTTTGGAGGTGTCTCTGTTCCTGAGGAATAGATATGCTCTGAGCGCCGTGTAGGATTAGGGTAAAGGCCGTAACCCCGAGAAGCCAGTCTGTCTGCCCTGACAGGCTGGCTTGGTGTCGTGCCCTGCCCAAAGTGGGATGAGGCAACCTGGGGGCTGTCTTTGGGGGAATCTGAGGGGACTGAGATGAGGAATGACCACGGCTTCTGGAAAGACATGTTCTATCTCAGCAGCAGAGGCACAGTTCTGTCCTCTACTGTGGGTCGCCCTTCACGGTCTCTCCGGGGCCAGTGTGGGTGAACATCACTCGCCCGGAGGATGCCCAGACACAGTAGAGGTGACGCTTCCATTTGCACACACCAGGAATGCAGAATACAGTTCCAGGAGTGGTTGCCTAGTTACAAGGCTGTGGCCAGCCTCTGCCTGAAGCCATTGGTCTTCTGTCACCAGGTCCTGGAGACTTCACCAGCTCCGGCCTTCTCTCCACTCCAGTCTCTCATCATTTCTATTTGCATTCACTGTCGGGCTGGCTGTGGAATCAGGAACACCATTTAAATGTAATATAACATTTTTAACAAGACTGTGGGGCATTGAGCAGTGCTGGCTTTGTGTTTCAGTTTTACTATTAAGGAAGAAAGGGATCATTGACAGTGTTTTTGTCTGACAATAACTCATTAGCTGCTGTCACCAGCAAAAATTTTAATGGATTGTAGCTTTGTGAGCCATATGTGTTATTCCTTCCTTTCTTACCCCCAGGGCCATTTAGGATGAAGGATTCTCAGGAAATGGACAACATATTGTCAAATTTAAAAGCATATGGAACCAAGCAGCACCCTAGCGAAGACTCAAGGCTTTGTAATCCAACATTTATAAGCAATCAAAGTTCACCAAGGTTTAAAAAACATGCCACAGCTGTGAATCAAATTAGTGCCTTGACCTACCCAATTAGACAAAGAAAACATCAATATCATAATTAGGCGGCCAGTTATTTTTCTCAGAACTAATGTAATTAGTGATTATACTTTAAAATCAGACGAACACTGTATTTTCAATCAAGAAAATGCCCTTTGCTAAAAGATGTAACTTCCTGGGGGAGAGTAACTTTTGGTTTGATTAGGGAACTGACCAGAGGAATTGCTTTCTGGTATCTCAGCGCAACTCCCCTTTCATTTCTGATCAATCTCACTCCTTTGTTATAAGAATTGACTGCCCACAGATTTAATTCATTGCTTTTGTCAGTTTGGATTGAAGAACAGAGAGAGCTTCAAGGCTTCAAGCAGGCCATGCTGAATAATTTATAAGTTGCAGATGTAACCCAAATCAAAGTATGAGTACCAGAGAATCCTTTCTGGGGAAGTTCTTTATCCTTATCTGGTGGGGACGATGTTTCAGACCAGGGGTAGGAGCTTCCATTGTGATAGACAAGTGCTCCCTTCTTGTCTCTGGTTTCCTAGTCTTAAGCTTTTCTGTCTCCTCCTCCTCATCGCTCAGTCTCCAAGTATGGAGGTCACTTAAGACGCATGGACTTGCCAGTGGACTCCAGAACTCAAGCGGAAGTTGTTACCTGTCAACTGAGAGGAAATTCCAGAATCTTATTGTGTGGAAGGAGGGCAACCATCAAAATTCTTTCATTCCCAAAGTAGCCATTGGGAGGCCCTTTTCCTTAAAATTTCCAAGACCACAATTAGAAAAATGTTTTGCTATGAAAAAAACAGAAGTTTGCTCACACATGTGAGTCTCGGGTCCGTTTTTATGACTGTCATGATGTGCTTATAGACATAACGAGCTGACCTGCTTATCTTCCCTTCAAATTGACATTTTTTTTTTTTTTTTTTTTGGCAGCAGCCTGTGACATCCATCTCTATTATTCACCCTTGGGATTTAAGAGTCATTTTGTGCTATATTGTTCTTGATGATGCACAGGTAACCTAAAACTAAAAGACTTTTTTTTTTTCAGCTTTTGAAAAGTATGTGTAAAGTACAGCAGGGCTTGAGGCAGCACTCTACCTGAAGGGTCTCAGATCTCGTATTAGCAGGGTTAAGGCCTTATCAATACAGTTTGAAGATGATTCAAAATAGTTTTCATTATCCTTCCAGACAGTACTGTGTGTGTGTGTGTGTGTGTGTGTGTGTGTGTGTGTGTTTCTAGACAGGGTTTCTCAACGTAGCCCTGGTTGTCCCGGAACTCACAATGTAGATTAGGTTGGTCTCGAACTCACAGAGAACTTCTGCCTCTGCCTATTAAGTGCTGAAATCGAAAGTGTGTGTCACCCTGCCTGGACCCATTTTTTTTTTTTTTTTTTTTAAAGAAATTTAATTTATTTTTAATTATGTGCATGTGTGTGTGCATCTATGTGAGGGGGGTATGCTCTAGTTTCCTTTCTGTTGTTGCAATAAAATATCCTCACAAAGAACAATTTATGGGAGAAAGGGCTTGTTTGACTCACAATTCCAGGTCACAGTTAATTGCTGTAGGGGAGTCAAGGCAGTGCCCCAAGCAGCTAGTTACAGCCCATCCACCATCAAGAGCAGAGAGAAATAAATGTGTGCAGACTTGTTTGCTTGTTGTCAACTAGCTTTTCCCCTTTTATACTGTTCGGGGCTCTTTGCTTAGGGAATGATGCTGCCCACAGTGGACTAGTTCTTCCTACATCAAGTAACAATCCAGAAATCACCTGATGACATGGCCAAGGCCAACCAGAATGAGAAGATTCTTCATTAAGACTTTTTCTTTCCAGATGATTCTAGGTTGTCAAGGGGACAGTTAAAACTAGCCAACACAATTAATTTTCATTACATTTCTCTCTCTCTCTCTCTCTCTCTCTCTCTCTCTCTCTCTCTCTCTGTATGTGTATGTGTGCCACTGGGTATGTATGAGGTTCAGAGGACAACTTTTAGGAGCCATCCCTTTACCAACTTTTAGGAGCCATCCCTTTACATGTGGGTCTTGGGAAACAAATTTAGGTTGTCACCCTTGACCCCAGACACCTTTACCCACTGAACAACTTTACTCGCCCCAATAAAAGACTTCTGAATGGGCAACAGTAAAATACTACTTCAGAATCAAGTAAAAGGAATCTGGAGTATTTCGGGCCACCACACTTGTCCGTGCTACATTGTGTGGCTTAACTTCAGTCTTGGTTCTGAGCACACAGCATGCACACTTTATACCGAGCACTCAATTACACCATACAATACAGGCAGTTTTGCTCACATCAGAGACCATTCTATGTAATAAATTAGACTGTTTTTATTGCGCATGCAAAGTTTTCTGCTCTTATAGAAACATAGTGGTTTAATTATGGAAGACAAAGAGTTGTGATATTCTCCCATCTCAGCATTCATGTTAGTATATATTTTTGGGCTTTACCATGCTATTATGCTGGATTTTAACATTGACATTTGAGTTGTTGACATGAGTTTCATAAAAAAAATCATTAAATTAATTTTGGTCTGGGATGAGGCCAAGCTTCCCAACACTTTCTGAGATGGTCGGAAGTGTCGTTCTGTGATTTTGTTCTATTTATTTACACTGCAGAGTTTGTTTTCAGCATAGTGGATTAAGTCAAGTATCTGTCAACTCTGAGAAATGCGGAAGAAGCTGTACGCCTGACAGTATCAAGTATTCAGCCACGATTTAGTTCTTTATGGATGAATAACTGAAACATCCATCTCATTAGTATGGAAATTTGCTTTAATTTTGCAGTAGTGGTAAAGTTATATGTACTCCAAGTAATTGCTTTAAAGTAACTTTGTTTATAATTGATTATCAGTAACTGTTGGTTTGTATGCCTATTCTAGTTCCTCTGTATAAAAGGACCACATAAAATTATCACTAAGGCTGAACATTGTCTATTAGAAAATTGACAATTAATTGTTTATTAGAAATCCAGGGCCACATAAAATTATCACTAAGGCTGAACATTGTCTATTAGGAAATTAAGCAAACCTACATTTTCTAGAGATATTATTTTTTGAGACAGGGTTTCATTGATTAGCTCTAGTTGGCCTATAGCATTATGTAGATTGTATAGAGGTTAGCCTTGAACTCACAGAGATCTACCTGCCTTTGATTTCTTAGAGATTTGACTATCTTTGGCCTGTTTTTCACTGGCCCATGCTACATTTCAAGGCTATAAAACATCCCCTTTCTTACTTCCAAGTTTTGGACAATTTTTCATATTAATTCAAAATTATATTTATCTCAAAATGCCATTACATTTTTTTAGACTCTATTCTTCAATCTGTAGAGTATCCAAGAGTTAATATCTTTGAAGTTTTTTCTTAGCTCTCTTTTATTGCAATGTAAATGCACCTCACTTGTGAAATTAGCATTTGTAAGCTGTAATGTTCCTTCCTCAACATGAAGCTTATTATTCAAAGACACTGGCCTCCTCATCTTTGCAATAATTAATTCTTTACATGCTTTCTTTTATCTTCTTACCTTTCAGTAGTTTTTTTTTTCTCTTTTGTCCACAGTTCTTGAAGGTGTGAAGTCCTTCAAGAAATGATATAATATTATTTTCTGATGAGCTTAACAAATGCCCAGTGCACATGGCACCTATACAGACACAACATGCCCTTCCCTGCCACAGGACACTTTTAACTAATATGTCAAAGCACGAAACATCACAATTTGCCAAGTATTATATTTTCCTTATGTTGTTTACTCACTAATAATTTATTTAATGTTGTATTTATTTAACTGCACATTCATTAAAATGTTTACTATGATATAACATATGAAATGCATAACATTTCCTTATTCTTTTACTTGTTTTTAGGTATGCAGCTAGGTGATGTTAGCTATTTGTGTTTCTGTATAGCCAGTCTCTAGAAATTATTCATCTTCCAAAACTGAAAATCTACCGCATGCAATAAATCCATGCTTCCTCTTCACTAGCCCACAGGAAGCATGATTCTACTGTCCGCTTCTGCGAGTGATTCCTTCATGTTCATCAGAGGACTGGGACCGGATGGGACTTCCCTTCTTGCAACTGACTCATTAGCATGATTTCTGCTCATGTAATAACTTGTGTCAAAATTTCTTTTCTTTTTATAATTGAGTAATATTCCATTGCATATAAAGGTTACATTTTGTTGAGCCATTCAGATTTCAGTGAATACTTCTTGCTTTCTGTTTTTGGCTATTGTGGTGTGTGTGTGTGTGTGTTGAGAGAGAGAAAGAGAGAGAGAGAGAGAGAGAGAGGAGTGTGTGTGGTGTGTTTGTGTGTGCTATGTGTGTGTTTGTGTGTGTGCTATGCATGTGTTTGTATGTGTGTGCTGTGTGTGTGTATGTATGTGTGTGAGAGAGTTTGTGTGTGTGTGTGTGGTGTGCATATTTGTCTGTGTATGTGGTGTGTTTTGTTTGTCTGTGTATGTGTGCTTCTCTCTCTCTCCCTCTACCCCCCCCTCTGTGTTTGTGTGTGTTTGTCTGTGTATGTGGTGCATGTGTGTGTGTGACTTTGTGTGTATGGTGTGCATGTGTGTGTGTGTCTGTGTATGTGGTGTGTGTGTGTTTGTCTGTGTATGTGTGCCTCTCTCTCTTTCTCTTTCTCTCTCTTTCTGTGTTTGTGTGTGTTTGTGGTATGTGTGAGAGAGTTTGTGTGTGTCTGTGTATGTGGTGTGTGTGTGTTTGTGTATGTGCTCCTCTCTCCCTCTCCCTCTCCCTCTCCCTCTCCTTCTCCGTCTCCCCCTCCCCCTCCCCCTCCCCCCCCCCCCCCCGTGTTGTTGAGAACGGAACCTAGGACTTTGTGCCTGTTAAGCAAGTCCACTTCTACTAAATATACTACAGCCCGGTAGTGACGTTATGAGTCCGAGTTTGCAGATGCTCTTTGATAATTCTGTTTTCATTTTGTTGTTGTTGTTTTTCATTTAGGGAGCATGGTTTTACATATCCCAGCCTAGCCTCAAACTTGCTATATAGCTGAGACTGACCCAGAAAGTGTGATCTGCCTTTGTCACCCAAGTGCCAGGATTACAGGTAAGCACCGCCTTGCACAGCTTGTTTTTGATTCTTTTTGGATACTTTCCTAGAAGTGGAACTGGTCGATCTTAGGACAGCTCTAATTTTTTTTGAGAACTCATTATATTGCAGAATGCACATGGCTGCCGTAACAGCTATATATTTACAGTTCTGTCAAGAGAACACACACATCCCAGTATCTCCACTCACACTCATTATTTTCTGCTGCTCTTCTGCGTGCATTGTATGTATGTGTGTGTGTGTGTGTGTGTGTGTGTGTGTGTGTGTGTGTGTGTGTGTGTGTGTAGCCCAGAGGACAACCTCAGGTGTCATTCCTCAGGGACACATCTACCTTTCTTCCTGGAATCTGACATGTAATGTAGGCTGGCTGGCCAGTGAGCCCCAGGGATTCACTGTCTCTGCTTCCCCAGTGATGACACTATAGATATGAACCACTGCATCTGACCTTTCCTTTGTGTGGATGCTGGAGACCCAACTCAGGTCCTTATGATAGATTCCAAGGCAACAAGTTACTGCCTGAACCATCAGCAGAGCCCTAACTTCTATTATTCATCAGTTAGAGTTGAATTGAAACTTCCAATGACCTGGAATAAAGTAAAGTAAATCTCTGAAGCTTATGCCAGCCATTACACAACTGTTCATGCGTACTGCTATGCCGAGGCCTCACATGTTACCTCACTGCTGGTTCTCATTCCCTCTACAGGAATGCCTCACTTTTAATGTGAGACAGCAGCATCCTGTCCTTCAGTGACTGCTCTGTACTTCCTCCAATATAAACATGGCTCAAACACAGTACTGCATTTCCCTCCATGCCTTTGCTTCTTCGTTGATGTAGCACTAGAGTATGTCAAGAATAGCAGAGAGGGATATGAGAGAAAACCTATGGCTAGCGTAGGACAAATGGATGCAAAAGTCCTGCCTATCCATGCTTGCTTGTGTTTGTCTGCATTTGTGGAGACTGAGCTTGGGACACTGAGCTCTGCCCCCATCTTTTCTAAACACGGTTCAGTTTTGTTTGTTTGAGGCAGAGTCTTCTCACCAATATCAAGCTGGCCTGAACTCATTCTTTCTCCAGGCAGGCTTTGAACTTGAGATCTTCTTATGTTAACTCCTGGAGTAACATAATTGGGATTACAGGCCATGCCAACAGGCTCAGGTTTGCTTGCTCTTGTTACAGATAATGCATTTAAGAAAATGATTTCTTAAGATCTCAAGTTTATACTGAGCTGGTCATGTTTTCATGGTGTTGGCAGTCAACTGCTTGGTCCAAAGCCCAAACCTAATGACTTTATGCTTTAAGAATATGCTTTAGGGCTGGCGAGATGGCTCAGCGGTTAAGAGCACTGACTGCTCTTCCAGAGGTCCTGAGTTTAATTCCCAGCAACCACATGGTGGCTCACAATCATCCGTAATGAGATTGGATGCCCTCTTCTGGTGTGTCTGAAGACAGCTACAGTGTACTCATTAAATAAATAAATACATCTTTATTTATTTGTTTATTTTAAGAATATGCTTTAATAATAATTGAAGTCCACTGTTTTTTTCCCTTAGGAAAGTTAAAATCACGGAAGAAGACTCCCATAAATTTACAAGGGTGCAGACATATGTCTTTCTGAAGGAAAAAAATCAGTGATTTCTTCCAGGCTCACTCTGCACTAATCACTCATCAACCTGTGACTTAATTCTTTGTGTTCCTTAATCATATGGACATCAGTCTGTGGTCACTTGGCTTCTCTTAAAAGTTATTTTTGCCCAAGTCTTCTAGAATAGGTAACAATGGGGCAACATTTACTCAAATAAATGAAACATTTCTACCCCGAGATAACACCTTTGGAGGAAACAAATATGATTCTATTTGGTTTTTAAAAGCTGGACTAAAATAGATATGAAAGGTCACTTCTGCTTGTTACTGACAGTTGAATAGACTTCCACTCTAAAGCTTGAAGAAACGGTGGCTTAAAATGTCTGCTTGGTAAACAGGTATTTGATGCCACTCTGTTCCCTGAGATTTAGATGCTGAGAATTTCCTGAAAATTGCAGGAAATAAAATAGTGTGTGTGGTGAGGGGGGGCAGGGCCTGAGGGCAGCAGGTGAGGGGAGCAGGCAACCTGGGGAGGTGGGGGGGGGGCCCTCCAGGATGGACCAGAGACCGGGAGGTGAGGGACTCTCGGGACTCAAGGGGAGGGACCTTAGATGAAATGCACAACAGTGGGGAGAGGAAACGTGTAGAGCCCACCTCCAGCAGAAAGACAGGGCATCAAACAGAGGGATGGGGTTGCCATCCCACAGTCAAAAACTCTGATCCAAATTGTTCCCGTCTAAAAGAACTGCAGGGACAAAAATGGAGAAGAGCCTGAGGGAAAGGAGGTCCAGTGACAGGACCAAATTGGGACCCATCTCAAGGGGAGGCTCCAAGGTCTGACACTATTATTGATGTTATGGTGTGCTTACAGACAGGAGCCTAGCATGGCTGCCCTCTAAGAGGCCCAACAAGCAGCTGACCGAGACAGACACTTATATTCAACCAATGTACTGAAGTTGGGGACCCCTGTGGTTGAATTAGGGAAAGTCTGGAAGAAGTTGTGGAGGAGGGTGACCCCATAGGAAGACCAGCAGTCTCAACTAACCTGGACCCATGATTTCTCAAACACTGAGCCACCAACCAGGCTGGCCCGTGGCCCCTGACACATATACAGCAGAGGACTGCCTGATCTGGCCTCAGTGAGAGAAGATGCACCTAAACCTCGAGGGACTTGAGGCCCCAGGGAGTGGGGAGGCCTGGTGGGGTCGGGTGGGGGTGGGGTGGAGAAGGTGGGGGGAGGAGGAATGGGATGAGGAACTGTCAGAGGGCGAACCAGGAGGGGGATAATGACAGGACTGTAAAAAAAGATTAACCATAATTTAAAAAAATTATAAAAAATTAAATCCTTAGGGTACTTCAGACATATATACATATCAGACTGACCTCAACAGCCAAGAGAACAATAAAGAACAGAAGTTTATAAGAAAAAAAATAGTGATTTCCTAATAGATATTTATTATCCTTGTACCAGTTATGACAACAGCATTATTAAGTGTAGTTGTTGATATACGTCTTGATACCTGTAAGATATTATAGGATCAAATCATCTTCAACACAAAAATGTTCCCTTAAAAAGAATGGGCATGTCCAAAATGGACCCGAGAAGAAATAGAAAAGTCGAGTCGTCCTATGTGGGTTACTTTTCTTGAGATGTGAACAGATGTCTGTTAGCCTCAGACTGGGAAGTGAGAACAGATCAAACTAAGATTTCCATCAAAGTTCAATTTGGTGGACCAGTAAGTTTATGGGGCTTAGAGGAACATGGGTTGGGGCTTTCTTACGGACGCATGGCTGAGAGCTTTGCTGTGACCTATACAAGTTTGGAATTGATCTGACTTGGGTGATGGGGAAGACAAGCCAGACATATGTACAGAAAATCTGGGACTGGATGGAAGACTCATTAGCACCCTGGGGACTCAGCACATTTACTATGTCCTGCCAGATGAGGAGACAGGTTTGCTAATCTCACTAGGATGCCTCTGTAGGGAAGCAGTCTCAGGCTGCAGTCTCCCAAGAGGAAGTTTGTGGTGATAATTTCTGCACACAATTTCAACATCTTTACTTGACCAAGGGAAGGCCTTGCTATTCCCATGGGCCCTGAGGCAATGGGGTGTCTGACATGGCTGTGCTCATGCCAACAATGCACCTTTACTCAGGATTTCATCCTCTAGTCACAAGGCTTGCTTACTGGAGCTTGGGTAAGGGCTTTTGTATACAGGAGCATGGGTGTGAGCTTACTTACAGGAAACACCAAAAGAGTTACATCATTGAAAAGTTCCACTCATCATGTGTGGTGGTGTAAAGGACACTACATCCTGGAGTCTCACTTTTAGTTCACCTTCTGCCTCTCATAGACTGCAGTGCCTCTCAAGATCATGAATATTCCTGTCTACTGGGCTAAAGTCCCTGCTCCATGTGACTGATAGTCAAGTCAGGATCAGGGGATCACTTTATTTCAACACCCTACAACTATGGATATAGATGTGTAGAAACTATACACTAAAAACTATAAAACCTTTGAAAAGAAAATTTAAAAATATAGACAAAATGATATATTTGCCAATCACATTTGAAAATTTCACCACTGATAAGAAAATATTTCAAGAAATACCAATAGGAAAGAACTTTCTGTACAGACCTCAATGGCATAGGAAACAGCCTCAAGAATTGACAAGTGGGGCTACATGAAGCCTATATGTACCATGTGAAGTGTAACATGTTATCTAGGAGTTAACATACTGTTATTATTCCAAAGAAGGTTGGAATAAAAGAACTTGTGTTTGTCAATGCGAGATAGCAAGGGAAATCAAGGCAATATGGTAAATTGTAGGCAAGAAAATCAACACAGCTTATGAATTTATTGTAATTCAATAACTTCTGATATTATATAAAACCCAAAATGTGTCTATCTATATTTTTGGTGTAGCATGCCCTAAGCTTGATCCTCAGCATGCGTGCGCAAGCGCACACACACACACACACACACACACACACACACTCACACACACACACTCACACACACACACACTCACACACACACTCACACACTCACACACTCACACACACACACACTTGTTTAGCACACAGTATTCCAATCATAGCACAGAAAAAACATGCAGAGTAAGAAGCACATGAAAACACAAAGTTTACAATTGGTACTTGGGATTATTAACATGCAGTGACCAAGTAGCATGAACACAACCTGTACATAAGTAATCAGTAGTTGGAAAAGAAAGAGTTCAAAAGAGAAGATTTTTTTTTCTAGAATAAATGAATGATGACAAGTGTTGAAAGTTGTTCCAAATTGGCAAAAAACCAAACCAAATCAAATCAAACCAACCAACTAAACAGCCAACTAACCAACCAATCAACCAACCAACCCACCCACCAACCAGCCAGCCAACCAACCAACCAATCAACAAACCAACCAACCAACCAACCAGCCAGCCAACCAACCAACCAGCCAGGCAGGCAGCCAGCCAGCCCGCCCGCCCACCCACCCACCAATCAACCAACCAGTCAACCAGTCAGCCAACTGACCATCTAGCCAGCCAGCCAAAAGACTAAAGGTAAAGATCAGTAGTAGAATTAGTAGGACTCCTGCTGGTCTGGACAGAAGTTTTTGTTTTTTGGGTTTTTTTGATTTTTAAAATAGTTATTATTATTGTTACTATAAGGATAGTTAGATTGACATCTTGAAGTTTTACCCATGTTTTAGAATCAGCGCTTGAGCCTAGGAACCTTTAACCAAGGAGCACATGCCATCGTTCCTCAATAATGCAGAAGTGAGTAATAATAAAAATCAAGTAATATCTACTCAGTGTGGTTACATTGGGAAGAGGAAGAAATGAAAAGGACCAGTGACTCCCACCCCTACCCCAACATCCGCAAAGCTCATCTTAAGGGTCTTGATAGAAGGCTTATGTTTAAATAGAGGTTAAGAGGAACGCATAGCCAAGTAGTCCTGGTCAGTGTGTGGCTCTAATCATGACTGACATATCTGTTATTCCTTAGGCTTCCAGCTGCCATTATGTCCTGCAAGTTTCAGCACCATGTAAAGTCTTTTTCAAGGAGATAAGCTCCTCGTCTGGATCATCAGGCTCAGGACCTTTCCTTCTCTCTGCCTGAGATTCTTGGAGAATTCTCATTCCTTCAGGTCTGGTTAATTGACTCAAAAATGTTATAGACAAAGGACAGACACAAGTGTTTCCTCAGCGTATCTGTGCTCCTGTTACAAAGTGGTGGTACAAGGTGAAGAATTTGTTCTGTAAAATAGCAGATTAGATTACACAGGCTAATCTCTATGTAGGAGTTTGGAGTTTTGTTCTGAAGAGCTGCTTACAGATCCCAAAATGTAAGTACCAGGACTCAGCAGTCTTCACCAAGTGATGCAAGTTAGTATCTTTAGTAACAGGATAAACAAATACGATGTGTGTTCTCTGAATGAGATTAACTGTGACGATCCAACATGATTTATGTAGAATTTCTGCCAACTATGGATAATCTGGACTTAGTTATGAGTAAATAATCACACAAATGCAAATTGAATTGGCCTGTTCTTTAAAAACAAAAAACAAAACAGAAACCCATGTTATGAAAGAAAAAGGAAGGCCAAGTACTGCTTCAGATTACAGCACGCTAAACAGGTGAGTAAATGGAATAGGTGGTATTGAGCTGTATCTTGAATCCACAAGGGAAAAAGCCTATAAAAGATATTACTAAGAAAACTGATTAGATTTGGGTACGAGCTATGCATTAGATAATTGTCTTACAACGATGTCAGAGTTTCCAGAACCCTTATTTCTCTTCTGATTATGTGAGACAACACACTGTTCTCAAGAAGACCAAGTATTTGGGGATGATGGGTTATAAAGCTGCAATTTACTTTCAGTTAGTTGATTCAGTAAGATACACACAAATAATGCACACACACACACACACACACACACACACACACACACACACAATGTACATACATCCACTCAGATAAAGCAAGCCTCACAGAAGCTTAGCAACTCATTATTCTATTATTGCAGCTTTTCTGTCAATCAAATTTCTCTCTATAATTATCAAATATCCATAAACAGTTGGAGCTATACAATGCATTACTTAATTCCTAGCAAAAAAAAGTATCCTATACAGCATAGGGAGAAGAGCTCCGGATGTTAGCAACAGCACTGGTCTATGGCCATCAATGTAATTTGAAACTTAATTTTCAAGGTTAAAAGGAGAATCAGTAAAGGCATCACCTGTGACCTTCAATCTGCAAGTTAGATCACTACTGTTGCTGAGATTACCTTTTCTGTTAAAAATTGTCACAATGGCATTACACCAGGAGTTAACCAGAGTCAATTAGCATACATGGAGGTGAATCTAGCATGTGAGGTGCCAATGCTAGACATCACAGGGAACCTGAAAGTCAAGGTGATTGTGTATGCCCCAGTGTAGAAGCTTAGACAAAGCCACAGCATCTTAGAAACAGGGAACAATACAATAAAGGCACTTCAGAGAATGAGAAAGGCGACCCACCATGTTTCTTAGATAATAGAAGCTTAATGAACAGTGACAACCAAACAGCTACAGGAGTTATAAGAAAGTAATTTGTTTATTTTTAATTATTTAAAGTTTTTCATTACATATGACATGTGTCAGGGGACATGTGTGTGCTGTGATGCTCTAGGGGAGCTCAGAGAATGACTTTCAAGGTCAGTTTATTAACTCCAAAGATGGGATCAGGAAGACCATTGACCCAAATCATCATGGCCAAATTAATTTAAGCAAGCAATCAATTAAAGCAAGCTTTTAATTCATGTACAGAACCGCCTCCCTCTTAGGCAGGTCATTCTTGGATGGGAGAAAGACAAAGGTTTTATAGCTCAGGGGTAGTGGGTTTCCAAATGGGGGATTTTGTGAGCAAGAGAGGAGCAGTTACAGGGGCAGAACACAAGCATACCAAGTTAGTTATAGCGACCTCTTGAAACAAAGACATGGTTGCAAGGAGGTCACGACAACAGGTAGTCATAACAAGGTAGCCATAACAACCCTTTTGAAACAAAGGTAGGGTTTCATGATGGTTCGAAACAACTTTTTGAAGCAAAGACATGATTGCCACTCTTGGAACAGGCAGTACAGAACCTTTTTGTAGAGGTTACAGGTGTGCGTGGCTCAATCTTTGAGAAATGGAGGTTTAATCATAAGTAGGAATGAACCTAGTTTAACTTTACTATAAGATGGTTTTTAAGGCTAAGATGGAGACAAGCTGGTTCTTCAAGTTCTCTCCTTCCACCTTGTGGGACCTTGGGCTCAAACTTAGTCTTCAAGCTTGGAGGTAAATGCTCTTGCCTATGGAACCAACATACCACTACTATTTATTTATATTTAGATTGAGAAGGAATGCAGCTCTCTGAGCCCTTAGGCAGACATAGTCGATGAGGGTAATAGAAAAAAGTTCTGGAGAATTTTCACTTGGAAAACAACACAAAGGAAAAGGTTGCCCTGTTTTTACAGCCTGCCTTTGGCCTTTGGTGGGTTTCAAACACATGGCTATGAAGAATTTAATTACTTATGTCAATAAATAGTATCTTGGAATCTTCATCATTTGATCCTAAATCCAAAAGTATTTAAGAAGATATAAGAAAAGTTATTTATATAAGAAAAATATATACCTGTATGAGCATACGTATGTACTACTAGAGTTATTACATATGCTTACAGTGAACTAAGAGAAATGGCGAACTACATTATGGGTGATGTCAATGACTTCAACGATTCCTAATTTTAACCAAATAAAGAGAAGTGAAACATCTCTTCCACATGAGAAGCAAGAAAATACAAAAAACAAGTTTTGACGTGAATATTAAGACATCATTTTGCACTATTGGTGAATATTTTAACGGGTATACTTAAGTAGAGTCTTTTTGGGGCAGAAAAGCAAGACTTATTCCATTGAACAGTTCAATGAATACTCCAATTAATTAAAAAAAATAGTCAAGCAATGTTATTGGAAAACTTTAAAAATGTTTTGTAGTGGTTAAGGAGATGGCCCAGTCAGGAATGTGCCCGTTGCGTGAGTATGAGGACCTGAGTTTAGACAAAGCCACAACATCTTCTAAATGGACAACAACACAATGAAAACATTCCAAACAGTGAGAAACCATCCACATAAAAGCCAGGCAAGCAGCTACTCTACGAAGCTTGTACTGGGAGTAGAGACAGGAAGATTCCTGGTGCTTAATGACCAGCTATTCTAGATGATACGGTAATTTTCAGGTTCAGTGAGAGACCCTGTCTGAAAGAATGAAGTGGAAAGAAGTATAGGAAGACACATGACCCGGATCTCTGCCTCCCTGTACCATATCATCAAAAAAAAAAAAAAAAAAAAAAAAAAAAAAGCTTTATCATTTTGCATTTGTCCTTAGAAACAATGTTTCTCCATACCTCATTTTTATGAATAACATGTTGGAAAAGAAGTTGTTTAATTATGGTTACACTTGTCGGTGTTGAACGTGTGCCCACTCTACCTTGCGTCTTTTCTGCCACACACTCCAATGCAAGTGGCGTAGTAATCTGTGGAGCGCTTCAAACTTTTTCAAAAAGTTAAGTTCAATGCTAATGACCCCTTCACTCTAACATCTTGCTAAATCTTCCAGCCAGTTGACTAATGATGAAATTCATCTCTGTCTTTCTGACTGCTGTGTCCAGGAGAGCTTGAAAACCATGTGTTTTAAGTAGTGCCGTGCATATTTAACAGGCAAGAGGAAATCTGGCACCAAGGATAGCTGTCAATCAAACCAGCTTGTCCTGCTCTTCTATAACCAGAAAAACGCTGATCAAAATGAATGCGGCTGATAAAAATTAAACAGGGAATACATTTGAGATCTCCTTAGTATATCTTGTCATAGGTCATTGTGATGCAGTTTATGCTAAGAATGGCATTAGAATAGGAGATATTTCAATCATTAGATTTATGGGCAGAAGTGAATATTAATTAATGTTTCTAGAGTATATTTATTTTACCTCATTTTTCCTAGGCTAGCACATGAGATTAAGAGTGTTTGTTGATGTCATCCCAGCTGTTTAATATATAAATTAGTCTCCAGCCATTGTTATTAGGATCTGGGTCTGACTCGGTTTCAGCTCCTACTGGAGAAGATGAGGCTGTGAAGTAGTAATACCCGCCAAGCTATTGTTTTATCTTTCTTGCAGTATTGATAAATCAACATTCTGCCCTGGTTTTCATGCCCTTTGAGATCACGTCCTAGCCTCCGAGTCACAGGATGTGGGTTAGTAGAACAATGGTCACTATGCAGACTAAATTACTACCCTTCCTAATGCTATGCCTGGCCTCTCAAAATGAATTTGCATAGACTGTAAGGTGTGGGCAGAACCCAGGAGAACCTTAGGTAGTATCTTCTTGACCCAGCAATGCACAAACCTAGTAAACTTCTTAACTATGGGGTTGCTACTCATTGCTTTAGGGACACCAACAGTCCAGGAGCAGATTTCAGGAGGTTAGAAATGTTACTCACCTTCCTGAGCTGTGGTTGCCTAAACAGCATAGAGAAGAAGTGTGCTTGCATAACATGGAAAAATACTAGCAGATATCTCTAATGGTGGAGTTGATGTCAATCTTGGTCCTCCGTGCCTGCCTTAGAGTTGAGACAGTGCTGTTTTAGGTGTAACCTCCCAGAGCTCCCTCTCCTACACACGAGGAAAATCCTTTGTAAGTGTCCCTTCTTAGATTTAGAACATTAGATTTCCAAGCTAACACTTCCAGCTCTCTATCACAAAACAGTGGAGAAGGAACAGGATGACGTCTTTGAAAGACAAAGCACAAGGCTGTGAATGTGGGAAACTTTCTGGTCTTGAGAGAAAGATAGACTTCTAATTATAACCACGTTCATGACTGACTTGGTCTTCTGGGTCAGCCATCATAAATTTTACTTGCAGGAATTTTCTATTTCTTCCCCCTGCCTCGTGTTTCAACTCTGCAGCATGCATATTCACAGAATCAATTTTATCGGAACCTTTTAGATCCTAAAGCTGCATTTTCAGTGGTGAAGAATATATCTTAAAATTTCTATTTCGCTGCATTTTACATTCAAGAAAGTTGTAGCAGAAGATAGGATAAATTGAAAGTAAAAATAGAGGCAGGTGGCACTATGTTTTTCTATTCTATGCCTAGGGATCTAAGTTAGAGGCACATGCACCGAGCCAATTAAGTTAGAGTTTATTCGTGAGTCGACAAAATGTGAAAAGAGTCATCAGTCATGGTGTGGGCGAAAGGGAGGGACCAGGCAGTATCCACCAATAAGGAATTCCAAGACGGTTAAGCTGTATCCTTCGTTCTGTTTTTGAAAATATTTGGGTCAGTGTTTACAAAGTTAGCAATTCTTTCTTTATAGGCTGGGACTGGCTCATTTAAAATGTCTTATTGCATCTATTTATTTTCCTGTGCATATGTGTATGTGTGTGTGTGGGGTGGGCTGTCAGAGGATGACTTGAGGAAGTCAGTTCTCTCTTTCCATCCCATGGGTCCTGGGGATAGAGCTCAGGTCTTCGGCCTTGGTGGCAAGCACCTTTATGCTCTCTCTATTTGACTAGCCTCGGCTCTTAGATGTAGGAAAATCATTGATAGTTGTGACTATTGTTACAGCTGTGACTGAACTGAAGACTTCTGCTATCATTTCATTTTCTGAGTGTTTAGAATAAGACACTGAATTAATGTGTATTGTTACCATCTTCTAATACTTTATACATAGGTTATTTATAATTTGTATAAAATGTGTAATTATAAAATGGTATAGGCTCATTAAAAACAAAATCCAAACAATCTGGAAACGGTAAAATAGAAAACAAGAGTCTCTATTTTATGGGTATTTGTAATCCAGTATTGATTTTTTTTCATATGTTTGCCTACATAGTTAATGAATAACATCAAGGAAACTAAAACATGCTATAGTGACAAATGGAGCTAGTCAAACTTTAAGAAAAACATCAGAGAGATCACTTCATGGTCATATCCATCACCCAGTTCTTTTTGGTGACTGTGGAGTTTTCTTTTTAAAATATCACCACCACCACCATCATCATCACCATCACCATCACCATCATCACCATCACCATCACTAGCAAGATGTGTGTGTGTGTGTGTGATAGATGTGGAGGTCAGAGGACACCTTGGAGGAGTTGGTTCTCTCATACCATGTGGGTTCCGGAAAATCAAGCTTAGGTCTTCAGTCTTGGGAGCTACCACCTTGGCTTGCTGGGCCATCTCAGCAGACCTCATCTGGAGGTGTCCAGTATTCCAGGTATAATTATTCACACAAACAATTCTTTAACGAGGCTGTTCCCTTGTTCCACTTCCTTCCCGTTTTTTTTAAGTTACTTCCCTGACTGATTTTCTTAAGTTCCTGGACTCTTCCCAGTGAACCCTGAGTGTGATGGTGGGCCTGAATTTCCACAACTTGAAGTTGATTACACCTGAAACCCCACTGGCGACCTTCCCATTCCTGAGTTCTGGGACGCAGTTTTGAGCTGGTAGGAGGACAAAGGAGATTTGCTGGCTTTAGGACAGCTGAGTTTTGCTAACTTTGTTAACTTCTGAAATGCTTTTATGGCCAATCATTTATTCATCTAAGCCTCATGTGTATTGATGACAAAGCCAAGTTTTCTTATAACATTAAACTCTGGAAGGGGATACAAAGTTACATGAAATAGCAGGAACTAATGTCCCCGATTTTAACTGTGACATTTCATGCATGCACAGCTGTGTGTGCTGTCTATGTAAAATGCATGCTGTGAGATTAAATGAGCATGTATGTTCTCACTACCCAAGCTAGGAGATTTACAGTGCCGCCTGGATTGTGTCTCCTGACCTAGTTTCCAGCATACACTGTCGTTACACCGAGCTAATGATGTCTGTGGTTTTATTTACAGTTTTGTTTCTTAGGTATGCACTTGAAGACAATGTGTTTCTTTCCTATTTTTGAACTACATCTAAATGAAATCACACAGCGTGCATACTTCTTGTTCCTGATTTGGATTGTGAGATTCATTCTTGCTGGGGTTTGGAGACTGACACTGGATTGTGTTAGATCACACAGCTATGTATGCACTGTGGTTTGGTTAAACACCTGTGATGGCTACCTGCATTGCCATTGGGCTTCATTACCCAATGCAACAATGCTGAAATAAACATTTTTTTCTTGTCTTCTGTACAGATATGCAAGACTTTTAGTAGACAGTGACGTTCAAATGTGGTTTACCTTATATATATATATATATATATATATATATATATATATATATATATATATATATATATACATATATATGTGTGTGTGTGTATATATATATATATATATATACATACATAACTAGGTAAGCAGTAATGTCTGGATGATAGCCTTATATGTTCTCAGTCTAGCTCCCAAATAATTGGCACAAGGAGCTATTAAGTTTATTAACAAGCTTTAATCACTATGACTGGGCAGATATTCATCTATTCTAACCCCCTAGGCCATCTACTCCCCAGCCACAGGTCCGGTGTTATTTGAAGTCTGAGTCTCATCCTGCTTTGTTCTGCCCCACATGTGTCCTTACGGCAAAGCCACCGGTGACCTCCTTATCACGACTCCTTCTGCAGCCCCGCCTCAGGCCACATCTTCCTTTCCTTCCTCTCCCACTTCGGGACCCTTCCCTGGGGACAGAAGTCCTGCTTTCGCAGCCCAGTCATAGGCTGACCAGCTCTTTACTTACAGACCAGAGATAATTGGGGAGCATTCTTTACACAACATTGGTAGAGGAGATGGTTCAAGTAGCACAGCAATGCTAGCGTCCAGAGTGTAACCAGATCTCTGGGCACAGAAACCAGCAACAGAATTGCCACTGCACAAACCCATCCCCCAACATAACTGTGTAGCCAAATTGTACCCAAACTCACAATCACCTGTATCTGCTTTTCCAATGTTGGGGTCATTGGTGTTTTGCACCACATCTGGCTACAGAAAACTCTTTATTTTTATATATTAGTTGATACCCATACACATATGTATGGGTAAAATATTTTATACAAATAATCATACTTTTACAAATTGCATTGCATTGATACAATTCTTAAAGACTTATTCTTTATTTTCTGTGTATGTGTGTGTGCTTATATGTATGTATGCACACAATGTGTGTATAGTGCTTATGGAGACCAGAAAAGGGTGCCCGGTTCCCGGGAACTGGAGTTATAGATGGTTGTGAACTGCCCTGTAGTTACTAGTGACCAAATTTAGGCCCTCTGCAAGAGCAGCAAGTGCTCTTAATTACTGAGCTACCTCTGCAGTCCCATAGTCGAATATTTTAAATTGAATCTTTCAAAAATTATTTTTATCAAAATTTTTTCTAAAATACATCTTAATCATAGTCTTTCCCCTTCCCCAACTCCTTCCAGATCCTGTCTACCTCCTTATCCACCCAAGTTCATGTTCTTTCTTTTCCAAAAAAAAAAAAAAAAGACAAAGAAAGAAGAGAAAGAAAAAAGAAAAATCAAAACAGACAAACTAAAGCAAACCGATATGACAAGAAACATCAAGACAAAACAAAAAGCGCACAAAAATTCCTGGAGCCCGTTTTGTGTTGTCAACCGCTCCTGGGCCCCGACCCTGCCCTGAAATGTGGTTGACATAGTCACTGGCACTCAAGTGGAGAAAACTGCTTGTCCCTTTCTCAGCAGGCATCAATGGCAGCAGCTGTGTGAGGAGCAGGACTCTGTGTCCACTTTCCTGCCGTGTTGGGATTTTATTTGGTTTGAGCCTCTGCAGGTCTCCTGTATGATCGACAGTGTCTGTGAGTTCTCTGGAAGTCACCCACCAGGCCTGGCTCTTGTCATCCCTCTCCTCATCCACACTGATCCCCGAACCCTGAGGGGAGGAGTTTATTTAATTTTATTGAATTATGAACTAAGGATATCAGAACTCACCGTTGGAAGGATACCACTCTATCAAACCAGATGTGGGCCTATCGTGTGCACAGGGTTGATTTTATTACGTGAAAGCCCGCGCTGTTTTTCCGTGTTCTCTACCTGCCATCACGGGCCTCTGGCTTTTGTCACTAGCCAGGACTTGGTTTGACCAACCTTTAATTTTCGCCAGTTTGATGTGCGTGACCTCTGGTCTAGGGTATGTCTGTTTACATTACTTAAAGCTGAATGTCTTTTCCTGTACCACTGGCTTTTTGTACTTCTCTTTCTGACCTTTGTGGCTGTGACTCTTTTCTCATTATTGTCTTTTTTTTTTTTTTTTTTAATTTTTAAAAAATTTTTTTTTATTTAATACTTTATTTACATTTCAAATGTTTTCCCCTTTCCAGGTCTCCCCTTTGGAAACACTCTATCCCATCCCCCCTCCCCCTGCCTCTATGAGGGTGCTCTCCCTACCCCCCCACCCACTCCCCTCTTCCTTCCTAGGCATTCCCCTATACTGGGGCATCTAACACTCTCAGACCCAAGGGCCTCTCCTCCCACTGATGGCCAACAAGGCCCTCCTCTGCCACATATGTGGCCAGCACCATGGGTACCTCCATGTGCATTCTTTGGCTGGTGGTCCAGTCTCTGGGAGCACCATGGACCTGACCAGTTGACACTGCTGCTCCCTCCATGGGGTTGCAAACTCCCTCAGCTCCTTCAGTCCCTTCTCCAACTCCTCCATCTGGGACCTCACACTCAGTCCAATAGTTACTGTGAAGTGAAACTTGAGTATTCTGAACTTTTGGGCTTATATCCGCTTATCATTGAGTACATACCGTGTTCATTCTTTTGTGACTGAGTTACCTCGCTCAGGATATTTTCAAGTTCCATCCATTTGCCTGCGAATTTCATGAAGTCATTGTTTTTAATAGCTGAGTAGTATTCCATTGTGTAAATGTACCACATTTTCTGTATCCATTCCTCTGATGAGGGACATCTGGGTTGTTTCTAGCTTCTGGCTATTATAAATATGGCTGCTATGAACATAGTGGAGCATGGATACTTATTAGATGTTGGAGCATCTTCTGGGTATATGCCCAGGAGTGGTATAGCTGGGTCCTCAGGTAGTACTATGTCCAATTTTCTGAGGGTCCGCTAAATTGATTTCCAGAGTGGTTGTACCAGCTTGCAATCCCATCATCAATGGAGGAGTGTTCCTCTTTCTCCACATCCTCGCCAGCATCTGCTGTCACCTGAACTCTTGATCTTAGTCATTCTGACTGATGTGAGGTCCAATCTCAGGGTTGTTTATATTTGCATTTCCTTGATGACTAAGGATGTTGAACATTTTTTAGGTGCTTCTCAGCCATTTGAGTTTCCTCAGTTGAGAATTCCCTGTTTAGCTCTTTTCCCCATTTTTGATAGGGTTATTTGGTTCTCTGGAGTCTAACTTCTTGAGTTCCTTGTATATATTGGATATTAGCCCTCTATCTGACGAAGGATTGGTAAAGATCTGTTGGTTGCCATTTTGTCCTATTGACAGTGTCCTTTGCCTTACAGAAGCTTTGCAATTTTGTGAGGTCCCATTTGTGGATTATTTATCTTAGAACATAAGCCCTTGGTGTTCTGTTCAGGAACTTTCCCCCTGTGCCCATGTGTTCAAGAGTTTTCCCCACTTTCTCTTCTATTAGATTCAGTGTATCTGGTTTTATGTGGAGATCCTTGATCCACTTGGATTTGAGCTTTGTACAAGGAGATAGGAATGGACCAATTTGCATTCTTCTACATGTTGACCTCCAGTTGAGCCAGCACCATTTGTTGAAAATACTGTCTTGTTTCCACTGAATGGTTTTAGCTCCTTTGTCAAAGATCAAGTGACCATAGGTGTGTGGGTTCATTTCTCGGTCTTCAATTCTATTCCATTGATCTACCTGCCTGTCGCTGTACCAATACCATGCAGTTTTTATCACTACTGCTCTGTAGTAAAGCTTGAGGTCAGGGATGCTGATTTCCCCAGAAGTTCTTTTATTGTTGAGAATAGTTTTTGTTATCCTGGGTTTTTTGTTATTCCAAATGAATTTGAGGATTGCTCTTTCTAAGTCTATGAAGAACTGAGTTGGAATTGATGGGGATTGCATTGAAACTGTAAATTGCTTTTGGCAAGATGGCCATTTTTACTGTATTAATCCTGACAATCCATGAGCATGGGAGATCTTTCCATCTTCTGAGGTCTTCTTCAATTTCTTTCTTCAGAGACTTGAAGTTCTTGTCATACAGATCTTTCACTTGTTTGGTTAGAGTCACACCAAGATACTTTATATTGTTTGTGACAATTGTGAAGGGTATTATCTCCCTAATTTCTTTCTCAGCCTGTTTATCCTTTGAGTATAGGAAGGCTTCTGAGTTTGAGTTAATTTTATATCTGGCCACTTTGCTGAAGTTGTTTATCAGCTGTAGCAGTTCTCTCGTGGAGTTTTTCGGTCACTTAAGTATATGATCATATCATCTGCAAATAGTGATATTTTGATTTCTTCCTTTCCAATTTGTATCCCTTTGACCTCCTTTTATTGTCTAATTGATCTAGCTAGAACTGCAAGTACTATATTGGATAGGGAGAGAGTGGACAGCCTTGTCTAGTCCTGATTTTAGTGGGAATGCTTCAAGTTTCTCCCCATTTAGTTTGATGTTGGCTACTGGTTTGCTGTATATTGCTTTTACTATGTTTAGGTATGGGCCTTGAATTCCTGATCTTTCCAAGACTTTTATCATGAAGGGATGTTGAATTTTGTCAAATGCTTTTTCAGCATCTAAGGAAATGACCATGTGGCTTTTTTCTTTGAGTTTGTTTATGGAGTGGATTACATTGATGAATTTCCGGGTATTGAACCATCCCTGCATCCCTGGGATGAAGCCTACTTGTTCATGATGAATGATCATTTTGATGTGTTCTTGGATTCGGTTTGCAAGAATTTTATTGAGTATTTTTGCATCGATATTCATAAGGGAAATTGGTCTGTAGTTTTCTTTCTTTGTTGGGTCTTTGTGAGGTTTTGGTGTCAGTGTAACTGTGGCCTCATAG
>CM052709.1:62528856-62580020 GCA_028551405.1 Uromys caudimaculatus | reverse complement strand
ATTTTCTCCCGGAGCTGCTTGTCTATGGAATCCTAGTGTCCCAGGCAGAAGTTTCCTGCCACAGCTGCCCGCTTTTGGGATCCAGGGGGGTCTCTAGGCCCGCCTACCTCGGTCCCTGTGTCTCGCGGGTTCGGGGCAGTACCTGGTGAGCTGTGGGGCGTGTCTTTGGCCCTCTCCTGGGTCTTGCGATCTCCTGAGAGGGATCTTTGTCCCGGCGCTGATTAGCTGTGGGGCCCTGTGGCCCAAGCTGAGGTTTCCGGCCGTCGCCGGAAGCTGCTCTCTCTTGTATTTCTTTAAGGGAGTTATTTATTTCCTTCTTAAAGTTTTCTATCATCATCATGAGAAGTGATTTTAAATCTGAGTCTTCCTTTTCTGGTGTGTTGGGGTATCCAGGGCTCGCTGTGGTGGGGTAACTGGGTTCTGATGATGCCAAGTTGCCTTGGTTTCTGTTCCTTATATTCTTGCCCTTGCCTTTCTCCATCTGGTTCTCTCTGGTGTTAGCTGGTCTTGCTCTCTCTGACTGTGGCTTGTCCCTCCTGTAAGCCTTTTAGTTAGTACTACTTGGAGACCAGCTCTCTCTGAGAGGAATTTGGGTTTTGAGAGGTGTGGTACAGGGTCAGCTCTGGGGTGCAGACAGAAACCAGAAGGATGTTGTCCCCAGCTGTTCCTTGGTTTCTGTGTCCTGATGGCTCTGTGAGGTTCCCTCTTGATTGAGGAATTTGAACAGAAGTGGTAGTCTTCCTGTGCTCAAAGGTGTGTGGGCACTTCTGGGAGACCAACTCTCTCCTGGCACTGAGTATGGCGCCCCGTGTCACAGGATCAGTTCCCTGGCCTCAGAAGGAAACCAGAAGTCCACTCCTCAGTCCCTGTGTCCTGAGGGTTTTGGAAGGGTCTCTCTGAGCAGAGGTGCTGACCTTACCCCTGATCATAGGCTTGTCCACACTCCTGGGAGGGTAGCTCTTTCCCTGTGCTATTTGGGTATGGAGCCGTGTGGCACTGACCTCAGGTGTAAACAGGAAGGCTCCTGTCCCAGTATTTTGCAGATTCTGGGCAGGTCCCACTGAGCAGTGGCGCCCATCTTACCTCCACTCACCAGCTTGTCCACGCTAATGGAAGGGTAGCTCTTTTTCTTTTCACTCATTGTTATACTTAACATATTCTGGATACCAGGCCTTCACATCTTGCTCAGTTCATATTCTGTTTTCACCTTTTTGAAATGGTATTATTTAGTGAACAAAAACTTCATATTTTGATGTAAATTAATTTTTAGTTTTCTTTAATGTTGATGACTTTTAAAAAGATTTATTTTTATTTTTGATCGTGTGTCTATGTGTGTGTCTCTGTAAGGTCTGCTGCAAGTGTTTGGGTGCTAGCAAAAGCCAGAAGAGTATGCCATGTCTGCTGGAGTCAGAGTTGCAGGTGGTAGGTGCTGGCGACTGACCTCTTGCCCTCTGGACCAGTAGTAAACACTCATAACCAGCAAGTCATCTCTCCAACCCCAAGGATGATGACTTACCTAGAAAATTCCTTTTTTTGAGGTCATGAAGCTATTTTCATAAGATCTCTGAAAAATCTGAATATTTTGCCTTATAAATCTGTAGTCAACTACTGTTATTACAATAATCTAATTTAATTTAGTTTTTGTCCTAGGCTGTCCTTGAACTTGCTATGTAGCCGCAGATCACTTTGAACTCCTGATTCCCCTGCATCTACCTCCAAAGTCCAAGGATTACATGTATGTGCTGCTATTTGAAGTTTGGGCAATACCAGGGATGGGATCTGGAGCCTCATGTGTATTAGGTAAGCTCTCTATGATCTGAGCTTTACCTCTAGTCCCTCTGTTTTCATATGATTTGAGGGAAAAGATAAAGTTGATTTTTTTCAACATGAGTATAGTCAATCATTTCAGGATCATTTCCTGTATAGCCTCTGGTCCACTTCTCCAGGGCTAATCTTGTTGTAGAATTGGTATCAGCATGTTTCTTGGTGCTGTCTCCACAGTCTGTCTATCCCTGAGTTAATACAGACTGTCTTAATTACACAGCTTTACAATAACCCTTGAAACTGGTAGGGAAACTTTCTTCAACTCACTTTGCTTCAGTAATATCTTGGTCCTGGTCCTAAGTACTTCAATATCACGTTTTAGAATGAGTTTATTTTCTCAAAATAATTTTTGGAAATTTTAATCAAAGTTGCATCAATGAAAATCCTTGATCAATTTGTGAAGAGTGATTTATTTAGTATAGAAAGTTTCCTACCAAGAAAAGTGGTCTGCTCTTCCATTTTATTTAGGCTAATTTCAACCTGTCTTAATGTGTCCCATAACTTTTCTTAGAGACCTTTCCATCTTGTTGAATTTATTTATGATTCAATATATGTGCTGCTGATTTGTTATATATGTATAAAAATACAATATATTATAAAATATTTGTCTTCATGTGTACAACTTCTCTAGAGTTTCAGTTCTGGTATTCAATCAGTAACTCATTTGAGTTTTACAGACAATAGCATATCATCCATAAACAGGGACATTGTTTTTCATGTTTGACTTTCATTCTTTATTCATTTCCTTATTGTATAATCTTGGCAGAGATGGCAAATAGAATGTCAAATAAAGATGATGACAGTTCCGTTCTTGTTTCATCCCTGATTTAGAGGGAAAGCTCTCAATGATTTATCACCAAGAACTGTGTGTGCTCTTGGTTGAGTTTTGTTTTGTCTGAAGACACTGTTCTGTGGTGGAAAGTTTGAATCTCTGCAAACTCCCTTTTACCCAGCACGGTGGCCTGTGTGGCTGACTGTTGGACTTCTCTTGGATTTTCTTGGCTTTTACTGGTTTAGTCAGTGAAGATTATTGTCAGGAAAGGTCAGAGGGCTGAGAGAGGGAGAAAAATTGCAGTGTGAGATCTTTAGTCTTCGTCCCTCATTCACTGAGTATGTCCTTTTCAGCCAGTTGTATCCCTCCCCTCCCCCACTCTCTCTCTCTCTCTCTCTCTCTCTCGCTGTTCTTTCCCCTCATAACTTTTGGTTAGCCATTTTACCTTAATTCTACTATATTCAATGTTACACTTGGTGTATTTAAACTTCTTGAGGGTGCATTTGAGGCCCAGGTTACAATCAATTTCATATAATTATTACACCTGCTTAAAAAGTGTATTCCAGCCTGATGTGGTGGCACAGATCTGTAACCTAGTACTTGGTGAAGCTAAAGCAAGAGGACTGGAAATTGGAGGCCAACCTGGCTAAGACCTTGTCTGAAATACAAAGCAAAACAAGCAACAATAGCAGAACTAAACTAAAAATATTCTATTCTGCCATTGTGAGATGCAATGCTCACTATGTTGAAATAATTTCTGGATGATCTGCTTTGTGTGTGAGGCTTCTCTGGAGGTGATATGGACATATCAGGAAACAAAACGATCCCTTGGCTAGGGTGCAGCTCAGTGACAGAGTGTGTGCTTAGCCTGCATAAGGCTTGCAGTCAATCCTTGCTCCAAAAGAAGTAA
Source organism: Uromys caudimaculatus (assembly GCA_028551405.1). NCBI lineage: Eukaryota > Metazoa > Chordata > Mammalia > Rodentia > Muridae > Uromys > Uromys caudimaculatus. The sequence goes on along the minus strand of CM052709.1, from coordinate 62,576,514 downwards.
TCTGCCTTTGAGAATATGAGCGATATGAAAATATAGAATAAAGGAGGAAACCCTATCATACATGTGAGGGTAAGCAGAAAAAAAACCATAAAAGAGTTGAGGCAAGGCATACTGAGACCTGTGTAGATGTGACTAGTCAAAGATGGCTTCGCTGAAGCTAAGAGGGGAAGCCAGGTAGAGTCCTGACATCGAATGGCTGCAAGAGGGTGAGCAGGTAGAGCTGCACACTGAGCAGACAAATGTCGTTTCCTATTCTTTACCTTCAATCTGCTTATTTTAATTAGTTGTGAATTCGTGATATTCCTTCTACCTTGTCTAGGGCCATACCGCCCTGAAACACACCCCATCTCCCCCTTCTGCATATTAAAATCTTTTGGAAATTCCTAGAAGTTCCTTTAAAAGTTATCAACACTATTGGTATTGTCTCCATTAAACTGAAAACAAGTTTTGCTTCCCTAAAGAGACTATATTTTAGACACATGTTTTCTACACTCTGTAGAGCAGTTGTTCTCAACATGTGGGTCACTTCTTCCACAGGGATCACATATCAGATACTCTGAATATTAGATATTTACATTACAATTCATAACAGTAGAAAAATTATAGTTACGAAATAGTAAAGAAAAAATTCTGTGGGTAAGGTTGCAGCATTGAGAAGGTAGAGAATCACTGGTCTGAAGAGCTGTAAAGCAGCTACTCAAAGGTATACACCCACGTAAAACCAGTCATTCCCGGAAGTCTGCCAGACCACACCCTCAAAGGATACCCAGAGATCTCATTGGCTCATTTCCAGCTCATGTGAGTTTTACTTGGCAGAAAAGACAACAGGCACACAATGTGTTGCATGAACATTATGAAAGGGCACTGAAACGCTCATCTGAGCTGACCCGTCGGACACAGGGATGTGTAGATCCACATGGTAGTCTAGTTCAGGGCAATCTAGAAGTTGGGAAACACGGAGGAGGGCACTGGACAGCCTTCGAGGCGTGAACAGGACACGTGCACTCTCATCTGTACTTTAATGAGCAAGGTGATCACAGACACAGTTGCATTTGTTAGACACATACTCGACCGGATACTCTACTCCTTTCACTTTCACAAAGATGTTTTGGAATATAAAAGTATTCCCAAATTTCTACACTCACAGTAATCTTTACCAACCCAAGAGTAAATCCATTCCCTTTCCAAAGCCTAGTCTAGTACTTCCACAGTGAGATGCCAGCTGAAAGCAGAAGAATCTGTAGAAGCTCAGGTGCCAGCTAGCCTGCCCTGCACACACGAGCGGGCTCTCTCCCCTGGTCCAAGCCAAAAGCAAGTGCCATTCTTTAGCAAGACCTTTGAGGGGATGTTTGTTGAAAGTTGGCAACTACAAACTGATTATTTTTATAGGAAATTGAATTTCATTAACGTGCATGCGTGTGTGTTCGCGTGCACGTGCGTGTGTGTTCGCGTGCACGTGTGTGTGTGAGAGTGCGTGCGTGCGTGCGTGCAAGTGAACGTTAGATCAAGGTTAACCTTAGGAAGTTTGTATATTTTAGAACAAAAATTCATGAAATGTTTTATAGGGAAATTTTAAATGTGCAAACTTTTGAACCAACTTCCACTGATCTTATACACATTTCTCCACAATATTGGGGATAGAGATATTTGTCATTTTTAGTTAGCACATATTTTATACATTTGGCACATGGAAGTGGTGATTTACATTTATTGAACATTTATATGACAGTCATTTTATTAATTTAACTATGTTAATTAATATTATAACAATATTTAATGTAGGTATGGATCTATGCATTTTAAATACATTACCATCTTTGGTGATTGCAACATCTTGCATGTGAGTAGGGCTGATTCAAAGAACAGAACTAGCCTCAGAGATATAGGAGTCGAAATACAAAGTGCTTAGCCAAATTTAAATGATATCTGTCCAGAATCTACCTGCTTTTGTATTAGTCTTTCTTGAGTCTTGTACTCTGTAAACGCTGGGTGATTGAAAGACCCCTTCTAGAATATTTATAAATTATACGCAAATTGCGTGGTCTGCACTTGCTTTTAAGGGCGTATTGGGACTTCTCACTCTGAGTAGCTTGAGCCATCTTCTGCTGGCCCAGGAGCAGACATCGTGGTGTTCTGATCTGCGGGTGTGCGACAGTGATTCTGGAACATCTTGTTTGTTCACTTGCCCCCTGTAAGCACACTGATTTGATTCCATACACCCACTAAGGAGACACCGCCCACTCATCATCTCCCTCTTTTGTCACTGCTTTTGCAATCTCAGCAGAAGTCATTTTAAGTGAGGTGTTTTTTTTTTTTTAATTTTTTTTTTATTTTAAAGTATAGTAGGCTAAATGTCATTTTCTGATTGGATATCCTACTTCATCGTCGTCGTCGTTGTCATCATCATCATCATCATCATCATCATCAGTTTAGATTACCCTATCATTATTCTGAGATTCATCCCAAAGCAAAACTATGATAAAACCTCCTTTTCATGTTTAAAAGCAACCATTTTATTTTACTTTTTGTCCCTTACTTAGAGCTTCAAGTAGAATTAAGATCCTATTCTCACCTGCCAGGGAGGTGTGGGGACTTTCCCTATTTTGGCCATTATGATCTAAAGTTCTGTCTCTTATATTTAAGCAGCTTTAGGAAATAGTCACATGCTTCCTGTCACAGTCTTAGGCTGATGGTGCACATGTGGGTCAAAGCCAAGCGACAGAGAGAAATGGTTTCCTTGTAGGAGGTTAAATTGTGTTACTGTTTTTTTCTTCTTTTTCTTTTTCTTTTTTCTTTTCTTTTTTTTTTTTTTAGAAGAAAGTTAATGTATTTATTCTGTGATGAAATGTTTGCTGTGAGCAACTTGAGAGGAAGCCAACCATAGTATCTACTGGATCAACTCCTTAGCTGCCTCAGGAGTCCACCTATCCCTCTGCATGGCTTGAAAATTTCAAGCAGAGAATGGCTGCTTTAGCATTTGGTTGAGGACCATAGCTTTAGCTACAGCAAATGCAAGAAAAATAGCTCCTCTCTCCCAGGAAAGGTGTGGGCTTGAGTGGAGAGTGCTGGGGTTCCAGGTGTGGGGTTTCCAGCGGATTATGGGAGGGTTTTAAGATGAAAGCCATCTCCGAGGACAAGCGAGGCCACCTCCTTCCTTGCTAATCCATGTAAGTGCAGTCTGTCTTTAGTGTTCTTTTCCCTTTGTGCTGCCGGCAGCCTTTTTCCTTGCTAAGCCGCAGGGAACCCACGAGGCAGTTCTCAGAAGAGAAGGACAAGCCGTGGGGTCGATTGCTCAGCGGGCCGCAAGCATGCACGCCCTCTCGCCCTTTCGGAGCGCGCTGTGAGGATTGCAGAGCAGACTGAGGGGTCCTGGATTTCCAGCTGCATCCAGCTTTTCCTACATGCCTCCCCTCCAGTATAGTCTCAGCCACACTGTGCCAAGTGGCAGTCTCCAGCTTGCCTTCTCCTTTCAGCCTCAGAACAAACTCCCAGGACCTCCCAAACCCGGTCCTTATGAGACAACGCCCTCTAGCCTCTGTCCATACTGCCTCCCCCCCCCCCCCCCCGAAGACAATCCTTGCCTTTTTCAAAAGGCTGCTTCTCTGACCTTTAAGTGAACCAGTGAACCGTTTTTGATGAGTTTTATAGGTACCCACCTTCTTGCCATAGTCTACCTACATGATGGTTTATTTAAGTGATGTTTCTATTAAAGAGACTTTTAAAGATAACAATTTCCCAACTCCCAGCCTTGAGGATCTTTGATCTGGGGACTATTTAAACATGTCCTGTCTGCTTTCCCTATCTCTAACTGTATGATAGTCTGGGGGAGAAAACGCATCAGACACAGTCTTTCAGTGATTCACATGAAAGAGAATTTTATATATAAGATTGGCAGCCTGTTCTACTCATTACCTCATTGATTGCCAGGAAATGTGACTGGCCTGACTGGCCAGGCAGGTCCTCCTCCCTCCCCCCATTTCTCCCTGTTTGTCTTCCTGAAGGCTTTCCCTTGGAAAAGGAAGGAGAAATTCTCTAGCACAGAACCTAGAAATGAGTTACATGGAGTTCATGCAGAGTAGAATATCTATGTATGGATAAAGGGACTCTACCCCACTTTCTTGGAGACAAAGGAGACAAAGATTGCTCATAAAGGAGATGAAAGAAATGTCACTAAGCACCAAATGCCAATAATTGGATAAAAATAATATTTATCTTAATTCCTATAGTTTTGGTCCTTTCTACAATTTGCAAGTTTTAAGTCAGAAGTAAGGGAAAATGGGGAAAATGAATGTTAGAATGGAAATGACCATATCCAATGTGTTTGTCTGCCTTTTCTGATCCCGAAAATCTTCCTCTTTGTGTTCCCTCCCTATCTTGGTCATTAACAATGACCTTCGCTGTAAGCAGAGGGCACCCTGGGTCTCCTCTGCTTTTCTCCCACACTTGCAATGTGTTTCTCCCACTTGTCCAGTCCACCTCTCATGAGTCTGTATCACCAGCTCTCACAGATTCAGCCTAATCCTGCAGCATAATGGAAATCTATAGAGGAAGAAAAAAGAGACAGGAAATTGAAGGCTGAAGAGTTCAAGTTATTAGCCAAAGATCCCGGGCTTTCCGGTAAGCAAGGACAGAGAGAAGGCAATTATCATTTTATACCATTCTTCTACACGTTAACTTTTTAATCTAGACTTGCATTTGGCTGTCTGTTGATTTGTCTCTCTGCTTCAACCTGCCAGCCTCAGCCTCCGGGCAGACTTTGTCCAGGTCAGGATCGCACACTCCTGTTCTGGGTTCCAAAAGCAAATTACAGGAAATGGGCCATTTGGAAGATGAACTATGATGTTATAACTGTGATGGGGTAAGATGAAAAGTTTTCTTCTAAATAAATTGTTCAAAGAAAATTAGTTAGGCAGAAGTTAGGCAGGGTGACAACCATTTCCAGAATTCCAGGCCTTCAAATATGACGGTTTGTGATTTTGGTTGTGTAAGATATATCTATGACACACAGGGAAACAAAGGCTGGGGATCTGTGGGCAGGCTTGCTGCCCAGCCTGGCTCTATCCTTAGTGTGGGGCACAAACACATTCAGCAAGCTACAAACACAGTGAAGACCATGGTGTAAAAATTCAGTAAATAGCAAGACCAGCCTGGTCAGTTATTCTCAAAGCACCTATGTAGGAGAGCTTTCTCCAAACCAAACCAAACCAAACCAAACCAAACCAAACCAAACCAAACCAAACCAAACCAAACCAAACCAAACCAACTACTTAGACACTCACAACACACTGTGCCGGCTCTGTTATATATATGCTGGATACTGATTTCATTTCCAAAATTTCTCATATTTACATTTGTCCAACTAGAGTACAAGAAGGCACTGTGATTAAAAAGTAAAGATGCCTTTATTTTAAATGATATAAGAGAAAAAAATATTCTATATATTTGAAATTATGTTGTACAGGTAAAGCACGAAAGAATTGGTCCAGATAGCCTATTCATGTTAAATTTGCCTTGAAAGAGAAAAATTCCACTGAGGATTTTGGCACAAGCCTATAATCCTTCAACTCAGGTGGCTGAAGCTGGAGGATCACAAGTTCAAGGTCAGCTTGGTGTACATAGCAAGGCTCCATATCAAACCAAAAAAGAATAAATAAAATTAAAATTCCTGTTTAGAAAAGAAGATTATTAGATGCCTATATATGTGTGTGTGTGTGTGTGTGTGTGTGTGTGTGTGTGTATGCAAACACAGGCACACACACAGTGGGATGGGAGGGAGGAAGAGAGGGAGGGAGGGAGGGTAGGTGGGGAGAGAGGGCTAGGAGAGGAGCAGTAGGCTAAAGAAAACAGAAAAGCAGGAAGGGAGGACGCTGTGTCAGTGAGGATGGTGTGTCAGTGACTCTTGGTAGCATATTGATTGCTCAGGTTCATTTGGTTTGGCTGATGTGATAGCCTAGGAGTGTGTCCACTTGTCCCCCGGTGCTCCAGGGTCTCCTTTGCAAAGCTGTGCACTTGGTGGGAGGAGGTGGTCCTTTGTGCAGAGAGGAGGACCATTCTTCAGGGTAGGCAAGTAGCTGTGCTCTCTGAGAGAACCTCACACAGGCCTTCAAGGGAATACACACAAAGGAAGCCTGGACAATCAGCTGTATCCAGTAGCCTCTGCTTATCTGTAATTTCCATGGTTTTAGTTACTCACAGTCAAGCATGGCTTGAAAAATGTATACAGAAATTTCTAGAAACCAACAACTCATGCATTTCAAATAACATTTGCTATCTAATCTTCCCATAATTCTGTTTTATTATACATATATATTTATTATTACACATATATATGTATATATATGTGTGTGTGTGTGTGTGTGTGTGTGTGTGTGTGTGTGTGTGTGTGTGAGGAAACGGTATGCATGATTTGGAACTATCTGCTAACTATCCCAGGACAGATTTCTGTCCTCCCCTGTTCCCTCAAGAGGCAGAAGCACTTTCATTTGGTCGACTGCTTCTTTTGAAGGTGGCAGGGGTTGGATTTGTCCAAATGTTTTTGTGTGAAAGCTTCCAGAATCAAATTATCTCTGTCTCCCTCCTTCAGATTTGTTTGCTATATATTAGCTCATGGTATTTTTGTAGCCATGTACTGATTATATGTAAAATATAATAATCGAACTTGGTAGCACCTGCCATCCCAGCAATCTCTAGTATACTTTATTGTTCATCAGTTAAGTATGATTTGCCTCTTCATTTGAAGAAGCCGGAAGTGAAATGATTTGCATGCAAGGTTACTTTTTCCAATGTGTAATTTAGGCCTGGTATCTCTAGAATTAAAGAAGTTATTTTTAAAAGATTTAGAAGTCCTGTTATAAAAATTCAGGCACTGAAAAATATTCCTAGGCTAATAAAGACTCTGAGACATGGCAGACCATCCAAGAATTTTTCTATCCTGGCAATTTGACATACACAGATCCTATATGAACTTTCAAATTAGCTTTAAGGCTTTGAATAGGACTAGCCAACCAACAACAATCAAGCTAGCCACAAGAAATTGTGTGTGTGTGTGTGTGTGAGAGAGAGAGAGAGAGAAAGAGAGAGAGTTTGTAAGTAAAACTGCTCTCGTGAGAAAAGACCAGGAAGGATGGTTGGTTAGAAAGAGTGTGGGGATCTGTTGTTACTTTAAACCTCAGAAGAAAGAAGGAATCTGCATTTCATCCAAAGCAAAGTGCTAGTTACACAATCATTCCTACCAAACTCAGAGGGCATTGTAGTGAATCCCCCACAGTTAGGTGCTACATTACGCAACACACTGAAGATCTATACAAGTGAGGTTCAAGAGAGGGTCATGGCATAAAAATGTGATTAATAATATAAATGTCTTGCCAAAATGCCCGAAGTATCAAGGCTTACATTATTCCTAAAGAGATCTACAATAAAGGCTAATGTATAAATATATGTAAAAAAAAACTATGTAAAGAACTCACTCACTAGTTTTCTTAAGAAACCCCCCTCCTTTATCTGTTGAAAACATTTTTTAATTCTATTCTGCAATAGCAAAATTACAGAAATTTCTTAGAGTTAAATTTTCACAGGTACCAGTTGGTAAGAAATGAGAGTTGTTTTCCTGGGGACCATTGTGAGATGATCAGAGTCACCGGCTTGTTCCCTCTTCGCCACCAAGAAAATGGCTCTCCTAAGTGATTAGATTGGGTGTACTTGCAAGGGTTAAATAGATTGGACAAACAGAAAGCCTCAGAATTCCTTCCCAGGCACTCCTATCCCTGCTTCATTGAACTGCCATGAGGAGACTCCATAAAGTATGTGCTATTGAAGTTAGTACCATTAAAAATTTTTTCTTTGCATGAGTATAGCTTCTCTCTTTCTTTCTCTCTCTCTCTCTCTCTCTCTCTCTCTCTCTCTCTCTCTCTCTCTGTAGATTCTCAATAGTATTTTTTTAATTGCTGAGGGGTTTTTGTTTCTTTGTTTGCTTACTTTCATTTTTGTGTACTAAGAAATAACCTTGCTAAGTAGCCCAGGCTACTTTGAACTCAGAACTGTGCCCGTCCCCCACCCCCACTCCAGAGTGCTGGGCTATGAGCCTGTGACACACAGCGCCATGCCGTTACTGTGAGTTTTGTTTACTGTCTGGAAGATCAACACTGAGACATCCTTTACCTCCTAGATCAGTGAAGACTTTTCCTTTTTTGGTATCTGTTAAATCTTCACCATAGCACTCACTTGTTTGGGGTACCCTTGGAGCACGTTTTCTCTGCATTATGAGAGTTTTGGTTTTGTCTTGACCATTCCCTGACCTGAAATGCCCTTCACTGAAGACCCTCGAGAACCTCTAGGAACGATTAGTTCCAATCCCACAAGATAACAGATGTGTGGAATTGAATTCACTGTTTCTAAGACAGCTGAGGGAGTTGCTCTTAACTTTCTAGGGGATTAACTTAGAACTAAAATGTGATTTTTTTCCTGTGTGCTCATTTATCATATTCCTCTGACTCATGGTTCAGTTTTGGAGTTCAGATTTTCATACTTATTTCATTTCATATCCGGCTTAAAACAGAAAGTGCACAAAGGGGGTTCCAGGGTTCCGGAAACACCTTGCTATGTGGGTTCATATGAACAACCATTGTCCTCATGTTCTGGGCCATTTCCACAGGTTTCTTTCTGTAAAAAAATTTCTCTGTGTGTGTGTGTGTGTGTTTATTATATGCATTTTCATTATCCAGTGAAATGCAGCCTTATGTACTCATTGTATAAATTATATATGACATATGCTAAACGTGCTTTGTACTCCATATATACAATAACGACAGCACTTCCTAGAGAGAGAGAGTCCTTCCTTCCTTCCTTTTCTTCTTTCCTTCCTTTCTTCCTTCCTTCCCTTTACACTTAATTATTACTAGTGTGGGAGGTACACATGCAAATCATAGCAGACGGTGAGAGAACACCATGCAGGAGTCAATTCTATCTTCTTACCATGTGGGTTCTGAGGGATCACACTGCTTGTCAGGCTTGGGACAACTACCTTTATCCAGTGAGCCATCTCCCCAGCCCCTCTAGGGAGGCACACATACAGGCATACCTGCAAGCCAAGCACTCTCACACACAGAATAAATAAATTTTCAATGATGCAGTGAGCAATAAAGGAAGCCTTTGAGTGTTGACCTCTGGCCTTCACATATACGTGCACACACGTGCACCCGCACACATATGAACATATAAACATATGTGCATCGTAACACACAAAAAGATGAAAGCATATGGAAGACACACATTGAAAAAGACTAGAGGAAACTGGAGTTGGTAGAAACAGCATAAAATGCCACAGAAGCTCAATCTTTTCTGTCAGTTTCTCAGTAACAAAACCCCCGGTGTCAGTATCGGTTCCTTTTGACAGAGTCTCAGTGTTTTACATTTGACTAGAGGAGAGCAAACTTGTTACAAGTAAGAGCTACCAGAGAAAAATCGCAACCTCAGAAGCTATAATTGGAAAAATATGATGTTCTGAAGAAATCCAATAGAATAATCATAGCTTCAGAGTAATATTTAAGTTGGAAAGAATCAATCTCAATAGAAGTAATTATCAGTTACATTACAGATAAAAATAGGAAAAAGATGAAATGCTCTGTATAGAAAATTGATCAAAGAGTCAAATTGGCTTAATGGAATAAAAGTCCAAAAAGAAACTTAGTATTTATTTTTAAAGCAGAGAGCTCATATTCCCCAAGGGGAATTCAATTGATGCACTTCCAACGGATAGACTGTGACCCTATGAGTGAGGGCAGCTTGAGGATTTTATTGTCTTGGAGGTGAGCAGATGAAGCTTCACTCTCCTCACGCAGGCTTACCTAACCCTTCTCTTGACGCTCAGTGTTCTCGTCTTCACCTCTAAACCACTGCATTATTTTCTTTGTAATTTTAGCCCCTTTCCAGAAGTAGTCCTCCTACTTCCTGTTCTCCCACTGCTTTCCCTGGGGCCTTTCTACTCACATGGATGGGCTGTGTTGGAACTTGACACATTTCTAAAAGAAATGTGTCAACCTTGCTCACCCAGGTGCTGTTGAGGAGAAACAGAAAACACGTAAAGTATTTAGCCAGGATTAAAATGGATTCCGGGGCATAGGGTGCTGCTGCAACTAACTACACCATGAGATCATCAGCTCCTTTCCTACTTAAAAGTCCTGCACGGGTTTCCCTCTTCCTTCTTTCAATTCCCTTGCAGTCTTTGAGATACAATGTCACCCATGAGTCAGCTACTCTTTTCTCTGAAATATTTCTGCCTTTGTTCCACTTTCCAGTGACTCAAAGTATCTTTCCCCTGGAGGACATCCACGTCATCAGATTGCTCGGATCCTCTTTCCTCGGTCAGTTCCCCTTATGAGCCACTAGTCATCTTTAGGACGCTTACAAAGTCCAGATACTCAGTAGTGTGTATGGGAGTGCCCAGCCTTCTCCGCGAGCAGCCGGCTCCCTGCCTTTGACACCCATCTCCATCTTTCTAGCTGCCTACCCTCACCTCACTAAACTCTTCACTCCATCTGGGACAATTCCAGGAGTGCTCAGCCACAGGCTCTGGTGGCAAAGCCTCTCCAGCTCTTCTGCTGGTTCCACCTTGGCACTGTGCCTTCTGATGGTGACTTTGACTCTGAGCCTTGATAAATAAATATTCCGCTGTATACCTGCATTCCAGACTTTATGTTCTTACCGTTAATAAAAAAATTCTTTTGGCTGTTTAAACCAATGATGTCGGGGATTGAAACACTAATCCCGAGTTGTTTTGTTAGTTTGCTTGGTGCTTTCTCATGCACTAAAACTACACTGCCAGTCTTCTCGTGACTGTAGTCTCTGGCTTATCACCCTGTTCCTGTTTCCAGACGCCTTTGGCTATTTGCCTGACTTGACCTCTGAGTCAACTGAGCTTCCTGAAGACAGTTTCCAGTGCCTCCTCTCTGCTGCAACCCTAGCCTTTCACCATATATTGAACCTCCTATTCATAAAACATTGACTCAATTCCTCCTACAGACCCATGTTCTGTCCAGATAGATCACAGTTTAAATTACACTTCATTCTATTCTTCCACAATAGTGCTATTTTTTTTTTGTTGTTGTTGTTTTTGTTTTTTTGAGACAGGGTTTCTCTGTGTAGCCCTGACTGTCCTAGAACTCACTCTGTAGACCAGGCTGGCCTCGAACTCAGAAATCCGCCTGTCTCTGCCTCCCAAGTGCTGGGATTAAAGGCGTGCGCCACCATGGCCCGGCTGACAATAGTGCTATTTTCCAGTCCTTCCCCAAATCTAGGAAGTTACTTTCATCCTCAGTTCACAAGCAAACTTTCACGTAGTGCCCCTATTTTGAGAAAACTTTAGAATATTTATGTGCTTATGCTGCAGCAACATACGATTATATCTGACTTTCCGTTTCTTCTTTGTGTACTAACTTGACAATCCTTAATCCCCTTGCGGAGAGATCGCTTTTGTTGGTTTGCTTTAAATGCTCTTAAGTCACGTTAGAATCACAAATAATTCTAATATCAACATATGTCCAAAGATGCATTGTTATTGCTCTAATAGAAAGAAAGGTAAAGGGCAGGAGAGATGGCTCAGTGGTTAAGAGCATTGGCTGCTCTTCCAGAGGACCCAGGTTCGATTCCCAGTGCCCACATGGTGGCTCACAACCGTCTGTAACTCCAGTCTGAGGGGATCCAATGCCTTTGCAGGCACTATGTATGAATATGGCATAGGAATGTACATGCAGGCTAGATACCAGTACACATAAAAATAAATAAAAATTTAAAAAGGAAGGGCACACGATCATCATTGGAGAACTTACAGGTAAACAGGCTACCTTCCCTGTCTTTACGTAGCTCACACTGCCAAGATGCAACAAAGTTGGAGAAAGTTCTACCGAATAGAATGTGCAAGAACTTATGACCATAAGAATCTGTCTGGCTGATTTGCTTTGGGCAAGAGGATCAGGGGTTTCTTCACAGCCCATTTGAGCTGCTTCCTGAAGAACGAGTGTTTGGCCATAAGGGGCCAACAACAAGCCTAGGAGAAGAAACAGGAAGTGGAAAGATATTCCAGCAAGTCAGCACAGTCCATTCCATTGGGGGAAGCATGAATAATCTGGGTGGCTCCAATGAAGCTTCTGTGAGGGGGTGGAGCAGGAAATGTGGCTGGTGAAAGATCTATGCTAAGGAGGCCAAGCTGGATCCTCTGGTGACTCCCTCAAGTTGAGCAATTCAAGTGCCTGATGGTGTAGCCCCGCCTTTGCTGGCTGCCCCAAACTATATACACAGAATTTTAAGAACACACTAAGCATTGTGTGCTCTAAAAGTTGGGTTAGATTGGAATAATTCTTCTGGAAGGCAGATACCATTCTAAACTTTAGCTCTACAAATGTCTGTTTTTGTATTTTACATATAAATATTTGTCCTTAGTTAAAGGACAATTTATGGGAAAGTATACTTATAGCTATAGTTTACCTGAGCACAATAATGAGTGGTAGTAATTCTGGCTATGTGGGAGGCTGAGGCAGGAGGATTGCAAGTTTGAGGCCATTGTAGACAATTCAGCAAGATCATGTCTCCATAAATAAATAAATAAATAAACAAATAAAAAACAAAATCCTGGGAAACAAAAGTATAGTTTAGGTCTTCTGCCATCCGGGAATTTATTTATTGACATTAGAATTTTGTGATGAGTATAGAATTATTTTAAAAATAATTTTAAAAGATTTATTTATTTGTTTTATGTATATGAGTACCCTGTCTTCCTATACACCAGAAGAGAGCATCGGATCCCATTACAGATGGTTGTGAGCCACCGTGTGGTTGCTGGGATTTGAATGCAGGGCCTCTGGAAGAGCAGTCAATGTTCTTAACCGCTAAGCCATCTCTCTAGCCCTAGAGTTATCTTTTTAATGGAAAGAGTAACTATTTGTATACATGAATCCATTTATTTATAAAGAGAAAAAATAATTGAGACAGGAAATCAGAAAAGGAGAGAGACAGATGGAGAGACAGAGACAAGCAGGCATCGAGAAATTGGGAGAGTCCCAATTTGAAAATGTACATTTAGTTTTTCTTGAAGTTGTTTAGGCAGAATATGAAATTTCCTCTGACTTTACTGTTACAATTACCTCTCAAAATTTCTAGTAAATGACTAACAATTTGCATTTTTTCATGTAGTTCTAGGAAAGGCATTGCCTCTCAAGGAAATGTAAAAATATTTTCAAAACTCTTCCCTTTCGTGAATACCTTTAAACAGATGTGTTAGAGAGACACATCAAGAAAGACGTAGACATGGTTGATGCTCCCTCCCTGGTTATGCCAAGGATGACTCACGCATTGGCTCATGTATCTGTAGCACTGGCTGTCCACCAAGCCCTTGGCTAACTGCCCAGGCAAAGCCCAGGAGATAAAGGGTGAGTCCTCTTTCAGCTGCTGTCTTCATATCTATTAGGCACTTCTCATGACTCTTGGATGTTATCTGCTCACTCCTGGATTTGTGTCTTTGCATTCTTCCTCAGAAGATAATGCTTGGATTTCTAAAGCCATTGCTAGAACCAGAAACGTCATGGGTACTCACATCACCCAGGAGGGCTATAGCCAATGACAGAAAAGGGGAACTTGATCTTGAAATGCCACTGTTCCTGGCTTCCCATTCTCTTGGGGGTGGGAGAAGGCAAGGTGAACTTCAAGCTCTCACTTGTCCACAAATCACCAAAAAGCATTGATTTTGGTGTTGCAGGTAAATTTCATAGGGACACAAATTAGAATATAGAATCTGTGAATCATGAAGGTTGGCTGAATGGGTTTGTTATATATGTGTAATAAACTTATTACACACACATATCTGTGCATATATATGGATATGTTAAGAACTCAATCAGGAATTAATGCTATGCTGTTTTGACAGAATATCTTCTTTAAGAAAACCTCAACTCTAGGGGTTCCTTCACCTACTTGGCTGAGGCCCACTCATAGGATTAAAGTCAATTCTATACATAAATTGGTTGTAGACGTTATATACATTTACACAATTCATCACAACACTTAGATTGGTAGCTTTTAAGGTTACCGGGGTCCTATAGACTACTCAACTTGACACAACTGAAGAACCAGCCTGCCTCCATCTTAGCCTTAAAAGCCATTTTATAGTAAAGGCAACTAGGTTCATTCCTGTTTATGATTAAATTTCAGGAGTTAGGCTATGCCCCACCTGTATCCTTAACTACTAATGGTTCTGTACTGTCACTTCTAGGAATGGCAATCATGTCTTTGTTTTACAAAGTTGTTTATAACCATCTTGCAACCCTACCTTGGTTTTAGAAGGTTGTATGACCACCTATGACTACTTTGTTAGAGCTACTTGTTGCTATGACTAACTTGTTATACCCATCTTGCAACCACATCTTTGTTTCAGGAGATCATTAAGGATTAACTTGTTATGATGTTCTGCTTCTGTAATCCCGACTATTTTGCTGATCAGATCTTCCATTTGGAATCCCCTGAGCTATAAAAGTCTTGTTTTCCTCATATCCAATGCTGACCTCTTAAACCTCACCTTTGAGAGAGGCAGCCTCTGTACATGAATAAACTGCTTGCTTTAATCAATTGCTTAATTGCTTGCTCAGTTAACTTGGCCATGATGATTTGGGTCGGTGGTCTTTCTCCTCCCATCTTTGGAATTAACAACAGTAAGCAATGCTTATATCATACAAAACTGTTAGTCTGAAGTCAGACCATGTAAAATGTAAGATTAGTGTTGTGTGTGGGGTACTGTGTGTGTGGGGACATGTGCCTACACCATGGAACGTATGTGGGGGCCAGAGGACAACTTTGTAGAGTCAGATCCTTTCTTCCATCTTTGCATGGGTTTTAGGGAGTGTCCTTAGGCTGTCTGGCTTTCATAGCAAGCTTTTACCCACGGAGCCATCTTCCCGGCTTGTAGTCCCTTTACTCTTGATTATCTCTTGGCTCTACAGTGCAAGGTATCTCCACTGACGGTTTCTGTGAGGGCCTATGTTTATAACCTCTGTCTCCATCTTTTTCTCTCCTTTCCAGGGAAGGGTGGAACCACCTTCATTTTATTATTTCCTGAGTTCACATCCCCAGGTCATCACCTTCCAGCCTAAGGAATTAAGCTCACTGTTTTCTCAGACAGCTCTGATAATTAATTGAAGCATCATCTTGTTTTATTTAGGTGCGAGTCAGGAGCAAAATAATGCGTTATTGATTTGAGACTGTGTGTTAACTATGGACAAGATTGAAATAGGCTGAGAGAACAAGGGGAGGGATGAACAGGAGTCAAGACAGAGGCAGGAGGGAAATGAAGAACATAGTCTTAGAATAAAAAAATGTGCTAGAATCATCAGACATCAAAATTCATGTCTCTGTTGAAGACAGATTGGCAGTGGTCACATCACATAGATACTTAAGGAGCAGTAGGGGTGATAAGGAATGTTACAAAGCTTTGGCATGGCTATGTCTCCTTCAAACATTCCTGCTGGGTTAGAAACAGCTTTGTTTGGAGGTGGGTCCTTTGTAGGTCATTAAGGCTCAGATAAGTTTGTCACGATTGAGAAGTGAGAAGATCTAGAGAGCGTTTGGTATCATGTAGTACCCTACACTGCCTCTGGACCCTGTAACAAGAAGGCTATAACTAGAGATGGCCTTTTCTGTTTCTCTGGTAAAATATCCCGACAGAAGCCACTTAGGAGGGAAAGGGTTTATTTTAGTTCTCAATTCCAGAATATCATTCATCATTGTAGAGCAGTCAAGACAGAAGGAACTTGAAATAGCTAGTCATACCCATAGGCAAGAACAGAGAGACACGCATGCATGCATGCATTCGTGCATGCATACTTAGTGCCCAGATGGATTTCTTTACTCTCATACAGTCTAGAGGACCAAGCCCACTTTCAGGCTGGGTCTTCCCCCATCAGATAAGTCAAGGCAATACCCCTGAGACATGCTCACAGGCCAGCCTGATCTAGGCAATCCATCATTGAGACTCTCTTCTCTCAGGTGAGTTTACATAGAGTCAAGTTGATGATTAGGGGTCATCACACAAACATCTAGAACCCTAAGTTAAAGTTAATCTGTTTTCTTAAAAGTTTTCTAGTCTGTGGCGTTGTGTCAAGGTCATGGGAAACAGACTAAAAACAGATAGTGAGTTTTGCCTTTATGGTTCCTGTCTCCTTCCTGAGACCTGGTTTCCTCTTCTCCCTCAAGAATTGCCCCCCCATATCCAGTCTGAATATGATGTCTTGCCATGAGAACTGAGAGGAAGGTCTAGGATCCCAGAGTACACCAGGAAAGAGAGGAAATATAAGTAGGAGGAGAATTTGAATGTTAAATGCTTAGTCATTAAGGAGTAAACCAATTACTCCATTTTGTTTTTCAGTCACCACATGAGTGAATGACCAAGGGGACATCCACGAGGCAGTATCCCTGAAGCATGGCGGCTCTTTGCATCTGCACATGTGTAAATAGTCTGTTCTCTCCATTCCAGAGAGAGACCAGAAGAGCTGAGTCTCCTTTGCTCTGTTCTCCAGCCTGCAGAATACAGAGAGCACAAAATACCAGCTGAAAATGGCTTTTTCCTTTGTTCTTCCTCTGTAGAGCTTGGGGATTTAGGGAGGTATTTACAGGCAGTTCAGGTGAAAATGGATGTTGAGTAGTTCTTACTTTCTGGAAAGAAAGTAAAGGGAAGGAAAAGAGAGAAAGGAACCTCAACAAGTTGCCTCCAGGTGCATTGCAAATGGCATGCTGATTGACTCAACTCCAAAAGAAATTAGAGATGTAAATGTGTTTGAGAAAATTATTACCCAAATCACAACATCCTCTTCAGATAGTTCTATGATTGAATACCAAAAAGAACATTTAAAAGTCTTCCAGCAGAGTGCTTCCCCAAAAGTATTAAATGATAAACTGGAATGAATTCTCTTCTTGCCTTAGCAGCTGCTGTCAGGTTGGGTTTGTTTGCATGCGTAATTCACACACATGTGATGGTGGCCCTGTCAAAATGTGATAAGGCTTTGTATTTAAAGCTATTAATACCTAAAAGAGTAATGATTCTTCTAAGTATTGGTAGAGATAGCTGTTTTCAGTGTCTTAAAGCCAACGGGGTGTAAATACTATATCCCAAAGTTCAACCTGCAATGACAAGACAAAAACGCCTTCCATTTGATTATTGTGACAAATGTCTTAACTTTTTTTGCTCTTAAAAAAGTAGAAATCTAATAAATATCCATTTTTTGACCTTAGTGATCAATTTATTAATTCTGTTCACAAAGACCACTTACTGTGTTACGGGAAGAGCACAGCTCTCTTTCTGCTCAATGTGAACATGAGATAGTTTATTCTGGAGCCAAATGTGAGTAAGCATGGCCCCAGAACACAGATGCAGGTTACTCCAAAGACTGTGTTCCCAGGTGCTAAGAGGTTCATGAACGTTTTTATAGTAACAGAACAGAGAAAAGTGCAAACAAGAGACTTTTGAAATACATTTGTGGAAACATCAGCTAGGTGGGTGACAGCTAAGTAGAAAAGTTGTGCATCAGATTCTCTCTGATGACATTTTTAGTCTTTGGGTTGGTGGAGGTCAGGGGTCTTGTTTGTATATTGCAAAAAAATTTACATAACAGTTACAGGTATGTTAGGTCACACCAGAAGGGCGCTATTACCCACACAAGTGGATATAAGTGGCAATTTAGGGGCTTAAAGCTAGTTCAGTATAATTTAGACACCCCCCCCCACCTGTAACATGATAGCTTCCCACAATCACAGAAGTTCTAATAGGTCAATAAGCTTTGTGGGATGTTTAGCACAGGTATGGCTCTGTGTGTGTGTGTGTGTGTGTGTGTGTGTGTGTGTGTGTGTGTGTGTGTGTGTGTGTGTAGGGAGTGGGCTTCAGTTCACAAGTGACAGACCCTGGGGATACACAGCAGTGAAGGAGATAGACAAAGAAAGATGATGTCTGTGGTGTTTACATTTTACTGTGAGGAGAAAGAAGATAAAACAGCAATGTAAAAGCATCCCAAGCCCTGAGCTTCAGCTCTCCTTGCCATCAGTGAGTCCACCAGAGGAGATTTGTCTTACCCGTATTGTCTGTCATTTTAATTACTGCCTTGTTCCATGGAGTGGCACCTGTAAATTCCTAACAGAAATGTGTGAAGTTATGTAGGTATATGTTTTAAGAAGCTTCCACAGTAGTAGTTGTTCATAACGCTTTCTCAAAAGGCCTTTTGTTTTAGCTATCTCTCCCATAGCTGAGGAGCTATTGGTATTTGCTAGCTGCTGGAAGAGGGAGAGTCACTTTAGTCTCAAGATGTGACTCCTGGTAGGTTTACTATGCTTCAAGAGTGTCTGGATAAGGCTTTTTTTTTTTTTTTTTTTTTTTTTTTTTTTTTTTTAAAGAGAGGACATGAAGTTGGGTAAAAGGGGTGAATAGGTTCAAAATGTATAAAATTCACAAGGAATTAATAAAAATATTATTTAAAATATGTGGAGTTGGAAGAAAACAAAAGCGATGCAGAGGAATTCTTCTAATGGTGTGTGTGTGTGTGTGTGTGTGTGTGTGTGTGTGTGTGTGTGTGTATGTGGTGTGTGGTTCTGAGTATGTCTCTCTCTCTCTCTGTGTCTGTGTTTTTCTCTGTGTCTGTCTCTCTGTGTCTCTGTGTCTCTGTCTCTCTGTGTGTCTGTGTGTGACTCTCTGTCTCGGTCTCTGTCTCTCTCTGTGTTTCTGTGTCTCTGTCTCTCTGTGTGTCTGTGTGTGACTCTCTGTCTCTCTGTCTCGGTCTCTGTGTTTCTGTGTCTCTGTCTCTGTCTCTCTCTCTGTGTATGTGTTTCTCTGTGTGTAGATGCTAATTTTGTGTGCCTGTGCCCAAGCAGGCCACTGAACCTGAAGCTTGCCTCATCGCCGGCTAGACCATCACTGGCTGCCCAGAAAGCCTCATCAACCCTCCCATCCAGGTTTACAGTTGTATACAGCCACACCTGGCTTTTATGTGAGTGGAAGGGGATTCAAACTCACGACTGCTGCTTTCACAGTAAGCACTTTACTGACTACCATCTCCCCATCTCCCCAGTGTTGATCGTTATAAGTATTAAACAAATTGAATTCTCTATGCTCATAGAAGGATAGTCATCAGGCAAATTTGGAAAGACAACATGTCTTTTTACTGGTATGCATCAAGTTCTTTTATTATGCTTTGTTCTTATAGATTTTTATAAAGTAAGAAACATGAGTGAAAGCTCACAAAGAACTATTTCTATTGATCCACAATGCATTCATTTGGACAATGAACCACAATTATAAATCACAAATCTTTTAAAACTCAACCAATACTCAACCAAATGAAAAGGGTACATATTGTTTGTTGTTGTTGTTTAAAGGTAGACTGAGTCCCTAACCTCTCCTACTTCCTACAACTTTAATGTCATTCTTGATTCCTTAAGAATCTCTTTCCAGAGACAAAGCACTGTATTGGGAGATGTCTGTGTAAAGCAATGAATTAAAAATATCAAGAAGAGAGATTTGATGACACAATTGAGCAGGCCACTGGGTAGAATTCAAACCTTAGAACCCAGTGAAATATCTGAGAGTGTGACACAGTGCCCATGCCTCTGGTATCTTGGTACTGATGTAACACTCTTGTTCCTATAGGTGAGAGAAACAGACTCAATTATTTTTTTCCACTTGAGTGAGTTCTGAAATATAAAATTGTAGTTAATACTAACAGAACTCTGTTTAAGAAGAATTTTATCATTTTAACAAAATACCAGAAATACATACATTTTCCCTGTTTTGTCACATATTGTTTAAGCTATATATTGTTCCTTTTTTTGGAAATAGCAACAAACTATATTTTTTTGTTTGTTTGGAAAAACATACTGGAGTGGACTGTATGGCAGAATTATAGATTGTAGAATTTGATACCTAACTTTGGGGAAGCTATTACCCACACTTCAGTCGCATTGCTTCTCATCTTTGGGATGACAGGAGTCTTAACTGAGCCCCATGTTGCCCTGCTAGCAAAAGTCTTCACTTTTATAACCAATTTACACCATTCAAGTGATACTGCTGTGCTCTCAGATCCTGTCCCCATGTAAAAACCCATGCCCACTTTGTCCTTTTTGTATTGGGTAGACCAGTTGTCCACCAGTGAATTATAGAAATATCTATAGAAGTTAAAGGGAGGAGAACATTTAAAATTATTTTGACTTTAAAATTTCATCTTTAAACTCTATTTTTACTACAATTATTTTTCCACAGGAGGATTACATGGGACACAGAAGGAAATGTGCAGATCCTTTAAACAAAGTTCTACACACACACATGCCTGCTTTGTTCATTGCCTCTCTATATGTGTTACATGATGTGTTCCCCCATAGGAAACACAAGAACAACACAAAAATGACTTTATTTTATTTTTCATAACTTTAAGCTGATCCTTTTTTCTAAAAAAAAAACCAAAACATTTTTTTCATTTATTTTATTTATATGAGTATATTCTAGCTGTCTTCAGATGCTTGTGCCACCATATAATTGCTAGATAATTGAACTCAGGACCTCTGGAAGAACAGTCAGTGCTCTTAACTACTGAGCCATCTTCCCAGCCTCAAAGCTGGTTCTTAAATACAGTAATAATTCTTTTCCTAGGGCTTCTGTGAGGTCTGTACCCTGGAGGTTAGACATTCTCAGAGGATTCCGTCCTTATCCTTCCCTTGTGCCCTTCCTGCTGCTGTATTTCTTAGGCCTGCTGGTCTGTACTTCTGATCCCTTTAGTTTTTCTCCTAAAATCCATTTACTAGGGGATTTAGCGAATTGCCTCATTTTAAACCTGTCTTTTCTGGCACTGTGCACTCTACATGTGTTTACTAATTTATTTTGAGAACAGGTCTTGCTCTGAAGCCTACACTAGCCTTAAACTAAGTCCCCTTGCCTCAGCATTCCAAGCTGTAGGATTATAGGTGTGTATTATGTCCAGCTAAAGTTTTATTTAAAGTTTGCTTTAAGAAAATCTTGGTGTACTGTTAATATAAGTTTGACAAACATATAGCATACAACTGCTGGGGAATTAGATTAAGGCTGCTGCATTAAAATTTCCTTTGTAGTCAAGCCTCCATAGTTCCCTCTTCCAAGCCTTTTGTCAGTTCCTGATTTGCATGCTGATCCTTACAGCTTTGCATTTTCAAGAAGACCATAAAACTGAAGCAGTAAGTATAGCATCAATCTTTCTTTTGAGTTTGCTTCTTTCGCTTTACATAATGTACTTGAGAATCATTTATATCCACACATATTTCATTAATTTGTTTTTTATATCAGAATATTATTCTAACATGTGGATGCTTTAGTGTTTCACTCACTTCTTGAGATATATTTGGGTTGTTTCCAGCTTTGGGCGATTATGAACAATGTTGCCATAAACATTTAATTTAACATGTTCTTATGGATATCGGCTTTCATTTCTGATAGGTAAATACTTAAGAGTGGAGTTGCCAGGCCATATGGTGTCCTTGTGATTTATTTTGTAAGAAAAAGCCCACTTTTGCCTGAGTGGCTGTTCTATATTGGATGTCCACTAGGGATGCACAGGAATGGCAGAAACTCCTCTGATAATGTTTCACTTGGTCAAAATTTGTTCCCTCCTTCCTCTGTACATAATCAAAGGTGAATACTGAGACAGAGCCATAAAAAAATGAAACAAGAAAACAGGGCTAGCAAGATAGCTCAGAGGTTGAAGGCACCTGCCACCACACCTGACAACTCGAGTAATCAGATCTGCAGAATCTACATGGTGGATGGAGAGAAGTGACTGGTGACCTGTCTCTTGGTGCCTGCACGCACATACATAGATATGTAAGTACAAGAAGAAAAAGTTAAAGACATCATTACTTACATTTTAACATTTAACATTGAATTCTCATGCATTTGCATTTGAATTAAATTGCCAGCATCCAGAGTGGCCCAGGTAGAGTAGGCATTTGTTTACTAAATTTGTTGACTAAAGGGATGGATAAAGGAGATGCCATTCAGATCCAAGACAAGCCTCCCAACTGGCAAACTAGACATCTGGGCCAATAGAAAGAAGGTGCACGGATTCAAATTAGCTCACTTGCTGTGTAAACCATTATCAAGTGTTCAGAAGTGACAAAGTCCCTTCAATTTGCCACTATATAACTCAATATTTTAAATAATAAGAGATCATTCACATGGGTCTGACAATACCTCTGGTCCTGTTCTTAAGAAATACATTTGAATCTTTTCCTTTTGGAGTTTTCTTCTTTGTTGTTTCCTGAATGAATGGAACTCCTGATGTTTTGTTTTGCTTTGTTTGTTTTGTTTGGTGAATGGGTCTCACTATGTAGCTCAGGCAGGCTCAGCCTTTAGTGCTTCTGATAGGATTACAAGCACGTGTCATCCCCTCTGGCTGTAAGTCTTGGTTTTAAGTATCACTCTTGTGGTGATCTAACCATCCATTAGAAGAGCTGATGTTCACAGGCAGTGGTGGTTCACGCCTTTAATCTCAGCACTCGGGAGGCAGAGGCAGGTGGATCTGAGTTTGAGGCCAGTCTGAGTATGGACAGCTAGGGCTGTACAGAGAACCCTTGTCTTGAAAAACCAAAAAAAAAAAAAAAAAAAAAAAAAAAGAAAGAAAGAAAGAAAGAAAGAAGGAAAGAAAGGAAGAAAGTTGGCATCGTCCTCTCTGTTGTATCTCTTTCATGGCATCTCATAACCTTAGCACTTGGGTCTGCCCATCTTGGAGCTGTTCAAAATGGGCGATGTTGGGTTATATTTTAAGGGAGGGTTAACTTTTCGTCAGTATGAAGAGAAAAACTAGTTGCTATAGTTAAAGCTAGCTGCCAGATTCCTTGAGGTTGGTGCCAAGATGGAGGCCACCACAGCATCTTGCTGTTGAATCTAGCTCTGCCAGTTCCTTCCCAGTGTTGGAACAAGTGGCTGTTCTTCAGTTGAGCCACAGATGAAGGAGTTGGCTTATGTGTCAGGGCCATGTGGTAAGAGAATCATCTTGGGCATCCAAGTGCCAGGATTCTGTTTAGGGCGTCTGACTCTTATACAGGAGAGGCTAGGAGGAACTGAGCCAAGCTGAAAGGGAACAGGCTCATCCCTCCCACTCCCAGCATGGTAGGTATAGCAGGTGGATTTTCTGGCACCTTCTTGTTATCTTTTTGTCTTTTCCATTATTTTCTTCACCTTCCCCAGGTGTACAGTTGAGTTTCTGGAGGAGAAAAAGGGGATCAATGTTGTTAATGTAAATTTGCTGTCCGACTGTGGAGAAGCTGATTACTGTATTCTTTTGTGTTTCTTCACAATGAGATGGAAAAAATTGGATTTTTTTTTTAACATGCTTTTTAATGTCTAGTGGCACACTTGACCAGCCCTTGGCACTGCCCTCTGCAAGTGGCACAGATGATGAGCCTGGCCACAGAATGGCCGTATCCATACTGCTACTGTGTGCCAGAGAGACATTCCCTATTTCTTCTAGCCTGGAGCTGCAGGGTGAGATTGCCTCTCCTGAGGTCTATAAATGCTCAGGAAGATTATAGAGCAGGACTCATTAAAACCTGGCTGTAGAGCCATGGTAGTAATAGAATATGGTGTTATTACTTCAATTTTCATTTTCTGAAATGACCATGACATTACTCATTGGAGATACATTAGACCTTTTGGGCATGTTTTTATACAATCAAGTTGTATGGCAAAAAAAAAAAATGTGAACAAAGTCCCTCAAAATTGGCAAGACAAATCTCCAAGTCTGATTACTAATGGGTAATTCCATGTAGTAAACAACAGCATTTAAAACTACATAATGACTTGCAAACACAGCTAATTAACTATGCAAAACTAGGCAGGCAGGAATTTGAAAAATTGCTAGCACAAAGCCTCGTGTGATAGACATTCATTAAATATTAAATACCCTCCCTTTGTTTATTTTTAATCCTCTGTATTTGCACGATGAGTTTGTTAAAAGTACGATCATGGTTTTAAAAATAAAAGAAGCAAAGAATGCTTAACGAAGTCAACTTAGCCCTTGGATCTCCTGTTCTCGTGTATATTTTGAAGGTTGGTGTGTCAGGACAGGAATTTGACGACAAGAACAAATCATTTCAGTCCCTGTTAACTGTGACTTTGAATACATTTTTATGTTTCTGAGCATCCGACTTATTCTCAGGAGAGAGGACTATTCTGAAGATCCAAGGCAGCCGAGAGGGAGACCATCTTGCGGACTTGTTGGAACAGTCCACGATTAGGCCATTAAACATTTACTTTATTGGTTTCCTTCTGTTTTGGTTCCAATCCATCCTCTAATTACAACTACTTAGCTTCCCAGGTACTACGGGGGATTTTGACCAGCACAGGCTCTGGATCCTCTCATCCATCTCATGTCAATCATCACCATCACAGCCTGGGCTTCTTCATGGAAAAGAATGCATTACTGATGGAGAGATGAAGATACTCTCTACCGCTAGCATGAGGTTTCCCCCTAAGTTAATACGTTTCATAGTTACAATTAATGCAACTTTCCTTGCCTCTCCTAGAGAAGGGTTCCCCCCCTCTCGTGTGTGTGTGTGTGTGTGTGTGTGTGTGTATGTGTGTGTGTAAAATTACGTTCCGAGCCTGCAAGGAGCAAGGAGCATGGTAACAACTGAAGATTATGCCCTCAGCAAGCCCAGGATGGCACCCAGAGGCAAGAACAAAACCAATAATTTCTTTTCCGATTACTCTACTTCTGTCTATTTGCTAATTTTTTCTTGTAACCACTAAGTTAAAGTGAGATGTAATTAAAAAATAAAAGTGATATTTGATTTATAATGCAAACTGCCCAATTTTTTACTTTTATTTATTTATTTTGGCATTCATATTTTTGAGTTGGATATTTATGGTGTTGATTTCTTTATTTTAATTTTTTTTTTTTTTTGGTTTTTTTTTTTTTTTGGTTTTTCGAGACAGGGTTTCTCTGAATAGCCCTGGCTGTCCTGGAACTCATTCTGTAGACCAGGCTGGCCTCAAACTCAGAAATCCGCCTGTCTCTGCCTCCCAAGTGCTGGGATTAAAGGCGTGCACCACCACTGCCTGGCTATTTTAATTTTTTTTTAATTTTTTTTGGTTTTTTGAGACAGGGTTTCTCTGTGTATGTAGCCCAGCTGTCCTGGAACTTACTCTGTAGACCAGGCTGGCCTCGAACTCAGAAATCCACCTGCTTCTGCCTCCCAAGTGCTGGGATTAAAGGCGTGCTCCACCACTGCCCGGCTATTTTAATTTTTTTTGTTGTTGAAAATTTCATCTCTTCTCTCTGATTCTCCCATATCCTTCCCACTCCTTTTCCAATCCATAGCTGCTTATTCTTTAATTATAATTGTTATATATACTTCCATATAAGCTGATAAATATAATGCACTGAGATCATTTGGTGTTGCTCAGATGTGTTTAGGGCTGGTCTCTTATGATTGGTTAACCCGAGGGCAATTCTGTGCTTTTTAAAGCTTTAGACATTTTGTATTTACTTCAGACTATGGGTGAAAAGGACTTTGCCAATCTCTCCACACTAATCAATACATATAATGCTGTTAATACATACCTCTTTGCATATCGCCTTGCAAATGTTTATCACAGTTTTTATTTGTAATAATTGAACATTATAATATTTGTGTATGCAAACATTGCTAATAGTTGGGGCATTACTAATGAGTCCTGTCATGACACCTTTTTTTTCCTGTACAACTTTTCTAGGTGGGTCCATCACTCCATAAAGCCACACTGGATGACAGGTGTCTAGAGGGCACAAATCTCAGCTGCCGTTTCTACTAAACAGATGGCTGAGGCCATTTAATGATGTTGTGTCCCTGCACCTCTGCTCCGCTTTCAAGTGTCCATTTTGAAACTTAAATTATCACCTGTAAGGTCTGCCTTTGGAAGATTCCAGCCTCATCCAGTCATCATCTCTCAGCTTCCCCTGTCGTGTGGACTCGCATCCAGGGCTCTGAGTCTCTTTTCCACATGGCTGTGCTCCTGAAGGACAAAGCCTATTGCTCAGTGCTGGGTTCATAACCTGAGTTGCTTCTGTAGTTATTACATTTTAGTTTCTGTTGTTTTCCCAGCCTTCTTTCTCTAATTTAAAGCATATTAAAATTTTATCATTTGCATATTCTTGGAGATGGGCCTCCTGAAGCTTTGTCCTACATCCATAGGACTGGCTGCTCTGAGGCGGGAGTCAGAGCTGCTGCTACCCCAGGACTACTCGTAGTGCAGTGGTTCTCAACCTGTGGGTCTTGACCCCTTTGTGGGTCACACATCAGATATCCTACATATCAGCCATTTACATTATGATTCATAATAGTAGCAAAATTATAGTTATGGAGTAGCAATGAAAATAACTTTATGGTTAGGGGTCACCACAACATAAACTATATTAAAGGGTTGCAGCATTAGGAAGGTTAAAAGCCACTCTCTAATGCTTATCCATTTCTCTTGGTATTGGAACTCTGCTCCCCACATTGTCTCTTTCTCTTTCCCGATTTCCTTTCGTATCGTAAGAAAGCATATTCTTCTGCAGTTTTCTGGGAAGCGGTTTATGAGTGATACTTTCATTTTTATATCCCAAGGTGTGTTTATTCTGTTTTCAAACATTAGCTTGTCTACTTCATATACTAGAATAGAAATGCTTTTTTTCTTTTCAGATACATGCTCCATTGTGACCAGCTTCTGGTTTTGCACAGGGAAGTTTGAGGCTGTGATTATTTTTCTTTCTTCACTAGTAACTTTATTGAGTGATATGTTTATACTGATTGTTGAGCTTTTGACTCAATGTGCAGCTGTTTTAAACATTGGGATGACTTTTAGAATCTATCCACAGCCTCCATTATTCATAAATTTTGTACACTATGGCTGGGGTAGGTCTATAGTGAGTCCCCTTATGTCCACGAATGCTTCTCATTCTAGCAAAGATGGCTTATTCTTCACTAATCTCATTTGTTTTCTCTCCTCCCCATCTCTGGGACTATTATCATTTAAATGTTGGACTTTCTGGATTAATTAAATAAATAAACATTTCCCTCAATTTTCAGTGGCTTTGTAATTCACTTCTCTCTTGTTTTCCCAAGCTTCTGTTGAAATATCTGTTTCTTACACTGATGTTTTTCAAGAGCCCCTCCTTTTCCTGCTGCTTCACAGAAAAGACGGATGCTGAATTCTTTCCTTTCCTCAACATCTCTTCTTCTTTTTGGTTACTGCAGGGTGTGAGCTTCTCTTCCAAATGAAATAAATTTACATGTCTTCCAAGGTTCTTTCCTATTCGCCACTTATGTTCTCTGTGTTCCTGTTTCTGCCTTCTGTGGATTCTGATCCATGATAGACAGTTGTCCCCCCAGTTGCCTGGCTATCTCCCGTTGCTCATTTACAAAGAAAATCCCCCAATGGATCTGTGTTTGCAGGCACAGTGTACCAATTTGTGGGTCTTGCCACAAAGAGCGTAGATGGAGGATTTAGCTTCCTCGTTAGGATACTCCTCACAGAAAATCTTTTGGATGGATTCTTTTTCCTTCTGGGAAGAAACTCACTGTTCTCCTGCCTGAGGACATACATTGACTGCAAGTACTTGGGGAGTCTAGCCTCTAAGAAATGCTAGTGAAGGAATCAAGGAGCAGAGCAACAGATTTCATCAGTCCTGGAGAGTTAAAGGAGAAGGAGCTTAGTGTTTCTTACCGCCGTGAACTAGGTGCTTCTACCATGCTGGGAAGAGGTGGGTAGCGTGGTGGCTGGGGTATTTGTTGTCGGTATCAGGGCTAACATGAGCAGGAGCCTGTATTTTGTTATAGGGAACATAGTGCTGAGCCTGCAGCTACAAGTTAGAAAGTAAAGCACTTAGCACACGATGAAAGCACTTTAGTTAGATCCTGACAGTAACTATTATCACAACTATAAATATCAGCAATCTGTCACAGCTTTGTGGACCTATCCATCTTTGTACCTTGCTAAGAAAGTCTCGCTTTGAATAAGACCCTACTTTCAAGGAGCTCGTATTCAATAAGAGACACATGAAAAACTGATAAATTAAATCAGGATAAAATGGAGAATGGTGCCTGAGCTAGCAAAGACAATAACAGATTCAAGGAAGATGCTCTGTCCAAGGGCAGAAAAAGCTTCTTTTCTGGGCTGGAGGAGACTCCAGTGCCCCTTTCTCTCCAGGGTTAGGGCTTTCACCCACATTCTACTTTTGCTCTCACCCTGCTTCAGAAAACTATTTTGAAGTCCTTTAACATAATTCCCCTGAGAGGTGGGGGTGTCACTCCTTGCTTCCTGGGCAGTACATTTACATTCCTAAGGAGGCGCAAGCTTAAAGACTGGGTTTTATTGTCACCGGAACAGGAAGTAGATGTCACCCAGTAGTCCTCTGATTTCTGTTGCCCAGAGGGCTCTAGCAGTAGAAAGTAAAAGTGATCAGTGTTACCCCTTTGGGATTCAAGAGGGTGGATGGAAGCACAGCCTCACAGTCTCTCATGACAGACACTAGGCTAATCCTGTACTGAGGTGAAATCCTGTGTTCAAGGACAGTCCTGAGACCTGCTAATGCATTTTAACAATGGCTGCCGATATTCCCTATGTTTGTGTTTTTTTTCAGAACAGAGCCATTTTGTTATTCTCAAAAGAGATGCCTGGTTCAAAAAGAGATTCATGTTTTTTTTAAAGTAACTTTTTGAAAAAAAAATTAAAAAGATCTTGCCTAGATGTCAGTTGTTATTTCCTATGTATTTGTTTATGTGAATCCTGATAATCCAAAAGGGGGTCTTCTTCATGCCCATAGTCATGTGACATCTTCACCCACCATGAAAAATAATTAAGCAAATATTATTCATTTAACAAAAATTTACAGAGAATCTCCTATGTATCAGGCAAGTGTGGGGCCTGGAGACACAATGTGATCCCAATATGTTAAAGATTTCAGTACTTACAGCCTGGTGGATGGAGACAGAGGGTAGTGATCTGTCACACGACCAGAAGTGACTACCATCAAGAAGATAGGTACTACACTGTGAATGTTAAGTTGGACATTTTTAAGAAAGTGACCCCAGAAAACATGAGCAATATAGAACTTGGAGAAGATAGGAGGCGACACGTGTGCAAATCACTGAGGAGGAGGCACTAGAAGAAAGCTGGCGGAGAGTCTTCCCGAGCAGGAGAACACGCAGGTCGGGTCACACCATGGAACGCTCTAGGGGTCGTCCTAACACGAGGAGAAAGTCAATGTCATAAAATCAAGTGATAGTTTTAGATTAGTGCTTTCAAAAGAGTTTTGTCTCAGCTAAGGCAGGCGATGCTGACTTTTGAAGCCAGTCTAGGCTGCATTGGGAGAGCCTGTCTCAGAAGGAGGAGGAGAAGAACGAAAAGAAGGAGGAGGAGAAGAAGAAAAAGAAGGAGGAGAAAGAAGAAAAAGAAGGAGGAGAAAGAAGAAAAAGAAGGAGGAGAAAGAAGAGGAGGAGGAGGAGGAGGAAGAGGAGGAGGAGGTTCTTATCATCATTTTGGCCATAACCTAGAGAAAAATTTAGAAAGGTGAGAGCAGACAAAGCTGAATTCACTGCTACACTAGAGCCGCATTTAATATAAAAGAGCACACCTGGACAGAATGTCAAGAAACCCAATCAGATGTTCTACTCTCAGATCAGAAAATGCTGAAAACTCACAGGACAAATGACTTCATAAAGCTCCCAGAAGAGAAAAATCCACCATATCTCTCGGGAACAGATCCTGACGTTTGACTTTATTACGGGGGAACCTATTGAGAATTGTAAAAAGCCATCACTTTTGATATAGGACATTCAGCACCACATGGAGAAATAAGTTGGCTTCATTTCAATTGTGCAGATGTGGAATTTAAGAATTTAGATGCAGAGAAACCCAGCTATTTGCCCTAGGGAATGACAAAATTGAAAGTCAGTGGTACTTGTTCATTTTCATGTAATAACTGCTTTTAGTTCTCAGTATCATCCAGATGACTGCATTGGCCAGAAACATCTTGGAGAACTTAAATCTAGGATCAAAGGATCATTTCTCAGAAGTCTCTTGTTGGACATCACCTAATGTTATTCTAAGCATAAAGCTGTATTCGTGACCTCAAGTTTTACATTTATAAATGTGTATTTTCTCTGTGTTAAGCTTAAGTTCATTGACTCCTCTATGCTACTTGTTAACCTCCCAGAGCAGCTTTGTTGGTAACAGTTTATGAATAGAAATGGGTCCATTAAACTTTCAGCCATACCTCCACACTGATTCAGCCAAGACCTGCCTGTCTTACAAGATATACATGGTAGGATCTTTAGAGCTGATACATCTTGATCCTATGGGAAGAGATTTGTGTGAACTTTTAAACTTCCAATGCAAAACTTTTACTTAGATGATAAAAAGTGAGGTTTGTAAATTGTTTTAAAGATTCATGGTAGCAGCAATGTTCTGTCACAGATATTGATGTTAACCAACCTCGCTTGTTTGTCCTCTATTTGTAATATTGATTAACCATTTTCTAGAGCTTCAAAGAAGCTTTAAAAGTGCACGATATTTTAAAATTCCTAAAGCTTAGTCTGGTGGTTTGAATGAGAATGCCCCCATAGGCTCATGTATTTGCATGCTTAATCCCCAACTGATGAACTGTTTGAGAAGGATTAGGATGTGTGTCCTTATTGGAGGAGATGTGTTGCTGGGAGTAGGCTTTGAGGCTTCAAAAGCCCATCCCAAGCCCAGTGTCTTTCACTACCTGCTGCCTGTGGGTCAGGATGTAAAGCTCCAGCCCCATTCCTGTCTACTTCTTGCATGATGATCATGGACCAGCCCTCTAAAACTGTAAGCAAGCCATCAAATTAAATAATTCCTTTTATAAGTTGCTTTGGTCACGATATCTCCTCAACACAGTGGAAGAATAACTATGATACTTAGGCAGAGTATTGCATGCCTTTAATCCCAGCACTTGGGAGAATGAAACAGGAAGATCATGAGTTCAAGGCCCGGCTTGTGTACATAGTGAGACCCTTCCTCTGTAAACTCATAAATGAATGAATATTGAAAACTAGGAATTCCTGGAAAAGTTTCTCATTTTTGTCTCTCCTTTCAGCATCTGCATAACTTCTGGCTTAACATTAGAATTCAAGATTTTTCACTGCTTTTAAAAAATTGCGTAAAGAAAAGACCTTTGGATGATTTGATGGTTCATAGTATTTGGTAATGAGCAGAGAAGAAAATGTTTTATATTATAAAAAGATTATTTTAATAGATACTGAAATTCATGTTTAGATTGCTAGCAAACAGACCTCTACATGTCTTGTTTCACGTATGGTTATCTAGATACATTTAGGAAAAGCTTCTTCCTTTCTAGGGAATGAAGGCAGAACTTTTTTTTTTTAATTTTAGATAAGCACTCTGTAACTGAGCTAAATCCCCAACTTTTAAGAACTATCCCCTCACCCCATTAAGTAGTTCTCATCAAAGAAACTTCTTTTGGCAGCAGAAAGAGATTGTTACAGAGATATACAACTTGTCAAAATGCAAATGATAATTGATCTTGGGGGTACACAGCTTGAACAGGTTTATCTACATCCACCCCTAAAGCTCAGGAAACATCACAGAAGAGGAGGCAGAAAGATCCCAAGACTCAGAGGGCCAGGATGCCTGAGCAAGATGTCATTTAGAGACAGTAGGGACGCTCCACCAGGGGCATCTCAACAATATGGCTACTGAACCAAGATTCGCATAAAGAAAACACCATTTTACATGTCAGTGCGGGTGGGGGAACTTCGTAAGGTCCCGTCTCCAGTTAGAGCGCAACAAGCAATCAATGGCTTCTGAGAGAGGCAGAATCAATTTTTTCCAAGAACAAACTCCCTCACAGGTTCGCTATTCCCAAGCGGTCATCACATGTACATATGAGTAACACCAAGTGTTTCCGTGGGTTTCATAATGCATGTATAGACATATACACATACATACACATGTATACATAATAACAATAATTATAGAAGAGGGCAAATATTTGAGAAGTGGTGAAGAGGAGGAGTTGGGAGAGGGAGAAAGACTAGTAAAGATGCAAATACAGTACTCAGGTACAAAATTCTCAAAGTTTAAAGACAGATTCGTTTTAGTGGTTTATTACACTGGCAGGGCTAGCACTTGTAGCTCACACGTCATGTAGCTCAGGTTGACCTTGAATTTCTGCTCCTTCTGCTTCAGTATCTTGAGTAGCCATTGTGCCTGGCCATTAGTTTTTAATTAAAATATCAAAGCAACAGAAAGAAGTGAATGTTATTGAAATTATAGACATTTACTATATACCTCTCTTTTCTTACACATATTTCCAGTTTTGCTATTATGTATGCAAAGTGGTTTGTACTTTTAATCTTATAGGTCTGATGTAGTGGGCAATAGGGGCACAAGCTTAAAGAAAGACAGAACATCTGTGTAGTATCTACCCAAATAGTCATTTTGCAGTGGAAAAACTGGAGGACAGTGCTTTAACCACAGGCTCAAGACCAATGCTTGGAGGGTTGGAGAGTTAACTCGGGCACGTGCATAATTATGAGGATATGAGTTTGTATTCTAACACCAACAATAAGCCAGGAATTATGCAAATGCCTGTAACTCCAGCCCTGTGCAATTCAACACCATCTTTTGTTCTTCATACACACACAAATGCATGCAGCTGGGCACACATGTGAATACACACACATAAATAACGACAAAGAGTAATATCTTGAGATAATAGTATGATGATGGTAGTTAACGTTGTATCCTAGAGAGAAATGTGATGCTCTTTGCTCATATCCACTTGGAATGGAAGAAAAACCTGATAAATGCAGTTTCCATAATGTTTATTGGCAGGGGCATAATCTTTCCTGGACATAGTTACTATTATGTCTTGTCTACTTAATGAGTATTCAGAGATGAGCAATTGCTAATTCATTTGATGCTTATTGAACATCAGAAAGCAAGTCTATATAAAATGTACACACATGTTTGTTTAAGAAAATGCTCCAAAAGGAAGGTCATTACACGATCGGGACCATAGCGGGCGTCACAATTTTGATTTAAGCATCACACCGGGTCTTCTAGTACAGGCATTATTTTTGAAGTTATAATATAATTACATCATTTCTGCTTCTTCCCTTTCCTCCCATATGCAACCCCCTTCATGGCTTTCTCTAAAATTCATGGCCTCTTTTACTCTAACTGTTGTCACACACACACACACACACACACACACACACACACCACACTCACACATTTCTAAATACATAAACACAACCTTCTCAGTGTGTTTAATGTTACTTGTACATATGCGAGCTCAGGGCTAACCCCTTGGTAGTGTATAACCAAGTTATACACTTGGTAGTGTATAACCAATTGGGATTTCTTTTCTGGCGAAGATTATTTCTCCAGCTCTCAGCCCCTTCCAGTTGCCTATAGTTCTTTGTCTAGGGTTGACACCCCATGAACTTTCCTCCTTCCATGCTAGTATGACTACTGGCTTCATCACTGTTCAAGTCTTCATGTAGGCAGCTCTTTTGACAGGACTTCATAGATATAGCCTTTCTCTCTGACATTTCTTGGAGACCAAACTCTCATAGCAAACTTCCTGTTTCTCTGGCTCTTACAATCTTTCTGCCTGTTCTTTCTCAGTCACCTCTGAGCTTTAGGTTAGCAGTTGGGTCGTAGATACATGTCAGTAGATTATATCAGTTGTGATTTGCTACTACACCGTCTTTTGTTCTCTGCACTTTGATTAGCTGTGGTTTTTGGTAATGGTCTCTAACTGTCACAAAGCAACGTTTCTTTGATGATGAGCAAGGACTACAGTTATCTGTGGGTATAAAGATAAATATTTAGAATGTAGTTAGAAGTTGTGCTGGCTTAGGAAAGTTGTAGGTTCTTCTCCAAGATCCATGGCTTCACTAGCTTCAGGTAGTTGGCTAGTTATCTTGTACCAGGTATGTTTTTCTTCTCGATGAGTGGGACTTAAGACCACTTAGAGAGCGTTGGTTTCTGCTAAGGTATCCATGCCACCATTGCGTCTTGGAGTTATTATACTACACTGGTCATTGTTGTGGCTCAGAGGTGTTCTTGCTGGGTAGAGTTTTTGGTTACTTTTCTCCCTCAGAAGCTTGCATGGCATTTTTGGTATTTAGAAAGCTAGTCCTCAGAGAGGAGGCTTTTAGGCTGGATCTAGCTGGATCCTATGGGTCCTGTGTCTGAAGTGCATGGTGTCATTAGCAATACAGAATCACCTTCTACCTCTGCAAGGCAATGAAGGACAACATCAGAGCCTACAACGGTTTGGAAATCTTTTGGACAACCCTAACCAACAAGTCAAAAGGGGCCTTCCCATGCCTAATGCTGGGGGCTTTGTTAGGTATACTGTGGCTCTTGGGGTCACTACCGTCAGCCCAGCTGGGAAGATTTCATTTACAATATTTGTATGTATATTATATATATATGCACACACACACACACACACACACACCTACCTATACACACACTTGTTTTGTTTTGTTTCTGGATTGTGGAAGAGAAAGGAGAAAGTTACAATACATTGCAGACAAAGGTCTTTTTAACAAGTGGTACTGGAAGGGACAACTGAATGTCCACATGCAAACCCAAATACACACACACACACACACACACACACACGCACACACACATACATATTCCTTCACCCTTCACAAAAATAGAATGAAAAATGAAAATGCGTTACATACGTAAAGGTAAAAATAAAAACAGTATAAAAAATAGTAAGTGTCCTAGAACGTAATAGGACAACAAAAATCTATATAATCTTGGCCTTAGTAATATCTTTTTTAGGTAAGACCAAAGACAGGATCTGTGAAAGAAAGACAATCTGGGCTTCATTAAAATCAGAATCCCTGATCTGACAAAGACATGGTCTTCAGAAGCCACCACCAGTTGGGAGAAAATATTTGTAAAATTTATCTCTGGCAAAGCACTATTATTAAGAGAAAACACAAATAATTCTTCAAACACAACAATAAGGAAATACCTGGCTTCCAAACCAGAATGAAAGCTAAACAGACAGCTTACCAAATAAAATGAATGAAAATAAAGAAATGTTAGACACGATTTGTCCTCAGGGAAAAGCAAATGAAAACAGCAAAGACAAATACTTAAGCTCTTGCAGAACGTCTGCAGCCTAGAACAATGATATAATTGCTGGTGACAAATGCTGGTGACAATTTGGAGTCACTGAAGGAAATGTAGCGTTACAGTCAATTTGGAGGGTAGTTTGGCAGTTGTCTATGGAATTAAACATATTCCCAGCATATAATCTAGTGGTTGCGTACCTCAGTATTTACTCAAAGGACCTTAAAATTTTTATCTGCACAAGCCTCTGCCCACAGGTATTTATAATGGTTGTTAACTTTCTTTGGGGAGATATGAATAAACTTCTTTTCACTCTGTATAATAAAGCACCGATGACAGAGCAAAGTACAGATTCCATCAAGTCCAGCTTGGCAAACCAGTGAGTTTATTGCATCTTCAAGCTCATTGACAGGAGCAGCAGTGACTCAGGAACAGCTGTACACTGCACCTCACCTCAGCATGGAGTACCACCTTCAGAGAGCTGGGTAACAGAGCCTCACTTTCAGTGAGCTTTCCCCATCCTTTGTACCCTCACTTGCAGCTGGATGGGTAGCAGGAGGGAATAATGGCTGGAATCCAAGGTGAGTCAAGTGAGGGACCTGTGACGTTCCTCCCTTGTACTGTGGCGTTTTCACAGCTCTGTTCTTATCACTGTAGAGCTAGATATCTCTGGAGTGTTCCCCTTGTTTCTTTGTCATGACTGCCAGGACAAAGTTATATCTTAAGATGGCTAAGGGATACCCAGAAGAAAAAGCCATAGTAATACTAAATATGTTTTAGTCATAATTGTGAGAATTTAGAAAGAACCAATGTGTCCATCAGCAGGTGACTGAATAAATAGCCATGGCATATCCAGAAAATAAAATATTGAGCATCCAGTATGAACCAGCTCTGAAACAAGATGGAAGAAAGTCATGGGCATGTTTCCACGGAAGAAGTGAATCTGAAAAACATTACAGACTGAACCCTTCCAACTATAAGCCTGTTCTAGTAACGGCAACACTGTGGAGACTCCTGGATCACTGTTTGCCAGGGAGTGTAGGGTGAGAGGAGATGGACAGGCAAAACACAGACTATTTAGGGCATTAAAAAAAACAAAAAAACAAAAAAACCCAAAAAAACCCCGATCCTGTTACATAGAGAAACAGAAATAAAAATAATAGATAAAAGCACAAAAAAAGAAGAACAAGGCGAGGACCTGTGTTGGCATGACTGAATAGCCAAAATGAGATTACAGCAGAAGACAAGGAGTAACACTAGTTTGCAGAAGAATTGCATTTAGCAATTGCAGAAGAACTGCGGTAAATATACAAGTACTCCAACACTGCAGTAATAATTGCTTCAGGCAAGATTCACTAGGGATGCTAAAATTAGCAAAGAAAGTCCAAGGGAGGAACAGTATACGTGCATCTCAAAGTATCTGCTCAAAGTCAGCCACCTGACAGGGAGAAGCTCCCAGATACCATGTCATTAAGGGCTCCAGATACCTTGGCTTCACGCATCTCTCCTAAGTTGTTGGCAGGAAACACTGGGTCTCCTTTGTGGGCTCTCAGTCCCAGTTGATAAAAGGAGGAGGCTTTAGGATGATTTTGAAGTCTGGGAGAAAAAAACCAACATGCATCCTCAGGAAAAGAAAGTTAGGCTTTCTGAACTGGTGGTCTACAAGGTGAGTAGGCTTAGCTATGAAAGTCGGAGAACAGCTGTGTTGGGGAGGAGAGTGGGGGAGGGAGGAAGGGTTGAATGTCAGGGAAAACAGACTTTGACATTTGACCAGTGTCTGCAAAGGGGAGGTAGAAAGAAGGGAAAGAAAAAATTAAGACTCAGAAAGCACGCGGGCTTGAGGCAGGTTATTTTCAGGGGCAGTTTAGGGACACGTGACCCCCTACTGCATGGAGCTGTACATACCCACTCTGAATGAAGCAAGGGTCAGTTTCGCTTAATAGCTCCCTGGCATTCCCTAACAACTTGTGTTTTGTTAGTGATCAGACCCACCCTGGGACATATGCTTGAACACAAAAGGGACAGCGCTCCCGCCGCCTGGACTGGGTTTAATCTCAAGTACCACGTGTACCATTTCCGCCAAGAACCAGCCTCAGCTAGAACCGGATTCCTGAGAGAAGGGCTGTTTGAGAGCCTAGAAACAAAGGACTTGAATTCAAAACATGGATCCAAGCTGGCAGCCTTTGTTCTGCCGAGATGGCTTTCCAGATTTTCTCTCTGTGTTCTGCTCTGCTCTAGACAGCTTTTTCTTACTATTTATTCTAAGAACTCTATGGTTGAGACATCTAGCTTTCAGCTCAAGATAGTTCTCTCCGCTAGTAAAAATTCTAAAAAAAATTTTCTTTTTTTGATCTTTCTGTCAAGTCAAAAATCCTGTTAGAAAAATTCTAAAAGTAATTCTTGAGTTTTTCAATCAAAATCAGGAAGTCAGAAAAAAATTCTAAGAGTTATGTCTGCTCTTCAGACAACCTCCTCTGATAGCTGTTAGAAACCTTCTAAAACAGCTGTGTCAGCACTCTGAGTAATTCCTGGGATTTCTGACCAAGAAAAAATTCTGAAAGAGCTATGAAAAATTCTAAAAGAGCTGTGTTCACTCCCCATGGATTTTCTGACTAAAATCAGAAATCCTATTAGAAAAAAATTCTTGAAGAGCTGTGTTCGCTCTCCAGAGATCTCCAGACAGCTCAGTTCTTGCTAGAAAAAATTCTAAAGAACTGCTATCATTCTTTGCTAGCTCAATTCATCCAGACCAAAAGCCCCAGATACATATACATTATACACATAGACATACATCAATTCAGTTATTTATTCCATGTTCCCTCTTGACCATCCCACAAATCAGCATTCTATACCTTTAGCCCCTTGACTCTTAGGAAGAGACAGCAAACATAAGCATAGACAACAAGGTAGCTGGGTGGGACCCCGCCCTGGAATCACCCTTCTGACCAGGACTGAACCTAAATTTCCTTTGTCCTAGGCTGACCTTGAACTCAGGAACCTGTCTGCATTTGTATTTGTCTGTCTTTGTATCTTTCTGACAAGCTGCCTCATAGTGTAGCTGCCTCTGTTCCTTTAGATCTGTGACGCTCCTTATACAATTCGTATTGCATCCTTACATTTCTGCATAGTTGAGAAATTATATACTTTCAAACTCATGTTTTTAGAGTTCTTTTCCATAGCCTTGAGGGCTGTCCTGAAGGTCTGAAAATTTACCATTTTGCTGAGACATTAGCCACACTTTTGCCGCCTGGACTCGTGCTGTCTCTGATTATCGTGGAGTCATTAATGGTAAACAGGAGGGACATTCCTCGGAGGAATGAGAAAATATGTACATTATTATACACACAAGCCTTATGCCCACAGCAGCCTTTTGTGGAGCCCCACGCCTGCTAGCCTTGCCCTGCCTGCTGACATTTGTGGAGGCAGGAACCATGTCATTCTGTCCCTAGTAAGGACATGCTGTAATTGCCAAAGTGGCAATGCTATGCTATCTATATATGATACTATCTCTTGTATGCCCTGTGAAACTCTCCCTTTGTGACCTGTGATCTTCGATGTATTAGGCTGACTGGTTAATTTCTAACATACACAAGGCGACTCAACCACATGACCAACAGGTTAAATCCTCTAGTCATTGTAAAATTAACAATATAACCTGGAGGGATTTATTATGTAATTAATGAGATGACCGAATTCAGCAGCACGTTTTCTATAAATAAACTTTGTTCTAAGGGTTCCGTTTGCCAAATCTCGGTTATTCTCCTTCAAGTAAGTAAGTGCTCCGGATCTACAGCTGTTTGTTTACGTTTTAGTCATTGGAGTACGGAGAAGTTTTGTTCAAAGTCTTTATAAATCCTATTTGTCCTCCAGTTTGATTAATGACAATGAAATGTGTTGGGTATCTCATTTTTCTTTAATACTTTCTCTTTTTCACAGCTTTCATTGTGCCAGGATCAAGGATAATTCATCACAGATATTTTTAGACACAACTTGAGAAGCGTTTCTTCTGCTGCAGGTCGGAAGAAGCCAAGTTGCTGCTTTGATTTTTATTTCCTCTGCTCAGAATATAAATTATTCCAAACTAAGATTTTGTTTTTCAATTATTCAAGGACTCAGTGTCACTAAATAATGATAGGTTAAGCACAGTTCTTAAAATGTATATTATTTAATAAGCATAGCACATTAAGTAGCTCTAAGTAACGCCTGTGATGGTCTGAACACAGCTATGTGAATTTATGTTAGTACTTAAGGTAAGATTTGAAAGATTTATATTTATAATAGTGCTAGATTACTGTATCAGAAGTTGCACCAAAACTTATTTTATTTATGTGTATGTGCATGAGTGTATTTGTACTTATGTGTATGGGTACATGTGTTTGCCGATTTGCAGAGGCTGAAATATAGCATTCAATCCCTTGGAACTGGAGTTATAGGTATTTGTAGAATCCTAGATTATTAAATGGGTTCCTGGGATCTGAACTCATCTTCACTGTTGAGAAGCAAGGCTCTTAACCACTGAGCAATCTCTTCAACCTATTAATGTTTTAAAAACAACAGTAAGCATTAGCTATCCTCACAGGTTTTTTTTTTTTTTTTTTTTGTGGATTAGAAACTTAAATATTCTGTGCTAGTTCATTTTATTTCCTTTCATTATTTCACAACTCGAGACAAACTAGAGTCACCCAGGAAGAGGGAACTCCTTGGGTAGTTCCCCACAGGCATGGCTGTAGTACACTTTCTTGGTTCACAACTGATATAGGGAGAGTCCAGCTCACTTGGGGACCCAGCCAGTGTTTTTGGGTTATGTAAGAAAGCAAGTTGGGCAAGCCATGGAAAGCAGGCTAGGAAGCAACGTTCCTCCATGGTTCTTGCCTTGGCTTCCCTCAGAGAAGGACTGTCACCCATAAACTAAATAGGTCCTTTCCTCCCTAGACATAGTATGCATGCAGTCTCTCTTCTTGGTTTCTCTCGGTGTGGGAAACACGATAGAAGGGCCTTGATGTAGGTGATGAGGAACATCGCCATGCTGCAGGCCTGTCCTAGCCTATGTGCCAAGGTTATATTTTTACATTTAACATTCATGGTGGTTATTAGTGAACTTCTCTGTTAGAATCGCAGTTGTCTTCCTGACTGTTAGGGTCATACATTTTCACTTAACATTCATATTAATTATCAATATAGTTTCTTATTTACTTAGCTATTTAAAAACTTTTATTAATTGTTCTTGTCCATTCAATGAATAGCTTTCAAGGCTTGACATTCGAGCAACATTCTACTGTGTCAGAAATATAACTTTGTGTTTAAATATCTCATAATTTCAACATACGTACTCACAGAGGTGTTTATTTCAGTCTATCTTGAATTTTATCAGTATTTATTAACAATCCAGTGAATAATAAAAATTCATAGAACTTGCCTTATTCATGTCATCCACAGTGTAATTTTGCTTAGGGATGATGCTATCATGCATGATGACATAATCACTAATCATGTATGGGCTCAGGGTGCCTGAAATTTCATTCGCTGTGGTATTTAACTCATCTCTCAATGGCTGAGGCCATTGGACGAGGCTGAATTTCAAGACATTTCCATTACAAAAAGCCATCAGTGAATTCTGAGTTAAACTACATTGTTTTCAGATGATGTCTTTTCAGCTTCTAGTGCCTTCAAGTTCTTTCTATAATACTTCAAAGCTTATAGTAGAAGTCTTTCCCCTCCTTGGTTAGGTTTGTATTCAGGTAATTTTTAGAGACTGTTGTGAGTGAGATTATTTTCTGGCCTACTTCTCCACATCTCTGTTACTGATATTTAGATACTGGCACCCGTACATTAATGTTGCAAGCAACCATTTTACGGAAAGTATTTATCACATAAAGGGGTTTTCTGGTGTAGGGTTTTGTTTGTTTTGGGTTTTGTCTTTTACAGATAGGATCAGATCATCAATGGCTAAGAATCACTCGAGTTTTTCCTTTCCTATTTGCCCCTTTAGGCCTTTCTCTTCTCTTCTCACTCCAGCTAAGCATTTTGGTGTTACATTAAGACTAGACAGACATTCCTGATAATTTCCATAAGGAATGTATTTTCCAAGTATTCTCTCAGAAGCTCCTGGATTTCGTTGGTTATCTGTTACAATACATCTATTTCATTTCTGATTTTATTAATTTGGATGCCCTCTGTCTTTGGGTTAATTTAGCTAATGGTTTGTCTATCTTGTTTTTTCCTTTGAAAGAAACACTTCCATTGAGTCTTCACATTTTCTAATTTAGTCCTCACCTCACTCATTTGTGCCCTGATCACTGTTATTTCTTTCCATCTAAGAGCCTTGGCTTTGACTTGCTCTTTCTCCAAGACATTGATATCATTAGGTGACTTATTTGCCTTCTAAGTTTTAGATATAAGCAGTCTCTCTTACTTCTTTTTAATGTCTCTCTTTTATTGATTTATTTTATCAATATTTATTAATTATTATTGAATTAGTTTTATATTTGTATCTGTCTTAGAACTGCTTTTATTATATCCCACTTATTTTGATAGTTGTA
Source organism: Uromys caudimaculatus (assembly GCA_028551405.1). NCBI lineage: Eukaryota > Metazoa > Chordata > Mammalia > Rodentia > Muridae > Uromys > Uromys caudimaculatus. The sequence continues at coordinate 62,534,817 of CM052709.1, read as the reverse complement.
TTTTCATTTTTTAAAATTGGATATTTTATTTATTTACATTTCAAATGTTATCCCCTTTCCTTGTTTCCCCTCTGCAACCCCCCTATCCTATCCCCCCTTATCCTGCTTCTATGAGGGTGCCCCCCCAACTCACCCACTCCCACCTCACCACCCTGGCATTCCCTTACACTGGGGCATCAAGTCTTCACAGGACCAAGGGCCTCCCCCTCCCATTGGTGCCAGATAAGGCTCCTTCAGCTCCTTCAGTCCTTCCCCTAACTCCTCCATTGGGGTCCCTATGTTCAGTCGTTGGTTGGCTGTGTACATCCGCCTCTGTATTTGTCAGGCTCTGGCAAAGCCTCTCAGGAGACAGCTGTATCAGGCTCCTGTCAGCAAGCATTTCTTGGCATCTGCAATAGTGACTGGGTTTGCTGTCTACATGTGGGATGGATTTCCAGGTGGGGAAGTCCCTGGATGGCCTTTCCTTCAGTCTCTGCTCCACACTTTGTCCCTGTTTTTCCTTTAGACAGGAGCAATTCTGGGTAAAAATTTTGGAGATGGGTGGGTAGCCCCATCCCTCAACCGGGGGTCATGCCTAACCTCTGGATATGGTATCTACAGGTTCTCCCTCCCCCTTATAGGGCATTTCAATTAATGTCATCCCTGTGGGGTCCTGGCATCTGGGACTTTCTGGTGGCTACCCCCAGCTCCCCATCCCCCATTGCTACACACCTCTGTTCAACTTCCTGACCCTCTGTACATCTCCTCCCATACCCGATTCTACCCCCGCACTTCTCTTCCTCCCAAGTCCCTCCCACCCTCTGCTTCCCTTGATTATTTTGTACCTCCTTCTAAGTAGGACTGAAGCATCCACTATTTGGTCTTTCTTCCTCTTGAGCTTCATGTGGTCTGTGAGTTGTATCATGGGTATCCCATGATCTTTGCCTAATACCTACTTATCAGTGAGTATATACCATGTTTGTTCTTCTGTGACTGAGTTACCTCGCTCAGGATATTTTCAAGTTCCATCCATTTGCCTGTGAGTTTCATGAAGTCATTGTTTTTAATAGCTGAGTAGTACTCCATTGTGTAAATGTACCACATTTTCTGTATCCACTCCTCTGCTGAGGGACATCTGGGTTGTTTCCAGCTTCTGGCTATTATAAATATGGCTGCTATGAACATAGTAGAGCATGTGTCCTTACTACATGTTGGAGCATCTTCTAGGTATATGCCCAGGAGTGATATAGCTGTGTCCTCAGGTAGTACTATGTCCAATTTTCTGAGGAACAGACAGACTGATTTCCAGAGTGGTTGTACCAGCTTGCAATCCCACCAGCAATGGAGGAATGTTCCTCTTTTTCCACATCCTTGCCAGCATCTGCTGTCACTTGAATTTTTCATCTTAGCCATTCTGACAGGTGTGAGGTATAATCTCAGAGTTGTCTTAATTTGCATTTCCCTGATTACTAAGGATGTTGAGCATTTCTTTAGGTGCTTCTTGGCCATTCGAGTTTCCTCAGTTGAGAATTCTCTGTTTAGCTCTGTTCCCCATTTTTTGATAGGGTTATTTGGTTTTCTGGAGTCTAACTTCTTGAGTTCTTTGTATATATTGGATATTAGCCCTCTATCAGATGTAGGATTGATTAAGATATTTCCCCAATCCGTTGGTTGCCATTTTGTCCTATTGACAGTGTCCTTTGCCTTACAGAAGCTTTGCAATTTTATGAGGTCCTATTTGTTGATTCTTGATCTCCCAGATGGCTTCCCTTTTTTGAATTCCCTAGAAAGTGAAAGAAATGTAGTGACTCTCTTCTCTGCTGTGTGTTTGGCATGACCCCTATGAGCAGGACCCCTGCATAACCTCTGGCTTTGCCTGGTGCCCTTGGCTTGCTGCTTTCTTTCATTTCCTTTTTCTGACCACTTTGCTCAGTGCTCTAAGACGAGGTTCGTGATTGCCTCTAAAAACCTGCAGTTAATATTTTAGGATTTTATCTGTTCATAGTTGTCACCTGATGGCTTCCTATCTGACTGAACTCTTCTTGCAAGTGTGCATCTGGTGATGTTTCAGCTTCACAGAGATGTGGGGTGGGAATTGGGGTTGTGTGTGTGTCTCTAATTCATTATTTTTCTGGTCATGTAAAAATAACTTTTCTGTGATGGTCTACTGTTTCTTCAGGGTAAGTGCTCAGTATTTTACACTCCATCTCACAGTCACGACCCTCTTTAGGATCACATGATGATGACTTTTGAGGGATGATTCTACAGTTTTAAAGAGGTCAAGGGGCCTGTAAGATTCATGAACTATAAAACCCACAGATCCAAAATCATCCTGATTCTTCACTGGCCTCCTCTACAGTGTCAAATCTGGTTTCTACATTGAATTTACAATTCCTAAGATAGTTCTGTCTCATAGTTTGGGCATCATACTGATACCAATGATTAATAACCATTTACCAAAGCCATTTGTTTAGAAATTTATTTCCATTACAGTCTCTTTATTGTTTATTACTCCAGTAATTGTTTGAATTATGAGCTGTAGATTCCATTTAAAACATTACTAGGGACAGTACTTTTACTTTCAGAAACATTGGGAAAAAGGCACATCCTGATATTCTGAATTATAAAAAAATTAATGAATGTACAGTTCTATAATAAGAATGTCTTGAATCTCTCTTGCAGATATGTAAATATACATATATGTGTATATAAATGTACATTTATATAAGTATACATTTATGAACATACATTTATATATGTATAGAAAACCAAGGGAAAATTTGGTTATATAGAATTACAAAGAGAAGTACTACATTTATAACTTGTAAAGAAATCTCACAATTCTTTTGCATTTCATTTGTAGTAGAAGATATAAATCAATTGATGTCAGTTTTATTTCAGGGTGTAAGAAACTAGGTAATGTTAATTTACTGAAAGGTTAAACATCTTTATCATGTGGGATCATTTCCCATTTAATTTTTCATCTAGGGTGTCTGGAGAAAGTGAAATTAACTTCTATGATTTTGCAAAGGGTATCATGAACATTAAAGATAATCAATGCATATCACAGGATATCACAGAGCATCAAAGTTATAAGGGGTGCTGTAAATATGATGGTATCAAAGAACATATATGTCAAGAGAGAGCATAAATAGGAATATTATCAAAGGCTATCAAGTACTATCATGGCTTGTCAAATGATATCATAAATATAAGCATCAGAAGTTACCATAAACATCAAAGGGCATTACAACAATATAAACACCAAAATACTAAATCTACAAAAGGAATTAATTGGTAGAGCCTTGAGAATATGTCACAGATACCCAGAGGGTTGTACTCAAACTGCCTGCAGTATAAGAAAAAATAGAAAGCCTATTTCATGTGTCCTGATGTAGAATTGCATATGGCTTCGAGTTTGAAATGTTTGATGTGAAATTAATCTCCTCGTCTTCCTTGATCACCATTGTCTGGAGGTTCCAAGTGATGAAGCATTATTTCAGTTAATAGTGGTTAGCTGTCAGAACATTTTACTCCTTTAGGAACCACTAGCTGAGTCTGTCAGAGAAGAAAAATTAGAATATCCTTTCTTCTAGTGGCTAAGAAATTTGGGTGTTAAAGCTCTGCTCTGAGATGCAGTTGAGGTCATCTCTGGCACCTGAGGGTTAGCAGACACCAAGGGGTCACAAAAAACTTCAGAGATACTTAACAGGGAAGAAGAGAGGTATTTAGTACCTAGAAGAAAAGAAAAAGAATGGAGTGTAATCAAGTTAAGAGTTGGAAGAAGGGCAATAAAACCAGGCCCTATCACTAGTGAGACCTACCAGTCTCCAGTGAGGGGACTAAACTCACCAAATACTTAGCACATGATTCGGGGTTTTTGTTTTGTTTTCTTTTTATATGTATCACCAACGCGTTGAGTCTCTATGCATTTGTTTAAAATTTTGAAGTCCATTGTCATATTGGATTTACAAGTAAGTATTTCCTCATAGGAAAAAGGGTTGATATGACAACCTGATATTCTGAAAAAGAAATATATAAATGAGCTTATTATATACCTATTGTATACATATATACACACGAGTATACAGTTTTATAAAAAGATATTATAGATATTATAGGTATTATATTTATTTTACAGTTCTATAATAAAATAAAGTTCTATAATAAAGAGGGCTTAAATTTGTGCTTAGGAAAACACTGTGGTTGTGTCTGTAGACTCATAGATACATGAACTCAGGGACAGAGAAGCCTTGGGTCACTTTGAGTTATCCTGATTTGTTTGACCTTTTAGAATAAGAACATGTCTGTGGACTAAGAACGATTACTACATTTTCTAAAGAAGGCAGCAGAGCCTCACAAGCCAACAGGACAGGAAGTGATAGAGATAAGCAAAACTGCCAGATATCATCACTGACGTCTCTTTGCTCAGTCGCCCCACCCCATTCTTGGCTTCTTTGTCAAAGCAACTCTTCAAATGAACCCTGGTAGCACTCCGGCATTTTGCAGTAAATTAGTGCCTTCTCTTTCAACACGAGTTGACATTTCTCACGTGACCTCTGGTTTAGGGAATGGAGTTGCTATAACAAAATGGCATCTTGCCAGTGACCTCTGGAGGCTGAGGGACCATCGCGTCAACACAACTCATTTCATGGATTTGTTGTGCTTTGCCGAAGACTCGATGTTTGCTTTAAGCAATGAACTTTTATTATTGCAGGAGGCAGAGGAACTGAGGGCCAAACTGTAGGTGAGAAGCAGATTATGTTTCCCAGAAGAGGAACCTTGGTGGTAGAAAAGTTTGTGCAAGCTTCTCAGAGAACTTTGGACAGATTTTGTTTTTAATTATAGTCTATAAATAGAACACAACCGGCTTTCTAGACAATCCCATGATCCAGAAAGCAATCACAGGTGATAACACACCGGACAAGACATCTTCATTTCTGTCATTTAAATTATTCTCAGTTGAATTATATTCATTTTATATTATACATGAATGCTTTCCTGTTGACAAAGGGATAAAATTGAAACCCAATGTTCACAGTTATAACAAAAATTAATGAATGCGAAGCTACTTAATTTAGGATAGTTTGAATTGGTGTGTTTAGAAAAAAATCCTGAGGCTTAACCTATCTGTTCAAAACTTTGATTCAGAGCATCGGTTCTCTAAGCAAACGTCACTGGCATGATGTCCATATGTTCTGTTTTTCTCACATTATCATTAAAATCCTCATTAAAATGCATAACCAGGGAGCCAGATGTTTTATTTTTATTGCCTTCTATTTCCTTCACATTTACAATCTATGGACAGTTATACGGTGAGTGAAATTCTGTGACTGTTCTTTCCATATTTATATAAAAAGTATTACAGGTGTATATTTATACAGATACAAGCACACATAAAATGAATATTTTGGGTGTGACCATGTGTATACCCAAAATTCTATCTTAACTAAAAAGTGCTTTCTCTTGCTTAGGAACCGAGCAATCAGACATCTCGGTACAATGACCATTTGCTTACTCATTCATTTGTTTCATTTCTCCCTGGTTCTTTCCTTCTCTTCCACTTTCAAAATATTGCTTGTCAAGGACTTGATATAAGAGAGGTGCTCTTCAGTTAGGCACATCCAGGAACTTTAAAGCAGAGATCTTAATTCTCTACGTACCGGCTAATTACTGCTGGCTTCCTGACCAAAATATGGTTTTACTGGTTTGAATTGAAATCATTGGCTAGTCACTCTTTTCTAGATTTATCCTTTCCAAATAGTAACTGCATACAGAAAATAAATAGAAAAATTGTATGTTGCTCAGGGTTGAGGGGATGGATAAGAGGGTGACGTTTTTTCTTTGCTGAAAGTCGAATTGTTAAAATCACAGGAAGGGCCATTTCTAGCCTAGAGATCTCTTTTACAGACGTTTCTGGTGTCTTCAGGAGAACCTACAATTCTAGTTATATCTGGATTTCTTCAATATTTATGAAATTCT
>CM052709.1:62434287-62518301 GCA_028551405.1 Uromys caudimaculatus | reverse complement strand
GAGCCAGTATCATAGGCCTGAAAGGTACTAGGCAGATAGTGAATTAAAAGGTTTTTTTCAGTCCTGATGATTGAACCCAATCCTTGCACAAATTAGATGAGTCTTCATTTTATTTTTTTATTTTGAGACAAAGTCTCACTAAACTGACCTCACTCAGTGGCCCAGATAGGATTTGAACATGCATTCCTTCTGCCTTAGGCTGCTGAGCAGCTGGGATTTACAGACCTGTGCCGTCAGGTCCAACTGTAACTTCTAAAATGTTTACGGTTACTGTTATCATCATTATGAGTGTGTGTGTGTGTGTGTGTGTGTGTGTGTGTGTGTGTGTGTATGTGTGTGTATGCTGTATGTGAGGAGTGGGTGTTTCATAGCATGTATGTGGAGGGCAGAGGACAACGTTGTGGAATCAACTCTCCCTGCACCTTTACGTGCGTTTGGGGGATGGACTCAGGCCCTTAACTTCATATGGCAAGCATCTTCACCCACTGAGGTTCGGCTATCTCCCCGGCCCTCAGCTGTATCTACATTGGAAGGGAAAGCAGCCACTACCATGCCTGAAAGTGAAACTCCCATAGAAGTTTCAGGGCTGTATACATTCCTTGGGAGCCTATTTTACCCCAGGTACAGAGAATTAAGAAATGAATACAACACTGTCCTTCGCACAAATGAGTTATTGGCTTTTTTCCTGGGAACCTGGCAACCATAGCAATAAATTAGGCTCTACAATGGAAGCACACAGGGCATTACACTGGAGTGGTAAAGAGCTATAGTCCACTGTCTGACTCAACTAGTCACTGCTTTGTTCAACCACATTTAATGGGCCGTTACTCAAGGCCTCACACTAGTCTTTGTGGCCGAGTATAGAATGCTGATGTTGGAAATTGTAATATGTTTCCAGGTTGAAATTATCCTGTATTTCATATGCTGTACTTGGGACATTGAGTCTTACCCATCAGACAAGTGGAAGTATTTTTCTGGAAATTACTGATCTAATTTGAAGTTTAAGATAAAATCATTCTTGGGATAGGCATAATTGGTAACCAGAGAGAAAATGTCAGGTGGACATTTGAAGACTCGATCTGGAATAGCTATCCTTATAAATTTGTCTACATTTATGAAATTATCTCATTTGTTTTCTGTTCATAAACATGTAGTTAAATATCTGGCCTGTGTAGGAATGTTATAGCTTGACATTTTGACTTTTTTTTGTATTCAGTAGTGACTGTTTTGAGCATTCATATTTTTCTTTAATTTACTGTCAGCACTGTAACATCTTTCTATTGTTACTTTGCAGCTTTGGACACTTGCGTTGATCTTATGGCCAGTCATTATTTTCATAATTCTGGCTATTACCCGGACAAAATTTCCACCAACAGCAAAACCAACTTGTAAGTAAATGACTCTTTGTTTCTCTAATGTTCATATTCTACTGAAAACTTTTTGTCGTGTTAGTGCTCCATTCTAAACTTAAAAAATGTAAATATCACCTCCTCCTGGCAGTAGCTACACAAACAGATGTGGTTTCCCCTCCTAGTTTTCCAAATCAAAAAGTGGACTCTGGGGAATTGGGAGAGGAACACAAGAATTTGGGATCAAAAGGTGGGACAGGCAAGGGATGGAGGAGAAGTGGGAGAGGTGAGAATGGGAGAGTGGTGAAAACAGAGTATATACATGTTTGAAATTCTTAAGCAACAAAAACATTGAACCTGAGCCAGATGTGGTGGTACATGTTTATAATCCCAGTACTTGGATGTCTGAGACAGGAGAATTTTGAGTTACATATCAGCCCAGGTTTCACAACCTGCATTACCTCAAGGGAGAAAAGTAACACTTCAATTCTGTACATATGAAAGTTATCTAGAAAACATGGAGCACATCAAGAAGAGAATGAGCTTAAATCTTCCTGATTTATCTACATCACAAGCCTTGCCGTGGCACGGTAACACAAGGCAGCAACTGTAGGCTCTGGTATTCTTTACTCCCATAGTTGAAAACACAGATTCGTATTTGATCAACTGAACAAATAAACACTTCTGCTCTTCACTGCTGAGAGCTGAGCCGTGTAAACGTGTCAACGGATTTCATTTGAAAGAAGGCTGTTTCCCAATTAGGGCTGTTTCACGTCCATGAAGTCACTGCCCAGGTATAAAGTGGGCAGACTGCCCAACTCACTCCATTATTTTCTTTTGGATCTGATATAGAGATGTAGGAAGGACTTAGAAAGTCCTGAGCATCAGATGGAGAGCTTTGAGTCTCAGTCGTTTGGCTGGTACGGTTGTCAGTGTATTGCTGTTGTTCATTTCTCTTGGGGAATAGTTTTCTTGGTTTAGAAGTAAGCGACTATTCAGATGTTTCAAAGCAGCAGCTTCCTAAAAAGATCCATATAAAGCAAGTTTACAAAACCAACATCAAATGATTGTAACAATTAGCAGATACAATGCTGAATTATTATTTGAAGAGTAACAGTAACACACTACTGACTTTTAAAGACAGTGATTTTCAGTCACCTAGTCCCAAGAAATAAGATGAGAACCATGTGGCATCTACTTTAATCAGGCATAGTAGGGTAATCCAGAAAATATCAATTCAGTTGGTGTGAAGCATTTAAGCTCTTGGTGTTAGAATAAGCAATTCCTTACACCTGAATGGCACCCTTTCATTGTCTGACAGACTTTCCCATGAGTCATTATATAAAGTTGTCAAAGAGAATTTAATAAGTTGTTATTAAAACAGTATACTTTTATTTTGTGTTGTGTATATGTTAGCTCTTTGTAACAAATTTATTGTGTATTTAATGACTTGTATATTATATATGTATGCTACACATAATATACATATATTAAATGTATATGTAATGTAATTACATATAATATAATGTATTTGCATACATGCAAATAATAGAATGTGTATTATATGACAGTCTATACCAATAGAACAATCAGTGTATAAGCAGGACAATGGAACTCAAGATATTCTACTTTAGGATGCTGTGAGTTGATTGATTGATAGTGTCTGGAGTTTACTGGAGCCCTTCAACCCATTTTCTCCAGTTTCTTATTTTTAAGGATTTTCCATCCAGTTACCTAAAATTCTCTTGTGACACTTTCAGGAGAGAAATGTTAAAGGTTTGGGAATGAATGGTCTTAAACTAACTGGCGCCACCTGATAGGAGTTAGCGACTCAGAGAGGAAATGATGCAGAGGTCTCAGCATCCCACTGAGCTGGCAAGAAACAAGAAAGAGTGAGCAGTGCCTCCAAGCCTAATCTGGAGGGTTCAGAAAGAAACAGGATCAGAGACGACATGATAAACCATTGTAATCTGCAGCTCTTACACACTGTAGTAATATATCCTGTCTGAAGGAGGAGAAAAACCTACAGGAGAATTCAAACAATAAACATGTGTTTGCTAGCCTCTTAGACAACATACACGTTGTCAAAAACAGGTTGCTGATTGGTTTGCTATTAGGACCAGAAAGGAACCTGTTCATGTTATACATGAGATCCCCCAGAGCCCAGAGAGATTCCTGCTTGCCAAAATTCAGTCATGTGGACATAAGAGAAAGGTATTGGAAACTGATTATTAGGGCTTGTTCTTTGTTTTGGAGATTTGGAGCCTATATTCAGTTTCTTAGACAATCCTTTCTAGACCTTCCTAAATTAAGACTCAAAGAAAAATGTGTTCAGGATTTCAACTCATAATTAATAGACTATAAAACACAATTATACTATTGAAAGTGGAATTCTGGGGAGCAAATCAGAGCATCTGAGACTAGTATACAAGGAACTGCTCATTCGACCCCCACCTTCATTGCCTGACAGTAAAAATGTAACTCCTCAGTAACAGTTTGGGTTTAGGTGTTTTTATGTTGTTGTTTATGTTGTTGTTTGAATTGTCCTTGGTTTGGGTCTCACATTTATTTATAATATTAAACAATCAAAGCTGGCTAATAGAAATAATAATAAATAGTTATTGATTTCATTCTCTGGAGACAGGCCTTCAGGGGCATGATGACTGAATTATTCATTTCATAATTGACAAAGCTGATCACATAGAAGCCAAGAAACAAGATTTTACAGTAATGAGTGGTGAAGTCTGACCTAGGCAGTCTGGCTCTAGACTAACATAAGCTACTGAAAATCAATCAATATTTCTCTCTTCTCTCTCTCTCTCTCTCTCTCTCTCTCTCTCTCTCTCTCTCCCTCCCTCCCCCTCCCACCTCCCCTCCCTCCCTCCCTCTCTCTCTCTTTCTTTCCCTTCCTTCTTTCCTTCCTTCCTTCCTTCCTTCCTTCCTTCCTTCCTTCCTTCCTTCCTTCCTTCCTTCCTTCCTTCCTTCCTTCCTTCTTCAAGATAGGGTTTCTCTGAGTGGTCCTGGCAGTCCTGGAACTCACTCTGTAGAGCAGGCTGGCCTCAAAGTCACAGAGATCCATCTGCCTCTGCCTCCTAAGTGCTGGGACTAAAGGCGTGCGCCACCACCGCCCAGCTGATCATAATTCTTACATCTAGTTGTTAGTGCTTGGTTTTTATGTCACATCACGTATGTCAGTAAAAGAGGACTAAACATCAAGGGTTAAAAATATAAGCACTTCTGTCACAAAATCAAGAAATATAGAGAAAGTCATTGTGACGGGCACCTCAGACTTCTTTGATATTAGTATTCAGTGTAGCATGCACTGATTCCCGGTGTATCACTGCGACTTTAGTATCACAGAAATCAGATCTGGTTTTAAAGAGGTAAAACCCTTTCTGGTCTACAGTACCGGTCGGGCAATAAAGATGAGGCATTAGACTACACCCTTTGATGAAACTTGGTCGTGATGAGTATGGCATTTGTAATTTCGTGGCCACATTCTGCTCTCAGAACAGCTTGGCAGATGTGTAGGTCTCTATAACCACTCAGAAAAAGATAATAAGTGACTCTCAAAAGACCCCTTCCGTAGTACGTTTGATGGCTGGGCACCTAAAAAAGTCTGCACTTCTTGCTATCGTTTGTCTCTGTCTATGACTCTTTCATGTTGCAACAAACAGCTCTTGCATATTGCAAATCTCAGTGAAAGAAAACTCCCCAAGCCTGGTTGGCAGGCCCTGATGCTTCTTCATTCCGGCAGAAAGGGGCCATGGCACTCTCTTTGAAGTCGATCCAACCTCTTGCAATCTTCACGTGTGGGGACTTGTCAAGAGATAAACTTCAAAGTGCAGATGCCCCACTTAGGAGTAAATGAACCTCTCCAGCACACACTCCGACCAAGCTGAGCTGTGACGGACCATGGAGCTTTCTTACTTTCTTATATATATACCTAAAAGGTCCAGCGCAGCTGGCTGCTATGGGATTGTTTGTTAAGACCAATAGAATCTAGTCTTCTTGAGACGAGTAGATACCAAAGAATGCAGTCCTGACTAACAAGCCCTCACATTTCCCTGTGTGTGATTTTAGTAAGTATTTTCAAGTAATTGAAAATATTGCTAAAAGCAAAATTAAAAATATATTGTACAAATATTACCACGCACAGAATTAAAACTCAAATACGTTAAAGCTAACACTCCCTAGTACACCCTCTTCCTTAGAGAGTAGCAAATTCATACCTCATATGTGACAGTTGGTAGGACTTGGTACTATGTGGGGGCTAATTGAGCTACACCAGTCTATGCTATCATAAAGTTATACTAAATTCTGTCTATCCAGATATGACTTCAGAGCTTGGATGAATGCAAGCTCAGCGAACCTTTCTAGCATGTCTTTTGACCACCAAAGCATACCTTTTGTATTTACAGACACATGAAAATAACAGAAAACGTTTACTAGATACTACAATGTGGTAGACACTATGCTAAGTACTGTGCTCATTTGATCTCAGTTAACACATCACCTCTTTGAGCTATTTTGAAAGTTAAAAATTCAGAAGCACACTAGTGCTCACAGTACAAGCCTGGATTTTACCTAGTGTCACCTACACATTGCACGTTTATCCAGCTTGTAGGTGCCAACCATCAAGAACCTGAGGTTTGCCTCAGTCTTTGAGTTCACTATCTATGCAGAGATTGACAAGTGACCTCAATTGTTTTTTTTTTTTTTTTTTTTTTTTTTTACCAATCAGCAGGTCTGGGAAGCAATGGAGTGGGTGAGTGGGTGGGGGAGCACCCTCTTAGAGGCAAAGGAGAGGAGAGAGGGGATGGGACAGGGGTTTGCAGAGGGGAGACTGGGAAGGGAGAAAATATTTGAAATGTAAATAAATAAAATAACCAATAAAAAGAAGAAGAAAATATTGATCAGTGGCAGGTCTGTGGGGTCCATGTAGGCTGCTTTAGCCTTATGCCTGAATTGCTTTAAGAAGAGGCTGTTGAGACAATTCCTGCTGAAAGAGTCTATGAGGCAGCTCTCAGGTGAGAGTTAGGGGGTCAGGGGGATGAGACCTTTTTTCTGTTGAAATTGCCAGGGGCATTTTCATGGAAGGGAAATCCTGCATGTGTGCTAGATTCCAAGGTGTCATCTACTCTCTAGCAGTTGCACAGGTCAGGAGAGCTGTTTTGAGGGACTCGGAGTTCATAATTTGCTTACTGTTTTGGTTGACTTAAACTGTATTGGCTGAACTTGGCCATGATGGTGAACTCTTGTGTGTTTTTTCTGTTGGGCGGTCAGGTCTAGGGAAAATGAGAAGGAAGGTTGGAATTCTTGGTCCCCTGATCGGTCGCTTGTTGTTCCCAGGATGGGAGGACTTTGTTCGGGAGGATCGTGACTTAGCATTATTCATCATTTGTTGGGTATCACCCCTTCCAGTTTCTCCCTTCGCATGCAGTCCCAGCGCCTCTGTCAGTCTCTGGGCTTAGAGACATTTGAGTCATCTTGGACTTCTCTCTTTTATCACCTCCCATAACCAGTAGCTCTCAGTAAGAATCTGTCTCATGTAATGTATCCTCGAGTTCCGTACATTTCCATCCTTCTGACAGCAAAGTCGCATTATCTCAGGCTTGGGTTGATTCCAGAGCTAAGAGGGGTGGGCTCATACCCTATTTTTGTCTTTTGCCACATATCCTAAAATACTCTGGGTTCAAGCCAGGATTTTCTCAACTTTCCCTGCTTACCATTCTGAGGTAGGATACCTGTGCTTAAAGAGAAGATATCCGAATAGCCTCATTTTGTGTTTCTTCTTATTGGGCTGTATCTTTTACATCCTTAAGGCCAATTAGGACATAAATTCACATCTTAGCGTCTAACGTTTTCTGATTACTTAAATTCTTATCACTTTCACTACACCTGTCATTGACATATTGACTTATAGTTTCATTTGCACGATTGATGACAACCTTAACTCACTTATCACATAGGAAGTACATTGACAGCAGGGACCACCTCATAACATCACAGTAATGACAGATACCGCTCAGTTCCTTATGTGTTGGGGGTTGGTCTGGTGCTGCTATGTATTCAGATGATAAATACTGGCCCTCAAGATCTGGTTGCCCCTGATGAGCAGGTTCTCACCTATACCAAGTGATGCTATGTAAACCTTGTTTCCCAATTTGAAACTATTGGTTAAAATAAAGTGGTTACAGCCAATTACTGGGGAGAATAGAAGAGGCGGGGCTTCAGTCACTGGACTTGGGGGGGGGGTGAGTCACAGGCAGAAGAGAGAAAAGAGAGAGGTGAGTAAAGGAGGAAGAAGACAGAGAGAACAAGAGGTCTCCATTAGATGTGATGGACCAGAAGCATGTGCCCAAGTGATATGCAACTCCCAGGATAGATTGCTGGAGCAGAAGTGACCCCGGGATGAGATTCAGTCAGCAAGTATTTGGGAAGCACAGCTGGAAATTAACAGTCTAGGGAATAGAAATATAGATTAGGGGGTAACCCCCCAGTAATTGCGCCAAAGCTAAATAAATAATCATAGCCTGAGTCTCTTTCATTTGGAAGCTAACCAGGATACTAATAATTTAATTATTCTACATTTGGCACCCAATGTGATGAACAAATGGCAATCCAACAAGTCAAAGATGGTACAATTTAGAAGATTGTTATTGGAGACTGGATTGTAAATTCACTCTCAGATGAGGGCAAAACCACTCTTGTGTGAATATGGAGTAAGTAAGTGGCCAGCAGCTTGTTTGGCTCTAATTCTTACTTCCCAGATATGAATGAATGTGACTGCGCTATCAGAAAAAGAGGAGGGACATAGGAGGGATTGGCAGGGAGGAAAACATATAATTATATGTCTTAATTTTAAAAAATTAAAATGGGAGAAATAAAGAACTAATGAAAAAATTAAAATACCCAAAAACGTCTATAATGCTTACATTGAAAATGGAAAACATAGTCCCGTTATCATCTCAAACTAGGTCTGCCTTGAGATTTCCATTACAAATATTTAGAAATTCTAATTCACAGGAAGCATTGACATTTTTTATGTTAGAAAGTTAACAACCTGTAAGTTGCTTATGAAATTTCAGAAAATTCAGGAATAGTCTCTAAATTCCACACCCAGTCTCTTATTCTTAAAACAACTGTTAATGGTCATTTCGAAAACGGTACCGACTCTTTCCATGACAACATGACAAGGAACTCTGGGAGACACATAGAGACAAGATGAAGATGACAGTGAACCCTGCTTCTCCTGGTGTTCTTCTCAGAGCTGTTTGAAGTAAGCAAGATGAGGCTATTGTGAGCTCAGCTCTGCCCCACTCCTCACCAGCCAGCTGCAGCTCTTGCTGTCAGGTACCCATTTCCCTAGCTTCAGCTTGAGTCTCTCGCAATGCAGATGGGCACACCCTGATGCCAGACAATGTGATGAAGAGATTTCTCAGCTCATGTTCTCTTGAGTTAAGAACACAGAGTTACGTCAGACAACCAGAAATGCCTTTAAAGTACAGGAGAAGGTGGTTCATCCAGTGGAGACTCAGGCTAATGAATAGCTGCTGATTGCATCAATGGGCTTGTCTTATTTTTACTCTATCCATTCCACATCACCCCCACTTTGAGAGCTTTGCCTGACAAACTTACTAGCATGCTCCACTCAAGTTTGGTATGGCGGCCACCCACATCTTCTCTTTCTCATTCTTTTATCTTCCTCTTCTTTCAAAATAAGCAGAGGACCTCCCGTCACTCTCACACAGGAAACATGAGTGTCTGCATCTGTAGGCGAGAGTAACTGAGTAATTATTTTAAATGCTCTTATAAGAATAGCCACATCACTTCCTGAAGTTGCCCTTCTCAGTTGCTCTTTCTACTCAAAGCCAGAGTTAAGGATATCAATCTACCTAATTCTCCTTCACTTACTGGGGAGCAGATGGCCCAGACGGGCTCATGGGTGAGGGATCAGCGACACAGTTGGCTGGTCCCATCTTCCCAAGGGACTGTTCATTAAAACTTGCTTCTAGGCGTCACTCAGGAAGCCTGGCCTACCAGACTTTAGTCATCCGTGACACTCTTGCTGTTTAAGTTTTTCGTAGTTTCTGATTAGGTCACATCATGTCCCGTGTCTTTGATAAATGATCCCATGTATTTTTAGAGCAAAATAACCCATGTGGAAGAAATGCCATGGCACACACTGCTCTCCTTCTCTCTGGTCAGTTGGAATTCCGTTATGGATTCATGTAAAATGCCCTATAACATTTTCACATTTGACATATGAGACGTACACTCGTTTTGGTTGCGCACTTACATTGTTATAATTGGGATAGAATTGCTATTATTGGGAGAGGCCGTGTAGAGGTTGAAATCACAGATTCCGTTGAGATTGCCTGTTTAAACCTATCTCGGAGAAGTCTGTCAGATGCTCTGAGTGGTTCCTGGGGCTGCATAAGGATGTATAGCTTACGGGGTTACTGTGTAAATTAAACAAGTTAACAATTCCAAATAGTTAAGTGCTTGATGCCGAGATACAGCAGCTTTAGTTATGGATATTATTATTTTTGTAATATTATATGTAGAAACAGGTACCAGTTATTGGATACTGGTCATTTTTGAGAGACGAGGAAGAAGTGATTGAAATTTCCCAACACACATTCGTGCCGTCACCATATATTTAAAGGGTGCTTGCTAGATATCTGGAGCACTCCCGGCACCATATCTCAACGCGTGTAGTAAGTGCATTAGAAATGCTAAGTACATTAGCTATGCTCATCCCACAGTGTAGGGAGGTCCAGGAGCAAAGGTACCAAAGGAAACTCAATTGGTGACTTTGCCTAGGACCTGGACTGGGGTGTGGCAGGGCAGAGGCAGTTCAAATTCACACATTTGGCAAAAAGCTTAGGATTCAAGATCAATACTATTTTAACTCAATTATTTTAGAAATTAATGCAAGAACTCAATAATGACAGAAACATCAACATTTAAAGTAAAATCAGAGTCACTGTTACCAATTTCTTGTTTGCTGAAGGCTCTCCTGTGGCCCCCATATGGCTCAACACAGAATACCCAGAAACACCTCGCCGTAGCGTCTCAGCAGGATGCTTGAAAGACTGTGGCATCTGTGAGGCTAAGACTACATTCCTTACAGACACCAGCTGTCGTGGGTGGGGACGCAGGGTAGGAATTCCCGGTCTATTGTCTAAGGAAGGTGCTTATTAAAGGTGTAGGTGGTGGAGCTAGAAGTATTCATCTTTTTTTTTTTCTGAAGGGAGTGGGAAGCCAGCGGATATTTTATTTTATTTTATACCATGTGTGTATTTTTCTGTCCAAGCTTATTGATAAATTACATAATTATATCTGTAATGCAAAATGCAGGAGTCCTGTGTTACTCTAGAGAGAACACTGTTATCCTTTTACTATACAGTTTCTGACAAGGCACACAGCACATACGCTGTCACACATGCATACACACACTCACACATGCATACACACACTGTCACACATGCATACACACACTGTCACACATGCATACACACACTCACACATGCATACACACACTCACACATGAATATACACACTCACACATGCATACACACACTGTCACACATGCATACACACACTCACACATGCATACACACACATGCATATGCACACTCTCACACATGCATACACACACTCACACATGCATATACATGTAATCTCACACATGAAAACACACATACTCTCACACATGGATACATACATGCTCACACATGCATACACACACTCTCACACATGCATATACACTCTCACACATACACACACACACACACACACACTCTCACACATACATACAAACACACACTCTCACACATGCATACACACACTCTCATACATGCATTCACACACTCTCACACATGCATACACACATTCTCACACATGCATATACACATTCTCACACATGCATACACACACTCTCACACATCATACACACATTGTCACACATGCATACACACTCTCACACATGCACGCACACATTCTCACACATGCATACACACTCTCACACATGTATACACACATTCTCACACATGCATACACACACACTCTTACACATGCATACACACATAACCATCTTCAGATCACTAGGCTCAGATGTCCTGTTACATCAGGAGGGGACATGGCCCAGAAGTGTAGGCACAGGTGACCCAGTTGGAAATGGAGTTCTAGTTTGGAAAGTCCTTCAAAATCTCTTTATTGGAAATGTTAGAGGTTGCAATGTCTGTAGACTTCTCTCGCACAGTTATTTCTCCAGGTTTTTCTTAACACCCCTTTCTTCTCTCCTTCACTTTCCATGTTTTGAAAATTCAGAGAACTATTTTTTATAAACTAGAAGCTTTCCATACAAGGTTAGTCATGCTTTCTAGCTTCAAGCTATCTAAATAAAATTGATAGCCTTGTGCACATGATAGTCACTCAAATGTTTACTCATTAATTAATAGAACTATGCACTGGGGCACTAAGGATCAGTACTCAAGTACTGATCAAGCAGTGTTAACAACAAAGTCTGCTGGAAGTAAAAATAATACAACATCACTTAGAGTTAGGATAAAATTAAATTAAGTTTGGAAGGGAGAGCATAAATATGCAACAAGAAAAGTTAAAAATTTTTGGAGACAGGATTTCTAGAAATAACTGGCTAATGAAAGAAAGACTCACCTGACCAGAATATGGTGTCTTCCTGGAAAGGAAAGAGCTAGGGTGGAGTTGGATCTTGTAGCGTTCTGAGTTCCAGACCTGGATGTGTGCATTTTATCCTATAGCGTGGACACGGTGGAGGTCTATGGGCAGTTAACTAATTTTTCATTTCTCAGTGTGGCCAATAAACTAAAGGAAAGTATAAATGATTTTTTCCTGCCCAAATCATTTCTATTAACATTTACATAAATGCTCCTATCATTAACTATATGGACTACTTGTTACTCTATAATAGCATTTCCCTCCACCCCCAACATTCATGGCAGCAGGAATGAACTTGCCCACTTGTTCCCATGGATTGAAAACTAGGGAGTGACTTTGCTGTGGGTGTGGCTCAGAGTTTCTCATAATCTTGCATCAAGATTTTGGCGAGGGCTGCTGTGATCTCAAGATTTAACTGGGACTGGATCTTTTTCTGAGGCAGATTGCTCCCATGACTGACATGCTGTTATTAGCTGTTGGTGGGTGGCCTTGGTTTCTCTCTGACAGAGTCCTCTCTATGGGTTGCTCAAGTGTTCTCATACTTGGCAACTGGATTTTCCCAGAGCTCGCAACCCAGGTGATAACCAGATAGAAACTTGGTGTCTTATTTTATTTGAAATTTTTTGTATATGAGAATGTTTTTGCATGTATGTATATGCGCCATGTGTATGCCTGGTACCCTCAGAGGACAAAGGAGGGTGTCAGATCCTCGGGGACTGGAGCTACAGATGCTTGTAAGCTGCATGTGTGGGTGTCCAGAACCAATCCTGGGTCTTCTGCAAGAACAGCAATTGGTCTTAACATTGAGCCGTCTCTTTCTCTGGCTTCAGAAACTTGGATTTTTATGACTTAGCTTTACAAGCCTCACTTCTCTAATGCCAGAGACAAGTTGTCAACCTTCATTCAGGGGCAAGGAAACAAGGCTCTGATCTTTGAAGAAAAAGTTCCAAAGATCCTAAGAACAGATTTTGCAAACACACACTAAGCAGGTTCGATGGTGCAGTAAGAAGACACAGCAGTCTCCTGTGCTTGAGAAACGTGGCCTGTCATGGCAGAGCCTTTATCTGATTGCCTAATGTGCAGCACAGTGCCTACCCATTGAGGCCCTCATTACACAGTTATTGAACTATAACTATTTTATAGACGAAGATATTTATTTTTTAGAGATGTTACTGACAGACCTCACCAAGTGTGGAAGCCAAGACTCCGTTCAGTTTTCCTGTTCACATCTGCTTTCCACTCACTATGTGATCTGTCAGATAGAATCACTCTTGCCTATTAGATATGCTCACCTTGCTGTTGGGACAGCTAACAGAACCACTCTCTGGAATACTGCCTGCCATTCCATAGTCACCTGTCAAATATTTATTGAACAAATGGATGAATTTGGTGCAACAATAACTGAGGCTAGTAGTATGAAGAAGTCTGTTTAAATTTACTCACAGGTCGGTGTGAAACAAAGACACGCAGCTGGGCTTGCTTCCTTCTTATGAGGGGACCATTCTATCACATTCATTGAAAAGACATCATGTTTCGAGTTCAGAAGTTACATGCTAAAAATACAAATGCCAAGAAACGCCTGTATTTGGAGTTTTATGGTGACTTCGAGGAAGGACTTTAAGGCAAATGAACTTATAAGGTTAATAATAATAATAATAATAATAATAATAATAATAATAATAATATCATCTTGAGATGGGTCTTACTATGCAGCATTAGCTGTTCTGGAGTTTGCTATATAGACCCAGCTGGCCTTGAACTCACAGAAATCCATCCATCTGAGTGCTGTACTAAAGGTATGCACCACTGTGTCTGATTAGACACAGTCTTATTAAGAGTAGAAGTAGTGTGTGGGGGTGTGTGTATCAAGTGTAAGCAGCTGGAATTCCTCTGGAAGAGTCATTTGCATTGACATTTAACCCACAAAGGAAACCGATGAATTAGGGGGCCAGATGCTCTGCTTTGGCTCTTGTATACCTCTCTATGAAGCTCTAACATGAATTATTATGGGAAAATTGCACTAAAATCGAACCTAACTACTGTGCAAACTTTCCTCGCCATCTGTGAATCCTGTTTGCTTTAATATGATGTCTCTAGGCTTTATTTTTAAATAGAGTTCAAAAACTGAGAGGGTAAAGTCCATGATTTTGTGACCTGGATTATATTCCTTGCAAAGGCAATCCAAAAGCTGAAGCTTAATGTCATCATTTTGTTGGTATAGATTTAGTTTTGTGTAGAAATCTTGCATTAAATGTGTCATCCAGAAGGTAAGCCAGAGGAACAAGTGCAGTGCACACGCAGGCTGTTTGCCATTATTATCAAAGTCGTGTTAGCACAGGTAATGTAGCCAAGCGTCCTGAACGAGCAGTGATCAAATTTCTGAAATGGGTATTAAACTTCAGCTCAACTAAAGCCTAAAGCAAATGAACAAGAATGGGATTAGACTCATTTGAAGCACCAAGAAGAATGCTTAAAGTATTAGAGCCATGATTGCAATACACGTTGTATTACATAGATTTCCATATATGTTAATGTGGATGCCCTGAGCATTCAACTACTCTTTATTTGTATTTGCACTTGTGCGCGCGCGCGCACTTGTGTGTGTGTGTGTGTGTGTGTGTGTGTGTGTGTGTGTGTGTGTGTATGCACTATGCATGTGCCAGTGACTGTGGAGGCCAGAAGAGGCTACTAGATTCCCTGGAATCATAAGAATTTGACGTAGGTGTTGGAGTCTGAACGGGGGTCCTCTGGAAGAGCAGCAAGTACTCCTAACCACCAGTGTTTCTCCACAGCCTCCATTCAGCTACGTAACGAAACACTCTGCTGTGGTGGTGCTATGTGGGGTCTGAAGGAGAGCATAGAGTTCTTAGATGAAAATGTCCGTAGTTCCAGCTAAGTCTAAAATCCATCATCTACTGTATCATTAACTCTAACAGCAGGAACAAAGAACCAAAAAGTCACTGTGATTTTAAAACAACCACAATGAGATCTTTCAGGCTCAAGAAGTTAGGCACAGCTTAATATTCGGAAGAAGACTTGAGGAACAGCGAAAGTTGGGTTCTAGTGGAGACCCCAAGCATGTGGAGTGAGTAGAGCTGTATCTTAGGGCTGATTCCTTTACTCTTCCTCCACCCACCCCTACAGGGATCACAACCTGGATATATGTGGGATTTGTTTAACACACATTTCTCTGGTTTCTCCTTAACAAGGTCTATGCCAAAGGATCTTTCTTACCGTAATACCTCATCAGTGTTTAAGAGTACATCACAGACCAATCATGCAGCCTGGTTCCATTAGATACCAGTAAGAAACACATTTGTATGTGATAGACATGATCGGAATCCTAGCTCCTAGAGTAGAGATATTAGGAGACACTTCTCTAAGGACATGGCAATAAGATCCGGCGTTCTGTGCATAGTAATCAGACCTGATGAGAAGACGGGATGACGGTAAGGAAAGGTCAGAGCAAAAGCATAATCATGCATTTATCTCAATTATAAAAATCAGTGGGCACTCTCATTAATACAAACTGGGAGATAAAATGTCAAAACTGGGTAAGACCTAGAGATCCTGGGGAGAGAGCTGAACTAGGGTATGATTGGGTGTTGAGGGCAAGAGGACCAGAAGGAATGAAAGCACTCTCCTGGGGTTTGACCCAAGACTGTGAGAAAACCAAACAGAAATAATCATAGCAATGTTCTTGTGTACTATTGTCTTTCAGTTCTTGTAACAATCCTGAGGGATTCAATATTGTATTTTCTGTTGTATTGAGCAAGTTGGGATTCTTTTATATATATATTTCTTCTTCTTCTTCTTCTTCTTCTTCTTCTTCTTCTTCTTCTTCTTCTTCTTCTTCTTCTTCTTCTTCTTCTTCTTCTTCTTCTTCTTTTCGAGACAGGGTTTCTCTGTGTAGCCGTGGCTGTCCTGGAACTCACTCTGTAGACCAGGCTGGCCTCAAACTCAGAAATCCACCTGCCTCTGCCTCCCAAGTGCTGGGATTAAAGGCGTGCGCCACCACTGCCCGGCTGCAAGTTGGGATTCCTAAAGTAGAAAGTATAGGGTACTTGTCAAACCCATGAGGGCTTCATCACAGCACTCACATCAATGAGATCAGTATTTGTGACCTTGGGAAATCATTTGACTTTGGAGAGAAGCAGACTACCTCCCTCAAGCATTGCAGGGGGTAGTTAAAGTAGGAATTATGGTCAGTGAAACATCTAATATGGTAATTCATGCTATACAAAAAAGGAGGCCTACAATTGATCTGTGCATACAATAAGCACTCAATAAGTGATTAAGATGAGCAGGTAACTTGTGCTAGATTTGACAGGTAGTAAGTAACAGCCTTCTGCTTTGGATCCTGTTCCTTTGATGCATTCATTATATGGCATGCCGCTACATTAGGACAATGTCACAGGCATAGAGACTTGGGATGATTTCTTACCCAAAGGCTCTTCCTCTATTTTAAAACTTACTTATTTTGCAAATCATGCTCTAAAACAATCACTGATCTGGTGTTTAAAGAAAAAAAAATTGTTTCTTACTTTAAGTCCACCAATCTGCATTATCCTAAGATTTTAGAAAAGACACAAATTGTTCTTGATTTCTATACTCATATACCAGATAATATAAGTGCAACTCTGCCAAGAATTCTGAATAAGAACTCTCTTAATTCTAAATTAGTATTGCTAGAAGGAATAAACCTGAACCACGGCTGAAATGAATCTATATGAGATCCGGGTGTTAATCTGCTTTGATTATTTCTGTCTTAGGTCCCAGGTTCCATATTTGAAAGTGGAGATTTGAAGCACCAAAGCTTCCTGTCAGTGCTCTGACCATGATACAATACTTTTCTTTTGAAAATTTCTCAGGCTTTCCTATTCTTTAGCAGATACTCAATAAATGTTCGTTGAACATTTGGACAGACAAATGGATGGACGGACATCCACTTTTGTGGAATTTGTGGAGTGCTGAAGTCAATGTGGCAGTAAAGTTTAAGAACAAATCCTGGCTTCTCTTTCACCACAAAGCTGGTTGAGGGGCTGTGCTGTTGTACTCCCTCATTCAGCAACATCATGATGGATGCAAGATCAAACTGAGATTGGACAGTCTGTTCTCCACAAAAATGAGTGTCTCCATCCTCATTTTTGTTTCCTTAATAAAATCAATTTCACCCCTTCCCATTTATTAAAATCATGATTTGAACTGATGACAAATACCTCTATGCCAAGCCTCTGACAGCTTCATTTCCAGTCCTCCAGCCAACCCATAAAGAATGAATCAAATCCCACTTACTTCCAGATCTTGTGACCTAATGGTTTTCCATTAGGTCAGACTACTCTGCAATTCCTAAGGAAAAGTAAGTAAGGATCTATGGGTTTGTTACAAATGTTCAATGCATTTAATGATAAACGCTTTATCTTCCTTTACCCTAAACTGGCACCTGAATGATGCTGGGGACAGCTCCACAACACACTGAATCATCCTGAACAAAAAATGACACCCCTGCCTTTATCGCTATCCCTCCATCCTTCAGTCACCAGATCTGTCAGTTTATCCTTCCAAATGTCACTTGCAATGCTGCCTCCATTTCACATCTTTATCCGGTCCACCTGTCACAGTATAGTGGCATTTTGTCTGGTTTCCATGCCTCAATTTAGGCGTCTATTGACCTTTTATACTAATGACAATTATTTTCCTAAACTCAAATCTCCAAATACTGTTTGCCTGCTTAATTGCTTCCCGAACCAACATGGCTGCCAGGTGCCATCATAGACCACTCTAGACCTTCCACGAATGGACCATCTCTTTTGACAATCCCTGTTGTAGCTGCATATGTCCTATCAGTCACCCAAAGAAAGGAAATGCTGTCCTGGTGCTACAAATGGTATCTAGACTATTCAGTCGTGTGCAGTGCAGTAGCCTATTTTTTGCAAGGATAATGAAATGACCGTGTGAGCTGATTGATTGCTTTACATCTGAATTCAAGTGAACGCATTACCATGGGGTTCCATTCTACTTCAGGATCCCCCAGGGTTTTCTTCCATTCATGCCTCTGCATTGATTATTTCCCCCTTCCTTGTCATTTGCTCAAATGTCTGCACCTTGCCCTTCAAAACTCCCAGCAGGCATTGTTTTCTCTAACACCTGCCTCCAGCTCACCCTATTCTGTGACATCGAATGGTATTGAGCCCAGATTTCATACTTTATGTACCATGGGTACAACTCTACCATTACGCACACATTATATCAATGGTAATAGTTTACATACATCCTGCACCTTTATCTTCCTGAACCTCATGGCAGCCATTGTGCAACCTATTCTGCTTGTAAGTGTGAAGACATCTGTGAGCCACATGGAAACTGAAGTTCTGTGTATATAGCAAACCACGAAAGCAAGCATTCAGCAGCGCTTCCTAGCCTATTTAGCACACCCCAAGTCAACGTGGCCATTCACGCTTGATCAGTAGACTCTTCTCCATAGATAGTATTAATAATTAGCTGCTAATTTGAGAAAGGTGAGCTGTGTGGGTCTCACCACCCCCTGCCTTGTTGACAGTCAGTATATTTACAGTGAAAACAAGCTTCAGTTTGCCACACAATGAAAACATTCATTAACCAGCATGCACAAAGGCAGTCGCAGGGTGCTCTTCTAGAAGTTGAATGAAGTTCCAGATCCTATGCCTTGTAGGCATTCAAACAATGTCATTGATGGCAAAGTGCAGAAGAGACCTGTGCAGTAGTCTCCTGGCCTCAGAGAACCTCAGCTTTGAGATTTCCCCCTTACTACACATATTCTAGAGTATCCTAGGCCCCTGGGCTTGCTGGTTCTTAAGATCTTGTCTATGCGATGGTGGAAAGGCCTTTGCAGCATTAGTGTGTACACCACTTATTTCACTGATAAGAACGTGTGTCTCACCCTTCTGTTGCTGAACACCACTTAGGGCTGACTGAAGTCCAGGTAGGAGAGACATTTCCTTGCAAAGTACCACCCTAGTTCACTTTCAGTTAGACTTAACTGTCCCTGCATGTCTGTCTTTCTGATTTGGGAGCTTCAAACATTTCCTGTGGATTCCAAGCTATGATTAACTAGAAAGTTCACTGAGAGTCGCTAGCTTATAGATTTAAATTAGCTAATTCACCTAGCCCACTCCACCTGATGCATTGTAACATAAGTTAATGGTGTTTTAGGTCCCCTAGCCAGACATGATGGGTGCTTGCCAACTCCCTTCTAAAGCTGAACCATTGAAAATGCGGCTGATTACAGAGAACCGTGACCAGGATGCTGGATTAGCTGAACAAAGATTTTTTTCTCCTGTGGCTTACATCCATTTAATATTTCCCATTCCTCTTCCTCCCCCAGGGATCACTCTGTTAGGATCACTCTCTCCTGGTTCTGCCTTCCATCTTCCACCACCGTGTGCTGCCTTTTATGCTTTATGGAACTACCACATGCTGGTCTTATCACTTACATTTGGGGTCTGGCAATTACTTGCCTTCTCTAGTACTTCTATGTTTAATGTCTTTGTGGACGTAGACTGGGGCTTTATAGACTATTCCTGTTCTTCTGGGGCTCTTTTCCCTTCCCTTCTCTGCCTACCAGCTTGGTCATAATTATGTATAAATATAATGAGCTAAAATGTCTATCATGAACACATCACCATCCAAGTTACCAATGGGAGAATTTTACCCTCATGTGTATAAAGCTAAAATGAAAAAGATAGGAAATTACATATACAAGCAAATTAATTTAGGCAGGACTTGCTGAGATGAGTACAATTATTAAAGGAATTATTTCAAGAATTAACAGTTTTTAGCCCAAGATTAGCTACTGTAAATAACTACTGTCAATCTTTCACATACAACATCCCATTTGATCTACAAAATATTACCTTGGGAAGATGTTATTGCCTTTTGCTCCTGTAGAAAAAGTACTAGCTGGGCAAGGTCATTCAATGGTAAGGCTTACATTTCAAATCTCGGATAATACCATACATGAGTACATTATAACCCATTGCCAAAAACACTTTCAAATCTTTATCCGGTTCACTTAATTTCAATTTCTCTTTAAAGCATGACTGTCCAGTCCATGCAAGGCATGGGAAACACATTATAATTGAGATCTGAACTTTATAGCTCAGGCTTCATTAGATGGGCACTTAGCACCAAGCCACCAATTCATTTGTTCTTTTGGCCACCACACTGTAACTTCTGAGTTCTTTCTCCAGTCATATGATGACAGCTCTATACAGGGTGCAATAGACATAAAAAGCCTTCTGAGAAAGGCAAATTGACCTTCACAGCTGTAACTATCCATAGGCTCCTGGGCTAAAATGAGCATATCAATATTTATGCAGCAGGATATTAATCAAGGTGAGAAGCTCCCAACAATGCACCCTCTTCTGACCACTAAAGTTTCTATGTGCCCCTGAGAGTTGGAATGTTTCGATCTATAGCAACAGATTAACTAAAGGCTGTATTTGACCTTAACACCTGTAACTTTCTCTGTTTTTGTTTCTAAAGAATTGTAGGAAAACAATTGTAGCTGTTTTGTTTAATTTGTATCACATGACACTCAAGTGTTGTGACTTGGGTTGACATTCAGTAAATAAAAGGTCATTGTGCTTACAGGTTCTGATATAACAAAGTATGGTTTATATGTGAAGACTGTCATCTGGAGTGCAGATCGAAAATGTGCTTTGTACAAAAGATGAAGGGTAGAAATTTCATAATGACAAATAAGAAAAATACAAAGGGCAACCACACCAAACCTAGTTTCCATTTGCTGTGGGTGTTAAAGGAAAATATGCCTAAAAATTAGGCAACCACTCAGTAGTGTGGTGGTTTGAAAGAGAATGCTGTCCCCAGGCTCATATTTTTGAACACTTGGTCCCCAGTTGATGGAACTGTTTGGGAAGGATTAGGAGGTGTGGCCTTGTTGGAATAGGTGTGTTCCTGGGGTGGACTTTGAGGTTTCAAAAACCCACACCATCCCCAGGAAGTTCCTCTCTGCTTCGTGGTAGTTGTTTTAACATGTAAGCTCTCAACCACTGCTCAACACCATGTCTGCTTGCCTGTTTGCATGTTCACCACCAGGAAAATGATAGACTCTAACCTTCTGAAACTATGAACCCCCCAAATTAAATGCTTTCTTTTATAAGTTGCTTTGGTTATAGTGTTTTGTCATGTCAATAGAAAGCAACTAATTCAACCAGGCAGTGGTGGTGAATGCCTTTAATCCCAGCTCTTGGGAGGCAGAGGCAGGCAGATTTCTGAGTTCGAGGCCAGCCTGGTCTACAGAGTGCGTTCCAGGACAGCCAGGGCTATACAGAGAAATTCTGTCTCAAAAAACAGAAAAAAAAGAAAGCAACCAATTCAATGTGTCATAGTCCAACTTTGTCATTGGACCAAATATTCATAATACATTTGTTACTTCATGTGGGCTACTCGTGTTATTTCAGGTGAGCCATGACTTTGGCCCCATTGTCCCCCAATAGGGCACAATGATGATGAAGTGCTCAGGACATCTAGTAAGCATCTAGACAGGGTGTAGAAAGCAGTCTTATGCTCATTCCAGTGTCAACTGACTTCACTGTTCTGACAAATTCTTTCCTCATTGCTCATCATAAAGGAATATTATCATAAAATCTCTGATGCCAAATGCAATCCAGGCTTTGAGACCACAAAACACTCCCTGCTTGTCACCGCTTCTCCTGTTGTGACTTCAAGCCTTTATTTGTGCTTTTGCTTGTAACACTGACATCCAAGCAACCCTCTCCAATGTCCCACTTGGAATAATGCTGCCCCCTAGGCTCATATGATCAGTCTCCTCCTTTTCTTATCAAACGTTGACATCCTACAACCTATTGCTATAAACTCTTTCTTTTGTTTGGAGAGTCTAGGTGTTAGGACTAAGAGCAGCATTCTCCAGGGATTGCCTATCCAATAACTTAAATCTATTACTATGATTTGAATGCACAGCCTTCTGCAGTATTAGTGCTAACAGCAATAGCTGTCACATGGTTAAGTTGTGGGGTTGAGGGAGAGGTGATTTTGAATTGTGAATAACTTCTGTCGCTCTCAAATCACCCATTCACACACAGTGATGAACTGGGGAGAAGGTGAGTCTGGAGAGCACAAGTCCTGCTTAAAGTTCCAGTGACAGGCTGGAGTGATGGCTCAGTGATTAAGAGCATTTGCTGACATCAGAGAGGGCTAAGAGTCAGTTCCTTGCACCCACATGGCAGCTTACAACCATCCATAACTCCAGTTCCAGAGGATCTGATATACTCTTTTGACCCCTGAGGACACTGTGTACATGTAGTCCACAGATAAGCAGGTACACATACATACACATAAATGAAAGCAAGTAAAAACCTAAAGTTCCAATACTATTACTGACAAATATCTTTGAGCTTTATTACCTAACCCATGAACAAGGAAATGGCTTATCTCCCACAGTTACCTGAATGAGACCCAACCGCAATGCTATTTGTGAAAACACCTGTCATCAAAACACACTGTAGTTGCGTATAGATGGGTGCAGTTCTAGAGAATGAGAGATACCTTGAGCAAGCTCTTTGGGAGATACGACAGATTCCATGTGTTTAGGAAAACTCAAGAAGACTAGCATTAGCATTACGTGTGGAACAACGAATGGGCTGCACACTCGAACATTGATGCAGGAGCCTCTTTGATGATACTCGTGGCCTCTTTCACATCAGCCTGGCCTTAAAGCTAACGGGCTGGAAGCTGTGGAAAGCAAGGGAACCGCTTGAATGAGGAATATCAGTTGTTCAGGGCCTCAGTTCCTGTAAGTGCTGTGGTGCAATTATAAAAACACTATTATACAAACAAAATGATTTATCTTAGTAGGTGGGAGAGATCCTACGGTTGGAAGACAGTTGAGGGATGGAGGCTGGCAGGAATCTTACTCAACACTAAGCTTTGATTATGTCCTAAACGTGGGGGGGGGGGGGCAGCTTAAGAAAGAGTGAATTAATGTGCCCAGAGGAATCGAGCAGTTTCAGGGCTATGCCTATGTTGCTTGCAACTGCAGGTGGGTTGTCATGTGAGAATCATGCATTCCTCTGCAGCTTTGTGTGACACCCTTAATAAGTTATGCCAATGTGCTACTTTGTATAACAGTATTGATAAGCTGCGTAGCACTGTTAGCAAGGATATTTCCAATAGTCAAAGGGCAAGAAACCATCCAATGCCATTTTCATATTGGCTTTGGGTTAGAACCACCAAAATCCCATTTAAGTTTTTAAATACAAAATTCCACTGTGAACCTTTTTTTCCTGAACCCCCTTCTCTCCCCTGACACCAAATCCTCTTTTGCAAGGTCATGGCTTTTCTAAAGACACATGTACAACCTGTACTCACTCCGTGATAATCCATAAGATATGTGTCATGGCCCAGAACATCCCCCCATTCAAATGTAATGTTATTTAGAAGGAAAACAAAATCTAAACCCTGCCTTATATTTCATTATTAGTTTGTTCTGCTGAGAGGTGAAGGCAAGTAGACTTAAGATAAAATTTAACTGGAGCTTTTGAACACAAATATGCACAATATAAAACTTGGGGTAATTGGTATCTATTTTTCTAGCCAGAAGTTGGTACCATAAACTCAGGCTAAACTCACAAAGCAACAGTTCGTGATAGACCAAGTGATTGTAAATTCATTGATCAACCAACAGGGGAATTCCCAAGCATGGGTGCAGAGAAGATGAAAAATATAGTTCTGAGGGCGAGCAAAGAAGGCCTTGATGTGGAACTTCTTTCATTTGCCTGACCCTTTCTGGATTGTTTATGTAAAACCACCATTACTTAAACAAGAACAAAATGACTACAGAGTAGAGGAAGCACAGTCAAGACACAATGTGCACTTCCCAGGGCACAGCTTCTGTAGAGGTGAGAATAAAGTGGCTGTGGCCATGTCCTCTCTTCAGCCTGTTCTCTGTCAGTCAATTATCCTGTGTTCAACCAGAAGCTGTTCCATTTGTATTCTACAATGTGTAAATAAGAAATTCCTTTTTCTTAGAAAGACGAGTGCCATTGTTTCTTGGATTTATAATCTTGTGTATTTAAAGCATTTTGAACACCAATAAGAATAGGTGTTCATGCCAGGATAAGTTCTTATACATTTCTGACATAGACTTGCCTCTTAAAGGAAGTATTCCCTTATGTTTTTCCAGGAATTTTAAATAACTGTACTGAAGAATGAACAACTGTTCATAGCCCCATTTTTATGTGTAAAAGCAGGGAGACAATGTGGGACTGAAAATGTAAAATAGACCTTTCAAATATACACCAGATTCTCCCAATTACCATAGCCAGCAGAAAGAAAACACACCTAGCTAAGCTGTTACATAAATGAAAGACATATGTCACCTATAGGGATATGTATTAAGACTACAGAAAGTACTACAATTAGTGTATCTATCTACAATCAGTATTAATCCAACTGATATATACAAATTTAACTTTCTCAACTTTCCATGTTGTACCCAAATTCTATCAGCATATTTTAATGCTGAAAGCCACCTGCCTTGAACTTAAAGCTTTTGCTAATTTTTCCCGAGCATTAACAGAATATTAAGAACTGTACAGTCTCAGCAATGGAAATAATGAAAACAATCTGGTGCTTATGGAAAAACCTCTGGCAATTTTAGGGAAAAGTGACAGCTCATTTTGTGTGCTTGAGTGATATGGAGCAAGAAGAGCCGTGGAGAGGGAAAGCGGAAGTCGAACTGGACGACTTTAATGGCTATACCCTGGCTTCACTATGCCTTTAAGCATCTGGAGACAGCAGTGATAAAGTTATTCCAATTGTAATGTTTGAAACGTGGAGAGCAATTGGAGCTTTGAGATATCTTCCCTGCTTCTTTTCTATTATTTATCAACATCCTTCAGGGCTGACCTGAGGATCCGATATTGAGTATTGACTATTTTGTGAGATCTTTCCGTCAGTGATCTACTTATTCTCTCAGAGCCAGAAAGGAAGAGTATTGATTACCAGATTCTAATTCTTGAGTTTCATGTAGATTGTCAATCTATTTAAAAGATTGTCCCAAGATTTCCTCCTGTGTTATAGCACAAGTCTCTGCTTTACCCATCACCATTATTGAACCGGGAAGAGAAGATGGTAGAGGGAGAAATTCTAATGTCTAATATCTCTGAAGATGGGTCACTGGACTCTCATCCTCTTTGCCTCCTCACATTAAGCTAGGAGAAAAACAGCACGTGCATGCCTGAGACCTTAGGCTGCCACAAAGTGCACTGAATAGGCACAGAGAGGGCTGGAAGGAAGGACAATACACTGCGTGAGTCATCAAATTTGCTTGCCAATTCACGTAGCACTTTCTTTCAATTACTCTACTTCCTGATAGGATTTCATTTTATTGCTACTTTAGAGATGTCTAATCCTAGAAGGGAAGTTCTAAAATAAGAAAAGGAAAGGCCACTGCCATGAAGGTATTGTGTTAGTCAGGGATAACTTAAATTTTCATGGCCCCAAATAAACGTTGACAACCATCCTTTTCCAGAAAGCTCCATGTTATGGGCATAAACAAGTCTTTGAACAAAGGCACTGATTGGATGGATAAATGCTTAATGATGTTGTGTCTGTGTTGCGGGCTCAGATATGGGGACAGTATCTAGCTAGGAAATGACAGCAAAGGGGATACCTGCCACATGTGACTTCATAGATTCCAGAAAATCTTTTAAAATCTGAAAAGATTTGAAGGTAGAATTATCCAATATCATAACAGGAAATCGATGATGTCATCCACGTGATGAAATCAGATGAGTCTGTAATGTCTCTATCCTTTCAAACTGACGGTGTAGGAGGGCAAAGGTCAACAAGATGCTGTAAGGCCTTACATTACATTTCTCCATGGAATGACCGAGACCACTGACTTAAGTTTTCCAGTGGAAGCCATGGAGTCTAGTGGAGAGGAAAAGGCATTACTTCTCTGAATTTTCACTTAAAAAAAATCTGATGAGATTTCAGAACAAAACCAAAGCACTAACAAATCCACATCACTTGTCATTTATAAATATATCTTAGAGGAGCAGCTAGCTGGCAAATGATGAATCTGTTGATTAAAATGTGAGACAAGAATGAGAGATCCTGGGAATTTACCCAAGGATTGAGCATTTTTCTTTTAAGAAAGAAAGCAGTGACTACCCAGGTAGCCCATTTGGGTCAGCTGTAATAAAGTAAATTATGTCTTCCAAGCCAGCTGAAATTCTTTGTAAAAATTAATTGAATGTTTGTAGCTAGGAAAAGCTAGTCATTGTCAATATTTTTGTGGTTGTCCCATAATGCTATGACAGACCACCACACTGAGTGACCTGGGGGAATTTTTTAATAGTAGATAAAATGTCTACTATTAGGAGACTTTTTTAAAAAGCCAGTTGAGAAAGGCACTCAGATTGAACAGTGAGTCAGATTTTAGAAACAAGTAAGAATATATTCATTAATAATTCAGAAGCAATGCAAATGAATGGTACATATTCAGGAACAACACCAAGTTTGAAGGATTAGGAGAAACTCTTAAAGGACTTAATTAAGCTCAGGAATGGGGTAAACACAGTAGCACAGGATGCTCAGTGGGAACAAGATGGAGGTAATGTATAATGAACAGTGGAGTCCTGCTTTTAATGAGCTCTGAATTAACCATCCCTCTCAGGAACATAGTTCCTAGCTAATATCATAATAAACAGGGCAAGGAGGATGGGCGAGAAAACAAAAACAAAATACCTAGGTCAATGAGTTTTCCACAAGATTTGCACAAAGGGTATAGAGTTTATTAACTTAGAGAGCATTGTAATAAAGCTCTCCTGGAACTGGCTTATAGGTAAGATTGCCTTCTAATGAGCCTTCTTGGGTTCTTCTGTAACTAAAACCTTCTCGTTACGGCCTGATGCAACTCTAGTGCATCACCTTAAGAAATATGTGAAATACTCAGAACACATTGGCAAGCACAAAAATAATGTACAAATATCAAAATGCACCCACTCTATGCAACCTTATCAAATCCTTACATTTTATGCTATATTGGACTCAATACTTATTTTCGTTAATGTTTATCAGAAATCGAACACAATCCTCGAAGCTCCTGTGTAAACCTTCCAGACCTCATTTCTCCCTTCTTGCTTGTTCCCCCTTTCATTACTAGAGAAACTGTGACCAACAATATTCTCATAGTTGGTTTGTTTCTACTGCTATTTTTCATGCCTGACTATGCTATGCAGTGGTTTTTTTTGATGTTGTTGTGGTTTTGTTTGTTTGTTTGTTTTCTTCTGCCTTCAGTTTTCTAAACTTCACAGAAATGGTGTCCCATGTGTGTATCCATTGTCTTTGTTCATTTCAGGATCAGCATCACGATTTGCTTGGCACTGTATTTCATGGACTTTTGTCCACTGAACTTTACATACATTTCCTGCCCAGATATATCACAAGCTATCAGTAGTCTTCAGATAGGCACTTACTTTCTTTTCAATTTATTGTCAATAACAATCCAATGGGCATTTTCTCAGGTGTCTCTTATTTTAGTAGAATCTATCCATAGGATTTTAAGCATATTTCAGTTGTTGTTGAGTGTGCCTAAGTGCCTTCTACAGTAAATTTACCAATTCACTCTTTCCCACTGTGGGATGAGTGTTTCCATTGCTCCGTTGACTCTCCTATTCCTGGTGGTATCAGATTTTTTTCATTCAAGATGATTGATGTAAAATGTTTTTAATTTCTCTAAAGTCTTCCTCTTTCAGCAGAAAGAATTCCTAGGAAAATATAGAAAATATTCATTGTTGTGCTAATTTTAAATTGATATGTTCTAAACTGTACAACTTGCAAAATTACCAGCAGAGAATTTCTCTCTGTATTCCCTCACCCCTTAATGAGAGAGGGAATTTGATGAGAAAGAGTTCTGGCAGAGCTAGGGAGATGCCCAGTGATGGATCAAGGGTTACAAAGCAAGCCACGGGTCACACACATTGTCTCTTCCGATTGGCAGGGGTCTTGGTAAAGGACTCTCTGGTTTAGCAGAAGAGCTGAGTCTGACAAGAAGGTGGCCTTGCTGCCTGCCAACAGTGCCACTTGAGTGAAAAGGCTGTGACACACATTTTTCCACTGGCAGGTTGTCACTTGTATCATTTGTAAACAGACGATATCTGACTATCAAAGACCTAAATATTCCCTGGCTGATGAGGAGGGAAGAGACCCCTAACCAAACTGTGTGTTTCCCCAGTGAACAGACCATCTGTTGATTACAGAAGGACTAAGTTTGTGTCTTTGTGAGATTTTTTTTCCTGTCTGTACAATGACGCCAGCAGTGTGGGTCCTCAGCTCTTATTTTGCAGTGCATGACACACCATTTCCTGTAATAAGTAACAACTGACTCAGATTTCCAAATGAAAAAGTCACTGTCAGGAGCATATACCTCTACAGGGCATAATTCTTTCCTCAATATCATTATTCTTAATGGCTTATAGAAATCCCATTTTAATCTCCAAACATAATTTTCATCTTAAATGTATAATACTTCAACATGCTAATCTTGTTTTACAGGAGATCCTTTAACTTGCAACATTATGATGGATGAGTTGTCCAGATTTTTTTCCTTGCCTAAGTAAGGAAATTGATATGAGACAGAGGGTGGTTGTTAAATATAAATCATTTACAGAGCTAGTACTTGAAGGATGCTTTTGTAACTCCTCTTCCTAGCTGGTACTTCACTCACTGGAGTACTTTATAAAAATTTTGCTGATATGTAGTTTCAAGTAACAACCCAGAACTCAGTTTATCCAAAGGGAGAAGGTTTGGGAGAAAAGTCAGAGTGGACATTTTTTTTTTTCTGAGTATACCTTAACAACTTGGAAAGTTATTTCACAGTCCTGATCACAATTCTGCCTACTGGTGTTAAGATACTGTGCCCTATTTGGCATCACTTCTCTACTGAGTGGTGAAGGGAGAATAATACTGTTGTTCCTCTCCTACTCCTCTCTCTCTCTCTCTCTCTCTCTCTCTCTCTCTCTCTCTCTCTCTCTCTGTACTTGTGTATATGTGTAGGCCAGAGGTCAACATTGGGTGTCTTCCTCAGTCTTCCTCAACATTTTTTGAGGCAATCGCCTCTCACTGAACCTTCAGCTTCCCAATTTGGCTGGTCTGCCTTAGGGGCAAGTTCAGGGATCCTCTGTCCCTCACTGGAGTTACAGGGAGTGCTGCACCTGGCTTTTGACATGGTTGCTAACTATTAAACTCAGGTCCTCATCCTGGCATGGCAAGCGATTCACTTTACTGAGTAAGCCAGCTAAGCTTTGACTCCAGTAGACAATGCTTTCATTATTTCCACCCCCGTTAAAGATATTGAGGTACTTTTAGTGATGTTCCTGTGCTGGCCTGAGGATAAAATCACCATAGGCCCCAGTACCTCATAGGATTCGTTCTGTATGAAAAAAGCCATCTCTATTCCCAACATATTTATTTAGTTTTATTTTATTTTATGGACGCTGTAAACCCAGTCATATCTCCGTAGTTCCCGGACTTCTCTAGGACATCCAGATCCAAGCACCTTGACCAGCATGTGTAGACTTATGACATCACGATCATGCAGGTTTTGTTTTTCTGACCCTTGCTTGTTCTCTGATTTCCTCATTACTTTATTGTGTTTCCTCATTATGGTGTGGGTACTTTTAGAAGCCTCGTCCAATCCTTCTGCAATGTAATTTCCATCTCTGAGCAATGTCCCAGGTGAGTGTTGTAGATGAACTGCTGAAGACTGCAATGCACATTTCCAAAATACTTTCTGGCTCATCAAAGCCAAGCCATCTTAGTGGGGTAGCAATTCACCCCACTAAGGTAGGAGTGGAGCTAAGATGTTTTCTAATGTAAGCCTTTTCCCAAGAATTGTCAGCAAGAAGATGTGAGACTCTGGATTAAGCACTCTTTCACTGTGCCCCATAAAATAGTTACTTGAGGGACATTATTCAGTACCACCTTTAAAAAACAAGTAAAGGAAAAATAAATCCTGTGATCATGCATATATTAGTATGGAATTGACTAACTTTAATTATTCAGGATTGTGTGTGTGTGTGTGTGTGTGTGTGTGTATCTGCAAAACTTTTTAAAATCTTTAATATGCAAAGATATTCTCTGTTTCCCAGAATGGGAGCCAGAGTTAAGTTTCATAAACTCTTTGGGCCCAAGAGCCTGGATTATGGAAATCTCTGATGCTTCTCCACTCTCCACTGGTCTACACTTAACATCACATCTGAGATCACGGTAGCAGAAAGGCATTAAATCCTCCACTCATCTCTTCCCTCTGCAGGCTTGGGGCCTCTGCTGCCTAGAGCCCCGGCAGATCTGCAGTACAAATAACCATTC
Organism: Uromys caudimaculatus; assembly: GCA_028551405.1. NCBI lineage: Eukaryota > Metazoa > Chordata > Mammalia > Rodentia > Muridae > Uromys > Uromys caudimaculatus. The sequence continues at coordinate 62,487,849 of CM052709.1, read as the reverse complement.
AGGCAACATTTTGCTCACTACTCATAACAGATGCCTTGGGGTGGTGGGATGATACCCTCTCCAGCATGCCCCTCCTTTGATGAGGTCAGCTGGGGTTGATGGATCTGTAGAGGGGATCGCTCAGAGGAGGGCTCCCTACAGCGACTATTACTACAGAGCTCGTGGCAGAAACTCCCAACCCAGGCATCAGGCATCTTTAAAATTTCTCAGTAACACAGTTGTGCCCAGTAGGCATCTATCCATCCTCATTCAGCCCCTCCCAAAGGCCAAAGAGAAGGTTCCTAACTGAATAGGTCCAAGAGAATGAAGGGACTAAGTTATATCAAGAGGTTATCTCACAGTGGAGGGAAGGAAGAATCTAGCCTTCATTTTTTTTTTCCCTTAAAAGTCTAATTTAGCTGTAGAGAGGAAAAATAGTTGCATAAGAGCCTGTTTACAGATGGCAAAAGTAGAGAGATTTTTCAAAAATGAAACTGAAGCTTTGTGCTAAAAAGGAAGTTTTGGAGAAAGCCTGTTAGTTACCACTGTGCTGATCTAGAAAGATCCACAGAGCCTTGAAAATGAGCCACGGGCCTCCACATATTTGCCCAGTGGGAATATTTTGAATAGTATGGCTGAGATTCTTATTTTTAAGTTTACCCATACAATCCACATGGGAGTTTCTTATCTGCCATGTACCTGTTTCTGTTCAGTCTTCCAGCCTTAAATCATGATTTTTAAAAAAAAAAAATTAAGTAGATCAGGGCTTGGATGTAGGAACTCCCCACCCAACTAGCTCTGGGTAGCATTCATAGAAGAGGGAACATGTTCTGTTATGGATACACAGTGAGGTAGGGTTCTGAACTTCAACCCAACTGTGTACTTGAGGGTTAAAGATGCAACAGCCAGAGGCACAGCATGGTCCAGAGTCTAAACTGCATTCTTAAAACAAATAATTTTCCTGTAAAATCTGATGAACAATAAGCCAAAATCATAAAGAGGCAGAAATCCTTTCCTATTTGGCTTTGTTTGCATTCAGTTCCAAAATTATCTCTACTGGGGCAGTTTTTGCACCTTTTAGAATCTGTCTGTCTGTACACTTGGCAACAACTTTGAGGGGGGTAGCTATGTGTTTAACAGTGGGAACACCAGCCCAAATGGTCCAGGGTCTGCTCTTATTCTTGGTGACTGTAGCTGTTGAGCTAGGTAGATGCCAGCTGAACTTTTGCTTTGCTTTTGGCATGCTAAAGATTAAACCCAGGGTCTTACACATTTTAGACAAATACTCTACGGCTGAGCAATCGTCCTTAGATACCAACCAGATGAATGCGGGGCCTCATTGTTCATTGCTTTAAGGATCAGACATCAGACATGAGCTCTCACAGTCAGCTGTACTATATACATCTTGCCAATGAACTTGAACTTAGAAAACCATCTCTCCTATGGAGCAAGACTTGCCCCGGGAGAATTAGACAGAATGTGTCATTATGCCACACCCACTGAGCATGCAGTAATTGGAACATTGCTCCAGTTGATACAAGTATATATTATGAATTACTAAGTAGAAAGAAACATCATGCAATATTTCTAATCATTCATTGACTCAGGGCACAAAGATGGAAGACTGGATTGGGCAGCAAAGCCACAGTCACTGAGTGGTTAAAAAAATGGTGTTGTAATAGCAGACACATGAGCAAAGCAGCCTATGTTTCTATGGGCCAGCCTGCTCAATGCTCATAATATCCTTCATAAGCTTCATCTAATTAATCTTCCTTGAGCCTATGAGGCAGCAAGGCCCATTATCCTCAATTTTATAGATGTGGAAATAGGTTTAGAGAGGTTAATTGACTCCTTGCCCCCCAATCCCCATGATTTAAGAAATCAAGAACAAAACCCAGAAATGCACCCGTTTTTCAAATTCTCACCACTCTAAGATACTAAAACATAGCTGAACAAAGTGTTTTCATCACCAAGCATCCTATGGCTGCATTTTGACATGTTGTTGTTCATCTGAACGTAACCTTCCTTGAGCTGCCAAATGTCAGACCTGCCCAGCCTGTCCTTTAGGATTGTTGCAAGGCTCATGAGAAATGATATATGTTAATTTTCTTTAATAGTTATAGTGCCATCTTAGCTTTTGGTTGCTCTGATAATGGCTGCAGACAGAACCGTCTTGGGGACAAAAGGGTTCACATGGCCTACATACCCTGATAACTGTCCATCTCAAAACAGCAACTCAAATAAGGCAGGAACTGGAGCAGAAGCCATGGAGGAATACTGCTTCCTGGCTTGCTCCTCACAGATTTCTCGATTTGCTTTCTCATCCTACTCAGGACAGCCTTCCCAAGAATGGCACCACCCATGGTAGACTGGGCCCTTCCACAGCACTCATTAATTTAGAAACAAACCCAAACCATACGCCAATCTGATTGAGACACCTTCTTAATTGAGGTTCATCCCCCCAAATAACTCTCTCTCAGGTCTAGTTGACAAACAAACAACCCAAACCAAAACAAAAATGATCAGAATAGAAAAAAAATTCAAAATAAAACCTTTTTCTTCTGTTTAAAATATATGCTTTTGTATATCCAGTATTTCTGGCAGTTCAGGAAAATAAAGACTTCTAGATGTATTTTATTTAGTAAACACTTGAGGAACTTGAACGAGGCCTGTTCATCCTTACTGTCTTACCCCTTTACGACCCTTCCCAACTCCTGAATTCATATTTACTTTTTATGTTAAAATAGAATTTTTATTTTTAAAAAATATAAGAATGAGCCTTACTTAATCCCTTCTTTGGTGCCAAGTGCAGAATATTTTAGGACATATTTACTGAGTAAACGATAGAGGGGCTTCGCGATGTGTTCAATGGTTGGTATTATGGATGCCATGCCTTAGTGAGATTTTCAGAAGCACCAGTACTTATGAAACATAGGAGAATAAGCACCACTGGCTATTTTGAATAACCAACTCTACCCATTTTTATGACCCAAGAATATAAGACAGTAGTATCTATTGAAGGTGCAATTTGTGTTGACTTTAACACTGGGGAAAAGCTAATACTTTGGTGTATTAATAACATGAAGGTCTATATTACACTAAATTCCTATATCATGTGGTATTATTGTGACCTTGGGAGTTTTAACCAATTATTAATTCACACACATTTCATGATTGACTGCAGAGTGTTGTGCACTGGGCTAAGACTTATACTGGGAATTTCCTTCTTTCAAATAGCTTATAATTTATACAGTATCTTTTAAAAATGTACTGTTGCTGATTTTTTCTATTGGAGTGTTTAAAGTCCTATCAGGTTTCCCCCTAGTTTGTCACATTGGGGCTCATGGGTGCCAACACCCTTCCTCAGAGGGTGCAGGATAAGGAGAAGCAGATACATTTGTCTCTACCCACTGGAGGGTGGCAGAGCAGCAGACTTTCCTATCAGGTATAACCTGGTGGGAGATTCCTGTGGAGAGAAACAGGGCCAACTCTCTGGGCCTCTTTGACAATGTCTATAAAATTATTTGAAAGGGTAGCTTTATATCCTTCATAGTTTTAATTAGGTCTTCAGAAATGTAATTAAGAGAAAAATTTGTTCAAAAACTACCAGAGTAAAAATTTATGTTAATAAATTATTACAAATATACTTCCGAGACCCATTTCCATGCCTATGTTATTTTTTATTGAGTTTTATATTTAATTATATTGAGTACTTAATTGCTTATAGATGATGCTTTTTGGATCTGCTTGCCTTATTTACTCATGTCCTGTTTTAACAAAAAGAACCATCATGTATGTGATCAGAGGGCCTTCTATTATTCTGACAATAGGACTCTGTCTGAAAACTTAAGAAAAATGTGAACCTTTTAATGAATAACTCACTAGTTTCTAGTCCAAACTTTCTTACTAAGACTTAATTCATCTCTTCATTGGAATAAAGATTAATTTCTTTTCACCTGTAAGTGTACAGACTACCAAGTAGGTTGGGGTTCTGACTTGTTTTGAGACAGACACAAAGAAACACAATGGAAATTTGTGAATTCTGCCATTACTAGAATATCTTTAAATGTCACCAAGCCAACTTCCCAAATGCTTCCTGGCCAAACAGTGTTAAATGGAGGAAGTTTCCTTACAATAAAGACTGATATTTCTGTTTTGAACAGCATAATAAGTAGAAAGGAGTCATTGTCTGGGCAGTACAGAGAGCAACACGCTCGTGACTTTACTATGGAAGTAGACAGCAGCCCTACTAAAGGTCAAGTAGAAAGGGAGGATGCTGAGAGAGCACTGCTGCACTCTAGGTCACATGATGAGCAAAGAGATGATGAAGTAGAAGATGGGGAGAGAGACAGAGGAAGCAGGCTTGCGGAAAGCAAAGATTCAGAAACGGGGAGGGAAGGCAATAGGAAGGAAATTAGAGACAGTGATGGAAGGAGAAGAAGAAGAGAAGAAAGTAAATGAGAGTAAGATATGAGAGCAAGAAAAGTGTGTGTGTGTGTGTGTGTGTGTGTGTGTGAGAGAGAGAGAGAGAGAGAGAGAGAGAGAGAGAGAGAGAGAGAGAGAGAGAAAGAATGAATGAATTAGGAAGAGTCACTCTCCCAGAGCACAGCCAACTACAGTTCGCAGGCCACATCCAGCCAACTGTCTGCCTTTGTAAGTGAAGTTTTTTGCTGAAGCACAAGGAAGTTCACACATTGTCTGTGGCTCTTTCAAAATAAAAGTTGCCAAATTAAGTAACTGTGATACTGTTGGTACAGTTTACCGAGCAAAGATGTTTCCTCTCTGACTCTCATGTAAAGGTCTGCCATCTAATCTTCTGTAGAGTATGTGCCAGAAATACCTAAAGTGGTTGCAAGCACAGATTGCTGAGCCCTTCCCCCACTCCTCTAGAGTTTTCAATAATCCCTAAGCCGGACTTCTAAGTCAGGAGCTGAGCTAACTCATGTCTCTCCTTCCCATGGAGTGAATTACACTCTGGGTATCTAATGCATGCAAAGCAGACATCTCAGTCTCTGAAACTTCGTTTCTAACTTGGTCCCAGGTGATACTGCCGAGGCTGTGATCCACACATTGCTTTACTCTTCATGTTATGTCTCACAAATGATGCTCTGAATAAGGATTTTTGTGTACCGGGAAAGGAAAATTTGATCCTTACTGTCAGTGAACGTGGATATATGGACTGACATCATTACCCAAAGTATGTGATGTTCAAAACTCTTAGATCTGAATCTTTTTGTAAGGCAAGTTTTACTGAATTTGATTTAGGTTAGATTTATTTCTAAAGCTGTGCTATGGTTGGCTTTGATTCTGTTCCCCAAGACAACTGAAATGTGTTGACGTTACAATGGGGCTGTGTCAGTAACTTTCTCTATTCTAAGGAAATAACTTCTCCCACCCAGGGTTGGGCACTCACTATCTTTGCCTGGGGATACTGAGAAACTGAGCCACTGGTGACTTGGAATTTTCATTACTACTCTCCTTTCTCCTCTTCCAAACTGGGCTAGAGACAAATTTGACCTCCAGTAGCTATTCTCCTGGTGATGGGGGCGAGTGTTTTCCTGAGTGTGGAATCTTTGGGTATCATGATACTAAGGATCTCATCCTACCTGACATTTGAGCCCCTGAGATCTGATTTCACCTGCAAGTTTTACTGTGGTTTGGTTTACAGACATGGCCTTCTTCCATTTGTTCCTTAAACTTGAGCTCTGGTCTAGAACAGCCATTCAATTATTAGGATAAACTATGCATGCATCTTAAAAGTTTTGTGAAGAGAGGAAACTATTTCTTTTTTCCCCCCTTTACTCTGACATTTAGGGATATAAAGGGAAAACATTATTTTAGAATCTGAACACCACAGAGACACCTTTAGAGTAGAATAAGTTCAAGCTAAACTTAGCCACTCCTTAGAGCTTGTGGGTGTTTGGTGACAAGTTGCTCTGAGTAGTTACTTCCTTCAGCAGATAACTGAGACGGGGGGAAGACAGAAAAATCCATTTTCCTTTCACAGGGAAGCAAGAGGAGTTTAATTGTACTTGATTCCTATTTGTCAGCTTTAGAGAATTCCCATGCTTCGTGAGAAGTTGGCACATAAGAGGAAACACATCATGGCGGTGAGCCTAGGATGAGTGGCAAAATTCGTGGTGCATGCCTCGCAGAGAACACAGGACAAGGGCATGCTCCTGCAGTGGTGAACGTACAGATCTTAGTTCAAAGATGATAAAGGACAAGTGTGGACTCCAGGCAGAACATACCCTGTGGGGCGCTTGGACAAAAGGGAACCTATTACTACTCATTTGCATAGTTCCATTATGACAGCTTAAATATCACTTATCAAAAGCCTAGGCACAGGGTTGTCACCTCACCCTTTGCTACACCAGGAGCTTTTTAAAAAGCAAGCCTGTGATGAGTTTTTCCATAAGTAGGTTCATCCCCTTTTTTATGGCATTGAAGACTATCATGAGTTTATATTCTTTCCAATTCTTCTCAAGTAATTTGTGAGTTAAAACTCAGCTCCAGAAAGGGTGAGGTTAGATGCAAAGCTCCCTTCTTCCTCTGGCATCTTTCCTCCTTTGCCTCTCTTCAGGCTGTAGCATGGCCTTCTGTGGACCTCTGTTTTGTTAGAGCCCGGCCTCACTCATTCATCCCAGCAGGACTAAGTGGTGCAGAGCAATGGAACCTTCTGGTCGTGTTTCTACAGATTTTCCTTTACTTCCTCTCTCTGTTTCTTTTATAAAATGTTATCTATTTTATGTGTATAGATATTTGCATATATGTTTAGGTGTGTGTACCACATGTGTGCAGTGCCTACAGATGCTAAAACAGGACAGTGGATCCCCAGGATCTAGAGTTATAGAAACTTCTGAGTTGTCTCACAAGTGGATGACAGTAGTTGCTCCTAGGTCCTCTGGAAGAACAGCCAATGCTTTTAACCACTGAGACATCTCTCAAGCCCCCAATTCCCCTTCCAATTCAGTGTCTATGTATGTTTGAGATAAAGTGGGGATAATCCCATTGGCAGAATGATAATTTGAATAGGCAGCTCTAGCTGGCAGCTATGTAACAAGACAGATGACCCTTCACAGTGAACTTGCACTGTAGACGTGTACCAGTCTTGCATGACGTTCACGGAGGCAGAAGTTTGCTATAGAGGAGACGGTGAAAAAGGGTAAGAGCAGACTTGATTGTTCCCTTATAGTTAGTTCCTGAGGAAGACACACATGGAAATGGTTGGCCCACTTTAGTCTGCACTTGGGTTTAGAAGAAGGAATCTTTGTTGTGTCACCAACTGGGCCAGCTTGCATGGTACTAGTGGATAATTAGGTGGGCCTAAGTTCTCTCGAATCTCTTCTGAGTTTCCAAGCTTTTGAAACCACCAGTATTAGTTCTGAGGACTCTTGGTGATTTTTTTCTGCATTATTTCTTTGTGTAGGCTATAATAAATCATTATAAAGTTAGCTGCCTAAAAACAATAGGAATGCATTACTTTACATCTCTGGAGATCAGAGGTCCCAGAACTGAATCTTGGTGTGCTCAAGATCACGGTATGAGCAGATCTTTCTGTCTCTCAGACTTTTGGTGTGAGAATTGGCTTTTCCTGGCTTCTATACCCAGCTCCCCCCTGGACTAGTAGCTGCTCTCTTCATCTTCAAGGTCAACAACACTGTTTTTCCTAAAATCTCTTTCTTTACCCTCTTGCTTTTCTTCTGGCTAACACACTATGCCCCCTCCCTTTGTTTCCAGTTCTTTCTTTCCACAGGCCTGGCTTTAGGTAATTTAGATCACATCTCTTCACGCCTCCTTCTCTGCTCTCATATTAATGCACGGTCGTGGTGAGCTCATCGCTAAGTTTGTCTCTTTCTCTTTAAAATGAAACTAGACTAGCTCTGACTCCCTTTTAAACCAGATTCATGAGGAACTTAAGGTTTTGTTTTGAGTCTCCAGTTTGGAATTTCCCCTAGAGTTATAACATCTGTCTTTTTTTGAAGTTCATTGTCTCCCATCTTTTCCCACAGGACACATCTAGTGTTTTAATATCCAGCCTAAGTGTGAAAAAACCCCTCATATTCTACAGCTGGCCAGCTGCCTTACCAGCCAGCACATTTCATAAAGCAGTCGTTAAAGTCAGCCCTTCACCATTGCGGTGCATGAGTAATTTGGAGGGAAATCTGCATATTCATTCATGCCACTTACTGTTGTTTTTATTATTTTACAGAGTTAGGTTTCAGTTTGACAGTTTTTTCAAATGAAATTTGTTTCTATTATTTCTGTGTCTTGCCCTGGGACCTTCACTTTTACTTTTGGGTTGTATGTGCCCCTCTCTCTTGACCAACTTGGTCCACTCTCATGGTCTCCTACCTAGCTTCATGGTCTGTACCTGCTCTTATCATCCCTCATTTACAAACGTGTATACATATATATCGTATATACAAACATTCGAAGTTAAGATCCACCTATAAAAGGCAACATGAGAGTTTTGTCTTTCTGAGATGAGGCAACGTCACTTCATGTCAGATTTTCTGGTTCGTTTTTATTAACAGCGGAATACATTCTTTGATGCATATAACTACATTTTCATTATCTAGTCTCCTGCTGATGGGCGCCTAAGCTGTTCCATATCCTTGCTGTTATGAATGATGCAGCAATAAGCATAAATGCACAAGTGTCTCTGTGGTAGCAGGATGCACAGACCTTTGAGTGCATGCCCAAGAGCTCTGTAGCTGGGGAATATTGTAGTTCCATTTTTCATTTTTTTTTTTTGAGGAAACTACACTGAGAGCCATAGTGTTCACATCAGTTACATATCCACCAGCAGTGGATGGGGTCTTCCCTTTCCACTTACTCTCTAGCACTTGTTTGATTTCTTGACAGTAGCCATTCTGACTTGGGTAATAGATGATCACAAAGGGGTTTCAACCTGCATTCCTTGATAGTTAAAGGATATTGAATATTAAATGTATAATATGAAATACATATATTCACTTCAATGTTTGCCAGGCATTTGTGAGTTTTTTAAAAGAGCCATCTTTTCATTTCATTAGCCATTGGTTGATTGGCAATTTTATAGTTTTGGTGCTTAATTCTTGCAATACTTAATGTCTTCTGTATACTAAGCCCCTATCTGAGGTATAGCTAGCAAAAGCTCTTCTCCCATCTGTTAACTCTGCTGATATTTTTACTATTGAGTTTTTGAACAAGGGACAAAAGAACATTTATTTATAATAATTAAAATGCCAAAGTGTGAGGAGTCTAAAATATTTCTTAGCCTCTGCAAAGTTAGTTGTATTAATTTGATTACAAAATCAGACTTATATCTGTAGGAAAAGTTAATATACAGTCAAAAAGAAGAAAGGAAATTCACATGAGATGGATCACCCAAATTTAAAAGGCCATAAACTTTTTTTTGGTCTGATCTTTCAGGTTTTTAATACAAAAGTGATTATGTATTTTAAAGGATTTAGAATATGCTGTTTATAATACTTTAAAGTGTGTAGGTTGGTTTTTTTTTCAATCTGTTTCCTTTGGCATACTTTATAAATTTTTCCTATATGAATTGGCATGCTCAATGTTTACATAATCTCTTATCACATGGATATATAGATATATTTTTAAACCATTCTTAACAAGTGTTCTCAAAACTACCTTTAAGCATTATTTTAGAGGGTCTGGAGCAACTCAGTGGTTAAAAATACTTGCTGTTCTTTTCGAGGGCCTGTACTGTGTTCCCAGCACCCACACTGGGTGGCTCACAACTGCCTGAAGTCCAGCTCCTGATGTTCTCTTCTTGTAGGTACCTGCACTCACACACACATGCTCCATCACAGGCGCGCGTGCACACGCGCGCGCGCACACACACACACACACACACAGTTAAAAATAAGACAAAAAAATTTAAAGTGTTTCTTAAGAATGAACTCTAGGTAGAAGAGTCCATGGGGCAACCAGCATTTTAAAATCCTTTGATTCATTTTAGAAAGTCTAGAAAAATCAAAGTAAAGAAAAAAGTCTCTAGGCCAGTGCTATCTGCTGAGGTGAGACTAATTTTAATGTCCCAGAGAGTCTTACCCAAAATGTAATTTTATAAAATGCAGCCGTTACTATTCTTCTCTCCCTCCCCAGGTACATCTGTCATAGTGATGTCATCTTTATTTTTTAATTTCAGGTTACCTCGCACCTCGAAACCTTCCCAGTGCTGGATTCTTCCCATTCTTACAAACCCTCCTCTGTGACACAGACTCTAAATGTAAAGACACACCCTATGGTCCACGAGATCTGCTCCGCAGGAAGGGGCCTGATGGAATGCTATTTAAAGAAAGGTACAGGGATGGGCGTGGGGTGGAGGGTGGGAAGATGGGGGCGGGGCTTCGTAGGTAGGCCGAGCTTTTCGGAGAGATCAACTGTCTCTCTTTGTGAAACAACCAGTGTATCCATCTGAAACCTATGTGAACGTTTATTTTCTACGTGACTGCATGTGACTGTGAAGGAACAGTGTGAGTGCGCGCCGAAGTCCCAGCATTAGGAAGGGCTGAGCACGTTCTATTTATTCTGAGGCAGTTAGTTCCTTAGATTTTTCTGTCTTTAGATGGATGGCTGAGGTTCTATTTAGCTTCCCTCAAAGATTCTCTGTAGCTCCCTCCCTTGTCAGTGACACATTGTCCTAAGACTCAATCACAGATGTAAAGTAAACAGCAGGGACTCATCTCCAGGAAAAATGACACATTTATATTACTATACGTGGTCCTTCAAGTTACAGTGAAAACCAGAAAGTGCAAATAAGAAAACCGAAGGTCTCAAAATGCAAAGTAATAACATTGAAAGTACAGTAATCAGCCTGGAGATGGTGGTGCACCCCTTTAGTCCCAGTAGTCAGGAGGCAGAGGCAGGTAGATCTCTAAGTTCAAGGCCAGCCTGAACTACAAAGCTATTTCTAGTCCTAGGACAGCCAGGGCTACACAGAGAACTTCCTCAACGTACAGTGATTAAACAATAACCTTTAAATGGGGCTAACTCATGTTCTGTTTTATGATGTGAAAAACAGCTAAAGAACGAAGATAGACAATAGAGACCAATTACAGCCTTATCATTTACAGTGTCAGCTTTTATCCCTGGAAATCTAATCTTAAAGAGATGCCCAGGACCCTACTGGGTCAATAGAACTGCAGACGATATTGTAATTTAAATCAACTGTGAGGTAACAGTTACAGATTTTTTTAAAAAGGTTTACTGAATAAAAATTAGAGATGTTGGTTCTCAAACTTGAATGCTAAATTCCTTAGCATGTAGTACAGTTTCTCCTTTAGTTGTGTCATCAGCCTATAAGATGACGATAAATTCAGAAAGATTGTAACCTTTTTTAGCATAAACTGTAAACATGTCAAGAATTATGATGAGAAACAACGTGGAACATACAATTGTTGTGTTTGCGTTGGTAATTCTCACGGGCTTTGTTGCTTTAGTGAGTTAATCAGGTTCAGTGCCTGAAACAACTCTAATATTCTCACTTGTTTATTAATTTATTCAGCAAATAATGCTGATGATACTTCCACAGACGAGACACCATTCCCACGGACACAGAGGTAGAGAAGACAGGATCCTTCTGTTCCTTGAAAATGCTTAAGAAGATCCTTAAGTAATATCTTCTCCATACTTAAGAAAGAAAAGCAGCATTCACTGTTGATAGAAAGGAAGGCTTGTGAGGAGTGGTTGCTTGAGATGGGTGTTTTGCAACCTGAGCATTAGAGAAGACACTTGGATAGTTACTTACTATTCATCTATCTATCTATCTATCTATCTATCTATCTATCTATCTATCTATCATCTATCTATTCTCCATCTATCTATTTATCTATCTGTTTATGTATCTATCTGTTTATGTATCTATTTATGTATCCATCTATTTATGTATCCATCTATCTATCTATCCATCTACCTATCTCTCCATCTATCTATCAGTCAACTATGTCTTTCTTCTTTATGGTTTTTCCTACCCGTAACAGGGGTCTCATGGAAATAATACATTTTTCCCCAAAGGGGGATGTTCCTGTGTCCTAGTGTAGAGAGTCAAATGCAATTAGTCATGTCTGCTATTTAAAATGATATTCTAACCTCCAGGTTATTTATTTACTTCATTGCCTATTGCTGCACATTCAGTATTTTTCTGAACTAACTGGAGCTTAATTTAGGAAATTATGTACAATAATAAAATGGTATTAATGATATTTCCTGGCATGCTATTAACTTTTATGCTCTATACAGCCTTGCAATGAAACTGGCACCTGGTTACTCAGTAAACTCCTAAATTGCTTCCCTTTGGTGAAGGAAGATTCACCACCAGAGCCTCATTAAAACACCAAACAGTCTTCCTCTTCTGGTCTCAGAGTGAGGAAAGGAACACCTTTGGTGGCATCAAAAGAGGCCTGCGATGTGGCCTTTAATAGATGTTTTTCTGAAAGATATAATCATGCTGCTGTCCCTGCTGCCTGGCCGGTGGCCTAATGTTGTCATGTGATTTTGATTTGGGCACTAGCCTTCTATTATTAAGTTCATATTCCTCTAGGCATTAGCTTCACAATGAGAGGAAGAAAGAAAACACAACAATGATAACAGAGATGCTGAACCCAGCGTTGGTGTGGCAAAGGGATGGTTGTATTTATGGCTTTCCTGCTCTCTAGAGCGATGGATAGTCTGACATCACAGAGCTCAGCCCTGTACTTCTTCCCTACGTAGTATCTAAGAATACATCACACAGTGGGAACCTCTGGCCCATGCCATTGCTCACACAGTCGGTGAAGGGCAGAGATCACCCCCTCAGAGCTCACAGAGTCATTATTTAGAGAAGTGATTCAGCATTCCTGGGGACTCTGGGGAGGGGTGCATCTGCCTCTACAGATTCTGCTCCTGTTCTTGACAATACTTTTCCACGACCCATGGCTTATAAATTCATGTCCTTGATCCTATTTGAAGGCCCCTGCAGAACTGGAAAAATAATCAATGTGATTTATTCAGGGAATTCGTGTGTGTGTGTGTGTGTGTGTGTGTGTGTGTGTGTGTGTGTGTGTGTGTGTTAGAAAATATAACAAATATAACTGAGTTTTGAAATGAATCTGAAAACACTGGAAACATGATAAGGCGGAAGGAGGTTAGGACAGTTTGACTGTAGAGATGAAATAGGATGTATGTATAGGTCCTAAGTTGCTTTAATTTCAAACTGTAGTCATCATAGGTGGAATTGGTGTTAAAATAAAGGTTAAAATTCATTTCTCTAAGAACAAACTTGAAAGATGCATTAGTTGTCACATAGCCAGTTATTCAGCCAGATTGAATACATTGACTACATAAAATGTGCTACAGACTATGTAAGCTGCTGCAGATGCAGAGATGAATTATGCACATTTCATGCTCAACAGGAATTTAGAACCTCGAAGGAAGAGGCAGAGAGACAAAATGATAGTCAAATGATCACATAATACGGTAAATGTGGTGAATATTTGTTCTCCGCTCTCACTGTGCCCAGAACATTACACATTAGTGGCGATTCGTCACACAGCTTTAACACTGTGGATCTTACCGTTAGATGTATCATTACAGGAGATGTGGATTTGGGTAGAGAGATGGCCGGAGAGTCCTCCCAGGGGCCGCCCTTGAGCACTGCGGATGCAGCTCAACTCTTGCCCTTGGCTTAAGCCTTAATCACACACGCACACGCAAACACGCGTGTGCACATGACATTGTGCTAACAAGGGTTCCTTCGCTAAGAATAGAGGTTGTGGTTGTGTTAGGTAGAATAGTAGATGTGTTTAGGATAAATCAGAGAAAGAATTCTAGAACTTAGTGAGAAATAAATAGATGGAGGCATGGGTTAATTAGCTTGGAGAGACAGGAAAATGGCTTTTTTAAAAACTGATTTTCATTAATTTTCTCAATGTTGCTGCATCTATTCTGTGTCTGGGTAGAAGATAACTGCACCGCATCACTGAAAAGGCCACTGGTGCTGACTCTTCCTCTCTACTCCCCATGTTCCCAACACTTGTCTTCTCTAACATGGTTCCTCATCCACTCAACACAGGACCGTGAAAAACTTTTAGACATAATACTTGTTCTACTTAGATAATATAAACCCAAAGGCCTTCCAATGAATATTAAAACCCTAGGATAGGTCAACATATTAAGGAATTTATAAATCTTGATCATAACTGGGTGACCTAGATGAGAATGGTTTAGAAAGGAACAGGCAAGTATTATATCTGAAGTGGTGGACGACCCTTGAAGAAGGAAGGTCAGAATAAAATCAGAGGGATAATTAAAGCAATTAGAATTTTTCTGTGAATGAATTCAGCTCAGGGATAGCCAGGAAGGCCAACTGCATCAAGTAGGCGTGAATCGCTCCATGGCCACTATAGTTTCCTGAATCTATCTGTTGTTAAGTCAGTGATGAATGACAGGTGGAACTGGGATCAGATTCAGCCTTATAGCACATTTTTCTTCCAGATGTCACTACATATGATTATGATTCTTAGCAGAAGTGAAAACACTTACAAAAATTTAACTAACCCTTAGAGATAAAAAAAGAATGTCAGACACTTCTTTCCAGCATGGGCCATATGTCTCTTTCCTAGTAAGAGTGCTTTTTATAGATCGACTTTACCACGACACACAGACATTACCTATCCAGGTAGTCGTTCTCTCTCACAGGAAACACTGACACCCGGTACAAGTGCAGAAATCCTATTATGATGACATAAATAGATAAATGTGACATTTCCCAAATGTAACTGTTGGTAGACATGTCTGAGAAGTCAAATCTATTCTGGGTTAAGTTTTCATCATAACTGAGTGGAAATTTTAATACAAAACATCTTTCTTATTGAGTTCTGCTCCAAAGAGATCTTCATAAACGCTACTGAGCAATGTCCTCCTCTCTGGCACATTAGAAGAAAGGTCCTCAACCAACTCTGTGGTGTGTGTACACACATCTTAGACCAACGGCAGTCCATTAAATAATGCTATGGGCCACTTGCTGATGTGTGTCAGACACTCTTGGCTCACTTCCAAGGATACAATTTCTCAAATCAGATGGCCCTATGTGTCAAATTCAGAGGCCATCTGCATTTTGCATAATGCTTTCATATACTCCCAGAGCTATCCGAAATGAGATAGATGCTAGGTGAGTTTATTACAACCATTCAGAGCTCCTGAATAGGAGCTTTAAGTCTCTTAAGTTGGTTGTGGGGAATGTGAATGGGCATGTGTTAATCACGTGACATCCCACCCAGGTGTCAGCCTCATACAACCTTTCTCAGCTCCCATACAGCTGATACTTGGAACAGACACGTCATTGTTGGGCAGTGTGTTGGAGGTTGTGTAGCATCATCGCTAGCCTTTGCTTACTAAGTATCAAGTGCATCCTGACTGGGGTAGTGACAAATGACTACATCTGCAGGCACTGTATTATCAAATACCCTCTGAAAGAAGCAAGTCAAGGCATTCTTAGGCATGGCTTAGAGAGCCAGTGAGATAGTGGGATGATGAAGGAAAAATCAGGTAACAAGGGCTCAGATTAAGGTTGTGAATCTAGTGGCTATGCTCTACAAATATGACCAGTGATAGCTCAGATTTAGTGGCCCCTTCATATTTTCTTATCACTCCCTGTATGTATCCTTGCTTAGCTCCTCCTCCCATGAGTGTATCTAAACTCTTGATTTTCCTATTTGATTTGCTCATTGTGATTATACAGAACAGAAATGTAATACATGTGGTTAAGTTAATGATGACCACAGCTAGCAAGAGGTGCCATTATGTGTTTATGTCTGTAATGCCACCGCTGGGTGTTGCCTTCTGCAAGTATGCCTGAAGACTAGAACAGACCTATGATGAAGGGTCCCACACAGATGCTTAGTTCACCTATTTCAAGTTAGCTCATGTCCCAAACATACAGATGAGGAAAACAATATCCGGGATCTTTTAGGAAGAAACAGAACTGAGATTCCTAGTTTCCTCTAACTCCAATCAATGTGTGTTGTCCACATCTCAACAATACTGTCTCTTTATTTAATCAGCCATTGGATCAAATGGTCCAGTGCTAGGTGGGCTGCGTTAGATTCTAGAATGAAGAGGTGAATAAGACATGATGCTTTCTCCCTGGTATCCAAGATGTCACAGCCAAAAATGGAGAAGTTACAGCATTTAAATATGCAGGAATCAATTAAGGGAAACAACAGAAAGCACATTGTTTCTCTCCTGACACTCTAATCATGCCCATTAGAAAACTCAGAGGATGCTACTCAGGAAGGCTGGCTTCATTTTTACTCCTTCTTGTGTTTTGTTAGAGGGGTAATAAAATGATCTTTATTTGACAGAAGTTGTATTTCAACTTATAGTATCTATATGAAATGAAATTGGGGAGATTTTTCTGGAGGACAAACAGTAAGGTACATACAATATTCTAACTCCATTTTCCCACGGCCCAGCCTTACAAAAGGAAGTGTGAATGGCATACATGGCACTTTCTGGTCTAGAGAGAACTGTTCCAGAACTGGAACCTCCACAGCCCTTTGTTGGGAACCAGAACCTCACTGATGGCAAGGAACGGAAGTAGCTGTTCCCTTGGCAGGAGTAGGGTCAGGGCTGTTAAGTGTCAAGAGAAGCTGGGTAGCCGCCTGGCTTTGTGTGGCAGAAGGAGCCTTGCTTCCCCAAGACCACAGTTCTTAACTGTCCACCTCCTTCTTCCTCTTTCCTCCTTTCTGTTATTCAGCGTATTATCTCTTGGCTCTTCTTGGCTATTTTGATCTTTCTCGGTCTCCTCAGATTGTTTTTGCTGTCCCTGGTCCTTAAAATTTTTATGAAGGCAGGGTTTTTTTCTTGTTTTGTTTTGTTTTTTTTTTCTTTATTTTAAAAATGTGTTGATATTCAGTGGTCTTCCTTATAGACTTACAAGCTGGACTGGAAAAAAGTCAAGGAAGAAAAGTAAAACAAACCCAACTTTCTCCAACTTTCTAATGCTTCCTTTTTTTTTTGAGAGAAGGGGAAGGTTCAGGTCAGTTCTTATTTTCATCTGAATGGCTTTTCCATCCAAATAGTCAGCATAAGGAATGTAAAAAGATTTAGGGGAATATAGTCATGTCCATGAATAATTCAAGTGTGCATTAAGAATGCAGAACTTTTGGAGCAACCAGTACATTTTAAGAAGAATATTGGAAAAACACTGGGGACTGGAAACAAATGTTACCTCTCCTTACCATTTTTATAAAAAGAAGACACCAAAACAAAACCCACCACTGAACACAGCTTCCCAATTAGAAATTGCTAAGATTTGCTTTATAAAGCAGGAGTCTGGCTGAGACACAATTATAAGTAAAATTTTTTGCCATCTTTATGTATCTTAATTATGTACTTCATAAACAATTACATACAATTCACCAGCTTCCCAGAATTCTGAAAATGATTTCAATTGAGGTATTCTGTTTGTGCAAGAGACAAATCTGTTTTAAGTGCTTGTTTTTAGTTGTATCTAATTTTCAAGAAAATATAATTATTTCCACTTTTGGGACCGGTGATTATGTCTCACTGGTCAAGTTCTGGCCTAGTGCGCATGAAGTCCTAAGTTCAAGCCTCACTACAGAAAAAATTGAAGAAAATATGTTTATTTGGTTTCTCTCTCTCTCTCTCCCTCCCCCCCCCTCTTTCTCTGTGCATGTTTGCATTTTAGTAGTAGTCATAAATATGGGGAATGCATTCTTAAAATGGAGGTTACTAAATTTGAGAAAATTCAATAATACTTTCTTTCAAAAGCTAGCATGGCTATGTGGCATGGGAACTCCAGGCTCCACAATGCAGTCATCACCGCATTGATACATTTGGTGGAATTAGAAATGCAGCTTCATGGTACCCCTTTATACCTAGTGCTGCTTATAAGAGCATCAATCCCACTGTGTTCCTGGCATATACTAGATACTTACCATAATGTTTATTCTTTTCTTTTTCCTTGAATCTGCCTGTAAGTACAAGTCTTCTTTGAATCAAAATGCCATCCATAATTAAATACAGTAGAATTTTTTTTAATATGTGACAAACAAGTAGGCCTTGTTTCTGTCTTCAAAATACTACTCCTGTACTTGGATCTGTCGTCTTTTGAATAGGAAAAGAATGTCATAAATATTTTCAATGTTTGCCTGCAATGCTTTATTCAAGTAAGTTCTTTCTACAAGAATAAAATACTAATGATTAATTTAAAGTCTCATCTAGTCCACCATCAAGGAATAAAAGTTTACCAGGCAGGAAACCTCATCTGTTCATTGGTACATTGGTTAAGTGACCCCATCCTTTAATATTCTAAAAAATAGGTGAGAAATTTGCAAGTCCTTGGAGCCCCTGAACCTTCTGCATAATACATTGCTTTAGTTAACTGAAATTAATGTGGACAAAGTCAGAGAGTTCTTGCTTTTTCTTCTCTAGTGAAATTCTGAAAAAGTCATCCAACGTGAAGAGGGACAGCAATTTATCACTCCGGAGCACCCAAGTTCCAGAAAGAAGTCACACATCATTGGGTAAGCCAGCTCTCTCTTGGAAGGCTTCGAATAGACTTTTGGAACAGTCAGCAAAAGGGATTCTCTTTAAAAGGTTTCAACTTCAGATTTTTAAATCAAAATGGAGTGCTTAGATTGCCCCTATGACAGCCCAGGATCCCCATGGCTGTCTGAGTGTTGCAGTGTGATTGTGCAGAGTTCTTCAGAATAATTAGAAATTAAATTCTGACTGAAATGCTCTATAGGAAGAAACATCTAGATGTTGAGAATTGCACCAAGTTCCAGAGTTGAGTTAGGACTTTACCTGCAAAATAAATAGAACTGGGGTGGACAGAATTTCCAGCGACAAAAATGATTGTCAAGCACTTCACAGATTTGTCCAAACTTTCGTTTTAACAGGAGAAGATCACGAAGCCCAGTAAGCTTAAGCACTAGGTCATAAGAGCAATAGGCATTTGATGGCTGGTGTCCAGTGATCTTTGAGCTGTCTGCTTCCTTCTCCCACTTCATGCCAGGTTTCACAGTCTTCAGCTTGACCGTGCTTCCATAAAGCCAGGGCATTTCTGTGTGCCTTGAAGTTCTTCAGTTGCTTTGTAAAAACACAAATTTCTAACTTTTAACACAAGTGATGCTGGTGCCTTGAAGAAACACTAATTAGAACCCCAAACCCTCTACCCAGAGGACTGTTTTACATTCATTTGACAAATATGAATTAGGTGTATGCTATCTTCTATTTGGTACCTTAGGGACTGGGCACGTACTAGAGAGCAGAACAAAGCTCCTGGCTTGTTGGAATTTGATTGCTCCTTTGGGGGAAAGAAGGGTCATATTAATGGAACATTTAAATCTATGATAGGCAACACGCTAGACAATTGTCTCAGGAGTTAACGTTGCTATGACTGATCTGTGGCTATCTGCTTGAGTAGGTTAAGGCACAGCAGAAGTAATGACAGTCTCATAGTCTAGTAAGCTCTGTTCTGCTCAGTATCTATAGATCACGCTGCTTCTCCTAGATAGTTATTCAATGAATAGATTGTTTGGGTCTAGAGAAATCAGATGGTAAATTATTCAGCCCTATAGGCACTAAAATAAAGGTCCTTCTGAAATACATTACTGGTATCTTTAAATGCTGATATTTTCTGTCATAAAGATGACAAATAATTGTGCCCCATATTTATAAAAATCAACATACTTTCTTTCTAGATATTCATGGTATAGATATGAATCTAAACTCTAGTTAATACTCTATATTCAGACATCTATACCACATTATAAGTAGTACTAGACCACTTTAGACTAGGCCGCTTTGGGAAGTTCTTAGAATATATTATAGTCTAAACTAATTGCTTCATCCCATCTATTTGATCTAAGATATCATTCAGGAACCACTTTGGGGAGGAGGGGTTTATGATCCTAAGCAGATTTCAGCATCCCAATTGGATAATTAAGGAGAAAGACCATTATCACCAGATGTGCACTGGTTGATCCTTGGAACAGATGTTGGAGACGATGGCTCTATGGAGCTGGTCAGAGCTCCTCAAGCCTCTGCGCCTGCACAGCAATGATTCTGTGGGCAATAATACTGGTGATGAAGTTTAATAGCAGAAACTGGAATGAATGCAAATGCCATCAAAATGTTTATGGGGGGAAATAGAAGGGCAGACTAAAACCATGACAATTTTATGAGGAAAGAAAAACTTACAAAATCTGCTGTTTTGCCAGCATGAATTGTTCATGGGAGAGTCATTTGTGAGTACATTCTTGCTGTAGGGCACATGAGATTACATAGCATAGCTATGATATCTTGTGTGGCTGTGCCCACTTGCAAGCATATGTGTATGTGTGTATTTAAATTTCTAATATGCTCTCCCTTCTATTACAGCCACAGTACCTCCTAGACCAAGCTATGATTTGCAAGGAATGGGCACAGAAAGTTTCAATGGTAGCCAACTGCTTACACGAATCCTTGATTTGGAAAAGGTAACTTCATTTATTTCTACAATGGACAAACTCTTTTACATTGATAGAGGGCTCTTCCAAGCAGGAAGAGGTTTGCAGTACATCTCCAATTTAAGTACTGTCTCAGGCAGGTTCTTTTCTTGGACACTTTTCAATCATAGCTTAATTCTAAGACTTTGCAAATTCCTTAAGGTCTTGGGCATTTATTTACTGCCTTGGTAAGTCCCTTAATTGAACTTACAGTTTTGACTTACTAAGAAATAATGTAGTATTTTATGTGATCTTTCAATTTTATGAAGCAAGGAAATAAAAAACGAAGCTGTAAAAACTCTGCATTTGATGCCTCATCCACACTAATACTTTTGGACAAATTAGAGCTATGGAAATCTCTCCCCCAAGTAGAAATATTTTTCCTTAACATATTTTAGAGAGTTTACCTATGGAGTTTTCTGTTTCCCAGAGATAACCTACTTTATGATTCCTCAGATTTAAAGATAATAAGCACACCTTATAAGAGGTATGAGCTGACAGCCTATAATCTCTCTCTCTCTCTCTCTCTTTCTCTCTCTCTCCCTCTCTCTCTCTCAGTATGTGGATATAGAAAATGGATTTGAAAAGCTTTAAAGAACAACAGTTCCTTTGTAGTTAACTACATTCTCAATTTCTTGCTATCTTTCAGTCACCTTGGTTCATATTTTGATGCTATTGTGGCTTAAATATGGCGTCCCTGCATCGTCTTGCTTTTCTCTCCCCATCTCGTCTTCTCTCCCTGTTTCTCTCTCATGCACTTTATCTATATAGCAGGCACTTCTCCCATTTGAATCATAAGACATGCCTCTGACATTTATCCCCATTCCAGTAATCCTAGCCACTACTGCTCACTGTGAGCTTATTACTGGCTCTCGGATTACCATTGTATATAACAGAGGCAATTAATTAAACTGAGTCATGGCCTATCAAACCAAACCATGTAAATAAATAGAAAGATAGCACAAAAATGGATTCCATGAAAAGACACCATAATCAACAATTATGCAGACCCTTCCTGTGCTGGTTGTGATAGAAGACTTTCTTACTGTAGTATATATAGTCTAGACATTATAGTATGTATTCTAGACATTGAATATTGATACTCTGTCACATTCATGCTTACTAAGGATCCCTTGGTGGCTGGAGATCCTCAACATTCCCAATTAATCCCAGCCTAAGTCCTCTCCTCACTGGGTCACAAGGAAAATCTGTACCATTCCATTCTGCTTTCTTCTTGCTTCCCAGGGGTTTGTATTAAACCAGACAGTTTCTGTAATGCATAGAATACAAACACTGTTCCCAAAATTACTGCTTTACTGTATTGGAACTTCCAAGTTCTCTGTTTCATATGGGATGAGAGTTTAAAATTTTGAGACAGCACAAAGCCACATATTCCAGAGATATAAGCCCCAAGTGAATTTTGTATGTATGGACACATATTTTTAGAGTAGTTGGAACCAGGCAGCGATGTAAGAATTAGGATGACATATTGATGCCTGTGTCAGCAATCTCTCCAATTCCTTTCTTTCTCTTTGCTGCTTTCTGCAACCCTTGCAGGAATGAGTAGAGAAATCACTTCGGGGTGAGTTTATGTGTAATATTAGATCAGGGCTGTGGATGAATGACCAGAAAACCTAGCTCTTCCAGTGCCTCCCAGATAAGTGGATCCTGTCTTGTTCCATTATACTTGGAAGTTGAGTTGCTGGAGAACAGAGTATAAATTTTGTGATGTAAACTTAGGGGGAGAATGGAGTTAGCCATTACCTCGTAGGGTCATATGAGTTAGCTACTGGAAGGAAACCCTTGAGTATTACAGTTAAATGCGGTTAGCATTACAATGCGTAAACTGCTACGGTGATCAATATGGTGGCTGAAGGAGTGTTTCTGTGCTTCCTCTGCACTGTGGAAAACACTGGTCAGTTACAATGATTCCACTATGAAAATCATTTCCCTTTATTGCCTGTTGTAATTAGCTTGACTAATCGATTTAAATAACATTTTCATATTCCTCCTTTTTATCTTTCTGCATATGAGATTGAAAAGAAATGCAAGCCATCTGTCCACTTTTGGAATAAACACAATTGGTCCTAAGAGCTGATCCTGAAGCATTTTTTGAGGTCTTCCAAAGATTATGACCAATTTTACAGGAAATAAAGTTAACACACTTGAGCTTATGCCAAACAAAGCCCAGGAAAAATTAATATGGTTTTTATTAACAAAGATTTTGTCAGAAAAAATTGAGTGCTTTTATGTTTTCTGGTCAAACATAAGAAGTAGGTTCAGTTATACAAATGAAATGTGAACCATTTCAATCAAAACCATGATGAGAATTTATACGTTCGTGCATACTCTTCCTCTATAGGCTCTGCATAGGCAAAACTGTATATTATTGTTTTGAAAGGCAGAACTTTAAATATTGCTGTTGTGAAGATAGGCCAGTGACTTTGAAGATGAAAATCTTTTCCTATTTATATTTTCTAATATTATTTTCCAATTCTCTCACATACTTTTAGCTGCTGAAGCAAAATTCAACTCCAGAAGACATACGAAGCGAGCTGTGTGTGAGCTACCCTGGGTACACTGCGGACTACGCCTTCTCTTGGGTCACTCTAGGAAAAAATGTTTTCAACAAATTTTGCCTTTCAAACATGACACTTTTAGAGTCTTCTCTCCAGGAACTAAAGTATCAGGTCTCTCAGGTGAGTGAAGAATATATATATGTATATGTATATGTATATGTATATGTATATGTATATGTATACATATATATATATTCAAAATCTTATGAATAATTAAGGGAATACACTTCCATTCTTTGGGTCCCCTAACTGAGCCACTATGAATCACTAAGCAACTCTGTAGCCCACTTGGACTGGGAAATATTGACTGGAATATTTGTAGACCTTCGGCATAATTTCTTCCCACATAAACATTTACACCCAAGATTTGATGTTAAGTACCAGATATTTATCATTAAAATATGCAGGACTGAAATGATTTGATGTTGAATTTGAAATATTTTATATGGCTAATGTATATACATCGCAGATGAAATATGGCTTGGCTCTATGTTGAATAATGAGTATGTTCTCTGAGACCTGGGAGTGCGGTTACATAGGAAAGAATGCACGTTTAATAATTCAACTATAAGACTCATATTCTTGTCAGAAGTTAGAAAAATGGGTGATATCTTTTTATTTTTCTTATGACATCAAATTTCACTTGGTGATTTTTGATGGAATTATTTATCCCTGTTCCTCAAATTTTACACATTGGAGCCAATCTTGTTCCCTGATATCTGTGTATGCTAGTCTTAAGTCGTGATGGCAAAATCAAGACACCAATAGGCTAAATTTAATGAAATCTACACTTAACAAAGTTCAAAAAATTCAGAATTCTTCGCAAATATGATAGGCAGGAATAAATAAAATATGCCTACTTTTACATTTATCCTTGATTCTCTAAATTATACTGAAAGTAACTTTTAATTTTTTTTAAAAAAAGTATCTTTTAGTAATCTGGTTTCCAAAAGAGTCAGGTTAAAGACAACATCATAATAGCTCAAATATATGAAACTCTCCCATCCTTGAATTGTAAGAGGGCTGGAGATGTAGCCCCTGGATAGAATGTTTGTTCAAACCCCCAGTACTAGAAAACAAAAACAATAAACAGGCAAAAAATGTCCTCACTTAAATTCTTCAGTGACGTAGAGTAGCCTGAGTGGCTAAAAAATACTGTTCAAAACCAATCAAATTAAGACAGATAGAAGGTTCACCCTGACTGGTATGAATGGGGTTATGGAGAGAAGTGCTTTGACTGAGAATATAATGAAGAAATACTTCTGAAGACACTACCTGGATCATGAGATCCAAAAGCCATAGTTTTCCTGGTTTATTGATACAGTACAATTATTAATAGTGTGGTGATCAGGTTTGGGGTTCATTATAACTAATGTCCATAGCTTTGCAACAGAATCCAGAAACACTTTATTCTATTACATATAGCTCTGATAGTAAGCCTGTTGGTAAATATATTTCTACATGAGTATATCTATAACATATTTCTGGCATTTTCTCACACACCTTAGTTTTAATGGATCTCCACCAGAAATAGACACCCTAGTTAGTAAAAAGTGTGGGAACAATATGGCTACAGCTCCCAGGAAATGTCATAAGGAAAGAAAAAACACTACTCAGGGTCCTGTGGACACAAAAGGGAAGTTGTACATATGAATTCATGGTGATTGCAGCAGCATGCATAAGACCTGGACAAGCTCAAAGCTAGACTGAACCTAGCATGGAGTGGAGAGGTGGGCATGATGTCTCAGTGCTAGTCAGGAGGTATTGACAACTGAGAGATGCCGGGCGAGGAAGAGTCCTTTTTCTTTAAGAGTGTAGCTCCTGATAAGGTGACCACACTCCAGGGGGAAGCTGCTTATCTAAGAATATATGAGCATAGTAGTTGGACTTGATGAGCCAGGAATAAAAAGGATGACACAAAGTTGGGTAGGTAGGGAGGAGGTAGTGGGTGGGGGGTATTGGGTGAGTATGAGCAGAACACATTGCGTTAAATTCCCAAAGAACCAACAAAATGTTAAAAGAAGAACAGCATTCAGAAAGTAACTTGCTCATTTCTTTTTAACTAAGTTAACTTTAATTTCTTAATATCTAACATTTAATAACAATTCGATTTTGTTAATCAGACTTTGAATATGCTAATATCTGGAACTGTAGAGGGGAAAAAAATCTAAAGATGTTGAGAGATGTTGGCAGTTTTTCCGAGAAAGAGGTGGCTTCAGACGGAGTGGAGATCTGAAAACAGCATGAATGTGAAAAGTCTAGTGTTTTGGTTTTTTTTAATCTTTCCAAAAACAGTAAACCATGTGATTTCAAATATTAACGTATCATACTTTTCCTCTGTGGTTTGGCTTTTGAAGATGTCAAGTGACCCCGACAATCAGAAGAAGGTATTCCAGGGACTTGTCCAGGTGCTGTCCTTTTTCTCTCAAGTACAGCAGCAAAGAGAAGTCTGGCAACTTCTGTCGAGCTTACCAGACATGTTTAAGAATGACACCTCACTGAACAGTCTATTTGGCGTTCTTCAAAAGGCAAACAGGTAAGTAAATGGAACGTTAATTGGAATACAATTGCTCACAAAGAAGTCTTTAAAAACTTGATCCTGTGAGAATTACTGTCTGGTAGGTCATTTAAACGTTGGGAAAGCGGTCCTTGAGCTTCCGGCCCGAGATTTTTAGCAATGGAGGTGAGTGTGTCAGTTGAGTGTAGAAGAAAGACATATTGTGTTTGCTCATCGAGGTCAGCAGGCATCCATGAGGAAGCAAGAGGAATCCTCACCTCAGAACTTTGTACCGTTTTGTATCCTGGAGTTTCTGAGAATGAGGCACAGAGCAAACCCAGCTTGGATCAGTAACACAGGATCATTTGGAGACAACCTGAGCTCTGTGTGCATGTCACTAAGCTAAGTAAGAATAAAATATCTCAGTGGGGTTTGTGTCATTCAATATAAAATAGCCCTGTCCATTTACTCTAGTCACCTTAGTGGGATTGACTTCCCTCATATGGTCTTTCTAAGTCAACAGATGATGTCTTAGTAGGGATTTCTGTTGCTGCAGTGAAACACCATGACCAAAAGCAAGCTGGAGAGAAAAGGGCTTATTCAGCTTACACTTCCATATCACAGTTCATAACTGGAGGAAGTCAGGACATGAACACAAATGGCAGGTTCCTGGAGGCAGGAGCTAATGCAGAGGCCATGGATGGGTACTACTTACTTGCTTGCTCTTCATGGCTTGCTCAGCCTACTTTCTTATAGAAGTCAGGACTATCAGCTCAGGATTGGCACCAACTACAATGGGCTGGGCCCTCCCTCATCAATCACTAAGAAAATGCTTTACAGCAGGATCTTATGGAGACATTTTCTCAATTGAGAAAGGAAAAAAGGAAGGAAGGAAGAAAAGAAGGGAGGGAGGAAGGAGGGAGAGAAGGAGAGGGAGGGAGGGATAGTTGATGGATGGATAGATAGATAGATAGATAGATAGATAGATAGATAGATAGAGGCTGGAGGAAGAAAGGAAATGACCCTGACCCATTGTTTTGGAATATGTGACAATATTAATGGAAATGGGAAGTTCTGTTAAAAGATGTCACGTTGATGTCAGACCAACTAGCACAGGTGGGGATGGCGTTGTTTGGCATATATGGCTCCATGGACTTACATTTTTACTTGATCAGATATATGGTTTGTAAGTTTTTCCTTCCACTCTGTTCTTTGCTTTTACAAGAGAGTGGCATTTGACTTTGATCCAATTAAGCAACATTGTTTCCTTAATGATCTGGTAAATTTCTGTTGATTTATATATTTGCTATTTTTATTATGGTATCACGATCAGTGAGGGTTCTGAATACTTGGCATGCGCTAGGGTGACAGAGAAACTGACAACTGAGCCTTAATTTAAAATTTTAAAACTCGTGCTTAATTTAGTGAGACTAGAAAACTTTTAAATGAGTTTGGAACATCTTGAATGTGTGGCTTTACTTCTTCAAAATCTGTAAGTTTAATGGAATTTCAACACAGGGCAAAGCATCTCAATTGAGAATGGCAATGGTCTGAAGCTGGAGAGATGGCTCAGAGGTTACGAGTGCATACTACTCTTGCAGAGGGCCTGAGTTCAACTCCCAGTACCCCCATCAGACAGTTCACAACAACTATGACTGCAATTGTAGAAGATCCAACACTTTCCTCGGGTCTCCAGGGACACCTTCACTAATGTGCACAGAATACCCTCATTCACAAATAATTAAAAATAAATCTTCAAAGGGGATTACCAAGGTTTTAAGTTTCAGCAGCTCTATGTGGCCAGTGCATAACATCTTAGACCTGATCAGTCTTTAATTATATCAGAAAACAGTGATTAATTCCTACACTAAATGATCCCTTTAAAAAAATAATTATTTTCAGATCTGAGGAGATGGTTCAGTGGAAAAAAAAAATACTTGCTACACAAGAGTAAAGACCTGAGTTCAAATCCCTAACACAAATATGTTGAGATGGCTATGTATACCTGTATTTCATCACTGGGGGAGGAGCTAAGTGGATTTCAGCAGTCAGCCTGGCTAAATTAAGTTCACTAAGAAATCTTGTTTCAGTGCAGTACGGTAGAAATGATGGCGGAAGACATCCTAAAATCTTCTTCTGGTCCCCATCGCTGTGTGCTTGGATCTGAGCAATTGCAAACTCATACATGGGTCCCCACAATTAGTCTCTCTCTTTCATACATACCATACTACATACAGAATTATTCCATACAGAAGCAATACCTTCCAACAACAATATGTTTGGGTTTCATCCATTACCTGGTTTTAAAAAAACATACACTTTCACTTGAAAATGAAAAAACAATATAACGCAAAGATTTATGCAAACAGTGAGTCTGCATTGAAGTGCCTTCTTTGTTGGTATAAAACACATGTGAAGTTTGAAGGTAGAGGACAATAAAATATTTTAAATGTTTTACTAATTTTTATATTGAATACTGAATTACTAATTTTTATATTGAATACTGAATTACTAATTTTTATATTGAATACTGAATGCCAAATGATGAGATTTTATGTTTTCAGCTAAATTGAAGTCTGTATTAAAATTAATTTTGTTTCTCCTAGCTTTTTGAAATATGATTATTAGAAAACTTAAAATTAAATATGTCTCAGGTTATTTTTCATTGGAATTCCATTTTGAAGTAAAATTTGTGTTTTCTATAATAAATCTTAATCTTATAATTATAATAAATCTTAATAAATAGATCATTATTATTACTAAATTGACAATGTCATTAAAAGCCATAATTTCCTCAAATTTTCATCCTCAAATTACCGCCTTATTCCACTCTTTGTTGCACAAACTAAAGTGACAGGTGGTCCCCTAGAATTTTTCACCTTCTTCTCTTACCTGTCTTTTTCTATTGTAATCTGTATATTAGTAATCTTCAGTATCAGATTATACTGTCAAGATTACAACAGTATTAGCAAAAATGAGCAAGATCAAGAGCGCCTATGAAAGACTGTACAAGATTCCCAGATTTTATGAGGAAAAAGTTACACTGGGCTATGAGTCCTGAACCTTTAAAAAAAAAATCTTTGTGAAAAAAGTGACTTATTTTGGATAATTTCCATTTTATGTGATAAATAAAAAAATCCATGAAGTGAAATAAATATAGCTTGATCCATAGCTCAACGTATTTAAGAGAGGATGGGAGCCTGCATCACGAGTGTTTGAATTTGCTAAAAATAAATTCAGCTTGCTGACAGTTTATTAATAATATTAGTAACCATGATGCTGGCTGTCATCATTAGATTGGCAAGTGTTCAGTCCTTCCGTTTGAAACAATAGCTTGAAGTGTTAGGCCAACTAGTGAGATTGGCTGTAAATGAGCTGAAATCAATACACTATGAAGCCTATTCGGCCAGTGTCCATGGTTACCAGCGTTCAGAGACAACTCAAAGAACCAGGAGATTCTCAGCAGGCTAGAATTATACTACTGAAGATCCAATGCAAATGACAAGGTTCTTAGAGCAAATATAGAACTTCCCAGATGTTGACTGTTACACAGAGAAAGCAGAAGAGAACAAAATACAGCCACACTGCTGTGGCTGAGCACTCTAAGCACACCTGGAGGAATAAGTCAGCAATGTGTGCAGGAATGGTCTGTGCTTCTCCTTCCCACCACGCTGGTGCAGTTTTTATGCTAAAGGTCACATATAGAGTTTGAAATTAGTCGAGCCAGCTGTGCTTATTACTAACCAGGCAACCTTGGTAAGTTATTTAACCTTTCTTCCATGTAGCTTTGGCTGTCCTGGAGCTAACTCTTTGGACCATGATGGCCTTGAACTTATGGAGACCCACCTGCCTCTGTCTTCCGAGTGCTGGGATTAAAGGCACGAGCCACTACTGCCTGGCCCGTTATTTAACTTTTAAACTGTATCCATCTGAAAAGGCAAGGCAAATCAGATTAGCTTCATGGAAGCATTGGAGAACCAAATTTTTAAAATACATGTGCACATAATTTATGTATATTTATTTTATATATATTATATAAACCTGCATTCAGGTTTATATGCATGTTTATATTATGCTCGAAATTACCTAAGACATACTTACAATTTAGGTTTCATTCATATCTAAGGGACTACGACTAAACTGATTCTAGTTAAAAAGTTAAAGATTCCAAAAAATACTGTAGAATATTCAGTTTCTCTCTACTCACATACTGGATCTAGTGCTGGAGAAATCTTTCAGCTTCCCAATGAGATACTTGATAGGGAAAAACTAGTGGCTAATTTGTGTTGTGTCAGTTCTGCAGGGGCAATGGTTGGTAGTGGTCTTTTGTACTCAAAGCACTGGGAACCAACAAGAGAGAGGGCTCGGGGGTAAAGGCACTTCCTACTCAAGTTAAAATGCTGACTCAGCATTTTATTGGTACAAATCTCTGTATTTGTGAGATGCATACAGCCTTACGCAGTAGCTGCATCTCTTTTAGAAATGCACTAATGACCATAAACAGGGAAAAGGATATTTCTTGAATAATTAGTTGCTACTTGGAGAAGGGAAAAGAACTCAAGCAAAAGTGAACTGCTTTGCAAAATAAATAAATAAGTAAGTAAATAAGTAAATAAGTAAGTAAGTAAATAAATAAATAAATAAATAAATAAATAAATAAATAAATAAATAGTGTGTCCCCAGTGTGACTGCCTGTCTTATTGGTTACATAACTCACAGAAAGCCAATGTGGTGTGTTTGGAAATTAAACCTGTGCTGCATTTGGAGCAGTGCCTATGGGCCTCTTATATAGTGGGACAGAATACAGTCTTTAATTAGCACGAGCTCTGCTTTAAAAAATTATCATTTCTTAAGCAAAATATTCATATATATGACTGCTTATATAATTACTCCTGAAACTGGATCTAAGATTGACTTCTAACAAAAATAGTTTCTAGTATTTAATTTTTTTCCTTCAATTAAAAAAAGAAAGTTTCATTTCATCGTGGGATGCTGAATCCACTTGTTTATAATTCTTAACAGGAAAAACAAAACCAAAACATCTGACAGGACCTTTGCTCCCTCACGGCAGGGTCCTTGTGTACAAGTCCTTTCTGGAAACAGTAAGTTCTCTGTTCTGGTTCAAGAACAGTGTCTGGGGATTTTGTGTATGAATAGACAATGAAGTAATTAAATTACAAAAGCAGCATCTTGTCTTTTATAGGAAGCATTTTCTATACTGTAGCCATTTTCTCCTTGAATAACTTTTTGTTTCTGTCTGTGAGCCTTGATACACAATCTGGTTTAATTTGTTTCTCCACTCACTAGGGTGCTGCTGGTAGTGCAGAAGGTTTACCCACATGTTCAAACTGATGAACAGTTCAGCGCCCTCCAGAAGTCTGTTAAACATCTGCTGAACACTCTGGACTCCCCAGCCCAAGGTATGGCATTCCCATCTTACAGTGTCACAAAGCCCATCAGAAAAATGAAGCAGAATACAACGGATACAAGCACGTATGCACAGTAGTATCCCTAGATGGGAACTGTAAAGAGAGGAAGCCATGGCCCAAAAGAGGATGAATTCCTAAATGCTTTCTTTATGTAAAAATGAGCTCTCTTCTCTTACTGTACAAAATCATGTTTATGTTTGGAATAGAAAATGAATATCAGATAGTAAACATAATCAATAGATTTATATTATCACATTTTGGAACAAAAGTCTAAACTGAATTATATGATTTGTATTTTGTTTTGTTTGTTTGCAATAGGATCTCACTGTGTAGCTCTGGCTGTCCTGGAAATCATTATATAGACCAGGCTGGCCTTGAGTTCACAGAGACCACCCGCCTCTGCCTTCAGAGTGCTGGGGTTAAGGGTGTGTGCCACCACATCTTGTATGCACCCTTATTTCTATCCTCAAATTAAGAAAAAACAAAGACTGTTTCAGTGGTAAAAATATCTGCTCATCCAACCTCTTGAAAATGCATGGTAGACATCGTAGCATAAATTATCTATCAGTAAAAGTCAGTCACTCCCAGGAAGACAAAAGGTAGCCTGTTGCAAGAGTTGAAAATGTCACCTTTGAATACATAGAATGTCATTACCTAGAAACCACATGGAGATGGTTGGGTGGACACATGCAGACACACACAAAGGTTTAGAGCTGTGAGACACAAATCCCCGTTGCCGAAGCAAACACAGGTTAACATTTACCTCTTCTGAATGAATTCAGAATTATGCTTTCTTGTCTCCGTTTGCCAGTTTTTAAACAAGTAGCCTTCTGCTTTTGGATTCTAAAGTAAGCACACTGCGAGTGTCAGACAAAAAGCCGACTGTTTCTTGTTTTGTCTCAGTCACCTTATGAAAGGCAGGCATTAGAAGCCTGGGAAGAATTCTCAGTGCAGAGTCTAACATACTTATATACCAGCCTCTGCTGGCAAGAGATGTTTTCTACCTACAGTTACAGAATTAATGACTCATTTGCATGGTTGATTGTTTCTAATGGTAATGTTTTTATGAACACCAGAAGGAGTTTACTCTCTTAAAAGTCTAGGCCAGAGAACTAGGCAGTGTGCTAATTATTTCCTGTTTTTTTTTTTTTATATATATTTGCATTTTAAAGACTTGAGGACTTCATGTTTCTATGATCATTCTCTTTTTTCATCTTCAGACTTACATCTTAAATTAATAATAATAATATAATTAATAATAATAACATATAAATAATATAAAGCAAAGTGATCAACTCAAGGTTTTTCTCCCCAGAGGACAAAAGCTTATCTGTGCCTTAGAAGCCAGAAGTAAACAATATTTCTTATTAATGTGACAGCAAAACCCTTTACTGGTGAATGATGTAATTCAGTTTTCTGTATTTCCACATTTAACAAAGGTCAAGATTTATATCTCTCGCTATGTTAATGACCTAGAAAGTGGTAAAACATGCCATTGGATGGTCAAGGTAATAAGGAAATGCAGTCAGAAAAGTTATTTTTATGTGCGAAGTTGGATGTTCTTCACTCCTCTTTGTTATGAAATCTAAGCATGTGTGAGGTCATTGCTCTGAGGGCAGCAGTGCAGATCCGTTCAACGCTCTCTCCCTAGTCATTAATCCCAGTCTGACCAGAAACGTCAGGGCCTTTGACAGTTTCCCATAGGTATTCCCGAGAACCCTTTAGGAAACAAATTCAAACCAGTGATGCTAACTATCAACATGAGGGTCTCTGACCACAAGTGCAGGTTACCACATGCTTAGTCTTGGTGGCTTTTAGTCATATATGCGAAGGGTATGTACTTGCTCCCTCAGCTTTGTGTTGAGGTAAGGCAGGGATGTGGTGACTCATAGTAAAGTTGCTTGTCTTCTAGAGTTCTCACAGCAGCAACCATAAAAATGAAGAAAATAATAGTGCTTTCAGAGTCAATGCTAAGTGATTTTATTACGAAAACAATTCAGAGATATTACCCATTCCACAGCTGGCTTGACATGTGTTACTCTGCCAGCAAGAGGCCAGTCTGAGAGTGGACCCTGGGCCTATCTGTTCCCAAAGCCAGGTGACGTTTCCTTTCAGACACACTGGGATACATCGCTTCTCACTGGAACGCATCAGTACCTGCCACCATCAGACTGTAGAGCTTCTATTAAGCCACTGACAGAGTTTCACAAGTCATGCCACACTTCTTCCCACATGACAAGTTTCAGAGCCATGTTCCAGTCTGATACTGCCACACTTCCTGCTCCTTATGCCACGCCTCTAATCCAGCCTGAACTAGAAATACACTTAAGGCACCTTCAGAAGCCTCCACATCAGCCAGGAAGACATGAGATGCTATTGTCTCCTCTTTTTGTGGTAAATTCTGTAGTCTGCCCCACTTGGGGTCACTAGATTCCCCAATACTAAGTGCTTCCTTTTATGAAGACTGAGTTTCAGGAGCAGAGGCCATCTTTGTGACTCATGAGCATGTGCTTCTTTGCGAAGTCATAAATCCAGTGAAACAGTATTTTAATACGGAGTCCACGGTGGGGAGATTGCTGGAGGAAGCAAGCAATTGCTTTGATAACCTGATGACTTCCCAATGTGTGTTATGGCACATATATGTACCAACATTCATACATATACTGTACACATGTGTAATAATAAATAAGAAAGTAAAAGTTGATTATGAAAGCAAAATAATGCTTCCCGGCTTACAGCCAACACAGCACAGAGGTCTTTGATCATCAATGTTTATGCTTATGTTATTCATCATACCCACAATATGCAAACAGGCTAGATGTCCATCAGCACAAGAATAGATAAAGAATATAAAGCATATATACACAATGAAATTTTCAGGTGTTACAACAATGAAGTTGTGAAAATTTCAGGAAAATAAGTGAAGCAAGGGAGCATTACGTTAAGTGAAATAAGCCTGGCTTGGAAAGTCAAACACCTGGTTCACTATTATCTATAGAACCCATATTTAAGTTTAGGTAGATAACTAGGTGATAAATAGAAAGAAAATGAAAAAGGGGACCATGAAAAGAGAGAAGGAATCTAAAGGGAAGGATGGAACGTAAGAGAGAGTAGTAGAATGTATTGTCACAGAAGCGAAGGGTGAAAGAGGAGAGTGGAGTAGGCAGTGGAGGGCAAGTAAGAACAAAGTAGAATGATATACATACATACACACATATACATACATACACATACACATATACATACATACACACACATATACATACATACACATACACACATATACATACATACACATATGTACACATATACACAACATACATAACACATACATACACATATACACACACATACATACACACATACATACACACATACATACACAACATGCATACACATATACACAACATACATGCACACATGCATACACAACATACATACAGATATACATACAAATATACATACGCATATACATACAAACATACATACACATATACATACATATACATACACATACATACACATACATACAGACACATACATGCATATACAATATACATACATATACACACAAGCATACATACACATACATACATGCACATACATACATACACATACATACAAATACATACATACACAATATACATACATACACACACATATATATAGACATACAAATACATACATACACATACATACACACATATACACATATACACACATACACACATACATTCATACACACATACATCCATTTATACATTATATATATTTTCATGTGTATATTATGTGAAAGTGTCATAGGGTGTGGCCAGCAAGGTGGCTCAGTGGGTAAGGGTGCTTGCTGACAAGAGTGATGATTTAAGTTCAGTCTGGGACTCACAAATAGAAGTAGAAATCCAACTCTCAAAGTTGACCTCTGACTCCAACACTCATTCTGTAGTATGCCCGAGAAATCAATCAATTAAATAAATAAATAATAAATAAATAAATAAATAAGTAAATAAAATAGAAACAAAGTAGAAAACAACACAACAAAATCCATTTCTTTGGATGCCACTCCCCCAAAGTAATAATAATTTTAAAACAAATCTTACCAATGCAGAGGCAATCTAGATGTCTGTGCATACCATTTTACACATGCCTAATCCAACAAAAGTCAAAGAAGTAAAATCTTGCTTTTGAATGGTTTTAACATTTCCCATTCATTTTGGTCTGTTTAGTCCACTGATGAGAATATTTCTTCCAGTGCTTTGTAATCTTCAGTGGACAGAGGGAGTTAAGTTCCGAGTGAAGCCTCGCTGACAACACAGAGTTAATTTCTGTTAGTGAGTCACTTTAATGGCCTGATGGAAAAGAGAAACTCTAGAACCAGAGTGTGTACAAATGCCGACCAAGTTGCTGATAGCCTCACACCCAAGTTCAACGTGAGCAGGATAGACCTTAGAAAAAATAGTTTCGTACACATTTCCACTGAAAAATCATAAAACTCAATAGATTTCTGTTCTTAAGTTTTCAAAACGTGGGTATCAATGAGTAATGTTATTACCAATACTAATTAGGTGTATTTATTGTGGGTGTCTTTGTTGCTGGTCTTTTAACTTGACTATACATGTCCTATAAGGAGGGCAATAATATTCAATTGCCCTTTAGATAAATCTCAGAAAATTTCACTCCACCGAACAGGAAAGCTGAAAAGGCCATTCTGACAGTTTCTAGAGGCCAGGGCACCTTAGACATGAACAATTCAGAAAGTAGATGGGGGCGGGTGTTAAATTCTGGAATATTCTTGTATCTATATATTTATTTCAATAGGACAGAAAACATTTAAAAAGCATGGGTCTCTGCATAGCTTTGCACAAGGGCAGTTTTCGAAGACTGGAGGGCACATGGCCTGGAAACAATGGAAGGCCATTAAAGTGACTGATGTAATATCCTACTGAAAACAGGGAGACTTCGTTAAAAACACCACAGCACCCAAGCCTCCTGGCCCACTGTGAGCAGCATCTGAAAAGGAGGCTGATACTCTTCCTAAGCGAGGTGGCCTGACGCCCTGGATTTAGTGTTTTCATTTATGCCGTGACTGCTTAAGGAACTTTTCATTTCCAGTTTTCATGTTTCTACACCTGCTTTCTCTTTATCATTCAACTTACATAACAAGCAGAATCATTGACTTTTTAACCTCAGGGGACAAATCTCAGCGGTTATTATGGTTTCATTGCAACCAGTTTAGTAGTTCAGCCCCCTACCCCCCACCTCAGCAGCTTCTTGTTTGAGATAACGACTGCACAATTCCATTTACATTGGTCAATGCTCCTTCAGAGCTGCATGCAGTAATAGCTGCCTGCTCTTTGAAATAAAGTACAGATTAGTGACATGACAGCAAATGTTTCCTAGGTCTACATCCGGAATTGCTCAAGTCTGGGGATAGGGGCAGGGGTGACAGAGAAAACAATCCAGTGACACATTACACTGAAGGTGGTTTCACTTGGTTAACAACTTGCTTGGTGCTCAATCTTCATTATGGTGTTTGAAAGTCACCTGTGGAATCGGGTCTTGGGACAAAATTATATGCTCTGATGTTTGAATGAAAACACCTTACATGTTTCCAACAAAAAGAACATGAATAGCATTTGTAAATGAAAATGCACTTTCTTTTTCCACTATTAATTTGATTTATGGCATTTTTTTCGGGTGAGGAGTAAAGTATTTTTGAACAAACATGTTCAAATACTAAGTTGACTATGTATTATTGCTGTAGGTGACAATTCAACACACGTGTGGAGTGGTGATGACGAGCAGACACTGTCCCCAAGCAGTCTGGCTGCACAGTAAGTTGTGTTTCCAAATTGTGGGCTAACTGGCTGAATTAAGAAAGCCACTCATAAGTCCTGTTATCTTATCAGCACAGAAAACCATGCTGAGTCAATGGGCATTATCAAACTGTAGTAAAGTTGAAACTAATTTGGGACTATTATTCAATATAGTTTTGATAACACAGCATGAGTAACTCTTTTCCAGTTCTGAGATGTACTCTGCCATGTCTGGAAGGGTTTCTTTGTGCCTGTGAGTAGAGTCTTGTGGGCACTTGTTTCCAGATTCATAAGGTCTTTCTCGATGAAAAATACATAAGCATCTGTCTTAGGCTGTTCAGTTCCTGTAGCAAAATACCACAGACAAGGCAGCTGAGAAATGATGGAGACTTATTTTTTCACAGTTCTGGGTAAGCCTAGCATCAAAGTAGGAGCAGATTTGATGTCTGAGAAGAACCTACTTTCCAGATCATAAGAGACACCTTTTTTCCAAGGCTGTTTTTATAGACCACCAAGCCCATTCATAAGAGTTTGAGGAGGGGGATCGGGATAGGGGGTTTCTGGGGGGGGGGGATCAGGAAAGGGGATGACATTTGAAATTTATAAAAAGAATATATCCAATAAATAAAGAAAACATTCTGAAAAATAACCAGAACAATTGTTTAATAAACTTGGGAAATATCAGCATAAAAAAATTAAAATAAAATAAAGAGTTTTGTCCCTAAAGACTGCACCTTCAAAGGTCATCATCACCTTGGCACCCAGAATGTCAATATATAGAATTCAGTACATTCAGATCAGAGCAATATCCAGAATTTTTACATTGCTATTTCTTTGGAGTTTTAAGGAGTCAAAATATTCTTAAAGCCTAATCATGATAATGCAAATTTTGTCTGCTCTCAGTAATGTTCACATAGCAGGGGGAAAAAAGATTACAAATCATTTAATTTTGGATTTCCCTAGGAAATGACAGCAGTCATCATGGTGTCTAAAGACCACAAACGTGAGCAGATTTTGAAGGAACTCATAATTAGGACAGGGAATGCAAGCAGTTCCCTGCTATATCAAACTTAGGTAAATTCAGAGTCTTGTTGGTTTTGTGGGGAAAGGTTGCTTTAGCTTGAGAAATCATGCTATTGTGGTTCTAAAAATTTAGTCACAACAAATATATCTTTGTAACTAGTAGAAATTTGCACAGTTAAAATTGAAGAGTAAAACGGCCAGGAGAGGTTGCCCGATGGTACTAAAACACAGTTAGGGAAGAGCCATGAAGTTTCACAGTGCAGTTGCTTAGTAAACTGACTAGAGGGAGCAGTGACATGCTGTAATTTTAAACAAAGGTGAGGAGGGGCTGGAGGGATGGCTCAGCAGGGAAGAACACTGGCTGCTCTTTCGGAGGACCCAGGTTCCGTTCCCAGCATTCACAGTGGCAACTCACATCCATGGCTACTGCCAATCCCAGAGAATCCAACATCCTCCTCTGGCTTCTGCCACAGGAACTACACACTCATAGTGCATTGGCGTGTGTGCAAGCAAAACATCTACACACACATAGTACATAGGCATGTATGCAAGCCAAACATCCATACACATAAACAACCTTACAAAATGAGATAGGTCTCAGGTAGCTTTGGTTGGTCTATACCTCGCTATTTAGACAAGGTTGGCCTTGAACTTATAGAGACTGGCCTGCTTCTATGAACATAGCCTGCTTCTATGGTCGGAGTGCTAGGATTAAACTTATGTGCTCTCATATCCAACATAAATACAATAAAATATTTTTAAAAGATAGAGTAAAGAATTTTTGAATGATTTTGTCATGAAGAAATAATAAATGATTGAGAAATATACTTAAAATCATTTAAACATTATATAGTGTGTACATACTGAAGTACTGCATGGCATCTCATAAACGGGCCTGCTCTTTGTTTTTACACATCATTTAAACTAAACTAAACTAAACTAACAATCAAAAATACTTAGTTTAACCACTCTTTTTTCTGAGACCGATTTTAACAGGTAAAGTCCACTTCCAGTTTCTCCTAGCCCCACTTCCGGCTCCACGCTGGCTGATCCATGGGCTTCTCGCAAAGAAGTCTTGGACAGTCTCACTTTAGCTAGGTTGTAACATTTCAGATATATGGGACTTTTGGTATACTCCCCAGATAACCATCATATATAATAATAACAACAACAAAAACCCCTCTTTAAACTGACACAGTGGATGCTTGGTGCTGATTCTAGAGATCCCTGTCAGAGCCTACAGGCATGCATAGCATCGACTGTACTCAGCACTTCTGTCTTCCAAATCCCTCAGCAATCGCTGTCAGTTTATTAGAGAGAATTCGATACCCACAAGATGAGTCTTGTTGTGATTGATGAAATTAAGGAATTTCTTTAGACTTTCTTTCCATTTCCATTTTAAAATAATCACACCACAGCAATAATGGCACAAGACAAAAAGGCTTTTGGCTTAACTTTTTCTAATGACAGCTACTCAATATCACTCTTGTCTTATAGCTTTCCACCATTATTTATGTTTCTAATGTCTTTTTAAAATTTATGTGCCTGTGCACTCCTGCACACGTGCACATACATGTGTGTTTATAGCCAAAACCTATTTTTTATTGTAAGCACTTTGGTGAAGAAAGGATTTCATATAAAGGATCGTTTAGTCATTTAAAGAACTCACGGTGTTTATGCCAAAGCAGTGGCGTGTATATGTTATCTAAATTTTTGTGTGTATTAAATCATTTTAAAAGTTAGCATCAGTGCTTTCTAGGAAAGTAAGAGGGGAGGATTATATGGTTCTTCTGGGTCACTTCAAGTTCACCTATTGTGGGAGGTTTGGCCAACGTTTTGCTACTGAACACTGCTGCCTGGGAGAGCTGGCTCTACAGTGTTGTATATCCTACAGTGGGAATCAGAGAGAGGGAAGGTGCAGGAAGGTTAGATCCATGAGAACCTTCCTACTGGAACCAGTGCACAGGAAGCCATCCAGAGATCTCACTGGCAGACAGGTATAATGGCTAATATCTCTGCAGCTCCCCATGTCTCTTTTACAGATGAATGTATCTACTCAATGCTCACAAAACTGTTAGTGCTAGATAGTCTTTTAGGGTCAGAAAAGATGGAGTACAAATTTAAATGGGTCATTCCTTCAAGGTGTGCACTGGAGACTTGTTTATCTTGAAATTTGTACTTGTTACTACAAAGGAATAAAATAAATGGATAATTCCCCCCCCCACCAAATAATAGATACACTCTATTTACAGTTATTTCCATAATTCTTTTGGTCTTTTGTTTGGCATTTTGTGTCCCTAAAGCTTGACTTTTAGTTTATCCTTAGCATCTTTTAACCGACCTTCCCATTTCCATTGATATTGTCACATATTCCAAAACAGTGGGTCAGGGTCATTTCCTTTCTTCCTCCAGCCTCTATCTATCTATCTATCTATCTATCTATCTATCTATCTATCTATCTATCTGTCTGTCTGTCTGTCTGTCTGTCTGTCTGTCTGTCTGTCTGTCTATCTATCTATCTATCTATCTATCTATCTATCTATCTATCTATCCATCCATCCTCTATCTCTCCCCCTCTCTCTACTTCCTCCCTCCCTTCCTTCCTTCCTTCTTTTTTTCCTATTTTCTTTCTTGCCTGATCTTTATGACCTTGGCAGTCTGATACCATGGATTGAGAGACAGTCCATGAAGCTTATCTGCATGTAGGCATGACTTGGTGTTCTACGGGTAATCTACAACATGAAGTCTGCATTGTTAGCCATCCTATTCCTGTCGGGTTATTATTAGTTATAAGTTATTATTTAATTTGGAAATCCATCTGACAAATGGTTCCTTTTATTTGGGCCATACAAGTTAGTTTAAACCTATACTCCCTGCCCTTTATTCATCAATTGATAAATGTCATTGATTACCTATATAGAGGCTCTGATAAATGATGAAGCTAAGTGTTGAAAGCTTAGAGATCTAAGGCAAGCAAACATGGCATTTTCCACAGTCTCTAGTCAAGGAAATACCTAAACAAAGCTTTTAGAATCAGTGTGTTCAAATAAATATTTGTGATCCAGCAGATGGCTCACTGGGTGAAGGCCTTTGCTGCACAAACTGATGACCCTAGTCCTTTCCCTGGGTGCTCCATGATGGAAAGGGAGAGCCAACTGCAGAAAATTTTCTTCCTATATCTGTCCACACATGTTCTCTGGAATTTGCACTTCTTATTCCCCCACAATAAAAAAGTGTAAAATTTTTAAACTCTGGGCAGGTAGCTCAATGGTGGAGACTATGCCTGGCTTGCAGAAGGCACAGATTCAATACCCATCACCAGAAAAAATTAAAAAGAAAAATGTATAAGGTGTCAATTATAATTAAAAATTACTCTTATGACCAATAAAGTGTGCTCTTGCTGCCAAGTTGGAGCCTTTTCTTAGCATTGGTTTATTTATTTTTTTTTTAATGGTCCTTCAGGATCCAGAGTTGTTAGCCCCCATTTAAACATCCAGAGGCTTCTTTAACATTAGTGCCTTTGCCTATATTTGCCTAGCTGTGCTAGGAGAGGTCTCACCCACTAGCATTTTGATAAAATACAAGTTAGTATCTGACAGAACCTATTAGCTACTTTGCCTATTGTTCAGCATAATTCAAGGCATATGCCCTGCAAACAGGCATTAGCATTTATTCTCTCTTTGTCACTTAAAATTAATAGCAGCCGGTGATGAAAGAAGCCACAGAACAGAGAGGTAGCCACTCAGAGGTGGCTGCCTCTGTACAACAGGGCTTGGTGAAGGACGGGACCCAATTCGACAGGGGTTTTGGTACCCAGGCCTACAAATCTCTGTTTAAATGACTTTGCTTCCATATTACGAGGCCTAATCATATGTTCTCATATAATTTACAGGCTTCTGATCCTGGAAAATGTTGAAGATGCCATCTTGAACATATCATCAAATAGTCCATATTCTCCTTATTTGGCATGTGTACGGAACATGACTGACAACTTGGCTAAGGGATCACCAGGTGATGCTCTCAACTCTCCCCATGATTTCAAATTATGTTTAATTGCTTAGGACATTAACTTATCAAAGGAGACTTTTGTAAAAAAAATATTCTTTTTCATAGTTATACTCCAGTTTTAGCTAAGTGATTTAATATTAAAGTGAAATTTCTAATGTCATTATGCTGGCCTCTTGCTGCTACTTGCACCCCATGGTAACCTGAACAAATTTTGGTAGGGTGGTCTCCTACTAGATAATGTGATAAAGGTTACCTGGACAAACTTCCCAAGAATCCAGAGTCATCAGGAGCTCATGAAACCCTTCATGACACTCTCTGTGTCCTTAGTGCTCTTGGGTTGTTGAAAATTAAGACAAATTTTCAAGTATTCTAAAGTTCTTGCATATTACATGAACAAAGGTGACAATCTGCCAGACTGCTTTCTGCCTTCATACACTGAATTTTCAACTTTTTAACTTATGTTAGCAATCATAAAGACTGCAACCAATCATTTTCCACTGTTCTCACACACATTCTTTTTTTCCTATACCACACAGTATCAAGAAACAGTGCAACACATATCTAAGCCTGGAATTTATTTCCCCAATATTAATAAATTATGGCTGAAAATATATACTTTGACACAGTGACTATACAATTCCCCCCAACATATTCCAACCTAGTGTATCCCAGAGTCAGAAATAAAAACATTATTTAATTCACAAAGAGCCAAAGCTGTTCAGTACCTTTCCTAGAAACATCTTTTATCTCTAAGCAGCATATCTGTGAATATTTTAAAAAATAATGAATTCAATAGCCCACATGGTTCAAGGAAAGGTTAATTTTCACTCATTTTATATTTATATTGAGCTACAACATTATTCTAAAAAATCCTTGCTGGTAAGTCCAGATAAAAGTCTCTTTCCAATGTACTCCCCAGGTAACCTTGTGATTCTCACAAAGTCATTCTTCCTCCCTCCTCTGCAGACAATCTAAAACTTCTGCAGTCCACAATTCACTTTAGAAAATCTTTCCTTCAAAATGGTTCCTATGAGGACAGCTTCCCTCCATTTCTTGAGGTCCTGAAATCCAAGGTAAGCCACGAAAGGAAATATAAATAACGAAATTGCAACACTTTTGGTGATAACTCTAGGAAGATTCAGTTAGAATATATGATGATTACAAGTGACCTCCTTTCCCCTGCAGCTCTCTCTGTTCTGGCCAAATGGTGACAAAGGTGCTTGGTTTTACATAATGTCCTCAATGTTGGCCTCAGCAAAAGATAACCTACAAGAGCCCACTTATAGTGCTCATAAGTATCCATAAATATTTCACAATGTAGCTGTCTTATTAAGCTTCATAATTTGAGAGTTCGTTGTATTATTATTATTTTTTAATTTGTCTTGTCTTTAGCTTTTATATCTATAAAAGTAGATTTCAAAAGCTAATATCCTGACTTCATGGTGCTCAAAGGTCTCAAATATTAACATATCTGTTTTTCTTGTCATCACATCA
Source organism: Uromys caudimaculatus (assembly GCA_028551405.1). Classification (NCBI taxonomy): domain Eukaryota; kingdom Metazoa; phylum Chordata; class Mammalia; order Rodentia; family Muridae; genus Uromys; species Uromys caudimaculatus. Next base: position 62,444,520 of record CM052709.1, on the reverse strand, counting down.
GCCACTAAGAAGTCTTATTAAAATGTGTGACCTGAAAGAAGGAAAGGGAGGGACCAAACATGTCAATCTCTTAAGCTTGAATCAGCTCATGCGCATTTGTCTATTGTTCACACAGTCAGTGTACAGATTATCAGGAAATTCATTTTTAAAGCAACTCTATTAAGTCTTGAAAACAGTTTTCCTAGTAAGAACTGCAGTTTAATTGGATTTATGTAGCCTGGGATAAAGTTAAATTAGAAGTGGTTTATTTAGGGCAAGCAAGTGATTTGCTGTGTGGTAAACAAGCCGTAATTAAGCAAGCACGCAAAACATTATGTCCATGTATATTACAATATATGTGCTCATTAGACTAGCTACCTTTTAGCCCCACTTTTCTACATGAATCAAATTTTCTAATGCACTTCATTTAGCGTTATCTTAATTTATGCAAATGAAAAAGAAGGCATACACTCACCCTGAAAGCTCTTGTTCATCTTTCAAGAATCAGTGTAAATGTCACTTCTGCAACACTAGTTTATCGCTTTTCCCTTGTTTTCCAGACAGCTGTACCCCCTTCATTTATTTAATATGTATACTGAACTATGATATCATCCTAACAAAACCCCTTGCTGATAGGTCAGGATAAAAGTCCCTTTCCGATGTGCTCCCCAAGTAGCCTTGTGATTCTTACAAAGTCATTTTTTCCTCCCTCCTCTGTCGACAATGAAGACCTCTGCAGTCCGCAATTCACTTTAGAAAATCTTTTCTTTGAAATGGCTCCTATGAGGACAATTTCCTCTTTTATTTATAAGACAATAATCTCCACCCCCTGAATTCTTATAATCCAGCCAGGGGAGAAGTCAGGAAGGGAGAGTCACGATTGTAACAGTAAGATAAAGGATGTGGTATGCAGACCGTCAGGGTTCTGTGTGCTATCTAACTCAGATTGTGGGGTGCAGAGGTGAAAGGAAGAAACTAGGCCGAGAATATAATACTTACTCTGAGTCTTGAAGACTATGTATCATTAGCTCACACTCATGCATCCCAGACACAGAAACTCGAGTTTGTAATAAGCCAGAGAGGTACTAGCTTCAAAGATGGTTACCTAGAGTCACAGAAAGGAGAAGGTGCCTATGGGAAAGTCAGGAAAGTGGCTTTAGAGAAAGGCCAGGCCCAGGTCCTACAGACATCTTCTGTTAGTTGATGGATTTGAGTTTGGCATCAAATATGAAAAAGGCTAATTTTGTATTTTAGAAAGAGTTTAGATTGGGAGAATGTTACATGGGTCACGTCTGAAATAATCTAAACAGAAAAAAGAACATGGCCTGTGTGAAGTCAGTGCAGTCAGAGAACAGAAGGGAGAAAGAGTTTCACCAGCGGTTTAGGAGGTCAACCCGAGATGAGGCATGAGGAATGCGGAGCTCTTGGGACTGAGACTTCCGTCTTTGGAAGGTGGTACCTAGCATCATAGTTTGCTGTTTGTATGGGGGATATCACTTGACTAGAATAGAAGCCCTGATGAATTCAGGCCTTCTTCATCTCTAAAAGCACGTATCTCTAAATCTCTAAATGAAAGGTATGATTCAGGAGCGCATAAACGAGGCTATTAAGGCGGATTGCCGACCACAGCGCTGTGTTCTCTGAGCTGCTACTTGGCCCATGGCCATGGAAGAATGCAGCCAGGCGTCTATGGTTTTACAAGTAGAGTGGCCCTCGCTTCCTGCCATCCTCAGCGTGGCAGTTATTTGGAGTCCATGGGCCCCGAAGTTTATTCATGGAATTCCTTGTAGCAGGCTAGACCCTCCAAAGCACCAAATGTTTGCCTATTTACATTTCCTTCTATTTCCCAGCCTTCTATCTACACATTTTGTTGGAGAGTGTCTGTGTTCTTTCCTCTCCTTGTTGTCTGGTTTTTAGTCTATTTTACCTCCTCTGGTCCCTTTGGTAGAAAGGGAGACTCTTGACTGCATAAAATAAATTTTCTTATGTTGACCAGGAATGCAGACAATATACTATGTTTATTGTAATGTTTTTAAAACTTTTGAAAGAACATACACACAGACACACACACATACACACACACACACACACACACACACACACACACACACACACACAAACATATACCTCTATTTACTGGCCAAGGACTCAGGAGCATCAAGGACTTATCAATTTATGTCTGTAGTATTATAGAACCTTCACGATCATGCGAATTAAATTTCTCCTTCGTTTGGGAGCTACTGGGCAATGGGGAAGCCTGCCATAGCTAGAAATGGAGTTAGTAATGGATCATTGTCCAATTATAGGCCTGAACCTTTCTCTGCCTATGATGATGGAGACAGAGCCTCTATGTAGGGCGTTGGAAAATCTGAAGTTAGCATATGCTTTGTTTAAGACAGCATCTCACTCCATAGCTCTGGATGGTCTGAACTTACTGTGTAGCCCATACAGGACTTAAATACACAATCCTCCTGCCTCTGCCTCCTGAGTGCTGGAATTAGGAGTGTGCACCACCACATCTTGCTATACTAACAAATGCAGTGAATGTGAATGTGAGTTGCAGACACATGTGTCTGTGTTCTCATGCACTCATATGCACACACGCAGAAGCTGAAGCAGGACTTGGGGCATCTTCCTCTACTGCTCTCCACCTCAATGCTTTGAATCAGGGTCTCTCACTGAGCTGGAAGCAAGCCAATGACATCTTGGGATCTCTCCTCCCAGCCTCCTCTGGGACTATAGGTATGGGTAGGTAAGCAAACTAACAAATACTTTAAAAGAGAATTATAGTCACCAGGTTTGTGCTTCATGAAGCTTCTAAAAGCTCAATGCCTGTATTGCTCTTAGAGTAAAGTTACTGAGTGAAAATCTTGAGGTTCCTCCTTGGTGTCCAGACATTTCTCGGTATCCTCAGTATTACTAGCCCTGATTTACATTCTTGTTTCAGATTACCAATCCAACTTGAGCAAATGCAGCTGGATATCAGATTTCTCTTTCTCTAGCTTTATCTCATCTATCATGACTACTCTATGGACTTTTACTGGCTTTCCATACACGGATGCTGACCTTGCAACTACAAAACAGATTCCAGGTTCTACTCAGTAAAAGTCACTGATGCTTGCTACCCCTCAAAACTCAATTAAAATGTATTAACCCAACATTATTTACTATCCTTTTATTTAAGAAAGCTTTAAAGAGAGGCCAGAGAGATAGTTTAGTGGTAAAGAACATTGGCTCTTTTTTTTTCTTCAATTTTAAAAATTTTAATTAATTTATTTATTTACATACCAAATGCTGCCCCCCAGTCCCCCTCTCAGATTTCTTCCCCTATGCCCCTCCCTGCTGGTGCATCAAGTCCTCCCCTACTGAGCCCAGGTAAGGCAGCCCTGTGCTACATATGTGCTGGGGGGCCTCTGACCAGCCCATGTGTTCTCTTTGGTTGGTCTCTCAGTCTCTGGGAGCTCCTAAGGGTCCAGGTTACTTGACACTATTGGTCTTCTTGTGGGGTTGCTATCCCCTTTAGGGCCTTCAATTCTTCTCTTTACTCTTCCATAGGGGTCCCTGAACTCTGCCCAATGTTTGGCTGTGGGTCTCTACATCTGTTTCAGTCAGCTACTGGGTAGAGCCTCTCAGAGGACAAATATGCTGGGCTCCTGCCTGCAAGCATAACAGAGTATCATTAATAGCATCAGGGATTGGTTCTTGCCCATGGGATGGGTATCAAGTTGGATCAGTTATTGGTTGGCCATTCCTTCAGCTCCATCTTTGTCCCTGCATTTCTTTTAGACAGGATCAATTTTAGGGGGGGCAGGATCAGATATGGAGAAAGACAGGAGAGAGGCCCAGAGGACCAAGAGAATGAATGGTAATATGCAGCTGCCAGGGGTTGGGGGTAGGGGCAATCTCTGGGAAGTCGAAGAGAGCTGGAATGGGGGAGGCTCCCAGGAGTCAGTGCAGGTGACCTTGGCCAAAATGCCCAACAGTGGGGACATGGAACCTGAAGAGATCAGCAGTCAGACAGGAACCCCAGTGGAGGGATGGGAGCACCAACTCACCTACGAAACTTTCAACCTCCCCAAAAAGAGCATTCTCTCTTAACACAAGTTAAATTCCCAACACTCACATGGCGGCTCACAAACCTCAATTACTACAGTCTCTGGGTGTATGATGCCCACTCTCCTGGCCTTTGGGGGCACCAAGCACAGATATGATATACATATATGCATAATACATACATACAGGTAAAATACCAATACACATAAAATAAATTTTAATTAACAAATAAAATAAAATTTAAAATTTGAGAAAGCATCAAGGACAGGCAATAGAAATGGTGTATAGAAATCTGGTCCCATCTGTTAGAGGTTTAAACAGATTTAGTATTTGGACCAAAGTCCAGAATAAGTAAACATGTAACTTCAGTATGCAAAATGATTGAGTCTATTCCAGAATCGAAAATTTTTCATAGCAGTAAGACCAGTAAGTAGAATTTCCATATATTATGAAGTCATTTCAAGATATTCAAAGTCAGAAATTAATTTTTATTCAGTATTGTGGAAAATGGGCCAATAATATTTCTTCTTTAGGACGGTCAATGGTTGGCTTCTGTGGCCTTCCTGTGCTTACTGTAAACCTCTTGCTAAAGACACAGCATCCTTCCTTCTCCAGTGGTATATGGAGAAACATGTTGGCAAGCCTATGACCCTGGTGGGGAATAGTTTGTTTCTGTCAAAATGCAACTTCTGACTGGAAACTGAGCTACAGTGATTGCTTGCCCACACAGCTAAACTGGAGCTCCCAGAGGCAAATTCTTTTCTCCCTCAGGATGTATTAATTGGGAACATATCCTGAGGATACATAGGGCATAGTGAATGAAATTCAGGAATATACTAGAGAGCTAAGATCATTAGAGTTCCCGGGTTCTTTCTTCTTGTGGGTTTGGGAGTTTAAGTCATTTTGACGATTTCCATAGGACAAAAATGTTTAGTTTTTCTAAACAGATCTAAAGGCAGAAGACAATATGAATAACAAGGTGGACACCTGAAAATCGGGTCTATTGCCACAGGGCTGCTAATGCATGCTACAGCTTAAAGACTTAAAGTGTTGATTTGAATTTAATTGATACCATAATATTGCCGAGCAGTGGTGGCGCATGTCTTTAATCCCAGCACTTGGGAGGCAGAGGCAGGAGGATTTCTGAGTTTGAGGCCAGCCTGGTCTACAGAGTGAGTTCCAGGATGGCCAGGGCTACACAGAGAAATCCTGTCTCAGAAAAGAAAAAAAGAAAAAGAAAAGATACCATAATATTTAGGTCACAACCATTTTTAGCTGTAGGGTTCAGTCCCTTTCACCATATACATGTAAACCTTTTCTATTTCCTAACTCTGCACTTCTCTCTCCTCTCAGCCTCCGGAAATTCATAGTACCTCTTTGACTTTCTGAGTTATAAATTTCACTCCTCTAGGTCGCTCATCTATTGGAATTGTATAGTATTTGCAAGTGGCTGATTAGATTTACCATAGTTTCTTCAAGATTCCCCATGCTGTGACAGCATATTCTTTCCTATTTAAGGAGATATATATGTATATGTGTATATACATATATGTGTGTATACACACACACACACACACATATATATATATATATATATACATATATTCATATACATATATCCTTAGACATTGCTCAATTTTTCTATATATTCTGGTTATCCATTCATCCCTTGAATTTGTTCTAAGTTTTGGCTATTATAAATAAGGCTTTAATTCCCTGTAGCATAGACCCATAAGTGGAATTGAGCTTGTACACTGGCTTTATTTTTGAGTCATGAGAAAGTGTTATACTGTTTTCCATATAAGCTACACCATCTCACAGTCCTACCAACAATACACAAAGGTTATAATGCCTGTGCACCCACATCAACACTTGTTATTTTCCGGTTGTTTACTATATATCACAGGCATCATGATGGATGTAAAGAAAAAAAGGCTTTTTAAAGATTTAAGCCAAATCTGCTTCCTCTCTGCCCTTACACATGATATAAAATATAAATTAAAAATAAAATTTTTGACATGATTGTGATTTAAACTGTATTTTAAAAAAACTACCTGTCTTAGTCAGGGTTTCTAATTTACAATGAAACATGACCAAAAAGCAAGTTGGGGAGGAAAGGAAAACTTATACTTCCATATCACAAGTCCATCATTGGAGGAAGTCAGGACAGGAACTGAAGCAGGCCTGGAACCCCGAGGCAGGAACTGATGCAGAGGCCATAGAGGGTGCAGCTTACTGGCTTGCTTCCCTGGCTTGCTCAGCTTGTCTTCTTATAGAACCCAGGACCATCAGCCCAAGGATAGCACAACCCACAATGGGCTGGACCCTCCCCTATTGATCAGTAATTGAGAAAATGCACCCCATGCCTACAAAAGCCAAAAGGGGGTCTGATCCCTTGAAGCTGGAGTCTGCAGGATACCTGGCTTGTTACTTGGGTCCTTGGATAGAAACTGCAGCCTTCTGTATTGTGTAGCAAGCTCTCTAAACTACAGAGCGATCTCATTATCCCCCTTACTTTTTAAGACTACAGTTTAAAATCCTGCAGACCTATGCCATTGGGAAATACAATACTAATAGGTCCCAAGGTGTCATAAGATTCTTAGGAATGAGAAATACAGACAAACAGCAAAAGACACTGCTGTGTTATAAAGCTATGCGCAATGCCAACTAACTAATTCATAGGCAGGAACAGTTTTTACAGGATCAAATTTGGTTACTTATTTTCAACTACTACATATGCTAAATAACATGACTAATCTATTTTTTCTTCTTTCTCCTTTCTGGGAAGCTGTCTCAACTCCGAAACTTGACAGGACTTCTCTGTGAATCAGAGACTTTTAGTTCGATTGAGAAATCTTGCCAGTTCTCTAACATGAGCTTCAAGAGGTTGTGTGAAGACCACGCCTTTCATGTACAACTGATTGAAGTGGCAGAGCTGGGCACTGATCTCGCCACTGGCTTCCTGTACCATGACAATGTAATATCTGCAAAGCTGAGGGAATTGCTCACTGGAGATCCCAGTAAAATTAATCTCAATATGGACTGGTAAGTTTTCTTCTTCCTTGGAGAAATCCCATCTCTAAAATGGTTATGCCTAGTTGAATTTATTCTTCTGTTTTGTCCTAGGCTCCTGGAACAGGCTTTGCAAATGAATTACTTGGAAAATATCACACGGTTAATACCAACAGTCGAGGCCATGCTGCATGTCAACACCAGTGCAGATGCTTCTGAGCAGCCAGGTGTTTCCCTCCCTGCATCCTAAAGACTTATTAGGACACAGGTTGCCACCTGCAGTTTAAGAAAAGGCTTTCTCAAAGTCCCCGAACAAACCTGCTATTCTGTCTGCCCTGACAATGAGGAACCCGAAGCTTTCAAAAGCAGCTGCTTGTCTAAAGCAGACACATCAAGCCAGTAGGGACTGAGACCTGAAAGAATGTTATAGCAAAAGATTTCCGAAATTTAACAAGTTAGACCAATTTACCTTTTGTTTCTAGATATAGTAAAGTGTATTAGAGAGTTGGCTGTATGGAGGAGGAGGGAACATGCTCCCTTCTGCAAGAATAATCTGATAAAAAACAAACAAAAGAAAACAACAACAACAAAAAAAAAACCCCAAACTTAAAATGGATGCACAGCCGTGTGCGGAAATCTCGATTCAGAACTTTCTATTGGTACTCTAGGCATGATGCCCTTCTTCTTGGCACAATACCTAAATACTAAAAAGAAGGACATTCTAAGGCACTGAATTGGAAGGACATTAAGTCTAAAAATGAGGAAGATGTGTGGCATGAGGGTAACTTAGTACAAGAAATCGGGGCTTGAGAGATGGCTCATAGGTTAAACACACTCAATTCTCTTGCAGAGGACCCAGGTTCAGTCCCCAGCACCAACATGGCATCTCACAACCATCTATAACTTAAGTCCCCAGCCATACTCTTCTGGACCCTGTGGGCATTACACTAACAAGATGCACAGACATACATGTAGGCAAAATACCTATACATGTAAAATAAAAATAAATAAATCCTTAAGAATGCTTAAGAACACAACAAAAGTTGTTTTCAGAACAGAAATTACAATCTTTTAAAACTAAAATAAAAATAGTGGTTATCATGTCTAAACTGGTCCAAATGTGAAATAATTACAATTATCATCCTTAAAGAGCTTGAAATGACAAACTTTCAATGTACAACCAGTGCAAGACTGTAAAAACCATTTATAAACTATAGAGTCCTGGGACAAACTAAAGACAAATATCTTATAGTTGATTTATCAAGTCTATCCTCAAATTGACACCATCATATGCTCATAAGTTAAAAAGCATTTTGAATTTAGGTGATTGTTTAAATCAAATGGAGACATATTTATTTAGTGGATTATCTGATGAAAGCCTGTGACGGAACCCTGTTTTCCTTGGATCAACCTTGGGTTGTAGACACCTGAGGAGAATTTACAGCCTAGAGTGATCTGTTAACTCAAGTTACTGGCATCGTTAGTACAAATCTAAACCAGTCAGATATAGATCTTAAAGATGCAAGGCTTGCCAAACCTAAGAGACATTTGCTTCTGGTGAAGCATGAATGTTCAATCCATGTTAATCTAGAAGTTATGTTAGCGTACCTAAAAACAGTAGCATTAAAACTGATGTGTGAACTATGTGTATGTGTGTGTTTTCTTCACAGGTCAATTAATAGAAATGTTTAAAAACATAGATTTGCTGAAAGAAGATCTGAGGGCAATAGGGATGTCCAACAAGAGTATTGACAAGCTACTGGCCATTCCCATCCCAGACAATAGAGCAGAGGTAAGGCTTCATGGTTGGACTTAAAGGCAGTTTGTAGACGCTTATGTAGCACTTAGTATTCTAAGTATTTATCAACAAGACACCAGGAAGACTTATTAGGACACAGGTTGCCATCTGCAATTTAAGAAAAGGCTTTCTCAAAGTCCCTGAACAAACCTGCTATTCTGTCTGCCCCGACAATGAGGAACCCGAAGCTTTCAAAAGCAGCTGCTTGTCTAAAGCAGACACATCAAGCCAGTAGGGACTGAGACCTGAAAGAATGTTATAGCAAAAGATTTCCGAAATTTAGCAAGTTAGACCAATTTACCTTTTGTTGCATGTGATTCTGATCAATTCTCCATGCAAATGGTAAAAAAAAGTCTAAATCTTAAGTGAAGATTGAAGTATTCTGTGTGTGTGTGTGTGTGTGTGCGCACATGCATGTGTGAGCATTTGTATGTGTGAGTATGAGTTTTGTGTGTACTTGTGTGTACACTTGTGTATATGTGCATGTATGCATATGTATATATGAGTATGTGTGTGAGTGTGTGTTTGTATACTTAGGTTTACATGTGTTTCTGTATGTATGTGTGTGCATGCACATGCATGTGTGCGTGTTTGTGTGTATGTGTTTTGTGTGTTTTGTGTGTGCACTTGTGTATATGTGCATGCATGCATATGTATAGTGAATGTGTGTTTCTGTACCAGGTCTATGTTTTTCTGCATGTGTGTGTGTGTGTGTGTGTGTGTGTGTGTGTGTGTGTGTGTGCGCACGCGTGCATGTGTGAAGGCTGGACCTACCACTAAGCTGCATCCTCAGCCTTAGAAGAGAAATTCTGAAGCAACATTGTTATGTTTCAGTGCTTTGTATTCATCCTTGCCTTGCTTGGTTTTGTTCTACACCTTCCCTGCCCCCAACCCCCACCGATGATTTCTTAAACAGTCAGTAATTGTATTCACTATTATAATAACATTATCTGATCTCCTCCTAGGATATCAAGGCAAACTTCAAAACCAAGTTAGGGGGAGAGCACAGAGACATTCACCCTTTGTTGTAAAAAAACTAAAACAGAATATTCATTTTTACTTTTTTAAAGTCCCGGGGAGAGACTTATTATATATGATATAATAAGTGTTGTCATTGGAACTATGGAAAAGTTTGTGGTTATGGTTAAACTTTCTTTTTTGGCTGTGAAAATAAATAATGTTATTTTCTTCTTAGCTGATAATATAGTTTTCCACTCAAAAATGTCTTGTCTTTTATCCCACTTCCAAAGCCATTGACTGGAAGTGTCATAAAAATTTTCCAAAAGAACTGCACAGCTTACGGCCACATGCGACAGAGTGTGTCATTTCTAAGCACAGCTCAGTTATTAACCAAAACTAGATTAAGTTCATGGAAGGTTCCCTCCGGAAGA
>CM052709.1:62421787-62429287 GCA_028551405.1 Uromys caudimaculatus | reverse complement strand
AAGTGTACCTCAAATTAGGTATGATAATTATTCTTAATGACAAGAGTATTACATGGTCTGTCACCACTTTTCATTTAAATGAAGTATTAATTTTACCTTAGAACAAAAATAGCAAACACTTGTGCAGGACTCACTTCGTGTTCTGCCTGTTAACTCATGTCCTCATCACAGCAGCTCCATGAGGTAATGTCTACCCTGTTGCATCTTACTGTGGGGGGGTGAAACCCAAGGTCACTGAACTTGGAGGTCTCGGAGCTATTGGGTTCTCTAAAGGACATAATGAAGGGTCATAGGTCACTTTAGTACTAGACATGTGCACTGAGAAAGATATCATTAGGTGAGTTGGCCATTGTGGGAAAATCATTCCAACCTAGAGTACCAGTCTCTACATCTTAGGTGATGTTATTCTATAGGACTCCACCATATATACATATATATATATATATACACACACATACATACACACACATACGGTGGGATATATATATATATCCCATCACTGACAGCATTGTCGTTGGCCTGCACAGCTCTACCACATTTGTAGGTCATAACTATGAATTCTTGCCAGTATGCAATGCAAAAGCTTGTTTTAAATTTGCTTGGGTCAATATTTTCCCCTAACTTTACAGCATTAGATGTCTATATGGCATACGGCAGAGCTCCGTGTGTGTGGCTGAGCATAACTGTTTAGTGGCATATCAAAGCCATTCACTTGATCTATAAACTTTGAGATGCAGAATGTCATCTGAGGAACTCTTCCAGGTGATATATGGATGTTTCGTAGAGCAATTGGGTTGGCTCATTCATTCATCTGCTTATTCGTTCAGCAGAATCTTATGAATGTCTCTTACGTATCTGGTTTTGTTCGGGGAGTAAGGTTTTGCATATTTTTAGAAAATTAAGTGGTGGTAAAATGTTTATGTCAGAAGCAATTCTGAAATGCGGTTTGAAATCTTTGTATTTCTTCTTAGCAAAATGCCATCATTTATTCTAGGCTGGCTTATCAGCTTAAGCTTTCACACCTAAAGAACAATTATTACTCTGTTGTCTTACATCAATACCAGATGTTTCATATCTGTTGCCAATGTAGAAAGTGCTAGGACATAAATTTTAGGCTATATAGTCTGTGCCCATTTTCTCCATGAATAAGTGGATTTGGAATGTGTGCCTAGAAATGATTGTTTGACTTTCCCCTAAATTATAATGATTGTTGCATATTAATTGTGTATATTAATTGACTGATGGATTATTTGTCTTGCTTTTTATTTCCAGCACCATTTTGCTTCTCCCTTTATAAAGACATCATTAACATGCCTGCTGGGCCTGTGATTTGGGCCTTCTTGAAACCCATGTTGTTGGGAAAGATTTTATATGCACCATATAACCCAACCACGAAGGCCATTATGGAAAAGGTTTGGTTGTTAAACTCAATGTGTCTATGTGGGGTACTGTTTCTGTTTTAATGTAGTCAACTCCTACATTTATTTTAGATGAGTCTGACTTATGTCTTCTCTGCCATCATCATTGCTCATGGTTTTTGGAAACTCTTGGTAACTCCTTACCTTGACCCTAGATAGGTGTGCATGGCATTGGGTATAGGTGATTACAGGTGGGAGCTCTTGGTGAAATGAACCAGATGACATTTGGGGATAAAATTAGATACAGCTAGAACTCAGACTTGTCACTGCACCTAAGAAAGCCAAAAAGTTTTCAATGAATGTCGAATGCTAGAAGCACATGTAAAAATCATTCTAGAAAGGAAAAAAAGTGATTATATAACTCATGCAAATAAAAATGGCCCTTAAAGATAGATTCTTGGCTTCGTAGTTGGTTGTGTAGTTTAATATTTCTTATTTTCATCAATGACACATCTTGAGAAGGACAATGTCATCAGGACCTGCACTTATCCACCTGCCTCAATTTACCATAACATCCTGTCACTTTAAAAGTGGCTTTAAGGGATGGGCATGGTGTCCCATGGTAACGTGCTTGCCTGACATGCACAGAGCCCTAGAGTTCAATGCACAGCACTGAAAAGAAAAGAAAAGGTTTGTGAGGTTGGCTTGAAGACAGACATGCGTAGTACATTTGTAGCCCCAGTGCCTTGAGGCTGAGACTGGAGGCTTTGGAGGTTGACATTCCCTCTCAAAAGACAAATAATGGTTTGAATTACACACCAATTCTTTGAAAAACCAAAGAATGAAAGTAAAAAAAAAAAATCTGCCTTAATACCTGATCATTAAATCACAGTTGGCGTGAGTCTAACGTTACTCTGGGACTATGTAAAATGCACAGGAGGTTTCCGCTGAGCGCTGTTGCTTTGAATGTTTGTGATTTAACATTTTTTTGTCTTACTGGGTGTGAGCATCACATAATTTTGTATAAGTGAGTCACTCTCACTGTCTTGAGCGTGGCCCCACCCTTTTGTGCTTGACTCTCATCTTGTCTCTTTTATGTGGTGAAAAAGACCTTCGACTCAATAGAGCTAGCTAAATTCTTTCCTTTTTAAAGACGTTTAGAGAAATGTTTTAAAAACATGAGATGCATTTATTTAACTCGCAGTTGCTGGCCATTCATTTTATTTCCAAGGTGCATTTCTAGTTTTGTGCTTATGCAAACACTGTGACCAACAGAACACATTGCATACACTTTGACATGTTATTTTCTTTCAGTAAGGTTAAGGTCTAGGATTGGAAGGCTGGAAGTATTTTATTGCTTTTTAAAATTATTTTATTTTATTGAGATAGGGTCTTGCTATGTAGCACATGCAATCCTGAAGAGTTCAGGATCTTCCTGTCTCAGCCTGTTGACACTATAGACTTGTTCAACCATACTTGGCTGCATTTTACTTGAATAGCTCTTGTCACAGGGGTTACCTAAATGGCTGTGATGCATGTGTTCCCAGGAACAAGGATCGGGCACAGCTCTCTCATCCTGTTTTCTAATTTAGAATGTTGAATTTAAGACTACCCTCCCTATGTACACGAACTTGCCGCTACTTAATAATGACGTGTCAAGTTTGACATTGGTAAAAAGGAAAGCCTGTGAGAACTCTGGGAATATTTCCATTTTGATTACAAATTCATGTTGGACACAAAGCAAGCCCTAAATTTCCAAGAATTTTTAATAAATGATCTTGGTCCTTAGAAGATATATCATTTGAAGCTTTGAACATGTGGAAATAATTTCACAATGTTTTTTTTCATTTCTTTTCTTTTCTTTCTTTCTTTCTTTTTTTCTTTCTTTCTTTCTTTCTTTCTTTCTTTCTTTCTTTCTTTCTTTCTTTCTTTCTTTCTTTCTTTCTTTCTTTTTTACCAGCTTTACCTTTTAATGCTGTTGTTTTTAATATACCAAAAATTCTTATATTGAAATACATAGAAAACACAAATTGACCATATCTCTCTTGTTTCTTCATTGTTAAGTCCAATGTAACGCTGAGACAGCTGGCAGAATTAAGAGAAAAGTCTCAGGAGTGGATGGATAAGTCACCAATCTTCATGAATTCCTTCCACCTGCTGAACCAGACAATCCCAATGCTCCAGGTACTGGATCACTTTGTCATACACCTTACTTGGAATTACAATTCTTTGATATTTTAATCACCTTGATTATGTGGCGATAGTAACTTAGCATCCATATTCAATAAATCAGAATAACCTTCTCTCCAGAGACAGAGTCCGAGACAAGATCCAGAATTCTCATTCACATTTATAACCCCGCCCTTCGCTCTAGTTGTTCCTGCCTCTCTACTACTTTGAAGTGAGAGCACTTCCCCACAGATGTACCTATAACTAGTGCTATAATCATTTATTAAATGCTTATAATTTATATGCTATAGATATGCTTACGTTATCTCTCTTTTAAATTATTCTTTGACAGATAACGTGTTTAGAATTTCTAAAGTATTAATGTTCTAGAAAGCATTCAACGTCAGGAGTTCTTTAGTTGAAACATGTGGCACATATTGTACACAAGGTGCTCTTACGGAAGCAGATGGATAAGTAAGTGTCTTAAACTCAAGTCTTTGTAAAGAAGCAAAAGGCATGCCTAGGAAAAAAAATGTTCTAATAAATTGGCCTCTTACAAATTTATCTATCTGAGCCTCACTCAGCCACTCTTAGTGTTCATGCCAGTATAGTTAAAGATTTGACGTTGCAGCCCTGTGCACTTTGGTTTGAAAAGCATGGTTCAGGATTCTTGTAAAAAGAAGCAGACTCTACTCAAGAGGGAGTGGTTTGCACAAGAGATGCTCCCTATAATACTGATACAACCCAAGAATGTTTGGGGGAAAAAAAAGGTCCTGTCTTTACCACCGTGCCAGGTAAATGAAACCCAGAATGAATGATTTGTTTCATGAACGTTTGTCAGGAAAATTGCACCTGGTAGCTGCTTTCTTTGGTGTGTTTCAGTTAACAATTAATGCATGGTTACATTTACAGTGTGAATTAGAAAATAAATATTAAAAAGCATAGATATGTTTAATAACTATAAAATGAAGGGCATTTTTCATCGAACATGGTCCCCACAATGTGCTATTCAATTGGACAATTAACGAAATAACTATTCTAAGTTCAACTACTCATTTACAGTGGGTCTTTTCTGGCAAGTCTCAGATATCAATGTTTCTTGAATAGAATTTTATTGCCCTGTCTATTCTCCTCTGCAGAAGATTGCTCTTTTCTCAAAAAAGAAAAAAATCCTTTTATCTATGGAGTGGGAGAAAACAGCCCCCACACAGTATTTTATTAAGGAAATTTTTGTTGGCTAAAGTGCTGAATTGCCAAAGTTCCAAAGTGCAGAATTTATTAGAACCTCCGTGACCATCTTCACAGTGGGATTAGCACCTAACTAAAGTATCTTTACTCCAGAGAAGGATAAATTGTTACTCTCAGTTCTCAAGGAAAAATTTAGTTCTGTGAATGCACAGCAAGCTTGACACTGGAGGCATTAGCAGATGACATGGCATGTTTTACAATGCTTGCGCCACAGTACCGAGGCTCTGGGTTCGATCATTAGCAAACGTGTGCGCATGTGCACGCATGCACACACACTCGCCAAGAAGCTAGAGGGAAGATGATAATATAGTGCTCACTTTGAGATGTGGTAAAATTCTTCATAGTGTCTAGCTCACAGAGAAAAGAGCTAATGATGACCACCTAGTGAAAGCTATGTCCCTTAGGTTTGAAAATTGCCACAGAAGCCTTAATATTTTAAATAAATATTATTTTAAATTATCAGTGTTTCAGTGGATTAGGTTGGTTTTATTGATGTGTTTTTCCATGGCCATATAACTGTTGCTGTTCAATGCAGAACGGTGTTACAATAATGGACACTGACATTTCTGATTAGTCATTTATCCCCCACTTCACAGAAAGATAACCTGGAGCCAGAAATAGGAGGCCTCGCAGCTGGGAATGAGAAACTAGAATACAAAACAGCTGTGAGGCCAGACTCTTTGCAGACCTTGTGAATGTCACAAGTTGCCTTTTTAAAAAAAATCTCTGGAGAATGAAGTGCACCCTGAAACACATTATTTATAATATACGTTTAAAAGGAAATCATTTATTAGCATCGAGAAAAATTCTATTTAATTGAATATAATTCTCTGATGTTAAAAATAATTATGGTCCCCTCAGGGTACTTTTAGAAATCTGAGCAATTTGTGTTAAAGACAAAAGTTCATTCTTTCAAATCATTGTGTGTGAGCCCACAAGCAGGTATATTAATAACGCCCAGTGGTGTCTGCTTCTTTGTTCCAAGGTTGTGTTCGGAGTGACAGTGATTAAACTTGTTTTCTTCTCATATTGAAACTGGTTCCTATTATTAATTTTTAGAATACTCTACGGAACCCCTTTGTGCAAGTGTTTGTGAAGTTCTCCGTGGGACTCGATGCTGTCGAACTCCTGAAGCAGATAGACGACCTTGGTGAGTCCCACCGCGCTGCGTACTCTCATTCACTCTGTACGTCAGAATTGGGGGAAGAAACCCAGTGCCCTGTGTGCATGAGAGAACGTCCTTTTTCTTCTGTATCTAGCTCTTTGTTAGTTATTGGAAGAAATCAGGACCCTGGATATGTCTACCGACATTTTATGTTAATTAGTAATAGGGATATGTGAACACTCGTGGTTGATTTCATTGATTTCACAGCAATATACATGATATAAATGCAACTGTTACTCCAGTCACAGGAAGGCATAAGTAAGGTGGCACATTTTACTTTTCCCCCCCTTCATTGATAACTCAGAGAGAAGTCAGTCCTCGCAAGTGTGAGAACGTGAGATGATTTCTGGCAGCGTTTAACATTTGATCTCCACTGGCCTCATATCACTGAACGTAACTGGGAAAGGCTATAGAGCTAACAAAGGCAAACACTGGAGACTCAAAAGGAAATAAGCCTAAATCAGTATTCAAGGTTCGCTCTTCCTCTCTGGGTCATGTAAAAGGAACAAGCTGCAGAGAATCAAAGGCAGCTGTCTGAACTTACATATTTCCTCTGCCAAGTTCCCACCTTCAACCTAAAGGATGCAAGACATCTAATTCAGGCTGTGTCTGATTCACGGTTGCTATGCAACCCACAAGGATGAGGAAGGGATTGAGAGTATCAGAATTTGGCAGTAGCAGAGCAAATACCCTTCTCCTTCCCAGCACCTCTAGGACCCAAGTGACTTAGGGAGTAAGCCAGTGGGAAGGAATTATGTCTATATTTGTATGTAGCTATATGGTGTATAATTATACACATTTGATGATAGTCAACCCAATTTGGTTAAAGAAAGGTATTAGGGAATTTATTTTCTGAAATTAACTGGTAAGTCACCATTTGATAAAAATATCAGGGATAAACTATATAGTTCTTAAACAAATATTATCATTCCTAATTTTTAAAATAGGAGATGAAGCTTAGAATTTAAAATCAGATTAAAGTAAGTATAACAGTGAGCCTAGCTCACTTGATGGCCTAGGTTTGATGCTCAAAATTGATTATACACAAACACGCGCACACATACACGCACATATATACTTGCACGCACATGCATACATACATATATGTATATATACATACATATATATGTATACATATATATGTTTGCCAACAAGACTTGTATTATAATTATATATGTAAGGAGTTTATAGTGACAACTTGCTGCCTCTCCAGAGCATTTCCTTGAGCCCATGCACCAACAGGTCTAGAGACTCCTTCCTTGTTATTGTTGATGGTCTGTGTCCGCTTGAGGCACAGTGTTTAATAACGTAGCTCTTTCTTACTAGAATCTCCATCAAGTAAAGTTTTTTATGTTAAAACGTATGGAGAAATGGATTTAGGAAGTTTCCCTCTGTGAGAACAAGGACTTTATTTTTTTTTTTTTGATACTTTATTTACATTTCCAATGTTTCCCCCTTTCTAGGTCTCCTCTTTGGAGACCACCTATCCCCTCTCCCTCCCCCACCTCTATGAGGGAATTCCACCTCCCACCCAACCGCCTGCCCACTCCCATATTCCCA
>CM052709.1:62318662-62416162 GCA_028551405.1 Uromys caudimaculatus | reverse complement strand
CTTGTACAACCGAAATAAAAAAACAAAATGATAGCTGTTAAATCAGCTTCCCACTTCATAAATAGTGAGGCTGTATTAACAGATATTCTGAGCTCCCTAATGGGGGTGTAATTTCCACACACGCGGGTGTGCACTTCTTGCGCGCTGCAGTCTGCAGGGCGGCATTTATTTTGATGGCTGGATCTTCTCTTCTGTTCCACAGCTTCCTCACCAGCGTCTCCTATTCCCTCCCCATTGTGCTTATGGTCGCCTGGGTTGTATTTATAGCTGCCTTTGTTAAAAAGCTTGTCTATGAGAAAGACCTTCGGCTCCACGAGGTATGTTGAGAATCTCCTCCTGTTGTGAATAAGTCCTAGTCCCAGAACAGCTAGCTGATCACTGTGACTTTTATCATGGCTATTCAGACTCAGACAGCATAGCCCACATCTTGCAAATTAGAAAGACAAACATTTTACAAATCACAGGCAGTCTCTATTTTTGTTTTCTCAAAAAGTGACACAAAAGGTGTTTAATGAATCCTTCTGAGAAGACAAAATAGGAATAATATTAAATAAAATATCAATATAATTATGAACCTCACAGTAATTTTTTCCCAGAGTGAATTACCTGTAAGATATAGGCTCTAATGAAGTTTAAATAATACCAATACTATCAAGGAAGAGGGATGGCTGACAGGGCAACCAAGCAAGCCCCTTGTAGGTATAGACACAGATATGGATGCAGGCCTGAGGTTAATTTTGCTTTTCAAGAATAAATTCCCTTTCCCGTATACCTTGAGTCTCACATTTATCTTTCAGTTACAATTTGCTAAGTGTCTCATAAGTTGATTTAAGCTTTGCTGTCTTCTGGACTGTGTGCCATAGTTTTCTAATGACAATCTGAAAGCTTGAATTCACACCTCAAACTTTAATTGGGTTGCATGATCTTTTCTGTCTTGTATGTCTGATTCTTGAGCCTCCAAAGTGGGTCTTGGAAGATTAAAGGACGACTTTGAAGTAGAAAACTGTGGTAGACACTGAGCTATTTTCTACTTCAAAACAGATACCTACCTCAAATATGTTACTCATGATAAACACAAGTGTTCTTGTGCATGGGTGTTGATATATACATGTGTTTACATATGTATGTGCCACACCTTCCACTCCGTTCTATGGTGGACATAAGGCAATTTGAATGCATCTGCTGTGTGCCACTGGAGATGTCAGAGCATAACGCACTCCTCTCTCAGCAGAAGAGATGAAAGGCGTATTTTTTTAAACAGTGAACTATTTCTATGTGCTAGCTCTATGCCTTCACTTAGGAGGCATCTGCTTTCAAGTTCTAACCACATGACATCAGGGTCAAAGTTACCTAGTGGAAAAAAATGTCAGTAATCTTGGAATTCCAGTATGAGGCTTTCGGAAGCTACTCTGCCCATCAGCCTCACCTGAGCTTAGTCCCTAAACTCAGTCTCTCTTGTCTAGACGGAACTCATATAGTGTTTACGGAATGGACATGCCTCAGAACAGAGGACATGCTGAGTTACCTGTGTTACTTCATACTTACCAGTGCTAAGACATTGGCCCCCTTTTAAAAAGGCTCTGATATCAGGATATAGTTGATATAGTGTCATAACTTATTCAGCAGTAATTTTTCTTTTGGGGGCTATATGCAAATTAATGTCACATCTTTAAAACAATGGTGTCCTAAACTCAAAGGACTACAGCATAGTTGTGAAATGAATTGATGCAAGGTCTGACATGAATGGAATGTCCCCAGTGTCCCCAGCTTGGCTTCTCCACTGCCCTTAGGTCACAGGCTACCTCCTTCTTTTCAAAGATGAGGATCTCTGTGTGCCCAGGAAGTGAGAGGTGACCTGCTGAAGACCTGGTTAATCATGGCCTCAGCAGGGGTGTCCTGACTTTCATCCAACCCCTTTCTACACTATTGCTGCTTTCCTTCGGTGCTGCAGAATTTTAAGATGTTTCCAGAATGATGATGGCCAATCTCTTTGGTTACTAGAAACTTGAAATTACTTGTTAATGCCATCATTTTATATTCAGTTAAAGTATTAAAGTGCCCATAGACGACTTCTTTTTCATTCAAATTAGAACACAAAGGTTAAAAATAAACCACAGCATTGTACTTCTTGCTTTCTATAATTACTTTTAAATTGGGGCAAGAAAGCCTATTTAGCTGTATCTCAATGAAGTTATTAATATTTGACCCTATCATGACGTGCCTCTGAGAAATCTCCTTAACTTTGAAAGTAGCACAAATATTAATAACCAATAAGTCTATTTTTGAAATTAAGTCTTAAAAATACTTTTTAAAATGTCCTTCATGAATTTTGTTCTACATTCTATGCTTTTAACAATTAAAATATTACAGCTATAAAAATATTAATCTTATAACAGAAAAAAATTTGTTTTACTTTAGTTTTGAGACAGGGTTTCATTGTGTATCCCTGGCTTCCCTGGAACTCACTTTGTTGACCAGGCTGTCCTGGAACTCAGAGATCTGCCTGCCTCTGCCTCATAAGTTCTGGGATTAAAAGCCTGTGCCACCACACCTTGTTAAAATATCTTATTTTTAAATGATGTGTGTGTGTTTGTTTGTGTGTGTGTGTCTGCATGTATGAATGTGTGTGTGTGTGTGTGTGTGTGTGTGTGTGTGTGTTTTCAGAGCTAGTTGCATCAGGTTGCTCCAAGAATCCATTGTTGGAACTTTATATACAGCTAGAGACAGGATTCTGGAGTTTTCTATCAGTTCAGACAGGCAACCCAAGCTACCTATGAGTTATTAACGAAAAGAGCACAGGGTCTTCAGCACCAACGGGGTTCATATCACGCGCCCTTTCTCTTCTTTCATAACATGCCCCATTCCTTCATACAGGAATATGGATCATTCCCAATAATAATCACATTCTTTTTAATTTTACAAAAATTTAAAATTCTACTGTTAAAATTAATTTTAAAAACTTACATGAAAGATGTCATGATTCCTAATAATGACTTAGTGCTTGAGCTACAGTCGAATTGGGTGACGCTGCTGACAAGCAAATCCATGAATATTTGTGACTTCCCTTCCCGTATCAGCATTAGCCTCTGAGCAGAAGCCTCTCAGGAATGTAGCAACATGCTCCCACAGTTTCTTCTGGAATCTCTTTCTTAGTGACTGCTGCCATCTGGGCCAGCGTTGACCACTGTGTACCAGGCTTTTCCGGTTATCAGATATTGATGAATTGCACTGGCAGGTTAGGGAGGCTTGGGACAGGTGACTCTTTGATTACAAAGCTGGCACCCGCCATCTGCCACTTTGAGGAGGAACCAATGGCATCAAGGAAGAGCAGCCTTCCACTCTCCGCAGACCATCTTCCATCCGTGACTTTGGTCATCTTTGCTATCACGAAGCTGGCAGCAACTGCGGATGATTTATGGATGACTTTTGTGTTCTCTGAGCCCTTTCTTCTTAGTACAGCTGTCCTTGTGGCATGAAATCCTAAAGTTTTGCACCGAACTTTCATGCTAGAGTGTCCAACTGTGATTACTTCAGGGAGAACCCAGCTCAGCCTGTTTCTGTGAAAAGTGAAATGATCAGTCTCAAAGTTTTATCAGCTCTTAGCAACAAGGATCACATCTTGAGTATAAAAGGCTCCTAATTATTGTGACAGGCACCTTCATTGTTAATTGTGAGGCTTGCCAAATTATCTTTTAATAAGTCTACAAGTAGAGAATGTTCTAGAAACAAAGGCTCTCAATTGGGGCTGCTGGTCACCAGGAGAGAAAAGCATGTTTAAATATGTAATGTAAGCTTCATTTCATGGCCTTGATGTAGCTTAGATATGTGATATTCACCTTAGAAATATACCAGCACGTTTCTAGCTCACATTCGGATTGAAGTTGGAGGGTTTTCTCCTCTTGTCGTTGTTATTGTTGTTTTATAGGCCACATAAGATTAAACAGTTTAGTTATGTGTGTTCCAATTAGTTATGTTCAAGCATCCATAAGTAATTAAATCTCAAAATGCGAATTCACCCAGGGAGCTTGCACGTCAGAGTCACACTGAGATTGATAAGTATCTCTAAAGTGTAGACATCAAAACTGACACAATAATTTTCTTAAACTGGGTGAGACATACGGTAAAAATGTCTGGTGTAAAATCAGTGAGTTTTGTTTCTTTTTAGAAAAATCAAAATGTGAGTTTGTTTTCAATAAAAACAAATCTTGCAATTAGGGGAAACGTTCCATGTAAATTTTTGCTTGCTGCAATTTCTTCGCTTTGACTCCCTCTTCTATTCCTCTGGTAACATAGATGGAGTCTTCATTGCAGAGGGGATGGAGTCAAGGAGGAGGGGTAGAAGGTGAGGGAGAGGGGACAAGTTAAGAGGAGAAGTCACTGGCTTTTTCTCAGTGGTGATTAGCTTAAGGCCCACTGCTTAGACTGTTGGCAGGCAGGTAGCTGTCTCCATGGTAACAAGAGCAAGCAGAGTTATGAAATGTGATAAGTTAAAAAAAAAAACAGAAGGTAATGTCTGCTACATTGGCTTATAGAATAAAATATCCAGTGCAATATTATTGTTGTTTTTATTTTTCTATATCGGTATTAAGAGGGAGAGAAAGACAGAGATTAAAAGTGGTTTATTCTATAAAAATATTGGACTATAAAGCTGTTAGTGGAACATTTATTTTATTATTTCAAAAATGGGACAATAGATTTATAAGCTTAATATTAATCATAAATTGTTACAACTGGAAGCTAGAATGCCCAGGTCCCCAGTGCTCCACTTGTACCAATTTAAGATTGCTGAGGTTGAAGGGGGGGCTGTGGACAACAGACTCTTTTGTGTTTGTGCAAAAGCAGATCTTTATCAGGTAGAAGATCTCCAGTGGAATGTCTTGGCCCTGGGGATATCACTGAGACAGAAAAAAATATTAGCTGAGAAACTGACCCATAGCATCCCAGATACCTCAGTTTGTGGGCATATGAATGACTTTTTGTAAAATACAAACAAACAAACAAACTGACATAGGCTGTCCATTGATGTTATGGATGAGGAGGTCATCAGAAAAGGTCATCCTTCAAACTGCCACAGTTTGAGCAACATGAGTCCACATCTAGTCTGTTTCTCTCATGAAACAGAGAAACAGAGGCAATAGTTATATTGTTCATTAAGGCTTATTAAAAATATATAGGTTTTTATTATTCCAATCCCTACTTGAAGTTAAACTATGTGCAGCTTTTTAACCAGACTGAAATATTTATACCTAAGCAAATGTCAAGATCATGCTGTAAAATAATAGAGGAGACACCATAAATTTGATGTCCTCATCTAAATCAATTTAATCTAGAGAAGTCAGCTAAATACCAGTTTCAAACTGTACTGTACACACAGAGGTATGTGTGTATGTTTGTATATTCGTGTGTATGTTTGCATGCATGTGTGTGTGTGTGTGTGTGTGTGTGTGTGTGTGTGTGTGCACCCGCACACATGAGCTCAAGTGTGTGTATTGCTAGGAGTTGAACTCAGGACCTCTGCAACTAAGCAAATGCTCAATACTGATTTACTGATTTTTCTGGGAGAGAGAGAGAGACAGAGAAACAGAGAAAGACACCAAGCAGGCACACATTGTTGAGGTCAGAAGACAGCTTTCAAGAGTTGGTTCTCCTTATCAGCTTCTAAGATCTGGTATTGAATCCGGTCACCAGGTTGTCAAGCGAGTGCCTGTATCTACTGAGCTACCTCACTGGTCCTAGAAATGTATGTTTTTATGAGTAAGAAGGGTCCTCTCTAACAAAATCATTGTCTGTGTTGGGCTGCCACTCTGGGAGCCTAAAATCCAAGAGGAGCTGATACAAAACGTCTTAGCAGTCAATGAAAATTCATATAAATTATTCAAATGCATAGTTCCATATAAGAGGAGACTCTTGGACATTTTGTCATGATACAGAAACAATCATTACTTGGGTATCAGCCGAAGAAGCATCTAACTCTTCCTTCTTCTTCCAGTACATGAAGATGATGGGCGTGAACTCCTGCAGCCATTTCTTTGCCTGGCTTATAGAGAGTATCGGCTTCTTACTGGTCACCATTGCAATCCTCATCGTTATCCTCAAGTTTGGCAATATCCTTCCCAAGACAAATGGCTTCATTTTGTTCCTGTACTTTTCAGACTACAGTTTCTCAGTGATTGCCATGAGCTATCTCATCAGTGTCTTCTTCAACAACACCAACATTGCAGCTCTGATTGGAAGCCTCATCTACGTCATCGCCTTTTTTCCATTTATTGTTCTGGTTACAGTTGAGGATGAGTTGAGCTATGTTATCAAAGTATTCATGGTAAGTCAGCTGTTGAAGTGCACCCTTGTGCGATATAAATACTTCCCTCCCTTAGTTCATGAATGCACTCAAGTTGAAAGTTCATTTATATAAATAAAATATAATATAATAGCAAAATAAACTTAATGCTTCTAATGGCTTTTCTAATTTCTGTCTAGTCTGAAAGGAAACACCCCTGTCCCCTCCCCACAGCTTCTAGAACCATTAGTGATGCTGCTATCTCTTGTTCTTGAACAGTTAAAATATTACCTGCCATGTTTTAGGGATCACTAAGAACTCTGACTTCTCTGGTTCAAAACCTTAAACATCTCAGAACCTCTCATGTTAGAACCATTTTCATGTATAAAAAGCCAGTGTAGTTTTCATGACGAACACATAGCCAGCAGGAATAGTGCTGGAGGCATTGATAGCCTATGCTTAAATGTGGATTCTTTTCTGCTTTTTCCTAGTTCAGAAGCACTAAATTGAAAACTAAGATGACTGAATTTAAAATGCAGAAAGCAGAATATTTCCCATCATATTAAGGCTTTTCTGTTCATAAACATAGATCTTGATGAATAACCTTAATTCAACACTGACTGATCTAGGTTTAAACAAAACTTAAATTTATAATTTGTAGTGATTATCAATATTCAACCAATAAATATTTTAGTATATTCTCATTCAAAACTCTGTCACCTGAAATAAATTTAGGAACACTTTCTGGCTCTGATATCATTTAATTTGAATCTTCACACTCTATTACTCTGTAATTTCCTACCTTATAAATTTCTGAGCAACATTTAATAAGCTTAAACATATATTTTGGATTGTTAAAAGGCATGCTCCAAGTATTTTCTCTTTCTCTGTCTCTGTCTCTTTTTCTCTGTTTCTGTCTCTGTATGTCTCTGTCTCTCTGTCTCTCTCTGTCTCTCTCTGTCTCTCTGTCTCTGTCTCTCTCTTTCTCTCTGTCATTGTAGTATTTTTGGCAAGGGACTTCAGTATTTTAAATAGACTTAGAGAGTGAGCATCTATCTTTCCTATATGTCTAACATGTTAAGCATTTTGAGACCTTCCAGAAAATGAAATCTGCTGGAACTATCACCACTGTTCATTTTCTTCCCAGAGCCTGCTGTCCCCAACAGCATTCAGCTATGCAAGCCAATATATTGCACGATATGAAGAACAGGGCATTGGTACGTTCAATTTCTTTAAAATAGGGTTTTATCTCTAACTGTGATGTGTGCCAAGGAAGAATAAACACCTGTGTTCAATTTCTAGGTCTTCAATGGGGAAATATGTACAAATCCCCTGTTCAGGATGATACCACCTCATTTGGCTGGCTGTGCTGTCTAATCCTAGCAGATTCTTTCATTTATTTCTTTATTGCTTGGTACGTCAGGAATGTTTTCCCAGGTAGGAACCTGCACAGCTGCTTCTTGTGGTTGTCGTCACTGTAAGTCAGCTAATACACATGCGCTAATAGTTGGGCAGTGAAATCTCTGAAATGGTACAATAAAACCCTGAATTAACCAAATTGTTCAGATTAAATTTGTTGCTGTGTCTCTTGTTTGACTGTCCTTTTGAAGATGAGGTAAATTCAAAATTATGTGATAGTATCAGGTCCAACCAGTCTTTCCAAATAGGAGCATGATACCCCAGCAAGGCAGGACCTATGTTCTTCATTTTATGGATAATGAAATGCATTCTACAACGCAGACTGGCCTCCCACTTTGGATCTCAAGCAGTTAACCTTTCTAACATGTTTAGGTGTTTTCCTACTAGGTGTTATTGATATGTGTCATTTTCAGTGGACAGATGAATAAATTGTATGCTTTCATTTGCACAAAAATGTTTATTAAAATAATGACTGTCTTGAGACAGAAAGCATATCAGTACTGGTGTGGGACTTGGAGTAGAACCAGGGAATGTGAAAAAGAACCCTGTGAGAATGCTGTGGGAATACAGAATTAGTTTAACACTGGACCGTGGTGGCGATGCTTGCATTTGTAAAAGAATAAAAATTACCCAACTGCACTCTTAAAATGGGCAAATTTATAACTGTAGTTCACTGACATTGCTTTTTAAAAGCGGTGATTTTGGCTTTACTTTATAAACTGAACTCATCCCTTGAAGTTATATAGTATTCTACAAAATGAAGTCATTTCCTGAACCATTCGGCATTTCATTGTTTAGTTAGTAATCACTCTTCCTTACGTATTCTCATTACAGGGACATATGGCATGGCAGCTCCATGGTATTTTCCAGTCCTTCCTTCCTATTGGAAAGAAAGATTCGGATGCGCAGAGGTGAAGCATGAGAAAAGCAATGGCCTAATGTTTACTAATATCATGATGCAGAACACCAACCCTTCTGCCAATAAGACAAGTAGGTCAATAGCATGTGTCATTATAAGAGAAATGACACTAAAATGACATAACTAGTGGGCTTAGTTACATTTTTCTAAATGATGAAATTATCATCCCTTTAGTCATGGGTGAGCATGTTTGCACATATGTGTTTACATCCTTACAGGGACTGAATTGTGCCTTCGTCTGGGCTCATTAGCTCAGTTGGTTAGCATATGCTGCTAATTAAGCCAAAACTGTAGGTCCCTTTGTGGTCCAGTTAGACTCACGCAGAGAAAAATGTTGTCCTTGCCCACAGTTTGCATCCCTTACTCTGGCCATCTGCTGCCGATCATAGGAGTAACCAAGAAACAAAAATGGGTAATGTAGCAAAACCCACAGTGGTGGGAGAAAAGAACACAAAGCCCATGCCTTACTGACATGGGGTGAGTGCTATTGTCTCCATAAAGATCCCCTCTGCAAGTGGTGTCATGGTGATGCCTGAAGAAGGTATAGATAGGAAAATTAGCTGGACTCTGTAAACCACAGATCCAAGAAAACGGTGTTACTGTAAAACCACAACTTGGAAACATTTATCTCATAAATTGATAACATCCTTCCCAATCAGAGAACAAACCTTCTGGGTTATCCTTTGAATATTTAAGATCTTCTGGGGAGAAAAAAGAAAGAGACCTTAAAATTATGATACTGCATTCGGGAACTGCTTGTTCCGACAGAGAAGGCTGATATAATAAACCCTAGAGAATGTGGTTTCGTAGTCTTGCTCATTCTGTAAGCAGGTCAGAAAGAAGCTAGAGAATATAAATCAGTTGCTTCTGAACTCTTTAAAGATTATATTTATATAATCTCCAGTTTTTAAAGGAAAGTCTAACCCAGCTTTATCAATTCCTTATGAGCTTACAACCCTTCCCTTGGTCTCTCCAGGTCCTGACTGTGCATTTCCCTCCAACATTGAACCTGAACCTAAAGATCTCCACGTTGGAGTTGCCCTTCATGGGGTCACAAAGATCTATGGCTCAAAAACAGCTGTTGATAACCTCAATCTGAACTTCTACGAAGGACACATTACATCACTGTTGGGGCCAAATGGAGCTGGCAAAACCACAACAATGTATGTTATTTTTCAACTAAATGACAAAGAAGGACATTACTAATGAACAATGGCTTTTTATAAACCGAGGACTTAAAGAAGAAGGCAGAGCTATTATGTCCCTTGGATGGTTCAGCTTGTCCACAAATGAAATGGAATCTAAAGCAGAGATTCCAAACTGTGAGCTCTAAGTCCAGCTGAGGCAAGCATGGGATAGGTTTATTTGCTTATTTAGTGCTGGCTTCCCCTATGTGCCTTAAAACATTTAATTCAGTATAATTTCCAGGTAATAGTAAGTATTCTTGGCATGTCTTAGATCAGTGGCTCTCCACCTTCCTGAAGCTGTGACCTTTTAATACAGTTCCTCATGGTGTGGTGACCCCAATCATAAAATTATTTCATTGCCACTTCATAACTGTTATTTTGCTACTGTTATGATCATAATGTAAATATCTTATATGCAGGATATCTGGGATGCAACCCCCAAAGGGGTCGAGACCCACAGGTTGAGAACCACTGTTGAGCATAGAGCACTCTGCAACACAGAGTTGCATGTTGAGACAGGAGCTGCTGGTAGGGCTCGCTAGTGACATTCTGTTCAAATTACATGTGCTCTCTGGCTCATCCCTCATCTGGGATCTGTACTGCTACATTGGTCAGTTTGTCCCTCTTTATTTGTATTTCTACCCAGCCCAGGGATAAGTCTGAATTTGCACACCCTAGCATGAACACAGAGCACCATCTGCCCTATCCCAGGAAGGATTCACTTTGATTCATAGAGAAACTAAGAACCACCGAGCATCATACACAGTGAAGGTCAAAAGCAGCACACAGGCTGTTCTTTCTATCTACTGACTGTCCTGTGTAAAGATAAAGGGAGGATTGGGACGCCAGGATTCTTAGGCTATTTTATCGTCTGTGTGTTTGCTTTGATGTTGAGCCTCCAGGGCCTCACCAGCACATATTTGCCATCAGTGTTAAGACGCTGTTAGACGCAGGCACTTAAGGACACGTCCACATTCTGTTTTTAATCATCTTGAGTAGGTTCAGTGACTGCTCAAATGCTGGCACCAATATATTTTTCTAAATAACTAGAGACAAGTGAAGGTTGTGACAAGAGTAAACATGCAGTCTCTTATTTGTACAATCTGTTAAAAGCCAGGGTTGGCGTTCTAGAATGGAACACTTATAAATTTTCCTATAGGAAGTAAGAGGCCAGGGAAGAAAGGAGGTAGAGAAGACGTTTGATGAGGCGATAATGTCAGCTGAGAATGCCTTATTTTATCGGTCTATAAATAAACCTTTAAATATCAAAAAGAAGCATCTCAATGGATGTCACGAGGAAATTGCATATTACCTTGATTCATTATTTAGGACTATGAGAGACTGGGTGAGAAACCTGGTCCTTCTCTAGACCTTCTGTGGATTCTTCTGATGGAGAGGAGATGATTTCTAAATAACTGTCCAACTGGCTAACCACTTGAAAGGTGTTGAGAGTTTTCTAGGTAGAAGTATTTTGGCCATTATACGTAGAATGGCACCAAGCAGACCAGAAGAGGTAGGAGGATCAAGAAGCAGGCGTGTGGTGATGTGATAGCTGCTGCCCCCTGGTGGTAGCACATGTTGGTAGAGCAACCAAGACACAAAGATGCAAACATGACTTCTGAAATAGATTGGTCTCCAAAGTAGCTAGACTAGAGGCACATTCCATAATGCCTGGCTCAGTGTTGTTTTTAAATGGATTTGGTACATTAGAGTAGCATGTTGATTTTTGAACACCATTTCAAAAAGAAAAAATATTTTGAAGACTTTCAAAAAAAAAGGAAAGAAAGTAAAAAAAAGAAAATATAGTTTTGTACAAAGAGTATATGAATTTATCAGCGAATGATAGAGGCAAAAAGGTATAGATCGTGGGTAAACCACAGTTTGAGGACCTTGTAAGGCATCTTATGAAGAGGCAGCACCGTCTGTTGGATTCATAGCACACATCTGGGTCCGGAAACATAAACTGGAGATTTACTAGTATATAAATAGGACTGCAAGGAAACACAGTATGTTCAAGGAGAGAGAGTGTGCCTGCAACTAGAAAGCACCCTTCACTTTAACACTGTTACCACCACCACCATGTAGTGTTCACACAACACCATAAACAACTAAAAGCTTAAAAGTCAGTTTTGGTTTTTATCGTTTCCTCTTTTTTTTTTAAGATTTATTTATTTATTTATTTTATGTATGTGAGTACACGGTAGCTGTCTTCAGACACATCAGAAGAGGGTATCGGATCCCATTACAGATGGTTGTGAGCCACCATGTGGTTGCTGGAATTTGAACTCAGGACCTCTGGAAGAGCAGTCAGTGCTCTTAACCGCTGAGCCATCTCTTCAGCCCCTTCATTTCCTCTTAATGCCTTTTTCTTTCACAGCTTGACTTCACTTAAAGAAATGCATTGCAACGCCCCCCCCCCCCCCCTTGCTAGCGTATGAGTTATGCTTAGTCTTGCTATCTAGCTTGAGTGATTGGTCCATACTAACTTATCACATCCTTATTTCCAGCTCCATGCTGACCGGGCTGTTTGGTGCCACAGCAGGTACCATCTTTGTATATGGAAAAGATATCAAGACAGACCTGAATACTGTTCGGAAAAACATGGGGGTCTGCATGCAACATGACGTCTTGTTCAGTTACCTCACCACCAAGGAGCACCTTCTATTATACGGCTCCATCAAAGTCCCTCACTGGACCAAAAAACAGCTCCATGAGGAGGTTAAAAGGTGAGTTAATCCAGAAGTAAGAACATGACTAGTTAAGCTCTCCCAAGGACATTTACCACGTTGGTCAAGCTCTGGTAGCAATAACAATGGGAAATGTTCTCTCACACGCAGTTTGCTCTGCTTCCTACCTCTCTGGTAACGTATACATTTAACATCATTGTCCTCTCCAGACAGTTAGACACGCAATGTTCGATGCTGCCCAGGTGCCTTATATGTTGCCCCAGAACTTTTGTTTTTGTTTCTGTCTGGGCACTACACCTCACAGCCTCTTAAATGGGCTTCCCGCTATGACTCTCCCCCTTTCATGGATTCTTATCAACAAGTTGTCAGAATGAGCTTTGTCAATTGCAAATCAAATCATGTCATTCTTGTGTCCCCTTGAATGAGTGGCTTTTGCCACACTTAGTATGACATCCCTTGTCGTTAGCAAGGCCTACCAGACCATACATGGAAGACCTGTCTTCCATCCCACATCTGACTACGTTCTTCACATTCTCTGCTCTGTGAACATAAGCCTACTCATACACTTGTCTATTCCACAAGTCCTTCTGTTTGTTCTTCTTAGCTTACCATACGCTTCCTGAGAGCCATTTGGAGACTCCTGGCCAAATGAACACTTTTCCAGTTGTTGCTCATCTGGCTTTTTATTTCATTAATTGTGTGCTGATTACTACTTGTTATATTATAAATGTTCTTAAGATGATGTTTATCCATTAGATTTTCTTCTGGACACATGTGCCAACAATCTCTTTATGAGAAAGATTTTTTTTTTCTATTCATTTCTCTTTTCTATGACATAATCTAGCACAAAAATTCCAATGTTTTAACCATTTGTCAAACAAGTGGTCTTTCTTAGTAATTGTTTTTATAACCATAATTAGATGATAAAAGACAATAAACAATTTCATGTTTTCAGCACTGTATTGTACCTCATTGAAGATGTATTCATTGATTATGAACACGATAGCACCATTCACTATTTTTTTTTTTGAAGGACTTTAAAAGACACTGGACTGTACAGTCATCGCCATAAGAGAGTTGGAACATTGTCAGGGGGAATGAAAAGAAAATTGTCCATATCTATAGCTCTCATTGGTGGATCAAGGGTAGTGATTCTGGATGAACCATCCACTGGAGTTGACCCATGTTCTCGCCGAAGTATATGGGATGTCATATCCAAGAACAAAACTGGTATGAATAATTTTCATAACTTCTCCATGGGACAGTCATAACTATGCCCTCAGGGCTCCCCAAAATCAAGCTGAGGTTTTTCTGTGTATAACAGCCTCTAAATATCTGAGGTGAGATCATTTTTCCTAAGATTTCTCGATGAAATTTCTGGGTCAATTAGTTAATACATATCCAGTACTTGCTGTGAGTTACACTTATTGAGCCTTACTGGGGGGCCTAGAGAAGTCTGCCTACAGAAGTCTGGAATCTAATTAGAGATACCAAATGTACACAAATGAAAATAAACCGAAAACACACCGAATAAGTGCTAACAGGATGTGATGCAGAGAAGTAATCAGACTGGAGTAGATTAATCAGAGAGGAATATTCAAAAAGTCTTTTAAATTACCATTTTTTATAGTGAAGGAAGGAGAGAGAGCAAGAGCGGGAGAGGGAGAGCGAGTACACTGAAACAACAGAGGTTAAACTCTGACAAATGAAGAAAAGTAGCTGTTGCCCACAGAAAATGAAAGACATTAGCTGTAAAGCTTGATACGTGTGCACTTGCTGCTAAATTACATATAAGACCCCCTCGTATATGCTTAATAGCAGCCTTCTGAATTTCCCTTTGATCGTTATGGAGGTTCACTCACCACCATTAATGCCACTCTTGTCCTCAGAAATCTCAGGATTTACTCTTGCTAATTCTGTTCTATGGGGGCCTTGTTTCCTCACTTTCCATTCTCCGTTGTTCTCGACTGTATTTTTAAGCAAGAACAATCATTCTGTCGACACACCACTTGGATGAGGCCGAAGTGCTAAGTGACCGCATCGCCTTCCTGGAACAGGGTGGGCTCCGGTGCTGTGGATCACCATTTTACCTCAAGGAAGCTTTTGGGGATGGCTACCACCTCACACTCACCAAGAAGAAGGTTTGTATGAGAAAGCTCACTGTACCATGGGGTAATGAGGTAACCGTTTCTATAAAGTGAAGACAGATTCTCTCCAATTTACTCATTGCTAGGATTCATCAGTATGCAATCTTATGTGCTTCTTAAATCTCAGCAGGTGTGTTGGTTAAAAACATGATTTCCGCTCCCTTCCTAAGGGCATCCGATATAGTAGATCTGCAAAAATGTAGTAAAATCCAAAATTTACTGAACTTCTAGTAATTACCCACGTGGTGGGCAGTGTACAAAATGGTGTCCTTCTAAAGGTTACTGGTGGACTGTCAACATTTTTTTGTTTCTCAAATATTTCAGCCTCAGTAGAGAAATCTAAAGTCTCTGGCTGAGAGAAAGCAAATGAGCACATAAGAAGTCACGTTTCGCTCTGTGATGGCAAGTGCTAAACTGTAGAGTCGAAACTGTGACGCAGATGTGACTTCTGAATGACTTCACATCTAAGTTATCTTGGCATGACTCCCAAAATATACAAAGTAATTCAGGCTTGGGGGGCTCTTTTGTTAAATGTCACCTACTTCCACTCTTATGAATGCTATTTCCTTTTTCCATGAGTAATATTTTTATTAATTTTTAGGAAATTTCATACCTGTAGCTTGATCACACTCCCTTGCAGACTACTCCCACAGTCCCTCTGTCCATCTTTCCCTTCACTGCTCACCCAACTTTAGTTTCGTTTCTCCTTCTCCACACCAACCCTAGCCTAGTCCAGTTTGCTTTGCTCAACCAGTTTCAGGAGCAGGGACCTGCCGGGAATGTGGTCGACCTGATAGTGGTCACCTCGTTAAATAAAACTGACTCTCCCTCTCCCAGCAGCAAACAGAATTTGCTCTTACCAGCTAGTGATGGGGTGCTACGCCCATCTCCCCAATTCCATGTGGCCATTGTGTCAGATCAGAGTAGGTCTTACGCATATTGTCCCTACCACTGTGAGTCCATATGTGCGTCTGGCCTGTTGTGCTCAGAAAACATCCACTGCTGCTGGCTCTTACGAGCTTTCTGCTCCCTCTTCCTTGAAATTCCCTGTTTCAGGAAAAGTATGATATGTATATTCCACTTATGGCTGAACACTCCATAGTATCTTATTTTCTGCACATTGATCAAGTGATGGTATCTGTATTAATTATCATCTACTGCAAGAAGCTTCTCAGATGAGACTTGTGACATGTACTGCTCTATTGGGTATAGCAATAAGTCATTAGGAGTCATTTTAAGAAAATTTTATTCCTTGATAAGCTGTTTATTTCTACCCAGTTGGTTAACTGAAAAGGCATGGCTTTTCTTTATTCCCCTCCTAGTGGTTGCTGGGATTTTCATCTAATCTATACAATGTTTTCTTTTAAACTCTAACAAAATTGCCCTTGAGCATCAAAAACAAAATAAGCATAATTTATCATCATATTTAAAAATTCATATATTAGAGGATATTGTGCTGAATGGTGTACCCAGTCATTATTCTAGGCACCAGGGCCGCATCCGCGAATTCATAATATAAACTCCATGTTCTGGCTGCATGAGCTTTGGGCTTGGTGAAATGTGAAATTTCGGATGTTATGCTCAATATGTAAATTATTTAACACACGATCAATTAGCCAATGATAAAATACATAGAATAGTTATTTCTATAAATATAGACAGAACTAAAGCAGGCATGGGAAGTGTCAGTTAAGCCGTGGGCTGGGGCTGGGTGCAGAGACCTTGAAGGGCACATGTGCCACAGCATGGGGAACTGTACTGTAGCCATAGAGACGCAAAACTGCCACAGCATTAAAGCGTGAGAGAGAAGGTGGGCAGTGGTGGAAAAGTACAGTTGGGAGGGGTGTGGCTTCTAAGTCTCCATGTGGGACATGGGATGACTGGAGGGATGGCATGTGGTCTGACTCAGGAGGGCTTGCATAACTTTCCCTTTTGTCCACAGAGTCCAAATCTAGACACAAATGCAATCTGTGACACAGTGGCCGTGACAGCAATGATCCAGTCACACCTCCCTGAAGCCTACCTCAAGGAGGCTATTGGGGGAGAGCTTGTATACGTGCTCCCTCCATTTAGCACTAAGGTCTCAGGAGCTTACCTGTCACTCCTGAGAGCGCTGGACAAGGGCATGGGTAAACTCAACATCGGCTGCTATGGCATTTCAGACACCACTGTTGAAGAGGTAGGTGGACATCTCCTTACTGCTTGCCCCATTGAACCATCTATCTATCTATCTATCTATCTATCTATCTATCTATCTATCCATCCAACCATCCATACACATATCTATGTATCTATCTATTGGTTCTTTCTTTCTTTCTTTCTTTCTTTCTTTCTTTCTTTCTTTCTTTCTTTCTTTCTTTCTTTCTTTCTTTCTTTTTAAATTTAAAGTGCTGGAAATCAACTCCAGCACTGTGAACATAGGGAAGCACCATGCCTCTGGACTCTGTCCATCTCACATTCCTGTGTATGTCCATGTTTGTGTATGTGTGGAGGTACATATGGATGCAGGAGTTCACATGCACTTTTGTCCATATGCCTGAAGTAGTCATGGGACAACACCTAGGGTCATTTCTCTAGAGCTGTCCACTTTGCTTTTGGAAACAATGTTCATTGGCCTGGACTGAAGCCTAGACTGGTTGGCCAGTGAGCACCAAGGATCTGCCTATGTTCACCTTCCCAGTGCTGAAGTTACAAGTGCACACTATGAATCCGACTTTTGTATGTGGCTTCTAGGAATGGACCTCTGGCACTCATGATACTATACTGAGTGAGCCCTCTCCCTATCCCAACCCCACCATCCCTACTTTATGTATTGGTGCTCATATGACTTTCTTTACCCATAGAAAAATAAGTGCAGGTGTTTTTCTAATTAAAGGGAAATACATTTTTAAGTAAATATGTCACAAAATCGCCAAAACTTGAAATTCTCAGTACCATTCTATCAGAAGATTGATTTCTGAGAAGAAAATATTTTTTCAATACTTCTCATCCAAAATCATCTTTTATACATAAAAAATATTCTCTTAATGTCAGTTGGAAATAGTTGTCCTAATAAGTGTGATAATAACTCAAAATCAAAACTGAGGTCCTAAGAGATGCATATCTTTTATGGTAATGAAGTGATCTGGCCTCTCTTTCTAGGTCTTCCTGAACTTGACAAAAGATCCACAAAAAAGTGGTAGCATGAGTCTGGAGCACTTGACACAGAGGAAAGTTGGGAACCCCAGTGCCAATGGCACCTCAACTCCTGACGACTTGTCTGTGAGCAGCAGCAACTTCACTGACAGAGACGGTACAAGCCTAATGTGCAGATTTTGCTTAATTTTTGTAGACGACATAATTGGGGAAAATAGAGGTGCAGAGTTTTACTCCTTTTGTGGGATTCAGCTTTAAAGTTTCTCTTTAAATTAACAATCCCAATACACACAAGCATCCTTCAACACACAGACTGTTCATTATGGAAGATCAAATTCTCACTTTCAAAAGGGAAATGGCGGTGAAAGCGAGGTAAACCTGGGGAATACCTTTGACAGGTGATGGGGGCTGGCTTCCCTGTTCATCAGAAGTGCTTCTCTGGATGTAATTTTCTGTGATTTTAGAGGTGTGCTTCACAAGGTACTATTCTTCCTGCAATCAGGGCTGTGCAGGGACACAGTTATCTAGTCGGGAGCACCCTCTCATTAGGTACATATATGTGGGAGCAAAATCATCCAAAATAAAGTTGTGGTTTTAGAAAATCATCCCTTCCTGGGAAAGGTGAGGTCTAGCCTCTATCTTCCCCAACTCTGATTCACTCGAGGGGCAAAAAAAAAAAAAAAAAAAAAAAAAAAAGCTTTGTTTGGGGTAAAGTCCATGATTTGATTACGTTAGACCTGAAGAACACTACCTGTATTAAAATGCTTCACTTCAACTCTTCGCACAGGATATGTTTGAAAAGTCACACTTTTTGATATTAACATTGAGGGGTTAAGGTCTTTTAAAAACAGCTTCCGTTGTCACCTGGTCTCCTTCTGACAGTTCATTTCTCCTCTGGAAACATGATTTACTTAGGGATACATGTACTAAAACAATATATGAATTATGGAGTAGTCATTTCAACCGTTTGCTTAAAGTGGGAACCATCTCGAGGAACAGAACTTTTAATTAAACATTTGCCTGTCTTGAAAACTCAGAAAAGATCATCTCTGATGTTTGTGTAATTCTGGAATTAGAGTCTCATCCATCCCCTGTCAAGTTTCTTGTTTATCAACTGTTGGGGAATAAAACTGTAGAATCCGAAAAACTGGGGGCTTTGATTGGAAAGCGGTCATCTGCCTCTATGTATTTGCCTCTACCTTTTCCCCATGATTTGAAATTATTCTTCATTTAGAATGTTCCCCTCATTGACATTATCTTTGAGGCAGCCCATTTACTCCATTTTGACACACCTGTAAGTCATCCGCCTGCAATTTCTCAAGGAACAGAAAAGCATACTAATTAGTTCAAAATATTCAGCTCCTTGTACAATTCCCCATTGCAGAGATATGAGTTTGCATTTAAACGTGTTCTCTCTGTTTAATTGGAATTCATTTTAAATTAAGCAGCTTTGTATTTTTTTTCCTTATCAGCTAAATGGAGATCATGATTTTTGAGCTGCATGATTTGTGATGGAGAATTTTAAACGCACACAGCATTGAGAGATACCGTTGTCCTATTGCATGTAAAAATGTGTGGTGGCAGGTCTCTGTCTCTGATGAGAATGCTATATTTGAAGCTACTTTTCGGGGAAGCTGCTGAAATGGTTAACCTTAAGAGCCCCACTGAGCAGCAGCAGTCACCATGGCTTCCATGGCTCTCAAAAGCAATGGAAATTTTCTTAAGGCTCGGAGAGCATTTCAAAGAGGGGGGAGGGGGTGCATAACAAGTTTTCAATGGTTCCTGTATGGAAACTGAATGTAGAGTCTTGAAAGACCACAATCATTTCTAATTTCCAAAGATAGTGCATGAATATGTGATTGAATTAGAATTATATCTTGGAGAAGCTTTCCTTTTCCTATGCTTTGAGTGACTTCATTGGATTTCATACCAGAAATTGAAACATTGAGACTCATAGTCTGTGCTAGGAACCAGTTCTTACACTGGGCCAATGTTTTATTTATATTATTTGAATTTAATCTTGATAAGACTATTTTCTATATATTAAAATTAGTAATTACATATTGGATCTGCATTGAGACATTGAAGTAGGGAACACGGCTCATTTACAAAATTTAGAATCTTTAATTTTTCCTAGTAAACTTACTATACATATGTATTATAACTGGTGTTAGTCAATCACAATTTTCATAACACTCTTAAATTCAGCTATATACGAGGTACATATTGGGGTTCCCTATTTAGGGCAGTATTAGAAACGGATTGCAGAGGCTTCAGTCTGAATGTAGAAAACAGAAGCCTCTTCCATCCATGTAACACGGTACCATTCACCTGCAGTTTGTGAAGTCATATTAGGACTTGATCTTCAGAGGTTTCCTGGCACTGCGTTAAATCTCTTGTCCTTACTCAGACAAAGTCCTGACAAGAAGCGAGAAACTGGATGGCTTTGGACTGTTACTGAAGAAGATAATGGCTATTCTCATCAAGAGGTTCCACCACACCCGCAGGAACTGGAAAGGTCTCATTGCTCAGGTCGTTCTCCCCATCGTCTTTGTCGCCACTGCCATGGGCCTGGGCACCCTGAGAGATTCCAGCAACAGTTACCCCGAGATCATGATCTCGCCATCCATTTATGGCACCTCAGAACAGACTGCCTTCTACGCGTGAGTTACTTTCTGACAAGACCATTTCCACAATGATTCCAGGGTCACTGGAGAAAAATAATGAATTTGGGAGCTACCGCACTTAATTCTGCTAAAGAAACTGGCTACTTCTGTACCTAACAAATAACTTAATAGGATTTACATGCATCTACAAATAAAGTCAGAGTGATGTTCCCTTTTAATGGTTAGACTTAAACCACATGTGATGGCTCAATTCATGTCATAGGAGAACATCAGGGCAGCAAAGCCTGCATCTTCCATAGAGTTTTACACATACAGGGATGGTTGTACCTCGGGGCTGCCATCATATCCAGCATATGTGTAGGCCTGGAGTTGACACCCCAAGACAAAGGGAGGAGACATCTGGGGGCAGAGAAGTAGGAACAGAGGGAGGAAATGGAAAAGCAGTCTTGTAGAGAGCATAATTCATATCTTAGGGTTATTAGTGAACATGATGAGTTCCTTATGAGTCCCTGTGGTTGATATTGCAGGAATTTTGATCCAAGCACCGATGCCCTGGTCTCGGCTCTATGGAATTTCCCTGGCATTGACAATGTGTGTTTGAATACTAGTGACTCGTAAGTTGTTCTCCTCCTTTCTTCTTCCCAGCATTCCAGTTTGCACAAGTGTGTGTAGGAACACATAAAGTACATGTGTGCGACTCCACTGGATCAGGATACTATCATGCTAGAAGGTTTGCGGCTAATAGATTTTTACCTCGTTTGTTTTACTCTTTCCTTGGCAGTACTATACCATAATAATAAACATTAGATTCCTTACCTTTGCTCACCTCTTGTATTGTTATATTTTACAATCACAACATGGGAATTATATTGTTAATCCCATTTTATTGTTTTAAAAATTTGTTTATGTTTTATTTGATGTATGGGTGAGGGTCTGCTTGTATGCGTACCACATGCACACCTGTGTCTATAGAGGCCAGAAGAGGGCATTGGCTCCCTTGGAACTGGAGTTGCAAGTGGTTATGAGCCACCAGTGTGGATGCTGAGAACCAAATTCAGGTCATCTTCAAGGGCAGCAAGTTCTCTTAACCACCGAGCCCTGACAAAGAAAGTAGGGGCCGTCGGGATTAATATATATGTCAAAGGAAGTCTAGATTGTATGATGTGTAGGTAACCTGAGACCTAAGGCTTCTGACTCTACTCACATGTATATATTTGTTTGGCCAATTGATACTGCCCTGCAATTCCCATCCCCACTAAATGCTAAACAAAACCACTAGTGCAATGTATAATCAGCTTATGAAATATCAAACCCTGGTCTAAATTTAGTACCAACTACTTATTTATATGCTCCCACACAAGCATGAGAACATGCATATGAACATATACACGCATCTCACTTCAGTATCCTTTTTCTTTACAGGCAGTGTTTTAAAAAAGCCAATCTGGGAAAGTGGAACACAACTGGAGAAGCTATCGACAACTTTGGTGTTTGCTCCTGTTCAGACAATGTCCAGGTAAAAGAGAACTCAGTTTCAGTAAAGCAGAAAAAAGAGCAGAGAATAAATAGCAAAACTTGAAAGATCTCTCCAGGTTACCAAAGAGTCAGTATAATTTCATTTTATGGGAGCTAGTAGCTCAAAAGATATGGGCCTGGGCACTCAAGAAATATTGACTTTGAACTTCAGGTCACTGTTTTAAATCTGACTCAAGACAAATTTGCAGAGGTAGAAGACGGTCTTTGTGGAAACCAGTTGAGAATGAATCTTTGGTTTCAATTCTGTTCTAGCTGGAAAGCTCAGTTTCACAGCACAAAAGTGACCATTAACTGTTGGGTTTGAGAATATAGTGAGTGCGCCACCCAAGCCATTAGCTGGGGAGCTGGTCACCTGTAACTCTAGAAAGGAATTTCATGCGTTCCCAAGCAACATCTGGAAAGGTTTAGCGTCAACATTGATTTCCAGAAAATATTAAAATTTATACCATAATTATCCTTATTGTACGCATGCAGATCTTCGTTTTCTAAGCTACCAGCTTCCTAAACTCCTAATGCAGCAAAGCTAACTAGGCAAGCTTAAGATTTCCGTTTGAGTCACTACATATCACACACATACCATTCATTAAAGCAAGCATCCTAGGGGAAAGAACATTTCCGACATTTTAAATACTTTTTTTTATTGAAGAAAAGTCACTATTGGTTTCTAAGGATCACCAACTTCTTATCTCATGCAGGAAGAGTCTAGCAATGCTTTCTTTAAGTGTCGGTGTTGTACTTCAATCTTAGTACAATATTTTACAAGAAAAACATTTCCAGTGAACACAGCCCATTTTGGAGTTCCCATGAGATAGTTATTAACTATAAGAACTAGGGCCTTACAGAGATCTTTTTCAATTTTTAAATGTTAGTCTAACACATTTAGAGTTTTTACTCCCTCATCTAAGTTAATAACAACAACAACCCTTATTGTTTTGTGTGCTAGCTAAATAAATAAATAAATGGCTAAAACCACATCTGTGGTCTTTTAGGAGTGGCAATTTTCAGGGAGTGTGAGAAGGGGGCTTTTGAACTGATGGGCTTCTTAGTTACTAAGTATGTGGGTGTGTCTAGTTTGTCAAAATTCATCAAGCAGTGCCTTTATAATACATGTGGGTTTTTTATATGTATAATGCCATCTGATTTAAAAACAAAACAAAACAAAACAACCTCCAGAGGTATACTGGTTACGTGGAGACAACTTCTGATTAACTGGGGAGCCAAGGCCTTTCTGAAGTGTGATCTTTAGGTACATGCCGCTGTGTGGACAGTGAGATTCACTCTTGGCATTCCAAAGCAGTCTGCAACTTGATACAGCTCACATGTACTGTGAGCCTCTGGCTCTGGGGCTGGGTGTGAGTGAGCGGTAGAAGGAAGAGGTGCATTGGGCTAGGATTTCTCCAGACTAGATCTCATAGCAATGAACTTCAGGGTCCAAATGAGAGCCAGGTTGTCGCGAAGTGTAGATGGCAGAGTGTAAACACTAAGTGTGTGAACATGAGCCTCCGAAGTTGGGCGGTGTGCACACACCTGTCATCTTTGTGCAAGCAAGCGGATCAGAAGGTCAGTGGGATCCTCAGCTATGAAGTAAGTTTGAGACCAGGCTGAGCTAGAAAGCTTGTCTTAAAATCCCAAATAATATATAATAAGCAAAGAGAAACATAAGCTCTATGTGAAGATGTTCCTAGTGGTTCAGGCAGACACAAAAGCTCTCTTTACTATATGTGTTACTTTCCTGTAAGCCTACAATTAGTTCTTAAATAATAAATACACATATACATGTAAACCAATATATGAGTGAAATCCTTACTCTTAGGTTAGGTAGCGAAAACTAATGTGCTGTAAACTTCCAATTCACTGCTGTCGTTTGGAAGTGTTCCGTCTCATAACATTGTTTTTTATGTGAGGCAGATACCTTTTCGATGCCCTGCAAATTCTTAAGGTATTTGAAATGTTTCTGTTTCCTAATATTCTCCCAAAAGAGCTAACCTGGTCAGAACAATGTAAGACGC
The DNA here is from genome assembly GCA_028551405.1 of Uromys caudimaculatus. NCBI lineage: Eukaryota > Metazoa > Chordata > Mammalia > Rodentia > Muridae > Uromys > Uromys caudimaculatus. Next base: position 62,392,219 of record CM052709.1, on the reverse strand, counting down.
TGTATTTGCTAACTTGTACTCTGTTTAGCTTTGTGTGAGTCCTAAACACACGTAGTTGCTCTAGATAATGATAATTGTTCTAATTTCTTGGCAAATAGGCAAGTTGTCTTCTGTCCCAAAGTTCTTGTGACTCAAAGGGCAGTTTGATCACACCTTTGCAGTAATAGGCAAATTGCCTATTTAACTTACACAGGACAGGCAGGAAGAACTTAATTTGATACTTTTGTTTTCCAGGAATGTCCCAAATTTAACTATTCCCCACCTCATAGAAGAACTTACTCTTCCCAAATTATTTATAACCTCACTGGAAAACACATGGAAAATTATCTGATATCAACTGCAAATAATTTTGTACAGAAAAGGTAAAATCTTCTGTTTGTAACATATTTAATTGATTTCTAGTTTTTATGGTAACAGACTTGTAAATTTGAAACCGTATAAGTAATAGTTGCAAAATCTTTATGTAGTGAAATTGATCATTGCTTTGATTTGACTGATTGATTATTGCTCTGATCATTGATATGGTAACATAGACGCTTTAGTACTGCGCTCTGTGTACATAATCTTATGTATAGAAATTTAAGCAATGACTCTAAATTTAGATTCATTTGAGCAAACTAAAAATCACTAGCTTTTTAAGGTCTTTAAACATATTGTTGAATACAGACTTTTTTTTTCTCAAAGCAATAGACAAGTTATTGACTGTATTGAATTTACTTAGAGTTTCAAAGCATGACTTTTTTTTTGTGCCAGTTAGCCTGAGTTACAATAATAATCTCTCAAAATGTAGATTGTGTCTGTGAGTAAACAAAATGTCCTGTGTGTGACAAGGCCATGTGAAGTCATTTGCCAAATGTCCCCCCTGCACATTTGCTGGGATACAAAGCCTATGAACTTACAGTCATGACGCTCTTCTTTCCTCTACCTCTCCTTCATTTCTTAATGTGTATAAATTCTTCACATTCACTGTGAGGAATGTTAAGTTACAGACAAGCTAAAGAAGAAAAAATGCATGTTTTCACTCAAATATAGCCACTATTAATATTTTGGTATTTTTCTCTCTTGAAATTTCTAATTGCAGATATACAAGTAAATAATTTCCATAGACATGGGTTTAGGTAGAAACAAATGTTTTCTATATTCAGGGATATAAGGTGTTTCATAGAGTCACATTATTTATTTATTTATTTATTTATTTATTTTTGGTTTTTCGAGACAGGGTTTCTCTGTGTAGCCCTGGCTGTCCTGGAACTCACTCTGTAGACCGGGCTGGCCTCGAACTCAGAAATCCGCCTGCCTCTGCCTCCCAAGTGCTGGGATTAAAGGCGTGCGCCACCACTGCCCAGCCACATAATTTATGATAAAGTAAATTTATTATAAGAGAAAAGGATTTATTATGAAAAAAACTAGCCTAAAAATGTCCACATTTTAAAAAAGCAATGGTATCATTCATGTGTTAAAATTGTATCTCTGCACCATCTCATCTATGATGAGGTTATTGTAGTATAAATCGCACTGTCCTATTCTTTAATTTGAATCTAATTTGGCAAATTTCAAAAGTTAGTCTGTTCTGGACAGCATTACTTGAATTTTAAAGTCAATTTTTTAAGAACACCATAAACTGACATGTCAAACTCACATTCAAGCATCTTAGAAGAAAAAAAAAAAAAGAGTAGGATCAATCAAAATTCTAGGAAATTTTTATTAAGAAGAGAAATTAAGTAATTTGAAAACAAATAATAAATTAGATCATTCTGGTATCAATTACCTGAACAGAATATTTAAGTGTTATACTGTTGAGTTTTGAGATGGAAAGAGGAAAAAAAATGAGATATATCGTTCCTTTTCTGAATGCTCATTGCGTATATGTGACTGTTTAATGTAGCGTTGTCGGCTCCTTGCCGGCAGGTCCAGGTGAGACGAGAGAACCCGGTCCAGCCGGGTCTGTCTGGGGCTGAGCGGGATGGCGAGTGTCGATGGCCCAAAAGAAACACACCAGGCCAGGAGTCTTGTCGAAGCAGGAACTCACTTTATTAAACTAGGCACTTGCTTATGTACAGAAGGCAAGGAGGTGGGCACTTAGGTAGGGGAGAGATGACATAGGAGGCGGGGAAGGGTGACAGAGGGTAAGGGGTAACTGACAGGGACAATGGCAAAGCTTCATGTCAGCAATGGCAGGGCAGAGGGAGGGCCAAACAGGTCTTGCTGAGTCTCTCCTATACAGACTGAGACAGGTCTCAAAACTCGAGCCAGGTTTAAGCTCTTCCACAGGCCACAGAAACTCAAGCCAGGCTTGGGTTTGTCCTCAAGGGCCAAAATGGAGCCCAACATAGTGTGTCTGTAAAAGTGTTACTTCGGCCGGATCCTAGCTTGTAGCTCAGGCTGACTTGGAGCTCACAGCAGCTCTTCTGCCTCAGTTTCCCGAGTGTTCAGATCACAGGCATGAGCCACCATCCCAGACAGTACATTTGTTCATGAGACTCTTGCCTTTAGTAATGATATACACTTAAGTTAAAATATGATTTTTTAAAAAAGGATCAATAGAAAAAGATCACGTTGTATTTATCTAGTTCTGGATGTATTTATTGTATTTATTTCATGTTTGCATTCTGAGTGGACAAGAAAAATAAGCTCCTCCTTAAATATTTTTGATCAACTTAGGAAGATGTAACCCAGTAAAACAAATATAAATTTTGTTGCTCTCTGTAGATATGGAGGTTGGAGTTTTGGGCTGAAATTGACTAACGACCTGCGTTTTGATGTGACAGCTGTTCCTGTCAATAGAACTCTTGCTAAGGTAAATTTGGGCCTTTCTTCTGGGAGGTCATATAAATTGGGATATAGAATTTGTATATGTAAACACTTGCATGTGAGAGACATAATACGTATAAAATCAATTCTTCGTGATGCATGCGTGTACTCTAAGGAGGCATGTATTTACAAGAGCAAGAACATGCGTTAAAAACTGTAAACAATGGTGCTTAAAAACTGTAAACAGTGGTGCTTCTCACGGTAATCAAAAATGTGGCTCTAAACACCCGTCTGCAGTAGAGTAAGAACTTCCGTTCGTGTTCCTTCACTCATTCATTCATAGAACTTTCAGCAGTGGAAATAATCTCCTCCTGTGCAGCACAGATAAGCAAAGAGAGACACAGATAGTAGCTCTGGACCAAGTTCACCTTTCTGTCAACAAATAGAGTAGGGGGAAACAACCACACAGTCAAGGGAAGGGGAGGTGCGGTGAACTGGACCAGGCCCGTGCTCAGCATCCGGGTGGTTGTTTCCCGTGTGGTGGATTGATGTCTGTAACCCCTACCCTTTTTTGTCTCACAATGCCTTTATTTTTTCCTGCACTTTCTTCGTGTTTGTATCGCAGCCTCTTAGAGAATGGGCATGTGGGCTTTTAGCCTTGCTTTTCACCAAACCCGGAATGGTAACAAATCTAATAGAGATAAATAAGCCCACTGTTGTTTTTTTCCTCCCAGATGGCAGCAATGCTTTGAGACAAGCCAGTCACTGAGTCAGACACATATGACTGCCCAGATGATAAACAGCAGTTATAAGAATTTTAGTTGTTTACTTATTTTCAGTCACAGAAAATTTTAATATCCTCTGAACATTTCTCTTTGGGTGGTGAGAGACACAGAATCGAGGTGAACGCAGAGCAATTAATATTCATTTGGCCCACGATTGTTCTATGCCAGCAGCAGTTTCACCTTTTAGAAAAAGAAAATTAATTCGATTCTCACAACTTCCCTACTCTGTAGAAGACAGTGTGGGACCCAGATCGTCACATAGCTGTGTGGGAAATAACAATCCTGGGGACCTCGGTGTCCCCTTTTCTTCCCCACACACTGAGTAAATCTCCTTTTAAAACCAAGGGACTTTCTAATGTGAAATTACCCCTCTGTAAATCAGAATGCAATTTTTAAATTAACACCATTTAAAAAGCATACTAGTATTCTAAACGCCTTGTTTTTGATTTAAAGTAACTCACATCCTGAGGGCTACATATGAGAGAGAGAGAGAGAGAGAGAGAGAGAGAGAGAGAGTGTGTGTGTGTGTGTGTGTGTGTGTATGTGTGTGTGTGTGTTTGTGGGTGTGTGTGTGTAAAACTAGCAGTTTTGTTATTAAGAACCCTAGGCTTGCATATTGTTAAAATCCCTTTCTCTACTCTGTTACTATCCGTTTTATCACTGTTGTTGAGAGATTTCACTCTCCTCTCAGGTCTCTATGGGTCCACAGCAGAGATAACAATGGCTTCTCCAGTTCATTTCAGGTTTTGCCAGTAGAAGCATCTAGAGCCGCTGCTAAGTCAGCTGTTACTTATTCTGTTACTCAGCTCCCGGCTCCCTAATCTCTGCCCACCTGTAAACAGAAACCCACAGATCCATCTACGATCAACACTCCAGGAATCTCTTATTATCTTCCGAGGTGGAATGAGTCGCTAGCAAATTGAGGCTCTCCTTTAAAATAAAGTATCCTATCAGATGTTTTTAAAACATATTTTACTCGAATACAATCCCGATCTTGTCTCCTTTTGAAATTTGACAGGTGTGGTACGATCCAGAAGGCTACCATTCCCTCCCAGCTTACCTCAACAGCCTCAACAACTTCCTCCTGAGAGTTAACATGTCAGAGTACGATGCTGCCCGACACGGTAGGGTCACTGTGCAGAGCTGTCTCTAATTACAATCTTTTCTACAACCTTCATGTAAACACGTTACCTGCTTCCCCTATTGAGGGTGTTTTGTGGCATCTAAATCAGGGATTTTCAGAAAGGATTTGGAAATCGTAACTCCTTCCAGATGGAACGTTCCAGACGATACCCTTAACTTCAGATTAATTTAGTTCCCTCACTTATCCAGTCAGGATAGGAACACCCTAGTAGTGATGTGTCGTAGGAAATATTTCAGAGCTGTTTATTTTTCTGCAGACAAAAGCTGATTAATAAGTTAATATTCATAAGTATTGTTCACAGATATGCAGACAAAAAAAATTATGATAAGTTTTCAGTTCTCACCCGGTAGCCCTGGCTAGCCTGAAACTAGTAGAGATCCACTTGTCTCTGCCTCCTGAGTGCTGGGCTTAAAGTTGTACACCACCACACTCAGTTATGAAGACAAAACTTTGAAAACACAAAGTTCTACACGGCACCCAGAGTGCTACCACATACTGAGCGTATACGACACGTGTGTTATGCAAACATACTTCCATTTTGGGTTAACATTACTGTTTTCTCCCATGCTTTCACTGCAGTGCTAAAGTGGGATTTGAACCTGGGGCTCTCTGAGTTCTGCCTGTCCTCTTGCTAATGCTCCAAACTGTTTATCCAGACTCAGGCAGATCTACTCCAGTTTCATTCCCCACAGCCGTCCACATCATTTTTTAAATAGGACTGGGATTTAAAGGAAGTTGATTTATTTTTTTCTAACTCAATTACTGTTCATCAGACCATTTCATCTCCTTGAGTCTTGCTCAAATTATTTTTCCATATGATTCTAAAAAAATAATAATAAGGAGGGAGAAAAAATGAAATAATACATTTTCTGGCCAGGACCCAGTCCATAACCAGCCTATTAGGAAGGATAAATGACACAAAGTATCTTTTATAAAAGCTTACCTCCCCCCTTCCTTCCTTCACCTACCCCCATGCATTCTAGTGTCTGCTTCTATGCTAACAATTGTGGAAGTAAACTATAGTGTCAGAAACTTACTCCAGCGGCAGAGTCTTCAGATATCTTCCCTTCAGAGGAAACAGTGATTTTATCCAACTGTTTTGGCTTTTTTTTTTTTTCCCTAGCAGGAGGAGCTTTAAAGAAAATAACAAGATGGATAGTCCTTAGGTATAGCACATTAATACAGGAAAAAGTCAAAAGTGGTAAATAAAATGACATGGTGACTAAAGCCAGGTGAGCCTAACCCGGATTGAAATGCTGTTGGAAACCCTTCTGTGGGGTGTTTTATTCAGAGCAAAAACACACATTGTTGTGACAGACAATGAAAGCAAAGAAGCTATAGAAATAGCCAGGGAGATACAGCAAAGATACAGAGAACAGGAGGATGCCACCTCGTCTAAAGGGTTGGCTTCTGGAAACCTGTGTCCTGGTTTCCACTGTAATTAGTCTTCATTACTGAGACTAATGTAACTGGAACCACTCTAGATTCCCGCAGACTTGTTATAGGCTTTACCATTGTATTTCAAGTCACAGAGGATAAAAGAATCTGGCAGCATAAAACTTATGCTGACCCTGAAATGAAATTTACTTTTCAATTTAAAAATAAAGCTTAAATAAAGTTATATATATATGAAAGTGTGTCTTCTACTCCTTGTTAATTTTTCTATTCAAACTTACAAAAAATGCCAACATTCTGCCCTCTCTGGGAGCTATTTTATTCCTTTCAAAGAAGATATTTATGTCACTCAAAAATGAGTAATGTTTCTGAATACATGAGTGGGTTCTCCCATGGCAAGAGAACCTAACCTGTCTGTAAAATTCAACCTATTTGCCCTCACCACCTCTTCCTTACGGTCCTTCACATGTTTGAAGGCGTCTTTGTAGGACTCCAGGTGAACCGGGGTTTCCTTTAGCTGTAAAATTCCTTTTCTCTGAAGCTTAATATGCTAATAAAATATTTTAATTAGCTTTCATTGGCCATGTCATTATCTGTTACATTCATGTGGTTCCCTCTAGTGGTTAACTTCATGTGGAAAATCTGTACTCTTCCCAAAGAAGGTTTGCATGTTTTCTCTGACAGAAGTTGCACTGCCATGTGCTCCTCCCATCTTTTGCTGCCTCAGCAGCAATGGCCACAGGAAGCATCTCATTTTTGCTTGATATCTATAGGGACCACAGAAAAATGCCTACTTCTGTGTAAGGATGATACTACTTGAAAATGTATTTGATTTGCTTTAATAAGCATCCATTGATCAGTCATGCACTTAAGACATGTGTTGGATGCTGTAGAGGCTGTGGGAAGGCTTATGGTATAGGAGTTCAGACCTGTTTAATTCCTGTACTCAGAAGAGAAGCAAAGACAGGTGCATCTGTGTAGGTTTAAGGCCAGCCTGATCTACATGGTGAGTTCCAAACCAGCCTGGTTTATATGGTGAGTTCCAGGCAACCAGAGCAGCACTGCGAGAGCATATTTTAAATAAATAAATAAATAAATAAATAAATAAATAAATAAATAAATAGCATATAAATAAATAAATAAATAAGACAGAGACTATTAATCTTCACAGAAAATAAGGGAAGTAAATTCCCCAATAATATGATTAAAAGCAGAGGTCAAAATGGGCTTTTTTGTTGCTATTGTTTTCTTTGTTTTTGTTTTTGTCTTTAACTGTTTATTTTCTTCAACGTGCCATTTGTCTTAGTTAGGATTACTATTGCTGTGGTGAAGCACCGTAACCAAAGCAACTCAGAGAAGAAAGGCTGTATTTGGCTTACACTGTCATACTACTGTTCATCACTGAAAGAAGTCAGGGCAGGAACACAAACAGGGCAGGAATCTTGAGGCTGGAGCTGATACACAGGCCATGGAGGGGTGCTGCTTACTAGCTTGCTTTTCTTATAGAACCAGGTCCATCAGCCCAGGGTAAGCCCCACCTACAATGAATTGAGTCCTCCCACATCAGTCACTGACTAGGAAACTGCCTCACAAGCTTGCCTACAGTGGAATCCTATGGAGGCATTCTCTTAATGGAGATTCCCTCCTCTCAGATGACTTTAGCTTGTGTCAAGGTGACATCAAACTATCCAGCACACTATTGTTGAAGAATTCAACTTAAAATGTTATACTCATCTTAATAAATGCTACAAATTTAAGTTGCCTAGAGAATATGTCCAAACATTGCACCCAAGTGTTCCAACATATGTCCTAATATGTCCCATACAAGCAGTAAGTACAAAAGTTTTTGCTCAGTTTATAACTGTTTAGGTGTAGAGGCGACACAGTCTCTTGTCCTACCATATTTCCCCTGATTTAGACAGTATGCATGCTGCCTTCACATTACAGCTTTTGGGAAACTTGTCTGTCCACTTTCGACTCTGGCCAAGTAAGATCCTTTAAGAAAGGAGAGGGGAGAGCCTTGCTTATAACTCAGAAAGTATAACCAACTCTGAGAAGTCAATACTTTGTGGTTGTGGTGGAATTAAGTGACTACTAATTAAGTGTGGGAGCAGTGAGAAGCTCTTGGGCTTCCTGAGTTTTGATGGATATAAAATATTGAGATTCCCAGTCCCTACTCTGGTAGGACTTTCAAACAATAAGCATCCTAGAAATAGTAAAAGAGAAAGGACCATGTTCTCACATGACCTTATTTCCTAACCATTGTCATTAACTCAGAAAGGAGGATTAGAATGGTGTTTGATCTTTAGAGAGGCTTATATAATTGACCCCCATGTGAGTTGTTTATTTAAGTGTATTCTATTTCTGAAGTACAGCTGAGATGCAACTAGGAATGACCGACCAGACAGAAGAAACTTAGAAGCAATCATTTGAATGTACTCCAGAATATGGCGTGCGCTATATTAGAAGAAGTAGATGTTCTTAGATCTTTCCAGAATGTTCTACACACAAGTAGACATTGTTTATTTTCATATTAAGAGAAGACCAGTACTCACAAGAATTTTATGGGGTTAAGGGTGGGGAAAGTATTATCCTTTAAATAATAATCTCTGAAGTACAATCCTCTGAGTCATCTTGTAAGGAACAAAGCGTCGTGTACTATGCATGTAAAACGTGGCTCCTGATGAACGAACTACTGTCTAACAGCGGATCTTCTTTCTAGGGATCATCATGTATAGCCACCCTTATCCAGGGGTGCAGGACCAGGAGCAAGCCACGTAAGCACATCTCGTTCCTTGACATCACTACCTTCCCTTGGGCATGGCTGCACTTCTGTAGAGTGGGCAATAATTGGAAATCACAGTGGTATCTGAATGGATGTCAATCTAGAAAGGCTGGTAATATAAGTCACTGACTGGGACAAAGGAAGTTTCTGGAAGGGTGTGGAGAGGCCTGCCAAGTAGAGCTTGTCGACTGCAGATTCACTGAGTCTGCTGCTTTTATGAGTCAAGTGCACAAGCACTTCATCATTTTGACTTCCCTGTATAGCATTTAAGTACTGTTTCTTTGCTCAAGATCTATATATCCCTGCATACACTTTGTAACCCTTGGAGACCGAGGCTTTTCTATCACACATCCCTAGCCAATTCAGATGCACTAGTGCTCCATTTATTCCAGGGTCACAGAAGAGTCATGTCGAAGATAGTATCTGGCTGCCTTGCAGGAAGCCTTATCTGTGTCACAGCCAGCTCTTGTACTGCTTTGTTGATGGTTTTAGTCATGAATTTTCCTGAAAGGAAAGGAGTTCCCAAAACTTATGTGTGCTTTCCTCTCTCTATTGCTCATGATAGAATCAGCAGTTTAATCGATATTTTAGTGGCGCTGTCCATCCTGATGGGCTACTCTGTCACCACTGCCAGCTTTGTCATCTACATTGTCAGAGAGCACCAGACCAAAGCCAAGCAGTTGCAGCACATTTCCGGCATCGGTGTGACATGCTACTGGGTGACAAATTTCATCTATGACATGGTGAGTAACTTTGGTCATTGCAAGAAAGACAGGGTCAATTTGAGGAGAAGTCTATCAGCTTCGTATTCAGGAGCTATTTGCTCTAATTATTCAAATTATTGCTGCAAGGATAGAAAATTAAGAAAAGCCAATTGAATTGAGCTTATATCATCTGATGATTGGAGGGAAAAAGAAACCTACTTTCCCTTATCTCTGAAGTATCAGATTCTTAGAGTACACATCAACATATAGATTCCTGGGCCTCTCTCCAGCTCTATTAAATTTGTGTCTTGGGAAATAAAGTGTAGAAAGTATGCATTTCAAACAAGATCCCCCAGGTGATTTTTAAGCACATTGAAGTATGAGAACCACTACTGTAGCAACATAGAAGCTTAACAGCATTACCCCATAGTGCCAGATAATCAAGCTTATAAAAATTTAATCAACTAATAGTGAAAAATTCAAAGTAGTAACTCCCACTGAATGACACACTAGAGAAGATTATCAGGGACAAGGAGGAATGTATTTCATTGACAGTGCTCTCTGTTATGTAAAGTGGTCCCCAAGTTCAGATGATCGTTCTTGACTCCAAATGTACCAGCGTTGGCCAAGAGCCCAGATGAGTACGCATTTGCCTGTGATTGCAGTGATTGTCTGAGTTGTTGTCAAGATCATTGGCTTGAAGAGTTGGAGAGTAATTAACCACAGATCCATTTTGCTAATGCATCCAGTGAGGTCTGAAATGTGCCTGTTGTAGAAGCCAAGTCTAAAAGAATGCTAATAACCACTCTGTACTTCACATGAGCTTAAACGTTAAGGAAGCTTCAATGTGTTCGTCTGTGAAGGTCTACTCAGTACTGAGATCCTGTTATCAGGACTACTGGTACTTGGGTGCAATTCACAAGATTCCCCCAACCACACCCTCAAATTGAACCACCTCTGCCTTCGCTGCATGCATTTTGCTGTAAACTCTTAAGCCTCTAATATTTTTGCTTGTGACCAGAATACTGAGGGTTTTGTTCAGATACCTGTGATTTCAAGAACGTGTGAGAGCTGTTGCCCTGCTGTTTTGCACAGAATGCCTAACACTGATAACCAAGTCTCAGAAAGCAGCCATGTGAGAGAGTAGCCACATCCAAAATGAAATCAATACTTTGTGGACTGACTCTAATACCAAGAGACCTGGCTTTCTTATCTCTGTCCCAGAACCCCTGTCACGGAATGATCCCAAGTCTTAAACCTTGAGGCAGGAACACCAGGGGTTTCTTGTGTATCTATATAGATTGAAATTGCCTTGACCTCATATTGGAGAAGACAAGTTCTAAAGTGAGATCAATGTAAAATGCTCTGAATGTTACAAGCAACAGGAAGATAAATAAAAATTCATTCCCTCAGAATTTTTCTAGGTCGGCTTATTGCAGGGTTAAATAAGGTGGGTTATTGATTTAAAAAGAATGCTCACCATATACTGAATGTTGTTTTATCTATATCCATAGGTCTTCTATTTGGTTCCTGTTGCATTTTCCATTGGTGTCATAGCAATTTTCAAGCTCCCTGCCTTCTACAGTGGAAACAATCTAGGCGCTGTATCCCTCCTACTTTTGCTGTTTGGGTAAGCTGCTGATTAAGCAATGAAAAAAGAATTAACAAAATTAAGCACTCCTAAACACAAATAGGACCTTAGTCTCATTAGTTAATTTACAATTGTCTTGGGGTCATTTAACATGAGTGATGCCTAATGTATTACACTTGCTAGTCCATGGCCTGTAAGTACCACACTTCTGAAAATTAATGTTGTTATCACTAACAGGCACTTACTGGGTATCATGCATTGCGCCAATTTACACACATAATCTAAAGTATATAAAATGAATATTTTAGAATGACCAGAAAAGTATGAGTATGTGTGGGTATGTGTATTAACAAAGTACCTGACTATGTATGGCTTTAGAAGGTGCATGTAAAATTTATGTCTATTTTTATTTGTCTTTTTGAGATGGGTAAGGGCGTAAATACCGTTGTTTCTATGTTAGAGTAATACAGGCTGCATGATGTAATTGACATTCAGTGTAAAACTTGATTCTATTACAGAGGCATGGGTAGAATCAATTGTTTAAAAACTGGGACAACCAGAGGGCCTTTCTGTTTCTAGATCTATTTAAAACTGAAGTTGCTCATCTTTGCCCAACCTAGGCCACCCACCTTTTAACCAGATCTCATTAGCTATCTACAACAATGTCATTATCTTTCCTCAGTTTTAAATGATCAGATTTATTCAGTTTGAACTCCTATTTCTGAGCAGAGGAAGTGTTGTTGGACAGAGTAACACCATACCCTGCAGAGATGAATCTGGAGTTTCGATTACAGAGACACTATATGGGTTTCTTAAAAGAGAGGCTTCTTGCTGTCATTTTAAAAACATCCTTTGAGGGTCTTTTGTCAAAATGAGGAATGAAATATAGACCTAGCTTCAGGGCTTGGCCACTCGCTTCTCATGTTTACTGTTCCCTGGGAAACCCATCCGAACTTGATTTTATTGTTTCGTAGACTGGATTAACTAAGGCGTAATTTTAATTTTTAGTATTGTTGTCCTATAGCTATGCAACATTTTCGTGGATGTACCTGCTGGCTGGCCTCTTCCATGAAACAGGAATGGCCTTCATCACTTATGTGTGTGTCAATTTGTTCTTTGGTATCAATTCCATTGTTTCCCTGTCAGTGGTCTACTTCCTATCCAAGGAAAAGCCTAATGATCCGGTAAGGTCTTTTATTCATTACTTAAACTTCAGTGAAGCTTTAACATGTTCCACGTGGAAAGATTTCCTTATTCTGTATTTAAATAGGAAAGACTATCATTTGATTTTATTAAATTTAGAAAAGGAGAAAGTCTAGCTTTAAAAGAAATTAAGCTCCATATAGGTTAATGTTTATTACTGTATTTACTGAATGCTAATAATACTGATTTTTGTTAGGTCTTGAGTAAAGTAATGGATACGAAGTCAGTTAGATTGTATGGTACCAACTGGTCAGCTAAATATTCTACTCATTAATAAATCCCTAAGGTGCAGTGGTGGCAAGAATGGATTATGTAAATGACTGTGGGCTGGGATTCACTTGAACACTCATAGAAAGAAAAAAAATTCTCTTTCAATCATGTATTGGAATCTACTTCATTGTAAGCATCACTCGCCATTCAGAGCTAACAATTATGATCAGTGAAAGAGAGGCTTTAACAGTCCCAGGCAATTGAGTGCAAAAGAATAGAGGGGAAATGAAGTGAGGTGAGGGATAGGCAAGGCCACTTCAAGAGGAGGAAGGAAAACCGGAAGGTGGAAGTCATTGGCTTAAGTGTGAATAATGTGAAAATGAGCCGTGTCTGCCCCTTAAATACCTGTTGTCTTTCCTTCTGTCTCATTTCACCATGTCTTTCCCCTCTCACGTTGAGATTCCCTAAGGTCAAAAGCTTTACTGAGCCCTCTCTCAGGAACCCACGGATACTGCTTTGGATCCCAACCTTCTAGCCAGGCTTATCTCCCCCGCTGAATCTAAGCCATGTCTAGAAGTGATTTTTGTCTCCAGAATTGGGCCCGATACCTTAGGCCACTTTGAGAAAAACATTCTTTTTACTTGCATTTCGATGATAAATTCTGTCAGACTGTCATTTAGGTAGCAAGTACAATATGTGATTGCAGCATACATGTGAAATAATTGCCAATCTGCTTAGGCTCCATCTGTCTTCATCCAGTTTTAAACGTTTTGTCAATTGGTTGGAATCCTAAAACTACATTTTGTTATTTCTCTTGTTTCAGACTCTAGAACTTATTTCTGAAACCCTCAAGCGAATTTTCCTGATCTTCCCCCAATTCTGTTTTGGCTACGGTTTGATTGAACTTTCTCAGCAACAGGCAGTCCTGGATTTCTTAAAAGCCTATGGTGTGGATTATCCAAGCGAGACCTTTGAAATGGATAAGCTAGGAGCAATGTTTGTGGCCTTGGTTTCTCAGGGCACCATGTTTTTCTTGTTGCGACTCCTCATCAATGAGTGGCTGATAAAGAAGCTCAGGTAAGCCAGATGAGAACAGCATTCCTCTCCAGGATGTTTGAGTCAAAATACTCAGGGATGAGCAATAATCTTGGTGTTTCCTCTAGTTACACTAGAAAGTCTACCTTAGAACCTTAAAAAAAAACATGGAAGCCTAATTTATCATTCATTTAAGTCTAGGAAATAGTTGTCCAGCCTTTCTATATGGTCCTGATGACAACACTACAAACCTCATGCATAGTGTGTGGATGTAGAGTAAGAGACAAAATTAAGTAAGCACAGTTGTCACCCTAGAAAGAATCAGTGAGTGGAGGAAGATGATAAAGGCTTCATGTGCAGAAGTGAGAAAGAAATTTGAGTGTGCAACGTGGACAGTGAGTCTGGGAGAGATGACTGGACTGAAACAAGGCGAGCATCAAAAATGAGAAGAGGGACACAGTCAAGTAAATTTACCCCTAACTGGTGCTGCCTCCCTAGGAAGGGTTCCTAACGGCAACAGCACAAACCTCTCGCTGACAAATGTATAGCATTACATCACCACAGCAGCCATTTCTAAGAGCAAAAGAGTAGAAACAAGCAACATACCTTTATTTAGGGATTGCTTAATTTATACATCTATAGTCATAGATTTAACACTATTTAGCCATGAGAAGGAATGATCCAGGAGTGAGGAATGCAATTCAGCAGAGAATGCTGGCTGTGTTAGCATGAGAACCTGAATTCAGGTGCTCATGGCCAGCATGCAAAACCCAGCAGATCACAGCAAAGGCCTGTAACCCAAGCCAACATTGTTGGATGTACTCTGAGACAGACAGATCCCTGGGACTTGCTGGGCATCTAACCTAATGAAAACTGCAAGCCCCAGGCTCAATGATAAACTCTGCCTCAAAGGAATAAGATAGAGAGTGATGGAGCAGACACCCAACAACCTTTTCTGCATGAGTGATTTCATGGTCAAGTTCACTTGCACATGTATTTGAGTACATACTCAGATATAAAGCATGCCCATGTACACATTGAGAGAGAATGACCCAATATCTATGTAATGTTTTAATAGTTATTAAATAAAAGTGAAAGGCTAAGAAATGAGTAGTATATGTTACCATGTGAGTTAAAAAGATATTTACCTTCTTATAATAGATTATCTTTATTGTCACTGTTGCTTGAAGACTGCTTACTTTTGACCTATTTTCTAGTACCATTTTAACTTTAATATGAGCCTGCATTACCCACTGAAAATAAAAATTTTAATTAAGTAATAATAAAAGGAAGAAAGAAGAAAGAGGAAAATGTTATAGACTTCTTAATTAAAAATTATACAATTTGATTGGAAGATAGAATAAATGTAATGAATGGCAGGTCATTTCGGCTTACAGTATGGCTGGAAGGCTATGGGGTCTCTTGAATGCTTAGTAAAGAGATCTGGTTTGGATCTTGTTTAACAGACCAATGGCGGTCTATTGAAGGTTAGCGAATGGAGAGCAGTGCAACCACATGATACCTTAGCAGGTGTCATTTTTGTAGAACCAGTGCAGACTGGGATGCAAGACTCAAGGACACAGGAGCAGTGTGTGGTTACTGAGAAATGCAGGTAAAACTGAAGCTTTCTAAAGCATTTCCAGTGTTTGGAGACTGACTGCATGAGTGAGCTTTTAGATGAGAGTAGATATAAAGAAAACACTGGGGGCTGGAGAGATGGCTCAGCAGTTAAGAACACTGACTGACCTTCCGGAGGTCCTGAGTTCAAATCCCTGCAACCACATGGTGGCTCATAACCATCTGTAATGAGATCTGATGCCCTCTTCTGGTGCGTCTGAAGACAGCTACAGTGTACTCACATATAATAAATAAATAAATCTTTGAGCCGGAGCAAGCGGGGATGGAGCGAGAAGGAAAAAAAGAAAGAAAACACCATGTTTTAGAATCCTGGGACTGTTTTTAAAAGAAGCAGAGATTTTCAGGGTAGACCTGAAATAACTGATTTGTAGAACTTGAAAAGGTTTGGTTTTCTTTTGATTTGGTGTTTGTTGAGCAAGACCGAGGTGAGGCTGGGACTTAGAGATTTTGCAAGGCTGATAATCCTAAATTATTTCCTGGATCTTAAATGAGACATTGGTTGTAAATGGAATGCAGAATAAATGTTGTTCATATTATAAATGATTTAATAGGAGAGACCTGATAATGGCTAGCAGTACAATCCTGGACTCTATCTCCCTCCATTTGAAAAAATAAGAAGAGAAAAGAGAATATAATTAAGAGGGTACACCTCATTTTAGATTTACCACAATAAACAAGAAGAGGAAGAAGAGATGGAGAAAGAAAAGGAGCAAGAGGAGAAAGGGGGATAAGGAGGGGTGAGGAAGAAGGAGGAGAAGATAGCTCTTAGAGCAGTAAGGTGATGGGTGATCTCGGGCTTGGAAGTGTTGCGTTCCACTAATAATTCTGAGCTCCCGGTTAGAAGCTAGCTTTCAGGCATGCATCTCATTTAGAAATTAGGATTCTAAAATTGAACAATGTATCCATAGACATTTCAGCCATGGAAAGTAAACACTATTTGCCAGCATTGTAGAGGTTATGGGAAGAACATGACTACCTCTGCTTACGTCATTTAAACAGGATAGTGTAACTAATGTAAGAACAGCCTAACAGTAGGTAGGCAGTATGCTTCCAGAGAAGTGGGAGTATTGAAGTGTCCAGACTGAGTCACGTCATTTCAGAATCTGGTTTTCAGGCTCTTCTTCAGAAAATTTACATCTTCACCTATCATGGAGACAACAGATGAAGATGAAGATGTCCGGGCTGAGAGATTAAGAGTTGAGAGTGGCGCAGCTGAGTTTGACCTGGTCCAGCTCCATCGCCTCACAAAGACCTACCAGCTTATCCACAAGAAGATTATAGCTGTCAACAACATCAGCCTGGGGATACCTGCTGGAGAGGTAGCCAAGTTTTGCTCTGTTGTCTAGAAGTAGAAAACCCAAGCCCTGAATATTTTCATAGTCTAGGGGTGTATGTGTGCGTGTGTGTGTATGCGTGTGTGTGTGTGTGTGTGTGTGTGTATTTGTATGTATATGTGTGTGTTTTTGTATGTATATGAATGTGTGTTTGTGGGAGGGAGTATTTGTATGTGTATGCATGTATTTGTATGTATATGTGTGTATGTATGTGTGTATGTGTATGTTTGCATGTGTTTGTGTGTGTTTGTGTGTGTATTTGTGGGGGCTGGGTATGTTTGTGTGTATGTGTTTGTGTGTATGTGTGTGTGTGTGTGTGTGTGTGTGTGTGTGTGTGTGTTTGCTATATGAATCTTTGCTGTTTCTAGGGAGGGTCCATCCTCAGCACGTAGCAGGTCCTGAGCCCACTCCCATTGTTACTGTCTCTTGGATGTACTATCAGCAGGAAGCTTGTTCAGGATGCTTTTGGGGCACTTCTCATTCCTAAACCTATTTAAAGTCTGCCAGAAAGAGCCATTTTCAGAGGGAGGGTCTTAGCATGCATTGACTTCTATTCTTATGGTCTCACAGATAAAAGATTCAGGTAGCATTGAAAGAAGAAAAGGTGTTTGGCTATTGCTATATCCCTTTGGTTTTCTGTGTAGAGCTAGACTGTGTGCATCAAATTCACTCCATGACATAAATTATTGCATCAGTGGCTTTTTCAGTAAAGTTTTGATTTTGTGTAAATTATGTGCATCTATAACTGTAATTACTTCTTTGAGTTAGCACATCTTACTTGAGGGGCACTATATCATGTCACATAAAGGGGCGCTATAGCATATGTAAAGCAGACCCTCTCTACATACAGATGTTCAGATGCTTAGAGGGAAAAGAGCCTGTAATACCCATTTGTTTTAGAAGAGAAAGTCTTACCAAATGCCAGCAGAGCAGTACACAATCCAGAAGTAATTATAGTGATTTATTCTTCTGGGGAGGGTGTCTCACCCAGGAAGGAGGAAGAAGTTACAATAACAACATGTTTCTGTAGCTTATACCTTTCTCTCTCTCTCTCTTTCCCTCATCCCAGTGCTTTGGCCTCCTCGGTGTAAACGGAGCAGGGAAAACCACTATATTTAAGATGCTGACTGGAGACATAATTCCTTCCAGTGGAAACATTCTGATCAGAAACAAGAGCGGGTAAAAACCAGTACTTCTGCTTATTGAGCACAACATAATTTAAATGGACTTTTATCTAATTTCATGACTGTGTTATAAATCTTCCTGGCCTAAGGAGGGGATCACTGAAGTGACTGGAGGTTTTTTTTAAAACCTCGACTATGTCTCTGATAAATTATTTTCTCCTTTTATCAAAATTGCTGTCTATTTTAACCAAAATAAAGCCACTAACCTAATACTTAGAGACCTGTTTTTAGAAACTCATGTGTTCTGATCTCCTCTATTTAGATCCCTGGGGCATGTGGATTCTCACAGCTCTTTGGTTGGCTACTGCCCCCAGGAGGATGCTTTAGATGACCTGGTAACTGTGGAAGAACACTTGTATTTCTATGCCAGAGTGCATGGGATTCCAGAGAAGGACATCAAAGAAGTAAGTATATATGTAGAAGACTGCTTAATTTAAAGACCACTGCTGTCTCTGTGTCTCCTTTCATGAGAACCCTGGCAAAGCTGTCATGCCACATGCGAAATCATAAAATGCTCCTCTAACCAGTGAGCCAGCTTGGCTTGATTGTGTAGTCTGTATCTGCATCTGTCTGCAAGCTCATCTTTAGAAGCTTCTTGGCCTGAGTTTATTCAGTTCCCTTAATAAACAGATATTCACTGCCAAGGAGAGAAGACGGGAGTGGGTGGGTGGGTGGTGGAGCACCCTCATAGAGGCAGGGGGAGGGGGAGGGGATGGGAGTTTCCAAAGGGGAGACCTGGAAAGGGGAAAACATTTGAAATGTAAATAAAATATCAAAAATTAAAAAAAAATAGATATTCACACTGTGTTTCACTCTAAGTTGAACCTTGATTAATGATGTTTTTTTTTACTATTTAAATAAACATTGGTCCATGTGATTCTCTGAAAAATGCCAAGCAAAATAAAAGGGCTTCCATTTCTACTTTTTTACTTTCTGTTATTGTTATTATTATTATTATTATTATTATTATTATTATTAATGCAGGGGATTGAACCCAGGGCACCACACATGCTACGCATATATCTTACCACTAAGCTACAATACCAACCCTATTTTTTACTTTTATTCTGTAGCTCTCTACACCATTGCAACAATTTATTTTTGTAATGGAATGACTAACCTCTTGGGGCACATTTCTTTGTTCTTCAAACTCTGATGGGAACATCCAACCAGGATTTCGTCATTTGCTAGGGTTACTTAACTACAGAAATAACTGCAAGAACTCGTGGTTCCTAATGCATGACAGTTTTGATAGCAGGTCAGTTTTAAATAGTCTGAGAGTCTTTCCGACAACTCTGGTTCAGTAAGATGGAAAGATGCACTGGAATGGCAGTCAATGGAAAACCTGCCTTTGAATTCTGCCTTAGCTCTCTTCAGCTTTTAAGCTTTGAAGGAGAATCCCGTGGTAACAGCATAAGGTACAGTCTGTAATTGTAAATACAGACAAGCATTTTGGGGGAGAGTCCCATTTGAAAATACACCTGAAGAAAATCGCTTTCCTCTCATTAAATGAAGTGTTGATTTATAAGTGGCCCTTTAAAGATGAAAATAAAATCTATGTTGAATTTGAATATTTTCATCTCTTCTTGGCCTATGTTCTCCATGAGAAACATTTCTATTTGTTGACATGTTTTGTTCCATTTGGTGCTTTAAGGGTTTGAACGAGGGTCGGATCGCCTAACTTCTCTTCTTCTTATGCACAGACTGTTCATAAACTCCTTAGGAGACTTCACTTGATGACCTACAAGGACAAATCTACCTCCATGTGCAGTTACGGCACAAAAAGGAAGCTGTCCACGGCACTGGCCTTGATAGGGAAGCCGTCCATCCTCCTGCTGGTAAGAGAGGCATTATGAACAAGGCTGCTAGGACATAATTAGAACAGCGCATCAGGCGTGTGTATCATTCTCATCAGCAGCACTGTCAACATAGAGTGAGGTCCCACTGTGTGCCAGTTACTGTCAAAGCACGTATCCTGCCACCACATTAGGAGAATTTGTATTAGCAAATAATTTATTATCATGACAGTGTCCTCGGGAAGCATTTTGTCTGAAGCAATGGCTCGGGAGGCTTCAGAGAAAACACTCAGCATGCGAATTCGAAATAGCTGCAACCAGCTCAGGGGTTTCAAATAAGTCATAGAGCAGGCTCAGATTTAATTCCCACTTATTGATGAAATCATATTTCTGTTAGGTACTGATCAAGTGAACTAGCAGTTTCCAATTTTTGCTGAGGAAGAAAGGCACATTTTAGAACAAAGTGTTGTACTAAAATCATATTCCTTTGTAGCTTAAAAATATAAGTTATTTGGCTTGCAGAATGATGGAAAATATACCACGTTGTATATGAACTTGGGAGAGGATCAAGAAATGCATTCCACGTTTATATTTTGCTAAGAGCTGCAAATTTTAATTGATCACCTGAAAATATAAATTGCACATGCTAGTGATGTAGTGTTCTACTCCCCAGGTCCAACAATACACAAGGGCCTTTATTTCAGAGGAATAAACATGTCCTTATTTTGGAAAATTACCTTCATTCAAGGTTCTCCAAATTTTAAAAGAACCTTAACAGCATGCAGTAAAATCCAGTTATAAATCACTATATTATTCCAGAGATTAAGTCACACAGTGGATCCAATCATTTAAGCCGCCTAGACGGACCATCCTTCTAGAATTCTGGAAGCTTACAGTGCATTGCATCCTGCACGTCAGTGTTTAAAATGGAACCCTATTGTGTAAGCATCCTTTACATTGAACAAAACAATCCTGGACCACCCCTGTGAGGTAAAAATCGTAAAGCTGTTCGCACGTAAAAGCACCATGTAAACGTTGTGTAGTAATGAGTTGAGGAAATACAGTCTACAGGAGGAAGACACTGCCCTTCTCCTGTATGCATTTCCTGCATATTCCAGTTTCTACAAAAGTAGAGACGATGGCAGTACCTCCTTTATCATTTCCCCAAAGGAATGCTCGCCGCTCTATTTAAATTAGCATACGACTAGGCAAAGGGAGCGTCAGATGGCCAGACTCTTTCCATTGCACATATTTTAATTTCTTCTCTAATCTTAACCTATAAGTTGTTTTGATTTAACACCTGTTGTGATCCACTATCGCTTCTTTTCATTATCTGTTGTTGGATTTTTAAAAATACCTCTGTCCGAATCTTTCAAAGCCTCATTCACTTTGAAGAGCATTGCGGATTTTTTCCCCCAGTCGGCACCTTCTACAAATCTTATTTTTATTTTCCCAGAGAGTCTTAAATTTCAATTAATAACAAAACACTAAAAATACACGTGAAACATACTCCCACTGAAATGTCAGGTTGTGTTTTCTTCTGCCTCACGTGGCACATTATCACTCCCAGCCACAATCCTGCTTTCCCGAGAGCGATGGCAATCTTGTTGACAGAGTTTCAACTCTGTATGTGGGAATGTGGGCTTAAATGTAAAACCTCTGCTCTCTCGGTAATTGAAGTAGATTTTTTTTTCCTCAAGGAAACATAAGAGACGGATGTAAAGTAACATGGTGTTACTTTCTCTGAAACACTTCTTTAAACAGACTGACAATTTAAAATAGTTAACTTTGAGCTTATGACAGAAGCAGAAAAAGCCTATTACGTATAAAACAAGTTAGTCACAAGACCTCAAAAAGTCACTTCTGTTCCCAGGGAGTTGAAATGCAGTGGTTCTTATAAAGAACCTCATCAAAACTTAATTAATTTGATAAATCTTTCTGGTAATTCCTTATTAAGGATGAACCAAGCTCTGGGATGGATCCCAAGTCAAAACGGCACCTTTGGAAGATCATTTCGGAAGAGGTGCAGAACAAGTGTTCTGTCATCCTCACATCTCACAGGTAAACGGAGTCGGGTCCCAAGGAATCCTGGGTAACACGAGTACTCATCATTGTCTGGAGTATTTTGTTTTAAATTTTAATAACAGTGTGTATGTGTGTGTATGTGTGTGTGCCTCTGTGTGAGAGTGTGTATATTGGTATGTCTGTGTATGTAAAGGTATGTCTCTCTCTGTAAGTGTGTGTGTCTCTGTGTGAATGTGTATGTATGGTTTTGTCCCTCTCTCTGTGTGTGTGTGTCAGTGTATGTGTGTATGCCTGTGTGTGTATGCATGTGTGTGTCTCTCTTTCTGTGTGTATGTGTTTGCATGTAGAGGTCAGAGGTCAGTTTGAGGAAGTCAGTTTTCTCCTTCTACCATGTGGGTCACAGAGACCAGATTCAGGTAGTCAAGTACATTTACCCACTAAGCCCTCTCACCAATCCATTTGGAGTGTTGCTTGTTGGTAGTAGGTCAAGACTGGAGGCTTCAGAGAGAGGATACTAGGGGACAACAGGACGCAGAATCTCAGCAGACATTTTTACCATGAAGTTCTCAAGACCTGATTATTCTTAGTTACTGTTGGCTGTTCCTTTCAAAAAGTTTCAGACTCCTTAGTCTTTCCCCAACTTAAGGCTCCCTCCTGTCAGTGAAGCTAACTAACTCTTGGCTCCGTGTCCACACACTGTGATTTCTGTCTCCATGTATCTCTTCACATGTGCTTTCTTCTTGAAGTAGTCTCGACAAATCGTCAGCAGGTTCTCATTTCATCTGTCTCCCTAGAACTTACTCACATACCCTTCCTAGTCTCCTGAGTATGAGAGACACTGAAGCATTCTATCTATGCCTCTCTTAGGACATTGGCCTTTCTTTATGATTTGGACTGAGCTTACATTTCATTATAATGATCACATAGCAGAAACTAATTAAACCTCTTTATTATCAAGAGACTTGTTTGTACCCAGCTTTGAGTCCATCACCCTGTAGCTCATCTCTTTATTCCCACAAACTTCTGCATGGAGTGAACAGGGCGAGAACTGGGACTCTCTCTAGGTATCAGCATCCATGAAACGAGAGAACTTGACAAGTTATAACTGATTATAAACCCCAAAACAAAATCAACTGGGACATGAGACAGAATAAAAGGTATCCTGAATCATTTTTTAAAACACTTCATAGGAAACGTAGGTCTTGAGTCAAAGCTTGAATGAGCTTGAAAGGACTATTGGGTTCGACAGTGGAGGTGTTCGAGACAGGAGAGGTGACCTGGAGTGTGGGAGGACAGTCATATTCAGCCATCTGAATATGTTTCATTAGTATTTTAAGATTTTTTGTTGTTCTTTCTCAAGAGAGATTTCTTGTTTGGATTATGAGCCTAGCTTTTAACAGTTAAACCATCTCAAGAGAGTCCTCAAGGGAGGTGCTGTGGTGCTATAATGAGCTAATTAAACATACACTTATGAACTACAACCCAATTTTATGTGCCCCGGATGTTGATAGGAATGCTTTTCCTCTTTCAGCATGGAAGAATGTGAAGCTCTTTGTACCCGGCTGGCCATTATGGTGAACGGAAGGTTCCAGTGCATTGGCTCTCTACAACACATAAAGAGCAGGTAACCAACAAATATGCTGTTCACACACTGTATAGGGGAATTGCCCCAGGAGCTCCTGCACCTCAGCAGCCATTGTGCAATGGACAGAAAAACTGAGATGAAGAGAGATAGATACTCCTCACTGAAATAATCATTGGCATACTTTAAATTTAAATTATTTCATTAAGGGCTTATTGTGTTTGTTAGTTAAAGTCCCTAAGCCTTAGAGGGTTTGAAGGCCCTAACAGTCATAATAATAAATAATTTGCAACCAAAATACTCCCAGGAAATAGCCTCAAGAATGTACTCAATAACAAATTAGACTTGACAAGTGCATGAAGGCATAGATTTTTTTATCTACCACATTCATTTGCCATTTGCACAAGCTTTTTGTAAGCTATTTAACATTTTCACCACATTGAAAACCTTTTAATCAAGAATGCGTGGGGGAAAAGATGCATAAATA
Source organism: Uromys caudimaculatus (assembly GCA_028551405.1). NCBI lineage: Eukaryota > Metazoa > Chordata > Mammalia > Rodentia > Muridae > Uromys > Uromys caudimaculatus. The sequence continues at coordinate 62,368,570 of CM052709.1, read as the reverse complement.
TCATATTAGCATCACATTAGAATTAAATTATTAGTTTATAGTCCCAAGTGTGTGTGCAGTTTTACATATCTATGCGAATCTCCGAACTATGGACGATACTTTACACCTTTCCACGAGCAACTTAATTGTCTTATCAAAATTGTTATCTAAGATAAAGACAGAATTATGACAGAGGCCTTGAGTTGTCTGTAGGGTGCCATAACCTGCTTATAGTGAGGTTAACACAGGGACATTAGCATCATATTTAGTGTTGGAATCCCAGTGTCTCTAATCTTCATGGTTGACATCAAATCTCCAATGACCTGCCTCTCAAGACTTTGCTCTAATTTAATAAGAACTCCAGAAATTAATATCTATTATTGCCAATTGAGAATTGTCAAAGGAAGACACAATTGTGTTTTCAAACATTCTGACACAGTGTGGAGGTAAAAATGAAGAATAAATCAACAACAACAGAAAACCAAAGCATGGCATTGAACTATTTCTAGTTTTCAGCACATCCTGAACTTTTATGGCCAAATGACAGTCTTTATATAAGAAAAGGGGCCATGATGGTTGGCTTGGGACCTATTTCATTATCTGGAATTCCAGGGGAGCTATTTGGCAAAATGTAACTCATACTGTATTTTGCACTTTTAGGTTTGGACGTGGATTTACTGTCAAGGTTCACTTGAAAAATAATAAAGTGAGCATGGAAACCCTCACGAAGTTTATGCAGCTGCACTTTCCAAAAACATACTTAAAAGTAAGTGGTGGCTCCACCTTCGACCTTGACAGTCTTTTCCAGCGATAAAAAGTGGGTGTTCGCTATTTCCTAGTGGGTCCCAGCTTTGTGATCCATCCTAATCCATTAGTTCAGGATTTGAACTTTATACAAAGAGCTGATATCCCCAGACTATTTCATATATCTTTGTAGGTATTTTCAACTGGTTATTTCGCATTTGTTATATTAGTTTCTTCCTTGCAAAGTCTTTCTGATCATACTGGATTTGTTTTCGAGTTGTATACACGTCCAGTCTAATAATAGCAACATACATACATTAGGGAACCTAGAATTGACAGGCCTTATATGACCATCAACATTTCTTACAAAAGAAAAATTAGTGAGCTCAGAATCCTGCAGCTCAGAGACTTTTTTTTTTTTATCTGCTTTGTTCCTTTCCTTTGAAAAATAAACTCACAAAGGTCTGAGCAAGCCTCAGCTCCCAGAGTGATTCAAATAGCTTGCTCCTGCCTGCTTATCCAGTAAAAATGACCAGATGGACACACAGCATTACACATATTTAAATTTCATATACTCCTACTTAATGGAGTTGGCAGAAAAAAAATCAGTCTAACATTGCTGATAGACAGGTAATTTATACAAATTGAGGATGGCAAATAATTGTGAAGAGCAAATCAAAGTAAAATAATAAAAAGAAGTTTGAAAGCTTTTGGTTGACTCTGGCTGTGCAGAAGAGTTATCTAAAGAGACATTTAAAGCCTCTGAACTCTTTCTCTTATTTGTAAGCAGGAATAAATATCAACTTTACAAAACTGGTGTGGAAAATGTCTGATATCTTCACAAACTATAGGGCATGAAATTAATGTGAAGTGGCATTAGATAGCAAAAGAATACATTTTTAAAACAATTATTTTATCTTCATAAAGAATTTTTGGCCTCGGTCTCCCCGAGCCTTGGATGATTTCTCTAGAAATATTAGTTTTCAAGATTCTTATCAGTGCCCCTGTTTTATCATTAGAATTGAAAATTAAATGACACCTTTCCTCTACAAATCATGTTGGGCTCGCTCATTCAGTCAGCTGCTGAGTTGAAATGTTTATTTATTGAGTGGAGCTTACTTTTTTTGTTCCCCGCCCCCACCCCCATATATGTCTCCTGAGCACATATTTAAAGCTACCCAAAGCAAATGAGCTGATGATAAAGGGATTTCTCCCAAAGAGTGAATTCCTCACACTTCTGCAGTAGTGTCTAGATCTATAGACGGAAATATCTGAAATGAGCACTTGAGAATTAAATATGCAAGAGGCCAGATTACAGAGACCAGCACAAGGAGAGTTCAAGTTTATGGGAGAGGCCAGGCTCCAGACAAGGAGGGGAGAGAGAGGAAGTCTTGAATTAAAGGCTCAAAAGGATCTACAGACAGCACAGGAGTAGATTCTGAAGACAGACCTCTGGTCTAGCTAGTACTCAGAACAGATTCCCTAGCTGCTTTGGCCAGAATAAATCAGCATAGCTAGTTTCTAGGCTTCTAAGAAGGCTGTTGCAGTCATTCCTATATGGAGAGAGAAACAACAAGTTAGGAGTGTGAGTGGTGCAAATAGAGGGCAAAGGTCAAGCTGGACAGATGCCTTACAGAAAAACAAACAAATCAACCCTGAAAACCAGATGGGAAATGACAACCATTCGGAACAGCCAGAGTTAGACACACTCCAAGGTAGCCGCAATAGATTATGGAGTAGATGAGCCTAGTGTTAAAAGTTTGAAAATGGAAAAGCCTTTTAGGTTGAATCAAGAAAAGTAGGCAACATCAATTGGGAAAAAAAATAAGTAAATAAAAGGCTTCTAGACAAGGCTGAAGTCTAGCATGTTTAGCTCATAGCAATCGGACAGCCAGGTCCTGGGATTTTAGACCTACTTAACATAACAGCAAATCTACTAAAACTCTTCAGCAAGCTGAATATGAACTTACGTATGGGATGCATCCTACCGGGTTATTTTTCCCTCTCTAGATGAGAATGTAACTTTCAAAATGCTCATGAGCCCAGGATGCTTTGAAAATCTTCATTAACTTTTTAATTTGTTTTCTCTCTGATGTTGATACATTTTTTCATGTCATCTCTACAAGCTGTTAGTTTCAGAAATATGCCCTCCATTTACACCATGGCTTCATCCCCACCCCCACCCCCACCCCCACCCCCACCCCCACCCCCACCCCCAGTGGACAACTTTCAGCATTTTTCCCAGCTCTCCATGAAAGTGAAATCTGATCAAGTCGATGTTCCCTTGCCATTGTAAAACGAGTCTTCCCCTTGGCTCCTGCAGGATCAGCACCTGAGCATGCTAGAGTACCATGTGCCCGTCACAGCAGGAGGAGTAGCGAACATCTTTGACCTTCTGGAAACCAACAAGACTGCTTTAAATATCACAAATTTCCTAGTGAGCCAGACCACTTTGGAGGAGGTAAGATGTGCGCCATGATCCACGGCAGGGTACTACACATTAGTTATTATGCATTCTGCTTATTTCTTTTTAATGGCATTTAATTTACTTTTAATTAAATCAGTACCTAATCTTGCACCTGAAAACTTTAGTGAAGAGTCTAATTTATTTCTAACTGCATTTAAGACATTAAAAAAAAAAAAAGCAAGATATGAAAGACATTAACTATTTTGAGTGGAGAAATGAAGGGATTTCTTTCCATTGTATATGGCATCTACTTCCATAAATGTTTACATGTATATGAGAAGCAGGAAACCACTCTTGTCACCTACAAAATAATTAGCTATTAATGCTTCCTCTAATTTCTTCTTGATCGGTTTCATAACAAAGATTTCCATTGATCAGTTCTGAACTAGGGTGTTTGGGTGAGCGACAGAGAATGAACAGACCTGAGGTTTATTAAACTCACACACTTAACACAGCCATTGAAGAAGTCCTTTCTCTTAATTACTTTTCCACTCAAGGCTAGCACATTCCTAGGTCATCCATCATCTCTGTACTATGTTTTATGTAGCTCAACCAAACAAGACCTACAAAAATAAGTGCTATGCTTGACTTTGAAGTGAGTCTGAAAATAAGTCAATGGATTGTGCTGTGCTTTATAGATTAAAATTTTATAAGAAATTAAGACAAGTATGGCTTTACCAACACTGAAGGGTTAGTCATAGACTTGTATGACCAACATTGGGCATCAGGCATTGGAAAATTAGACCCTCGGTGATATTAAGATAAATCTACAGCTAATAGATTTAATGATTTTAATCATGTAAATAGAGCTGCATTGACTATTTTATTGGCAAATTTATATGTAAAATTGGAAAATTTAACATGATGGGAGTTTTCTACACAAATTTTATTTTAGTGCATAACTTCCTGAAACTAGTGAATTCTCTCCTGACATTTCTATTTAAACATTTGATAGAGCATCAGACTCATCCATACATGATAAACATATCAATTCAGATCGTATGGATCACAGATATGTGGCTACTGATCTTTAACTATAGCTTTAAATTTAGACTATGACAAAAATATAGTCACATTCACAGAAATGGGCATTATTTTCAAAGTCCAGTTGAGGTTGGCTGTATAAAGAACTTCTAGAGTGGATATGCTAAGCATGTGAGCATGTCCCGATGAAATCTTGCTTTTGTAACTTGTTAGCGTGTAAATGTGTGAAGGAAGAAAAGGAAATAGGGGGAAATGAGAGCAAGAAGGGGAAGGGAGAGAGGAAGGGGTGGGGATATCTGGGGAGAATTCAACCTTATTTCTTCTTTTGTAAATCTGGCACTAATGTATTTCATTTCTTTGAAAAAACCTCAGGTTTTCATCAACTTTGCCAAAGACCAAAAATCCTACGAAAATGTTGATACCAGTAGCCAAGGTTCCACCATAAGTGTAGACTCACAGGAAGACCAGCTTGATTCTTAGCACCTGCAGCAGATTCAATTCCAGCAACAACTGATGGATGCTTTCCAAAGGACATCTCTTCCTTATAAAGTGTTACACTGCATGGCAGTGTACAGCATAAGACTGACACATGATAATGGACATCGGTGAATGCCACTGCCCCCAAGTGATCCCCTGTATACAACACAGTGAGCACGCCATGTATATGCTGATGATCCTTAGGGAAGCGGTGAACCACCCACCTCACGATGGATGTCTTAACTTATTACTTTCAATAAAAGGACAGCTTAAAAGGCATGGGTGTTAGTAGTTGAAAAGTAGGGCCAGAGAAGAAAAGTAAGGTGAACTTGGGAAGACAGAGTTAGGGGCTCAAACAGTGTAACTTATTTCTAGAAAATAACATGAATCTAGTGTGTTGTGTGAAGTGTTAAGGCTCAATTAACAGAAAGCTCGGAGCACACTGCACACTGTCTACAAACGGTGTGCATGTTGGTTTCAGGGTCTGTGAATACATGGGGATATAGTGAACCCCCCAAAGTAGCTTATGATAACAATATAATGAGACAACAGTTTACCCTGGTGGTAAACAAACTTAGCCCAGAAGCTTCTTACTCATTGAGAAGAAATAGGTGTGTCAACTGGGCAGATCCTGAAAAAAAAAGGGGAGAGACAACATTTTTAAGCTTTTCCAGAAACCCTCACAATTCTAGTTTCTCCACAAGAAACTTTTGAGTGAACGAAAAATTAATATGAAAATATTTTTATCTTATTTCCTGGCAGACCATACCTATGGTTACAAGAGAGGCTACTTGATAATGCCAAGTTACATGCCCTTTGAAGAAGTGCTTTATGTACCTTTACAGAGAAAGAGGAGAGAGAGAGAGAGAGAGAGAGAGAGAGAGAGAGAGAGAGAGAGAGAGAGAGAGAGAATGTATATGTATGTGTACAAGTTTGCCAGCTTTGACACAACTGTTTCTGTTTCAATGACCAATAAACTCAAAGTTTAGAAAAAGCCAGTAATGATGTCATTTTGTTTGATAGGGAAGAGCCATGGATCTAAGACGTGATCTGACCCATGAGGTTCCACATGGCCTGGCCCTGCTTCCTAAGCCTCACACGTCAGCTCTGGCCCTTCTTTAGGACTAGTCCTTCTGGCCTCTTGCAGTGTCCATGCCTCTCTGCTCCTTCCCATCTCTGGGGTTTTTCACCTACTGATTCGATAGTAGGAATATTCTTTTTCCACTCACTGTGCCCATCTAACAGTTTTGAGAAATGTTACACTTTCCCAGAGAAGCTTTGCCATGGACCAACCTCCACCAGGAAAGGAGTTCCTGAGAGAAGGGGTGTTTGAGAGCAGAAAAAAAAAAAAAAAAGGACTCAAAGTCAAATTGTGGATTACAAGCCGATGGCCTATGTTCCGCTTTCTCTTGCTATTCTAAAAACTCTCTATATTCTAAAACATCTCTTGCAGACCAAAAGCCCAGTCTTTTATTTACATATCAATTCAGTCATTATTCCAGGTCCCTTTTGATTATCTCATGAATCAGCATCCCATGACCCAGCCCCTTGATTTAGTAAGAGACAGCAAGCACATTTTTTTAATATTGCAAAAGAACTCAGAGCTCTGCCTGCCTTTGATAAGCACAAACAAGAAGCTAGCTGTGTGGGACCCTACCCTGAAATTACCATTCCTACCACCCCTGGACCTGGGCCTCAACTTCCTCTGTTCCAGACTGATCTTGAACTCAGGAATCTGCTTGCCTTTATAAGCCCAAACAAAAAACTTAGCTGGATGGCATCTTGCCCTTTGGTCACTACTCCCTAATTCTCTTTATCTCCTTCCTTAGTATCTTTCTGACAAGCTGGCTCACAGTGTAGCTGCCTCTGTTCTTTTAGATCTGTGAAGCTCCTTATACAATTCATATTGCATCCTTATATTCTGCATAGTTGAGAAATTATGTATTTTTAAACTCATGTTTTCAGAGTACTTTCCCACAGCCTTAAGGGCCGTCCTGAAGGACTTAGCATTTAACATTTTGCTGAGACAAAGACATATCCTCAACTCCTGGACTTGTGCTATTTCTAATTATCATGGAGTCATTAACCTTGTCAGGGAGAACATTACCTGATAACCATGGCAGGGAAAATACTTCCCAATAATGTTGGCAGAGAGACTATTTCCTAAATGAGGAATGTGAAGTAAAATATATAATACAAACAAGCCTTACACCCACAGCAACCATTGACACTCATGGAGGCCCACACTCTGCTGGCTCTGTTACAGGGGCAGGAACTATGTCATGCTGTTCCTTATATGGCCAAGTAGGACCCAGCAAAGCTTTACTTCCTTGCTTCTTCAGCTTAAATCTGACCCCCCCCCATTCTAACACTGTATCATCTGCTCACTTGTGTATGAAATCTTGCATCATAATTTATTATGTATCTAGACTTTCAATATATATTTTAACAGATGGTAACACAATTTTGGGGATGTAAAATGTTCTTAGGAGCCAGACATGCTTGTGATCCTAGGATTTAAAAGGTAGAGGTAGGGTGATCATGAGTCTGAGAACAACTGGGGCTACCTTGTAAGTTAAAAGCCAGCATCAACTACGTACTGAGTCCTTGTCTCAAAAATAAGTACCAAGGAATTAATTATCTCAGTGCTAGAATTATACACACACACACACACACACACACACACACACACACACACACACATATACACATACACACACATACATATATATGTCCTTTTAGAATAGAATATATGACTCTGATGGCATGGAAGTCTTCAGAAGCCTCTGAGGTATAAAAAGGTGGCCAGACACAATGAAAGAATAAAGAGATTTGCCCACTGGAAATTGCCCTTGTTGTGGTTGCTTGCTTGCTTGCTTGCTTGCTTCCGGCAGTGGAGGGGAGGGAATCAAAGGTTTGAATTGCCCTGTAGAACCAAGAATACTCTGTTTATTCACACCCATTTTCTGGGTAGCCTCTTTATGGACTGGTGCCATTAACATTGCATCTTCATTAAAGTTAGCCACACTCACAAATGCTTTACATGAACAAGTGTGGAAGCTAAGGGATAGGCATGTCAGCACCTTTAATGAGGTATGCAAAGGTGACTGTTCCATCATAGAGAGTGCAAAGCCAAAACAAATACAGACCAGGGAGGCTAAGGCCATCACCAAGGGGATTTCTAACCATCCCAGGACATAGGTCAGTGGTCCCAGCCAATCTAATCTACCCCTTGGTGGGCATAAAAGTCTTACCCATCATCAAGTTCACATTTGCTAAAGGGCTTGGTACTTGTCTCTCTCACGAGACGTAAAACTCAGTGGAGACATCTGTTTTGACCTTACTAACTGTCACTACCTGCACATACAAGGGACATCTGTGGTTCTCAGTATGTGTGTGTTGGTGAAATGGATAAAGAAGTGAAGAGGAAACAAAAGAGAAGCTGGTGTTGTTGGCATGGAAACCACACATCCTGAATCTGTTTAAATTTCTGAAATGCAGTTTCCCATGAGGTAGCTTATTCAGACGAAAGGAAAAAGAACGATATTTGATGCCACATTACAGTGAGTCTGCTGGGATGGGAGGGCTTTGATAAACATCTTTAGGATCAGAATTCTAATGCTATGTTTTCATAGATTTCTGAACACTTATCTCTTCTCTGTCTTGTTGCGATATACTACATAAGAGCTCCGTGGTTCCTTTTTCACATCAAAGTAGGAAATGCACATGAAGAAGCATTTGAGCCTATATTCCTGCGGGCCTCTCCACAATGGAGGGAGTGTTTTGAGAATTCCCAGTTCTCTGAGGAGGACTCTCCACTCCTGATAACATGTACAGAATCTACCATCTTTACAGGAGTATTTGAATTGCCTCTGAGGACTGCGGCAATTTTCATTTCATCTAAAAATCTGAATTTCCACGATAGTAAACATTGAATGCAAAATGAGGGGGGAAAAAATGGAAAGATGATATATACATATACCTTTTTCCAAAATGTCCTCTGCCTGGATTTTCATCCAGTTCCCAGCAGATGGGTGAGGATGACCTGGATGAGGTGAAGGTGGCAGAAAGAGATGGGGCAGGTTGCCGTTCTCTAAACCCCATCTGAACTCAGGGGCCTGCTTGCTTCATTAACCAAAACTTTTCAACATAACATGGTGAGCTAAAAGGAAACAAATAGCGTTTTCTTTGGCATCATTCATTACAGTTGATCTAGTGGTTCCTTGCTTACAAATCCACATGATCCCCCACCATCTGTAAAGAGGCAGGCACTTTAGCTGCTCCTGAACACTGCTTATGAGCTGGTCTTATCATTTGCAGCCCTCTTTCCCATGAAGACGTGGACTTCTTACCAGATAGTCTGGGATTTCTATGGGCCCTTTCTCATACTGCTCCTTCTTAGAAGACCTCTCTGCTTCCTCAGCTTTTTAGAATCCCCTCTTCTTCTTTATAACCCTCCTTATAGGTCTTCTTTCTCACAGGGGCAGGCTGAGTGGGTTGCTCTGTCCTTTGTTGTGAGAACACTTTTGCTTGTGCCTCTACTGAGGCACTTTCAGACTGCATTACGAATCATTTCTGGGTGCCTCTTTTCCCACTATATACCATTTCCCCAAAGTACTGACTGGCCAGGCTGTTCACTGACACTGTGTTTTCCGGTACACAGAATATTATTAACTTGTCATTGTTGCTCAATAAGTCTTCAAATGGGGTTTAAGGTATAGCTCAGTAGCAGAACCCTTGCCTAGCATTTACACAGCCCTGAGTTTAATCCCTAGAATTGTAAAATAAGTAAATAAACAGTCTCTAAGGGACCAAAGAAGTGTCTTTCGATTTAGAAATTTATGTAAATAAATTATACATTGTAATTTTTGCTTTCAGAGTTTTGCATGTTTAGTTTTAGGAGACTACTAATTGCTGAGGGAGCAGAGAGAGACTGTAGCTAACAATTTTTAATTAAAATGTTGATTCTGTATAAAAGGCATTCCATTAAAGTGCCAAGAATTGAACACGTGACCACTTAACTAATAGTGTTGCCCGAGATTACATTCATTAAAAAAAAAAAAGATACTATTTAAAACAAAATACTTTCAAAAAGACAGTTTAACTATTTTCCTATTTGTACAGTGGAAAACAAGAAAATCTAAAGTAAAGCAGAGGTATAATTAAAACAATTGTATCAACCTCTTACTAGTCATTTGTTACACGGGAAATTCTGGGGTATATGTGTCATATTTATTAAAATATTATAGTTATTTATCATTGAATACATTAATTTAAATACGTATAACTTCTACTTGATTTAGTGGTGAGCTGTAATGGTGTCTTTGTGGTTGGAGTGAAAATCTCAGGAAATCTCAGAGGTCTTTGTAGTAAGTCTTTCAGGAAGACTTGTAGAAAGGAAGCAAAACCTTCTTTAGCTCTCTGTTATAAGAGCCTGATTCCCAAGGGCTTTGCTCTCATTATGTAAGCATCTGCAAGCTGCTCAGCCCATAGCGGGAATGGGATTCCAACCACAGCAGACTTTATTCTAAATACAATTGATTCATCTCCTCTTTGGAGTAATCCACCGTTACTGTGTAGGATAACAATTCATGTTTGTGTGTTGATGAATTCATTTATTAATTCCAACAGTTTTCTCATAGAATATTTAGGACTTCTACATTTATTATAGCATCTCTAAGCAAAGGTCATTTTATTTATCTCTCTTTTTTAATTTGCATGATATTTAATTTTCTTCTTATCTATGTCTCCAGTTAGAATCTCTAGTAATATGTTGAATATATATTCAAGTCATCTTTAGTTGACTGTTGCTCACACCTTCACTGTTACAACAAATTATACAGAACATTCTTCGTATCTGTCCGTATTTTATCAGCTACTATTTGTGAAACAATCTACATTTTACAATAGACAACATTTAATAGGAGATATAATGAATTAACTTTTTCAAAGAATGCATACACACACAAAATCACTTTAGCCTCACCTTAATGCTGTAGAGTATTAGCTCTAGAAAGGGAAATGGGATCAAAGTAATTAAATAGCTAAAAACAATAAACAAAATGTGTTAAATTATGATGGTCATATTTTTATCTTTTCCATGTTATTTCTTAATCTCTCATTTTTGATGTCTGGAGTTCCCTTGTTCCTATGAAAGGCTGTCTTGATGACACTGCCAGTCACAGTGGCCCCTCTCCATCCCAGTAACTGAGGTAGTCATCTGACCCAGCATGGTAATAGTGTTCTATTTCTTCTGACCACTTTAACTAGTTTAGTGACTGACACATGCAAAGTTAGCCATTCATTCCCAAAATAATATTAAATTTCAGAAGAGACATTTCCTTCTAGAATTAGTAATCTAGGAAAGGCGGAGTCAAGGGCTTCTAGTGGTCATCTGAGCAAGACTACAGAAAGAGCTTGCACAGTTAGGAGAGCCAAGCAGAAAGAAGCAGAACTGATAGTCTAATAGACTAAGTCCTGGTGGTTGTGTCTTTGTCTTTGAGTGTAGAATCCACCAAACCTGCAGGAGCACTCTAGTAGCGGAGGAAGGCAGAGAGTTGGGGACCTACTGAAGTCAGGGCAGTCGAGGAGGCCAGTGTGGCAGAAAGTGGTGGCTGTGGGTATGGTAGAGAGTAGTCAGGTTCTAGGTATGTTGTGAAGCTAAAGCTAATGGAATTTGCTGGCAGATTAGTGAGGAAGGTATAAGTGGGAATGAAAGAAGACTGAGTCCAAAAGGTCAATGAAAATGGATAAAAGAAAAGGCCACTTGGTAGAGGTTGGGTATAGGGGAGATGCCAGGCTGCATGGAGCTCTGGGTTTAAAATTCATTAAATTTAAATTCTGGTGAGACATTTGCAAGGAAATGTTGAATACATCGCAGATCTGTGTGTTTAGAATTTTAGTAAAGTTCCCTACTGAAGAAATGTGGAATGAAACTCACAATCTCAATGAAATTGCTTAGGAATTCAGGCATGACCAACAGCAGAGAAAGAAAATGAAAGGGAGAGGCCAGAGAGAGTCTTCCTGGGGTGGGGAAGGGATGTCCAGAAATTATGTGTAAGATGTAAGCTAAGGAAAGAAATTGCTTCTAAAAGGGTGGGAGTGGCTGACCTTGTCTAACAGCTGCTTGTGAGATTAAAATAAAGGCTGAAAATTGACGGTTGGGTTTGACACATTCTTGAGTGACCTTGGCAAGAGATGTCTCTGTGTAATCATAAGAAAGATTCAGAGATGAATTCAATAAGAATTACAACAGCAAAGGGAAATGAGGCATATGGGCTTCGCCCATGGAGAATGGAGAGACATAGATAGCAGTTGCAACACTGTTGCAGGGATAATGAAGAGGACCTTGTCTGCTCTAGTGGTGGCAGAAAAAGGTCACATTTCCCAAAGGCACCCTCTGTGTATGATTATTATTTTGGATGGGAAACACCCCCTCCCTGGATTCTGTTTGCTTTTTCCATGAATAACTGAAGTCTGGACTGACGTACTTTATAATCTGTTCTCCTTTATGGCTTCTTTCCAGCTGACTCCAGCTCTCTGTTGGATGTTTGCTACATGTTCTACTTCTCCCGTAAGCATGGGACTCACACTTCCCTTAGAGTTCACCTGATTCTGCCAGGAGGATTGTGACAGATCATTCCTTTCAAGTCACTGACCATGGTACACTCAACTGCAGGCAGCTTGGCTGGAACTCAGTGCCCCTTTCACGGTTCATCTTGTGCAGATCAGTTGAGTTTTATGTGACATACCTTAGAGTGCTTAACAATAACTCACATGTTACAGAAAACTCCTTTGACCATATTATACCTGGACACATACTTTCACATCAAAGAAGTAGGGTGTCCACCCCTTCCCTCTTAGCTACCCCTGTTCCAGGATAGAGAACAGGTAGGCTTTTTCTGCATTTTACATCCTTCTTCAAAGGAAAAAACCCTGAATTTGAAGATGGAAAGTTATTACATGTTTCAGGAGAACTTTGTGAATGGGGCAAAGTAAACCTGATATTTGAAGAATGTTTTCTGATGCTTAAGTCTAGACATGTTTGGGAATTTTGAACTCATTGTTTTAGTTTCCAGGGCTAGATGATTAGTTTACTACAAGAGATGTGTTGGAAAAGGTAAACGATCTTACTGTCAAAGAATTTCAAGTGAATTTCTTTTAAAAAATGACATGTAGTTGTGTGAGCACACATGTGTACGTGTGCGCGAGTGGGGGGGGAGTAGTTGGTAGTGTGTGTGCATGTGTGTGTGTGAGAGAGGGGGGGGGAAGGGAGGGAGGGAGGGAGAGAGAGAGAGAGAGAGAGAGAGAGAGAGAGAGAGAGAGAGAGAGGAGCAGAGTTCCAGGCAGTTATGAGCTGCCCTATGTGGGTACTTGGAACTGAACTTGGGTCTCTGCAAGAGCAGTCTGTGCTCGTAACCATGGAGCCATCTCTTCAGCTCCTCAGAGAACTTCTTCAGTCAGCACCTCAGCCTTCATGACCATCTCCCTGCTGCATATTCTTACTGCCATAAGCAAACTATTTATTGATTTCACGGTTTCCTATCCACTTTTTTCTGGATAATGTACACTTCCCTAACCTCTTCCTCATTTATGCTGTTATTTACTGACCCTTACCCAACAGGGATAAACGTCTTGGACTACAGAATTAGACAAGCAGGTGAGCAAAAGTATTTGTTTTGTCACATTTCCTCATGAGACATGGAGAAATGGCAACTCACTCAGATAGCGCACCAACACATCAAGACTATGGTTCTGCCCAAGCCCAGAGAATTTATTAAGACTAGACTATACATGACTTGGGCAACTGTTGAGGTTTTGTCTTTTACTGTCTATTGTAATGCTAAGTGTGGGGACTCCTAAGACCTGGAGTCTGAATGTAGCCCCTGGGACCCTGCCCTCAAATTAACTCTGATTGGTGAATAAAGAGGCTAATAGCCAATAGCTGGACAGAAGAGATATAGGTGGGGTTGAGGTTTTGTGGGTTTGTGGGAGGACCATGAAGAGGAAGAAGGAGAAGGAAGCCACCATGGAAGAAGAAGAATGTGCAGGAAGGAGGAGGAGAGCCACCGTGAGCTAAAGGTCAGGAGAATATGGTCCAGAGGGCTGCCCAATTGGGTTAAGAGCAGCCCAGATGGAACTAGTAAATAGTAAGTAATAATTTGGGGTTATTGATAGAAAAGAAGATTCTAACAGCAAGGTGGGTAGGCAGCTGCCCAGCTATTGTACTGCCTAAGACTCATGCTTTTGGGCACTTCCCAGGAGGGTATTTCCTGGAAGAACTAGCTAGAGAGAGAAGAGTCTCCTCACAGAGTAGAGATTTTTTTTTCCAATAGCAGCTCAGATAGAAAGAGGTAGGAAAGAAAAGCAGTTGGTTTTTGTTGGTTTTTTGTTTTTGTTTTTTTTTATCCTGGCCTTAGAGTCTTGCTAACAAGTACATCTACTCTACTGCTGCTGTTGCCATTGTTCATACACGAGAGTTCAGTTTCTTTGGCCTTCCACTATAGACCAGAGAATCCTCCAAGTCAATATGGTACCCTATTGGAACTACCATGATCCAGCGTCATGGAATGGACAAGTACTAGGTTCTCAGCCTCTCTAGTATTGATAGACAGCCATTGCTGGGACAGCCAACCAACATTGCTTAAGTCAGTCTAATAAATCTTATTTCATGATATACTCCTTTTATCTCTGTTATTCCTCTAGACTCTAGAGTCTATAGCATCCTAGTATGACAACAGCATCAAAGGAAATAGGCTTTGGTAGGTCTACTCAGATAGATCTCTTCTGCACAAATCAGTTAGTATAACCTGTCATCAGACCCCAGCTCCCTACATATCCTCAGATTCCTTGTTTAACAGCACCAAGGGGTTAACATCCTTCTCCAATGGATGAACTTACATTAAATGTCAAGATGCTGATGGATGAAATATGAATGCTGGATTATTGATTTACAAGAAAACCTGAACTGGACATGCCTAGCCCCCAGCCAACAAATGTTCTCCACCTGAAAGCATGCTACCTAGGAAGTTGAGCTTTAATCAGGAGGTTGCTTGCTGAGCAGAGACTTGAAGCAAGTTAAGTTAATTATGTGATTATAGTATTTAATGTCACCAGGCTTCCCAAGCCTGAAGCACCCATCTCTATGGTAGGTTACAGCTTCAAAAGATGTAGCCTTGATCATCCTCGGGAAATCTCATCTCTCATCACTGCTGTGTGGACCCGAGCTCTGTCATCCTTTGTACTCAGAAACTCTTTTTCACTGCCTCTTTGGAGAAAAAAAAACCAAACCAAAACTTTCTTTGATGGGCCCTTACTTCTTTAAACATGATAATATAGCACTTTGAATTAAGACATAGTTTTTCAGGTATAGTGATTTCCTGCCTTCATGACTTATTGATTGTAAAGCTTAACTCAATACAGTCTCAACGCAGAGAATCAAATGATTCTTCAACATAGGAATCACTTAGGGTACCCTCTTTGAAAATTAAAATAAAATAAAATACAGCTTCCAACTTAGTCAGTCGGTGATTAGGGAACAAGCTGTATTCTTGACAAATGTCTAAGAGCTTCTATCTTCAAGGGTGTCTTAGTTAGGGCTTAACTGCTGTGAACAGACACCATGACCAATGCGAGTCTTATAAAGGACAACATTTAATTGGGTCTGGCTTACAGGTTCACAGGTTCCACTATCATCAAGGTGGAGCATGGCAGCATCCAGGCAGGCATGGTGCAGGCAGAGCTGAGAGTTCTACATCTTCATCTGAAGGCAGCTAGTGGAAAACTCATTCCAGGCAGCTAGGACTAGGGTATTAAAGGCCACAGTGACACACCTACTCCAACAAGGTCACACCTCCTAATAATGCCATTTCCTGAGCCAAGCTTATACAAACCATCACAAAGGGGATTAGAGAAGCCTTGTTTACAACACAATCAGATGTGCCTCGGTTTTGGCTTTTGACTGAGCACTGCACCATGGCTAACTCATGCACACTCATTCCAAGTACACTTTTGGAAGCACTCATAACATTGATTGCTTCTCATCTGAGGGATATTATAAAACAGGGGTTTAGAGAATTGCTTCTCACACGAGTGTACACATAAGTCACCTGGAAATCTTATTAAAGTGAAGATATTGCTCATAAGTCTGGGATGGAGCCCAGTATTCTATATTTCCAACAAATGCCCATGCATGTTGCTGCTGCTGCCTCCTCAGACGGGCTGTGGACAGCACAGCCAGGGGATGGTCTTTGAACCAGGGCCTTGCTTCAGCGTCTAGTTTCAAAGTTTCCCATCAGTTTCCCAGCAGCGTGACTTTGGACGCCTTCCCCAATGTTGCTATAACCAGTTTCTTTATTTTAAGAATGAGCATAAGTACTAATCTCTTCCTCATGGGGTTTATTTTAAAACAGAGAACTGAATGAATGCTAAAGTCCTTCAGTGAGGTCTTATGGGAAATTCTTCATAGTGACAGCTGTCTTTAACTTTGTTGTGACATGGCTTGGTTTCAGCTTGCTAGAAATAAATGCAGAAGTAACATCAGTGAGATGGTGCAACCAGTAAAACACTGTTTGTCACAGAAGCCCGATAGCCTGAGTTCTCTTAGCCAGAACCTATAGGAAAAGGCAAGCACTAACTCTTGCCAGTGGCCCTCTGACCTCCATATACCATGCCATGGTGTGTGCACACATGTATGTGCATGCACAAATAGTAATTATATAATAATAAGATTAAAATTTTACAAAAGAATACTCCTGAAATCACAGTTTTTTTGTTTTTTTTTTTTTATGGAAGACGGTGACTGTGTTTGCTTAACACAAAGTAGATGGTGAGCTTGCATTGTACCGATTCCAGAAATCCTCTCAAAATTTCAGCTTTTAGAGAATAGTCAGAGCCTAAGGGCCCACATGGGTTACAAAGTAGCTAGAAAACTTTATTCAAAGTCAAATGATAGGACAAATCTGCAAGAAAATACACTGTCAAAAGTGATACCTGGCCACAAGAGCAAGAGTATTCAAGGACCTTGATAAGTATGGGATTTCCTTTTATGGGTTTCAAGAGAATGCAGGATTTGTTTGCTATGGAGTGTATTTTAAATGTTTTCGTGTTATGATAACAGTCTTAAGTTACATAAGTCTTTGCTTACTCCTGTCCTTTCCCATGATGTTTGACCGTAGCCATATGAATGGCCAATTACAAATATACGTAAGATGGAAAAATAGGTAATTCCCTATAAAAGGTCATTTAGGGAGGCTGAAGAGGTGGCTCAGCAATCAGAAATGCTTGCTCTCTTGCAGTGGTCCTGAGTTTGATTAGTTTGTTTTCTAGAATCCACAGTGAGTGACTTAAAACAGCCTGTAACTCTAAACTCTAGCTCTGGGAGATCTGACACCCTTTTCTGGCTTCTGAAGGCACCTGTAATCACATCTCTCTCTCTCTCTCTCTCTCTCTCTCTCTCTCTCTCTCTCTCTCTCTCTCTCTCTCTCACACACACACACACACACACACACACACACACAACTTTAAAAATCACTTAGAGGACATAGCTTGCTTCATTGTATATGTACCCCAATCCAATGGAGATTAGACCTCCATACCCAGATATTACTGAAGTATGATCAAATAGAAACTGCCTGTGTTTGTTGCTCATTGATGGGAGAAAAAACATATTCTACTGTTTGATGTGGAGTATGCATGTATCTCAATGCAGGTAGGGGCCTGGATGGCTAATAGGTTGGTAGGTTCTGGGTTCTCAGTTGTGGGTAAATAGTACATACAGGTAAGAATTGTAAGCATATTAGAACATGGGTGTGTTTAACCCAAACTAAGTGGAGACCCAGATTGCTCAGTTCTCCCTATGTGTCCTGCCTCAAAAGTATAAAGTCAGTCTATGTGCTGCTCTAATAAAATCACCCATTTTCTGAAACATACAATTACCATTTTGTAACAGCACTATCCTATGTGATGCTTCTGTGATGACAGAGGTGTTCTCTGTGTCTTGTTCAGCAGGACAGCCACTAACTACAAGTAGCTTCTCAGCACTTGGAATGTGGACACTCAGAATGAAAATGGTATTTTAAATTTCACCTAACTTTATTATTGTGTGTTGTTTGTGCTTGTTCTTTGAAATAGAGTGATGTTTGCACTTGTATTTTGAAACAGGGTTATGGAGTCCAGGATGGCTGTGAACTTGCCCTAGCAGAGGATGTCCTTCAAGTTCTGATCCTGCCTCCACGTCCTGAATGATGGAACTACAAGTACCACGGCATTCAGTTTTACACAGTGTCAGTGAAAAGACTTAGGGCTTTGTGCATGCCAGACAAGCATTCTACCAAACCAAGTTTCAATCGAGTTGAGGTATTTAGAATTTAAATTGACATGTGACTGGCAGATGCATTATTCCGTAGAGGAATTTACATATAGGCTTCATTCCAGTATTCCCTGTAGGCTTTCACAAAACCCACCAATGTTACTGGAATTTGTAAGAGATTTGTAGATGTACTTATCCACTCAAATAGTTAACAACCTAATGCTCAGTGATTCTTTACATCTATGACACCATAAAGACAGAACAAACTGACTCAGCCTAATATGGGGCAAACTGAAGCTCAGTCAACCTCTGCATAAATTATGGATAAATAAAGAATAATAAAACAGTTCCTAGGAGTTCTATCCAACCTTCAAAACAATCTGAGATTGCACTTCATAATACTATATTTTATATTTATATTGTATAGGGGGAAGAGCTTTATTTCAAGCATACTTTCTTCTGTCTGGCATTTTCTTTCTTTTTTTTTTAAATTTTTGGATATTTACTTTATTTACATTTCAAATGTTTTCCCCTTTCCAGGTCTCCCCTTTGGAAACCCCCTATTCCATCCCCCATCCCTGCCTCTATGATGGTGCTCCCCCACCCACTCGCCCACTCCTGTCTTCCCTCCCTAGCATTCCCCTATACTGGGGCATCTAACACCCACAGGCCCAAGGGCCTCTCCTCCCACTGATGGCCGACAAGGCCCTCCTCTGCCACATAGGTGGCCAGCACCATGGGTCCCTCCATGTGTATTCTTTGGTTGGTGGTCCAGTCTCTAGGAACTCCGGGGGGTCTAGCCAGTTGACACTGTTGCTCCCTCCATGGGGCTGCAAACCCCCTCAGTTCCTTCAATCCCTTCTCTAACTCCTCCATCCGAAACCCCATGCTCAGTCCAATGGTTGACTGTGAGCATCCACCTCTGTATTTGTCAGTCTCTGCCAGAGCCTCTTGGGAGACAGCTTATCATGCTTCCGTCAGCAAGCACTTCCCATCATCCACAATAATGTCTGGGTTTGGTGGCTATATATGGGATGGATCCCCAGGTGGGGCAGTCTCTAGATGGCCGTTCCTTCAGTCTCTGCTCCACACTTTGTCTCTATAATTTCCTCCTGTGAGTATTTTGTTCCCCCTTCTAAGAAGCACTGAAGCATCCACATTTTGATCTTCCTTCTTCTTAGGCTTCATATGGTCTGTGAATTGAATCTTGGGTATTCCGAACTTTTGGGCTAATATGCAGTTATCAGTGAGTACACACCATGTTTGTTCTTTTGTTCTTTTTTAAGATTTATTTTATTACTTATTTATGCTTATGTGTCTGTATGTGTGTACATGCACCGACATACAGGTGTTCTTGAAGGCCGAAGAAAGTACCCAATCCCCTCAGAACTGGAGTTGCAGGTGGTTAGGATCTCACAAATATGGATACTGGAAATTGAACCCTGTTCCTCTGAAAGAGCAAAACCTGCTCTTATCTGCTGAGCTATATCTCTGTAAGGGTTCAAAAATTGCTAAAGACTCCAGACTGAGATAGTATGCAAAAACAAAGAGCACTTATTCTGCAGAAACAACCAGCATGTGGGGGGTCAACCATTCTCTAAAGTGGCGGCGATCTCAGACAAAGGCACACAGGCCTTCTTATAGGAAACCAGGGCAACTGTCCAGTGGGATTAGGTAATCTAAAATTTCATTGGTGGGTGCTAGGGTGGGTCACAGGTGTTTTGCATTCCTGTATCACTAATGTTCAACCACGTCATGATAAAGGGCTGCCCAATGTAGATGGCCCATTCTGAGATAAGAATTTCTCGTTTTTGTGGTTATCCCCAGGCTGTTCTTTGGGAAGGGGTTTTATGATCTTGTTCTGGATTTTATGATCTGTTTCTAGAGCTGGTGTCTTATGACTTAGTTTCTGGGACTTATGGTCTATTCCTGAACCTGGTGCCTTACGACCTTTTTTGAAAGCAGGTCTGGTCCTTAAATGGAGACAAATGGGGTCCTTAAGTGGAGACAAATGGGGTCTATGTTGTCTTTCATCTCTAGCCCCCATTGTAGCATTTTTTATATCAGAATTTTAGATACACATTGAAATTACTTGGGGAAATTATACTAATCTGAGGTTTCATTCATATAAATAATAATAATTACTAATAATATGTCATGCACACAGGAGCTTTTAAAGTTCCTCAGGTGTTTTTAATAAGTAGAGAAGGCTCAAATCCATGGCTCTGATTCCTAAGAATAGTTGATATCCTACTGAAAATGTAAGCTCAAAAACAATATGCAACTCCAGAGCCTTATTAAATTTGTTGGACTTTAGTTCCAAAGATTGAATTACAGATCCCAGGAAAAATTGTTTTACAACCACCCACCAATTGCAGTTGGAAAGAAGAGCTTTTAGAGAAATCAAATAGTGATTCTAAATGATGTAAAAATCAAGTTATTCTCTAGCCTTTGTATTTGTAACCATATTTAAAAACTAATACTGAAAACAGACCTGTGCTCAGCCACCAAATACAAGAGAAAGAAACAGATGATCCCACCCATTGTTTTCAGACCCCGCCCTAGACCATCCCACCCACAGCCATTGTTTTCAGACCCCGCCCCCAGCTATGATATATAAAATGATCGATGGTGATAAACTCTTCTGCTTTGATTTTTTGTTTTGTTTTGTTTTTTATTTTGTTTTGTTTTGTTTTTCGAGACAGGGTTTCTCTGTGTAGCCCTGGCTGTCCTGTAACTCACTCTGTAGACCAGGCTGGCCTTGAACTCAGAAATCCACCTGCCTCTGCCTCCCGAGTGCTGGGATTAAAGGCGTGCGCCACCACTGCCTGGCTTGCTTTGATTTTTTTTAACCAGGTGGTTCTACAATACTTCGAAGAAACCAAACAGCTTCTCAAATATTTCTCCCATCTGCTTTGCAGTTGTTGATCTATTCTTTGTTTTCTTAAAATATAACGTAGAATATGAATCGTGTTGCTCTGTTCTTAGGGAAGAGGCTTTGTCTCAGTCGTGGTGTGTTTATCATTTAAATCCTACCTAGCAATCCAATTAAGTCATTAAGACATTATGTGAGGAACCAGTGAGCAGGAACTGCCACATAGAGAGAGCTCTCTTAGTGAGTCAATGGATTTAAAGAAAATGGCAAAGCAGTCATACACACCTTTTTCTGTCGGTGTCAGAAACAGAGAAACTGAGGTTCCCTAGCTAAGAGAGCAATGCCTTGAATGAATTCTCATTTTTGTTTTAAAGTATAAGTACCCTTTGATTAATGCAAAATATAATAATTATTAAGTGTATATTAAGTGTACATAAAAGCATTATTAGAGGAATATCATATACATTGATGGAATATGATTTATAAAGACAAAATCGTGTAGGCAAGCCAAAAATATACTAAAAAAAACCAAAACAGCGGGTATTTATAAAATTTGCATTATGCTTTATTTCCTTGATGTTTAATTATATAATATTCATGATTTGAAACTCAATCTCCCTTAAAACTTAACATGTTTCAGATAACATTAAGCTGATTTTTAAGTCCAATTCCTTGGACTCTCTCTTCACCTCACCAGGGATGACCACCATAATAATCTTTAGTGTGTTACACTTAAGAGGTTTAAATTGGAGGCTGAAAAGATGGCTCAGTGGTTAAGAGTATATTCCTTTCTTCCAGAGAAACTGAATTCCCAGCACTCACATTGAACAACTTACAACTAACTAATTGCTTTCAGCTTCGAGGAATACAACATCCTCTTCTGGTTTGTACACAGACACATACATAATTGATAAAAATAGTAAAAATTTTAAAAGGGTTTTAAATTAGTGTATACATGAACAATCACAAGTATGTGCAAAAAGAAATAGCACAGAGTTGAATCTAAGCCCATGCTTTGTTGGATCCATCTTTTCTATCAAAGCAGACAGGACAGCAGTTCAAAAGCAAACCATAGCTGGACTCAACAACACATCAACAGACCCACAGACAAGAAGAAGAGATGCTTCTAAGAGGCAGCGTTTGGGGCAGTAACACAATCTCTGGGAAGTAAAGGAGACTACATTTAACTCAGATGAGAGGGGGAACCAAGCTCAGTTAGTTCAGTGTCCACCATTGAGTCCTCCTTTCTTTAGATATAATGATTTCCCTTATCTTTTGTAGAAAATCAGATCAAGTAGGGTGTGGTGGTTTGAACATGCTTGGTCCAGGGAGTGGGACTATTAGGAGGTGTGACCTCATTGGAGTAGGTGTGGCCTTGTCGGAGGAAGTGTGTCCTTCTGGGCATGGGCTTTGAGACTCTCCTTCTAGCCACATGGGAGCCAGTCTTCTCTTGTCTGCCTTTGAATCAAGATGTAGAACTTTCTGCTCCTCCAGCCCCAAGTCTGCCCTTGATAATAGACTGAGCCTCTGAACCAGTATGCTAGCCCCCAATTAAGTGTCCTTTATAAGAGTTATCATGGTTGTCTCTTCACAGCAATGGACACCTTAGCTAAGATAAAGAGGAAATCTGATAATTTGCCAAGCTCTCCCAGGAAATAAGATGTTGGCAGGTGTATAGAGGGTAGTGATTTTCTTTTAGATCAAACCCTCCATCTTGGAGGGAAGGTCCTTAAGGCAAGAGTTTTTATAAAGGGAATTGAACTATTACACTCTGTAGGAAAGCTCCTTAATAAGCTCAAGAAGCTAACAACTCAAAGGTCTCAGGAAGTTCTTGAAACTGATTAGATCTACTAGGCTTTCACTCCCAAGCTTATAAAAGCAGTAAAGACCACTGAGAGACACTCAGACCAGCCCCATTGCCTCTTTGCACTACTAGAAATCAGACTAGTCATACTGACTCTACACGATTGGAAGAGGTCAGACCACCTGAGCTGCTTAAAAGAGACATTCTCTAAACCTGTTGAGTTGCCTGCAGGCTGTGCAGTGTATTTCGGGTTTCCAGATTTCATTAGCTATCACTCATTCTGGTGGAGGCTTTCGTGATGCAACTGTCTCTGAGTCATTTCAAGTAACTCCCCACTCATACTCCTATAAGTGACCAGTAAAACCCACAGTTCACCAAATTGAACCAAATGATCCATAATTTGTTTCCCTATCTGAACTTAGTAGACATTTGTTTATGTCCCCGCAGGAATCGGGCTAACAGGGTAGGAGGAAGTTCAGGTGTGTTCGTGACAGTTCTTCCTCACCTGTATTCCCACTCCCTTTCAATGCTTTTCCTCAGTTGCTCAAGGTGTATGTGTGTGTGTGTGTGTGTGTGTGTGTGTGTGTGTGTGTGTGTGTGTGTAATGGGAGCATGCCTTGCGTGTCAATATGTGTATGGTATATGAGGAGTGTGTGTGTATAATGTGTGCGCATGTAATTTGTGTGGTTATATGTGTATGTCTGTGGATAGATTTATGGTATATGAGGGTGTTTGTGTGTGACATGTGTGTAATCTGTGTGGTTATATGCATGGTGTGAGTATACTATGTGCAAATAGGAAAATAGAATAAAAAACCCATTATTTAGTATAATTAATGTATATTAATTTAAAAAACACTAAAATGAGTTAGGCAGTGGGACCTGCCATTGCAGTGGAGGCAAAATTAGGGTCCAATCTTTGTAAAAAATCTAAAAATATTAATAAGACTAATTTAAATGCTATTTTTATTTTAATCTCATATCTTTGACTCCAAAAAAAAAAAAAAAAAAAAAATCCATGGTCAATATTGTTACTAGGACTGCAATCTTTCATGGGGCTAAATTTGAAATGGTTGACAAGGCTACCAATGGGTTTTACTAATATACTTGTGTATGTTTTGGAAAAACCAAAGTCAGATGGGCAAAGGCAGTAGAGATGCCAAAACGCAGGCCAAGATGATACAGGGGGTCCAACTTCAGCCACATCTACCTCCAAGGACACTTTGACCCTGGGCACATTGCTGGATCCTGTTGCTTTTCTGCTGAGAGCTAGGCTTTCCATTGGAGCAGAACATTCTAATCCTACAGGTAGCCACCAGGGTCATCTCACTCCTAACCCCCTGTCTTTACTGAAGATTTCTTTGTTCTTGTGCTCCCTCCTTTCTTAAAATGCCATACTTGCATTCTTTAAATAACTGAGTCTATTGTAAGACAACTTGCTACCTTGCATGTATCAAACTATGTTCTTGAGAAACAAGATAATATATTTTCTTGTGTGTGTTACATATATTAAATGTAATATCTTTTACAATATATTCATTATAAAAGTAAGTCATATTGAAAATAAAGAGGCAAGAAACCACTCAGGTCTGTCATTCATAAATTTCACATTTCATTAATTCTGAGTTTAGACTTCATCTATCATTTGTCTACCTACCTACCTACCTACCTACCTACCTACCTACCTACCTACCTACCTATTTAGTACTGGGAATTAAAGCCAAGGCTTCTAGCATACTAAACAGGGCACAGTGCCACTGAGTTAGTCTTTCAGCTCCCAGGTATTTGTTTTTATGATATTTGTGATAGAATCCTGGCCTACTTCCTTTCTGTCCAGCTCTATAGGCTATAGGCATCTTTATTCAACCAATAGCTTTAAATAAAGAAGTGTTACGTAGCATCACTTAGTGTACATGACAATTTCCTCATACCTGGGGGCAACTGGACTTTGTGGACAGTATTTAGCATTACAATACATAGCAATAGACCAATCCTTGACAGAATGGTATAGTGTGTGTAGTATGTATGGTATAGTATGCTATAGTGTGCTATAGTGTGAGAAATCCTGTCTCAAGGGACTATAGTGGACAATGAGAGAGCAGTCCTTTGGCTTCTGCATGCATCCATATACATGTGCCTCCACATTATACACATATACTGTATATACTCAAAAGTTTTGTCACCTACAAAAGGGAGATACTTTTTTAAAAAAATCTCAAATTCACACATGCTAGATAAGTCCCTATTTGTCTCAACACTAGGTCCATAAAGAGGTCCAGATCAATAAAAGATACTTTCTCTGGAAGAGAGTGTTAATATTTCTACATTATTTACCTGTGAAAAACTGGACTAATATACTGTAAAGAATTTTCAGTGACTAGAGCTATAGTTAGGCCAAAAGTCATCAAAAAAGGACTTTACAGAAAGATAAATTTTAACTAATTTATGCAGTGTTTCAGAAAAGAATAAAATGTCAACATATTATATTCTAATATTTCATTTAAAATTCAAATTTCTGATTTCTGCAAATGACAAAATCAGCCGGGCAGTGGTGGCGCACGCCTTTAATCCCAGCACTTGGGAGGCAGAGACAGGTGGATTTCTGAGTTCGAGACCAGACTGGTCTACAGAGTGAGTTCCAGGACAGCCAGGGCTACACAGAGAAACCCTGTCTCTAAAAACCAAAAAAAAAAAAAAAAGAAAGAAAGAAAGAAAGAAAGAAAGAAAGAAAGAAAGAAAGAAAGAAAGAAAGAAAGAAAGAAAGAAAGAAAGAGACAAAATCAGACATCACTGAGTCACCATCTCTGCATGGTAAACATTGCTTACCCAAGGGCAGTTGGTTTCAGTCAAATGTAACATAAACTACTCACAGGCACAGAAGATGGATTTGATCTTGCCTAGGTTTATTTGATC
Organism: Uromys caudimaculatus; assembly: GCA_028551405.1. Classification (NCBI taxonomy): domain Eukaryota; kingdom Metazoa; phylum Chordata; class Mammalia; order Rodentia; family Muridae; genus Uromys; species Uromys caudimaculatus. The sequence goes on along the minus strand of CM052709.1, from coordinate 62,343,019 downwards.
ATGGGCCAGACATAAGAAACTCTTGAAACTGTGACTTGCCACATTGCCTTGCAAGGCGTACTGCTGCCTATCTTATTTTTAGTGTTTGTTTGTTTGTTTGTTTTCTATGTTCTCGAGACAGGCTCTCACTAGCTCTGGCTGACAGGGAAGGCAATATATACACCAAAGATCCGTCTGCCTCTGCCTTCCAAGCGCTGGGATTAAAGGCGTGCGTTAAAGGCGTGCGCCACTATGCTTGGCTTTTCTTTTTAGCTTGTGACTTAGTCCTTGTCACTATGAACCTTCTTTTTGTTTTTTCCATTCACTTAGTAAATATTTGTTGAGTCTCCTTTATTGCTTTAACACTTCTTTACCACTCAGATTCAGTAATTAAAAGATTTGATATAGGATGGATGGGTTATCTAGTATATGTGACTTTAAGAGCAGACCTTTTTCTTATCAGGAACCTGGAATAACGAGTGGATCGTTCCAGTGGTCCCTGCTTTGGTGAAGCTGTGATGGAGGTTGTGTGCAGGTGTGTGTACACCGGAGGATTGTTCTGAAAACTTTCACTACATGGGGTGTTTCTATTTCAGAAGAGGGACATTGACTATTGGTATTTGTTTGTCTGAACTCTACATAGCCTAGAAAGACAGCAGGCGGCTTGATTGGCTGAGCATGCATCCTGGTGTGTGCATGGTACAGTTCTGTTCCCACCCAGTACCAAGCTCAATAGTGAAAATGATGGTCTCAATGACACACGACCGGTCATTTAATGGCAGGACCATAGAAGATGGCATAAAATGTTAAATAATATACCTCAACATTTTAGATTATATGTTTGTACTGCTTAGAAGGCAGTGAAATATGTCATAAAGTATTAATGATATCAACAATACCCCATGAAATGTACCTTAAATACGAACTGTGTTGTTAGAAAGTATATGATTCTCAATAGCTGATAACTGCAGGCCATATGAGCGTTAAATGCATTGCTAGTTGTTTCTGTGATAGGGACAGGACAGACAGCTTGAAGTTGACAGGAACGTGTCACCAGGAGAAAAAGTCATTAGCACTAGAAGGTGGACAGGACAAAGGAAACAGGATTCCCCTCTGTACTGTGTTTTAAACACATATTAATTAATGCTGTAGACTGAATTTTAGTTTATGCTGAGGATTTACTCTGGAAGTGAACTGATTAACAGTGACTTGGAAATGACACATTTTATAGCAGGAATATGAGGACTTAAAAGATACTTTCTAAGTTCACGTGGAAACCGTGCACAAGAAAGTAAAGCTAAGCAAAAGATTCTCTTTGATAATTGTTTGTTTTCGTTTTTAAGAGTTATATTTAGTGTGTGTTTGTTGGGAGAGGGATGCTCACATGTCACAGTGTACATGTAGAAATTAGAGGGCAGCTTGTGGAAGTTGGTTCTCTCCTTCCACCACTACTGATCTGGGACCAGTCTCAGCAAGCATCTTTACCAGCCATCTTCCTGTGCTGTTTGCTTTTTTCCTGTAAGTAACTAAAGAAAACCAGGCTATACTCTCAGTAGCCAGATTAAAATCAAAACAGGTCCTTAAATATCTGCTTTCCTAGCAAGACTCAAACATGCCCAGTAACTGTATCCTGCGGCTCAAGTGCACACCCTCAAGTCACCAGTCTGTCCAACTGGTTTGCACAAATCCCTTCCCCGAACTACTGTCTAACTCAGAACAAGCTCATTTTGCAGAAAGAACAGCTTGAGGCTCATTATGTCTCCAAATAGACATTTAAGGGAAAGGTCAAATGTCATTATTCAAGAACAAACAGTTTCCTCCAGTTTCTCAGAAAAGAAAGTCTATGCAGAAGGTACTTTTCTCCCAGAATCAATATTATAGGCTTTAGCCTCTTCAAAGGACATAGCACTCACTAAGACTTCCAAAAGAAAAAAGAAGCATAGCACAGGTAATGTCTCTTCAGGATCTGTCTAATATGTACCTCTCCTACCCAGGGAATACTCAGAAAAGGGAGGGGGATGAGAAACCCAGCAAAGCAACGAAAGCTGTTGAGTTAGGTTTGCTTTCATAACTGTTTACCTGTGCAAATAGATGCTCTGAAGCTTACTGCAAAGTGAGCTGGCTCATTTCATAAATTCATGTTACTATAACATGGGAGGTTTCATTTCTTACCTCCACCACCAGCCTTGTCATTCTGATTTTTTTTTTTTTTTTTTTTTTGGTTTTTCGAGACAGTTTCTCTGTATAGCCCTGGCTGTCCTGGAACTCACTCTGTAGACCAGGCTGGCCTCGAACTCAGAAATCTGCCTGCCTCTGCCTCCCAAGTGCTGGGATTAAAGGCGTGCGCCACCACCGCCCGGCTGTCATTCTGATTTTTAGCAGCAAAAAAATGATCTCATGGCCTTTTCCCACGGCCTTCCCTGCTGGCTGAGATGCTGTTCTGTGGAGGAAAGTTCTTTTTGTCAGTAAGACCTTTCGTCCTCCTTTAAAAAAAAAAATTAAATGGGAGAAATCCTAAAAGTGTAATTAGTCTTACACTTTAAATCTTTTTTTTTAAACATTTATTTTGTGTGTGCGTGTGAATGTGTATGAACACACGTGTCACATGTCACACCGTTCATGAGTGGGAAGTCAGAGGACAACTTGTGTGGTTGGGTTGTCCTTTCACCTTATGGGTCCTATATTCAAAAGAATATAATGAAGAAGTTCTTAATTGCATAAACATGCTAATTCTTGTGTGTGAAAATGAATAGAGACTTGCTTATGATGCTCTGGGCTTCAGGGTTGGAACAAAGATTCTATTAGAAATAGCAAGGCATTGATACAATGTGCATAACTTCCCCAAGAATCATAGTTTATGTTGAGATCTGAAGTCAGATAAAGAAATGATGGAAAATGTTCTCCACTTACAAAGGAGCCTGCCTACAGCCAATTATTCTCCACTTCTTCCCACAAAGCATGTGTTTAAATTAATTTTATAAAATAACTAAACAATAGCTATAGACCAGACTATTCCCTCATTAAATTGAAGAACCAGTATCTACAATTTGCACATTCCTTGTTTCCATTTATTTTCATTTTACCCAGAGAAAGACTATAATTGAGAAATGAACACATTCATAAATAAGCCTATAGAAAATAGTCCATAATAAAGTCCCTGATTAATCACAACTAATGTATTATTGAGTATTCCCAGGAGGAACGTGGTGGAGTTCTGTGGTCATAACCTAGGCAGTGGGAGTCAAATCATTCTTTCTCAGTGATTTTTCTTTGCAATATGACTTTCTGGTCATATTTCTAGAAAGATAGGATAGATTTTAAATATTACCTCTGGACAGTGCAGACATTAAGCCAGTGTTGGCCTTAAACTTATTGGGCCATGTTAACATCAGATTAGCCTTAAAATAATCTAGAACAGAAGAAAGATTTGAAGTCTTGGTATTCCTCTACCCTCCTCGCATACTCTGACATAGTAGTTTCCTGGGATGTAGTATTAGCTGGCAAATGTCCTGTGTTTGTGTGTGAACATTTAGAACGGAGATTTCTCATTAAGACCGCATTTAAAACCTCTCCTGGAAAGTCCTATCTGTCACCATGGGTTCTCCCATTGCCAAGTTAAGTGGGAAGAGCCAGCAGAACTTCAGTGCAGCTGCCTGTTTCAAACCCTGAGTTTCACCCAATCCTGGTGCTAAATGTCAGATTCTCTAAGGCCACTTTTCATCATTCAAACTGAAGAAATCCCCCATTCCCCAAACCTGACGTTTTAAACCCATGCTATTCCTTTTTGTTTCCTTGATATTTATCATTTGCTGAAAGTACTTTTCTTGTTTCTAGTTTACCTGTTCATTCTTGTTGGGGGGAGGGGGTGTGTGTTGATTGGGGGAGGTGAACAATCTACCTGTGTGGATAGGTATTTTAGTATTCTATTGATGTAGACAGATACCATGAGCATAGCAACTCTTATCATGGAAGGTAATTGGGGCTTGCTTACAGTTTTAGAGGTTTAGTCCACTGTCATGTCAGGGAACATGGTGCCATGCAGGCAGACATGGTTAGCTGAGAGCTCTATATCTGGTTTCACAGACAGCAGGAAGACAGAGAACCATTGTGTGTGGCTTGGGCTTTTGAAACCTCAAATCTCACCCCCAGAGACACACTTCCTCCCATAAGGCCACACCTCCTAACCCCTCCCAAGTAGTGCCACTCCCTGATGACTAAGCATTCAAACAAATGAGTTTATGGGGGACATTCTTATTCAAAGTAGATGTGCATGTGTGTACATTCCTGGGCAAAGGCCAGAGGTCTGCATCAAGCCGTTTCTTCAATCGGTTGTTTACTGTTTTTTTGTTTTGTTTTGTTTTGTTTTGTTTTGTTTTGTTTTGTTTTGTTTTGTTTTGTTTTGTTTTGAGAAAAGATCTCTTGCTGAAACTGGGAGCTGACAGATATGCTAAATTAGCTGGCTGGCCAGCCCTGGGTATCCTCTTTTCTCTGCCTTCTGTGGAAGATTTTTACATGGACGTAAATTTTCAGGGATCTGAATTCAGGTCTTCATGTTTATGGAGCAAGCACATTGCTGAAGGAGCTATCTCTCCAGCCCCTCTCTATTGACCAGGGTGCCCTCAGTTCTTAGAATGCTACTTGACACGTACTCTAATCTTATTGGTGAGATAAACACATGTATCATCATCTATCCACAGACGTTAAATTACTGGAGACACGGTTTAAATATTTTATGTTTTATTGACAAATTAGACTTTATTACATATAGTTATAGTATACAATGGGATGCTTCGATATATGCAGAATATGGGATAAGTTAATAAATCCAATTAACTGCCTCATCACAATGAGAATGTATAAAATTAACTCTATTAGCAGTTTTGAAATATGCATTCTTACTAATCATGGTCACCACGCAGTTCATACCTCAAGAGCCTACTGCACCCACTGAAGCCTTTGCACACTTCACCTCTCCACGCCTTCCAGCCTCACTTGCAGCTTCTGATAACCATTGTGCTCCTTTCTGATCCCATGAGTTTCACATCTGCAGATTTCACAAATAAGTAAAATCAAGTAGATTGTGTCTTTCTGTGCTGATTTCCCTAAGCATTATGGCTGCGTTCATTCAAATTGCCATACATGGAAGGATGTTGTTTCTTAAGGTTGAGAAGTATTCCTTGTCTGTCTGTCTATCTGTCTGTCTGTCTACCTGCCTGCCTCTTTCTCTCTGTGTCTCTGTCCCCTCTGTGTCTCTGTCTATCTCTGTGTCTCTGTCTCTCTGTGTCTCTGTGTATGTGTGTCTGTGCGTGTGTGTCTGTGTCTCTCTGTTCCCCTCCACTCCCATGACCCTAGACAAAATCATTCTGACAGCATCATACCCACAAAAATAGCAAAACTGAGCCGCAAGACTAGAAAAATGTAGCTTCGTGGTTGAGAACACTGTGTGCTCTTCCAGAAGACCAGAGTGCGGTGCCCAACACCTACATGGATGCTCATAACACTCTGCAACTCTGTCAGGGGATCCAAAATCCTCTTTGACCTCCTTGGGCAACAGGCACACACATGGTGCCCATACATGCATACACACAAAACATTCATACACACAAAATAAATGTTAAAAGGTCAACCAAAGTAGATTAAGGACTTAAAGAGGCAGCCCATATTTTCAATATTAGAATCCATATGAGTTTAACAGAATTTGATTAAGTGACATTGGATGTTCCGAACAAGTCTCTGCATAAAGTTCAGTGGACATCCCTGAGAGGCCTGCTCTGTTTTTTTATTTGTTTGTTTGTTTGGGTTTGACTTTGAAGGGAAATGGAGGAGGAGTGGATCTTGGGGAGAGGGGAGGTGGAGGGGAGGACTAGGAAGAGTGGGGGGAAACTGCAGTTAGGATGAATGAATGAAAGAAGAATAAAAGAAAAAAGTCATACTTGGATGAAACTGGAAGGGACTGTACATGTCTACACGACATGCTGTTTTTCTTTTTCTGTCTATTGGTGTCACTGAAGAATCTCTCCCAAAACAAGTTTCAGAATTCTCCACTGAACCTTGAAGAAAATGGTAAAAGAGAGGAAAAAGATTGGAGTTGAGAGCGAGAGCAGAAATTCCAATCGGCTCACTGCTGTTGTTCCAATATCCATGAATATATAGTAGGTGCTCAATAAACATTTACTTACTTACTAACAGATGGAGCAATCAATTGCTGTACTCTTAATGATCAGTGCTGACTTCAATGCTTCAAAGGATTAAAACAAATATATCCAGCTCAATTATGCTGCAATGTAATAACTACTGGCTTTATTGTATTGCATCTTGGAGGGACAGCATTTGTCCCCATGATAAACAGTGATTTCCTTAAGAGCTTTGGAATACCCTATTGGGATGCATCCAGTTCCAGTCACTTGAACATGATTTCCTTTTTGGTTTAACACACTGGGCTCCACACATTTTTAAGTCCTATAAAAAGGCTCTGTGTCCTGTCACCAGGCAAATCTAGGTGGATTTAGACATAAATATTCATTAGATTTTCCCCTCCATCTCCCCTTAAAAACACTCCATTGAAATGGAGATTTTGACTTTTAGGATAATGAAGAATATTAAGAGCCTTTATTCTTGAAAAATTAATAGATTATTAAAATGGCATTTCTCTACATTCATTATGGTGGTTTTGCTTTTTAAAATAAATTTTGATGTGGCGGTGCTTGTTTAGGGTGGGGGGAGGACCTTTTCTTTCAGTGTATGAAATAGCATCATGTGCTTTAAGCTCTGTGCTCTCTATTAATTCCCAATTAAATGCAGCTCAGATCACAGTTATGTCCTGTCTTTGATGAAAATACAGGAGGTTTTAGATTTCTGTCTCTTTAGTTGGGGACTTTCTAAACTATCTTAAGTCCCTTCCCCACTCTCAGGATCATTTTCTTTCTTGTCAAAAGATGTAAACAGCAAACTAAGACATCGTGAGGATGACTCCTTGAATCCTCACTGACACACTGTGCTTGCCTGACAGTTTTAAGGTAAGGTGTGTTTGTTTGGGTAGAAGAACTGTATTCTTTTAGCATAAAAGCAGAAGCCTGTGATCAAAGAAATAAGCTTTCAGAAGATCTCAGTATGGGAAGATTAAGAAGAGGGTGCATTCTTTGTTGTGTGGTTATTTCATTTGTTCTTTTTGTTACTTTTTTTCCTGAATGGCATTGTCCCACTCTGGGAAAATCTAATCTAACTTGCCTCTTGAGTGAATCAAGGCAAACCAAGAGAGACTCTGTATTGTTGCCCTCTGCCTCTCCAACGGTGCCCATCAAATCTAGCGTTGGCTTGTGCAGAACAGGTGCACAGACGCCAGCTCTGCATCTGCTGAGGAATATAATCGCGGCATTGATTGTCTCTTGCATCTGATTGGCTCCCATTGTGCCTTGTCGTGCTGGGGTCTTGTTTCCTAATCATTTTTCTAGTTGTTTGGTCTTTGCTGTGTCCTATTGAAAGAATGTGATTTAGTTTTCCAATTCATCACATCTTATTGTTTTTATTACTTGGAATTGTAACATCACAATATGGTTTCTTTGTCTAAGGATGTTTAAAGGGAATCTAACGTTTTAGAGAAATTCAAAAGGCTTAGTTAGAATTAAACTAAGAATCTACCACAAAACATATCCGTCACTTAATGATTCTAATTTCCTTCCAAAACCAAGCAACAGTTTATTTTAAATGAAATTATACTTAATTCTAAGTAACTTTTTCTTACTTTGCTATAGGTTGTATAAGCAATTAATTACAGGAGATCATGTCCCCATCTGATGTTGTGACTAGGAGGTGGGAGAACCTTTAGAGGGTTGAGTCTAGAGGCTCGCTGGGGCCATGCTCTTTAAAGGGACAGCAGGCACCTAATCAGTCTTAATATGCATATATGTATGCATGTATGTATAATTTATCTATATATCATCTGTCATCTATCTATCTATCTATCTATCTATCTATCTATCTATCTATCTATCTATCGTCTGTTTACCTGGCCATGGAACAAAAGGTTTTACTCTGTTCTGCAATCCTCTTCAAATGTGACCCATTGACAACTGGCTCCAAACAATTGAACCAACCAATCATGTATTGCAATCTCTAAAACCAAGAACCCTAATAATTCTTTTCTCTCTTTCTAAATTATTATCTCCGACATTTGTTTTCATGACAACTAACTAACATACACCAAAACTGGCCGGGGGTGATATAGGGGGCTGGCAAGATGCCTCAGAGGTGAAGAGTGAATACTGTTTTTGCAAAAGACCTGAATTTGGTTCCCATAACTCAATTAGCAAAGCCCACAGTTGCCTATAACTTCAAATACAGGCAATCCAACACCCTCCCCTGTCTTCCGTGGACATTGTATTCACACAACAAACTCACACTCAGACATACATATTTATAAAAATAATCTAAAAATCTAAAAATAAAAATAAAATATTTTTAATATATTATAAATTATTAGCAGGCAGCTGTCATTGTCCTCTACTGTCTTTTAAAAAACAAACAAACAAACAAAAAAACAAAAACAAAAAAAACCAAATATGCCTCCCTGGCCCAGATATCATTCTACTAAAAACTGACAAAATGTCACACAGAATTTTCTTAACTTTCTTTGCAGATAGACCATAGGCATGTGACCCAATTCTAGCAAAAGAGACCCACTGGAGCGTCTGAGAAAAGTTTTCTCTTCTGCTAAGGTATGAAGTAAAGAACTGTCCATCTTCCATGGCAAAGAATGTCATCTTTACACGCCATAGCTAAGCTACAACTGTGCGCATAAAACCAGGAGATTAAAGAAAGCTAAGAATCAAGATTCTAAGAGCTGAATGGTGAGATACAGGCAGACCTGAATCTTCCACGTATCACTACTCTGTTGAGCAAATCCTGAAAACGTATGTTCAGGCTTCTTTTGGGGTGAGACAATGCTATTGGTGAGTTATTTACGTTGAGTGCTCTATTACTTTTACTGAAAAGAATGTAATGGAAAAATCTCCACACTAACTGATAGGCAATTTGATTACTTTTAGACAGCACAGAGCTCTATCCATATCAAATAATATTGATCTAAAACTGTAAGGTACATGAATAGGGCTAGTACATTTTAATACTTAACCTAAAATGGACTTCTGAAATGATAATTATTTTTCTAATTTTCTGTAAAGAATCATATTTAAATAGATTCAGATTCTAATGACATTTTGCTTCTTGTAGCAGGGATTTTGGTTATTTACTTGAATTTTGTTGTTTCCGGGGAGAAAGGTGGGTGGGGAGAGAGGACAGTCTATGATGCCAAATAGAGTTCAATATTAACATCTCCTGCCATCCAGCACTGGCTTAATTAATACAGTGTGCAATAGGAGAGGCATAAATCCAATAGCATAAGCTGCAGAATGTCAGTGATTAAGTTCTTTATCTGGTGCAATCTAATGTTACACTCTGGTTCAGGTCAGGTCCATAAAAAGAATCTTCATTACTTCTCTTTAGCGTGTGCTTCTGGAAAAGAAATTCTTCAGTTTATACAAAGCGTCCACGAAGACTGATCCCCCCAAAGCCCATCGCCTACTCACAACCCACAGGAACGGAGGTACCTGAAGATTCCCCCCCAGCAATGTCAGAATAGAAGGCTCGTTTTTCTTGGGTAATTTGGATGAAGAGATGGCTTTAGGAAGGAAGTAAACATGGTCCCACTTTGGCTGATAGCCTAGATAAATTGAATGTGTGAGTGGAGTCGCCGAAATGGGATGAGGATTGATGGAGAGACGGAAACATGAATTTCACATTAAAAAGATTAGGGAAATCCTGACCTTTATTATAAAATATCTGTGAGCCTATAAAGATGATTTATAATACTGGAAAAGCTTTGGCTAATGCTCCTGGGACGCTCAGAAAACATAATCCAATTTACTTGTGGTGTACAAAAGGGATAGACTTTAAAATAATTGCTATTTTAAACTGTAGCCTTCATGGAGCTTGGCACCTAACCACAACATAAGGATTAGCCAAAACTGTTAAACTGCCGTTTGTTCAGAAACTGTAATACTGTTGTGTGGTGGATCTCACAGCCAGCGGCATGAAAAGCCAGGTATGCAAGAGAATCCTGTCAATGAATGTATCACCCTGCGCTGGCTGAATCACCTGGGTGGGGAAACTCGGGCATCACAAACTCATGTCTCCTTTTCATCAAGCTTCTTGACTCATGAGAGTGCTATCCCTTGAGAAAAGAAGAGTGTGACCATTGTACAATGACTATATTTTTGCAAACATGTCCTTCCTTCAGGCATTTAGTCTAATGAAACTCCCTAGAAGATTTGGGATCATTTTAGTTTCAGAATTAACTGTGGGAGCAAAGAGGATCAATGTAGAGGCCTACTTCCCTCCCCGGCTTCTCAGGCAGTCTTATTTGTCTGTGACCTCATTGAAGATCTACATTCTTGGAGGACTTCTCCAGTCTGAACTGGGCCTTAGAAGGAAAGCAGGCTCCAGGAATTTGAGTTACCTCTACGTTACTTTCTCTCAATCAGCAGCCTGTGAATGGTTTTCTGCTACAGGCTACTCTGGTTATTTACTCCAGCTTGACAGCCAGTCTTATGACTCATGCACTCAATGGCATCAGACCAGAGTCATGCAGTTCTATTGAGTGCCATTACGGGTATGATGGACTTTTCAGTATTCAGCCTAATACAGACTTTAGTAAACAGCTTCTGAAGGTTAGAAATCTACCAAGTTGAAGGTCATTTTCTTCGCTGATTTACCCAGAGCTATTGCTTCATAACCAAAGAATCCCAACAACTAATCAAGAGATGTTAGCTCCAGGAAAAAGAAAAGGCTGTGGTGTTTCTAAACATCTACCATCCCTCTGACAACAGATATAGATACCAAACTGATAGTTTTTAAGTAGCTTATGATATTCATAAAAACTTGAGTTCATTTATAGGCCCCTCATAGCAATGATTTTTCTTAGCCATAAGAACATAAAATAATTTTCATATAAGTAAAATATTCAGTCACTCACTAAATACTGCATATCGCTCATATTTTGAACAGTTCTTTGAACACTAGAGTTATTATATATATGAATAAGAGAGATACAGTCACGGATAATGTGTTTATAAAAAGATGTGTGTGTGTGTGTGTGTGTGTGTGTGTGTGTGTGTTCTATGGAGGAGTAGTCAAGTATGGGGGAGGGGGTGCCTCAGCGGGCCCATGCCAAGGCATCCCTTCCCCCTAAGAGACCAGCCACATGACGAGGGTATAGTACAGAATAGTTTATTCAGGGCATGGGGAGGGGAATTAAGAGGGTAGTAGAGGCAGAAAAAGGCAGAGAGAAGGAGAGAGCAGAGAAGTAGAGGACAGCCATGACAACATGGAGAAAGAGGGCAAGGGAATGGGGAGAGAGGGGGCAAAAAGGGCAAGAGACAAGGCAAGAGAGCAAGAGAAGTAAGATAGCAAGAGCAAGAGGAGTAAAAGAAGTAAGAGCAAGGGGCAAGAGAGGTAAGAGAGAGAGGAGGGGCAAGCAGCCCCTTTTATAGTGGGTCAGGCCTACCTGGCTGTTGCCAGGTAACTGTGGGGTGGAGTTTATGCAGAATGCTAACTCCAGACTTGCTTTAATATGATGGCACATGTCTATAAACCTCAACACACAGGAGGCTGAAACAGGAGGATTGCAAATTTGACTCCAGCCTGGGCAGATCCTGTCTCACAAAGTCAAGTGTAAAATAAAACTAAACAAGGCAAAATAAAATTAACCACTTGTGAGTGTTGGGGTGGACTTAGGAGAAGTTAATAGATGAAGCATGTTGGATTTTTAAAAATTATTTGGTTAACACATCAGTAGTTAGTTCCTGAGAGTTTGTTACTCATTTTTTAGCTACCTTTGAAATATTTCATTAAGGTATTTGTTAAAAAAATAACATAGATGATGGTGGCCCAGAAGTTAGAAAGAAACAAAGAAAGAAACAAAGACACAGTAGTATCTGTTATTAAGGGATATACAGGAAGAGGTGTATTCTACAAGACCTTAAACTTATTATGAAAAAAATAAGCACTATCATCATGACTCAGACTACTAGAGTGGCTAAAATAATTAAAAATGAAAAATATGAAAACATGGAACAGTTATGAATTCTAAGGCATTTGGATGAAATACAAAAACTCATTGGAAATCCACTTGGAAATTTATTTGAAGTTAGACATTAACCTACAATGTTTCACTCATTTCACTTCCAACTAACTGTCCAAGAAAATGAAGGCATGCCTATACAAAGCCTTGGGTGCAGATGTGCACAGAACATACTTAAAATAGCCCCAAATTGCAGACAACCGGAACTAACTCTCCCACAGATTTCAAGTGGACTCAACAAACTGGGGCATGTCTGTATAATGGAATCCTACTCGGTATTAGCAAAGATTGAACTCTTGATGTGTGCAGCATGTGTGAATCTTGGAAGCACGTGGTAACTGAGAGAAAGCCGGTCTAAAACACAACAGAATTTGTGTGTCTGCTGGACTGTGCGCATACAGCATTCGTGAAGAACTCTCGTTAATTCACAGCATGCTGGAGTTCATCATGACTTAGAGCACACACAAAGTATGTGGTTGCCATATGTGTGACTGTCCTCAACGGCTAGGGATTTCTCAAAACCAGAAATGCTTCAAAAGAAAAGTGGGCCCTGATGTCTTAAGAAAATAAGGCGTGGGGAGCTGAGTTTTGTCCCTTTTTATTTATGTTACTTTCACAGATCATGCTGAAGCATTGTAGAGAGAGTGGGGCAAGAGACTAGTCCAACTGCTACAGTGTTGTGTAGTGTGTGTGTGTGTGTGTGTGTGTGTGTGCGCGCGCGCGCGCATACCAAGAGGTGAAATACGAACTGATTTGGTTTTATGCAGCATCCATGCAAGTATAGGTCATAAAGTACATAACACATAATTGTGGCCATTCTGCAATTTGAAATTTACATTAAAAGCTGCCATTTAATAATATAAAAATGGACAGTAACTTTTGCCCTAATAATTAAAAGAAATTTAATGGTCTCCATTTAAAACATTTAATGGCAAATGAAAACACTGAGCTACGTTGAAAGGGATTCCAGAAGGAAAACGCATTTTATTTTATTACCCTAAATAGCACTTTTCCGTACTTTCTGAACAGAGCACAGCATATTTTTACTTTGCAGTGAGATGTATATAGTCTCGGTCCTGAAGGGTGGAGGGAGAGTTGCTATCGGAACAAAGTGATACTGAGACCCAGATCCTGAAAAGTACACTCAAAACTGTCTTCTAGGCAGTGTTCTCCAAGCTTCTGGCAGCTGTGGATGTGTCTTGGAGAGAGAGGGGTTCGCGGGCAGAGGAGGGTAATCTAAGTAAAATCATCAATTAATGGGGGAGACATAGCCCCAATAGGACATCTATTGCCACCAAATAAAGCTTCTAATACTGTAATTGGTTAACATCAACATAGTTGTTGGCCAAAGAGGTCCCAAGGGAATCCCCAAATATCCCAAGCTGTTTCAAAGACTATAGTTTGCTCTTCACAAACTGACAGCAAGGCCCCATTGCTGGAGACACCTACACAATTCATTATACACAGAGAAGTAGAGATGATGCTTATATAGAGACTGCAACCCTACAAGTCAGTATCTTTAGCATAGGAAGGTACTCTGCACAATACCAAAGGAGAAATGTAAACACCAACCCAGTCATAAACCTTCTGCCTGCAAGATGTGCTAGGGTAATGGTGGCACAGCTTGTGGGAGTAACCAACCACTATCTGATTTGACTTAAGGTCCACTCCATGAGATGGAACCCACACCTGACACCTCTCCGGTGATAAAAACCCTGAGACTAAATAGCCTGGGGTAAAACCAAATACTACAGTACTAAAATCAAGCAAACAAAAAGGTAGCAATAAAATAACTCCTAATGACATTCTGCTATAGTTTGGTGCCTTTCGCAGCTAGCATAGAGGATTCTTCCTGCAGCAGATGGGAACAAATACAAAGACCAACAGCCAGACATTGCACAGAGTGTGAGAGGCCTTGGAACACTCATCACTAAATGAAATAACTCCATCAACCCCTTCCCTTGGACTCAGGGAATCCCACAGAAGAGTTGTTGAAAACAGTGTAAGAGCCAAGAAAAAAAAACCTTCTTTTTTTTTTTTTTTTTTTTTTTTCGAGACAGGGTTTCTCTGTGTAGCCCTGGCTGTACTGGAACTCACTCTGTAGACCAGGCTGGCCTCGAACTCAGAAATCCGCCTGCCTCTGCCTCCCAAGTGCTGGGATTAAAGGCGTGCGCCACCACGCCCGGCAAACAAAACCTTCTAAATCAAAAGATCAGTGCATATATGAACTCACAAAGACCAAGGCAGAATACATACAGCCTGTATGGGCCTGCACCAGATGGGGTCCTAGAGCTGAAAAGAGAAGTAGACACATGTCGCCTACACTGGCTGGTTTTATGTATCAATTTGATATCAGCTAGAGTCATCAGAAAGGAAGGAGCCTCAGTTGAGAGAATGCCTCCATGAGATCCAGCTGTAAAGCATTTTCTCAATTAATGATCAATAGGGCAGGGCCCAGCCCTTTGTGGATGGTGCCATTCCTGGCATGTGGTGGTCTGGGTTCTATAAGAAAGTAGAATGGGAAAGCCATGGGAAGCAAACCAGTAAGCAAAACTTCTCCATGGCCTCTGCATCAGCTCCTGTCTCCAGGTTCCTGTCCAGCTTGAGTTCTTGTCCTGACTTCCTTTGGTGGTGAACATGGCCTCTGCATCAGCTCCTGTCTCCAGGTTCCTGTCCAGCTTGAGTTCTTGTCTTGACTTCCTTTGGTTGTGAACGTGGCCTCTGCATCAGCTCCTGTCTCCAGGTTCCTGTCCAGCTTGAGTTCTTGTCCTGACTTCCTTTGGTGGTGAACACTGATGTGGAAGTATAAGCAGAATAAATCCTTTCTCCCCAACTTGCTTTTTGGTCATGGTGTTTGATCAATAGAACTAATTAAGACACCCCCATCCCTAATCCAGAAGCTCTCTCCAACTGATAACCACCTGAAAATTAAGATTTTCATTCCTCCAAAGGAGCTACACTGGGGAAACAGACTACCCTTAATGATACCCACAAGTAGATGTCTAACAGAAAATGAACTCACTGAGCTCTTTGAACATTCTTTGACTTAGAATGTTATTATATCCTTTAACTTTATTTTTTTATTTATATACTGTTTTCTTCTCTTTTTATCCTACATGTGCTGTGTATATATTATGGCTTCCAGTTTAGTGTTTTCATGGGATTCCTGAATGTGTGAACTAGTGGCTCTCTGAATCCTGTGCCTTTTCTTGGGCTCTCTTCCTTCTGTTCATTTATCTTGTCCAATTCTGATGTGTTAGTTTTGCCTTATTTTATTCTTTCTCCTCTACAAGCCTATTTGTCTTCTGATGAGAGACAAGAAGGACGTGGATCTGGTCTGAAGGGGAATTGGGGAGTAACTGGGAGATGAAGAAGGGAAAACTCTCGTCAACATATATTATGTGAGAAAAAACTCTCTTTTCAATAAAAGGAAAAAAGACCTTGGTCTACAAAGCGGTCATTTAATCAGCCATGTAAACCAGTACCTGCCTTGGATTACCTTCTCAATGTTCTGCATAATTAAATATTCTAGGAAAGTTTTAAATGTATGTAAGTTCATGACTGATTCCCTAAGCATCATTTAATCACTGGAGTAAAGTCTGAGTATTTGTTAAAAGGTCTGGCTATAATTCTCAGCTCATTCCGTGGCAGAGAAATGCCTCTCACATATTATATTGTCTTTTTAGCATTGGCAATGCCAAACATTCCTTTTGTTTAAGATTTTAATCTACTTTTAATTATTTATTTATTTATTTATTTATTTATTTATTTATTTATTTAATAAGTATGATTGCTTTGCCTGTATGTGTATTATACCTTGCATCTGCAGTTCTCACCTAGGCCAAAGAAAGGCATCATATTCCCTGGAACTGGAGTTAACAGAGAGTTGTAAACTGTCACATGGGTGCTGAGAATCAAACCCAGGTCCTTTGAAATGGCAACTATGCTAAACAGCCCTATTATTTGTTTGTTTGTTTGCTTGTTTGTTTTCAGAGAGCCTACTGCATAGCTCTCTTTAAGACCCATGCTTACCTCAAACTCATAGAAATTTACCTTTCTCAGTCTTCTAAGTGTTAAAATTACATGTGTGAAGCACCATTCCTGGCTAACACTGAATATTTGTTAAGAAGGAAAGTCTTGGTTCCTTCTTTATTTTTATGTGGCTTTAATACCCTTGTCTGTCCTTTCTCAGGAAAGATTTATGACAACATGTTTTGTTTAGTTAGATTTCCAGTGGCCTAAAGGCTCTGAATGCTAACAAGATAATTTGGCAATAAACTCCAGACTGATGCAATTAAATCATGACCTGTAACAAGCTAATTGTGCCTTAATTGCAAGGTAATTGAAATTCTTTTTTTTTAAAAAAAGAAATGTGAGATAGGAGAGTTTATTTAGTCACCTGGACTAACTTTTATTAAAATGGAATCACTAATTACACTAAGTACTATATTTATTTTAAGGGGAAGAAATGTATAAATTGCTTTCTTTTGTTTGTTATCTTCTAAATATGGACCAAAACCACACTGTTTATGATGATTCTTGATTGAAACTTTGAAAATGTGTTAATCCATGAATTAAAGTGCTCCTGGTAATATCTGAGAAACATTAATGTATGCTCTTATCCTTTGAAAAGATTTATGTTGAATCAAAGTTATGTTTCTGTGGTGGTTTAAATGAGGATTTTCCCCATAGGCTAACATATTTGAATACTTATGTGATTCCTAGTTGGTGGAACTGTTTGGAAGGGATTAGGAGGTGTGGCCTTGTTGGAGGAGGTATGCCACTAGAAGTGGGCTTTGATGTTTCAAAAGCCAGTCTCTTGTTCTCTGCCTCCTACTTGCAGATAAAATGTCAGCTCTCAGCCACTGCTTATTGTCATGCCTGGCTGTCTGCTGCTATGCTGCTTGCCATGATGATTGTGGACTCACCCTCTGAAACCATAAACTCCAGTAAACTCTTCCTTCTAAACTGCAGTGGTCATGTTGTCTTATCACAGCAACTGAGCAGTAACTAGGATGGCTATGATTCAGATGTTAGATTAATTTGTGAAAGCACCCATAGCCATAAGTCAGCAAGTGAGAACTACATTGCTTGGTGCACACTGACATCAGAAATAGCCTCTGAGTTTGATGGAAGACTCTTGGACACAACTGCCAGATTTTCAATGTAATCTCCTGCTTAGCCACCTGTACAGCCCCAATAACTCATATGTCAAAGGGTTGATTCTGCAGCTCATAGAATCTTTAGAAGTTGGGGGCAGATAAAAGAAAATTAGGTCCCAGAGGGCATAACTCAAGTAGCTGCGGTGCTTCAGCCGCTCCTCTGTCTCTCATTGCTTCCCTGATAGCATGAGGTGAAGGGGATGTTTTAGCAGACCCATTTGTCATAATGTGTTCCCTCACTGTACCTCCAATGTCAACTCATAGACTAGAACCTGTGAAACTGTGAGCCAAAACCACCTTTCTACTCTTCAAGCTTATTAACTCAGGTATGTTACTAAAGCAATAGAAAACTGGATAACACAATCCACAGAATAAGCCAGATGACTAAATTGACACTGGGTAGATGTGTTCATACATGTAAAATGTTTAGAAATGTACCTAAAAATGTTACTGTTGTTGTTGTTGTTAACAAAATTCCTCTCCTTTAATTTTGTATTTGTTTCATAGACATTTATTTTCTTCTGCCTTAATTTGGAGATTCTGAAGGTCCTGTCTTGGGCATTGGTGGGACACAGACACTAGCCATTTATTTAATGCAAGATGGTCAGGCAGGGACAGGATTGTGATCTTTGTCATCAAACATAGGCCCTACTACTAAGAGGAGATAGATAAGAAAAACCATCCAGACATGCTGACACTGGAAGTTGAGGCAGTGACAAGCACAGGATCAAGAAGAGGCCAGCCTTAGAGTCTTTCAAGTATGGCTCATATAACTGGCAATGTTATTTAACCATAAAGGAGCAGGGCATCCTGGCACGAGGAGAAACTAACCAGAGTTTAGATTAAAAGGTCAGGAGTCAGGAAGTCAGCACTGGAAACGATCCCGTCCAAAGTGGAACACGAGTCAGCTGATTCATGTGCAGCGTCCAACCACTGGGTGCTGCCCTGGACTCTGAATATGAAGGATTTAGACATATGTGGTCTGCAGAAGGCCTCTAACAACAGAAGTCTAGCATGACCAAGTAACCAGAATTAGAAAAATTGGGGGAGGGACTCAAGAGAGGGAGGGTCATATGTAATTACAAGAACAATAACTTCAGCATCAAATCTACTGTACCGATGGAACAATGTTAAGCCTCAGAAGGTGGTCATAGAAGTGTCCATGTTTCTATTGACCTAAGGACTGGGAGTGAAGCTGAGTCTGCAGGGCTGTGTATGACAGGGGATAATAAATTGTGGGAAAGGGGAGAATGTTAAGAGGGTTTGCAAGCTGTTTGGCTTAACAGCTGCATTATTTCTTAGTATTGTCAGGAACTCGCCTGTAGCAGCAGCATGCATTTCTGGGAAATTATTATTAAATGTATTATCCACTGAAATACCACAAACTGCCTATGTTCTAATGGTGTGTCAGGTAAAAGGGAATGGGCTCTGAGTCTGACCAGACTGGCCCTCTCATGAACATGTAGATAAGGTTGAGTGTGTAGACCGTACACTGCTATTTTGGCTGTGCTGAGATCATATCAGCTGTGTTCAGTATTGTGCCGTATGCTGGAGAGAGCCAATTAAGAGTTGTCAATGCAGTGTGATGTTGACATTATTTCCATGTATTCCCTGCTTTCCGCTCAACAGTCTCACAGAACTGACTCATCCCCCCCCTTCCCCAGCACAATGACAGCATGTTTTTCCCTTCTTAGGGAGGTTTGAAGTCTGCGCTTGCTGTCTCTGTTGAATGCTCTCCCGTCAGACTTATCATGTCACGCTGTGGGTCATCCCTCTTAGTTTCCAACTTTGTGGGGTGCTACCCTTCTGAAATGCCAGCCGACAAGTCCTGAAATCTGTGCCATGGTGCACCTAGGAAGCTTATAAGGTCACAGCGAAGGGTCACGTGTATCCACAAATACTTTGTCACATCTCTCATCCAGAGACATAATTTAGTGCTTCTTCTGTTCAGTGCACACTGGCCTTAGAGACTTATTAAATAGGAAGATGTGGCAGAAATGGCATTTCAGAATTCCTAAGGTGGGGATATAAGAAGCGTCGTGCTCACTCTCGCATTCATAGCTTCTGTGTAAAAAAATCTTGACATCCCAGAGGCCGTGCTGCTGGCAGACTCTGTGAGAAGAACATTTAAGGGGTCTATGAGAGTCGTGTGAGAGAGACATACATGCTTGGCTGCCCCTGTCCTCAGCCCTCGACTATCCACAAAAGTCCTGCAGAAGTCCACAACTACAAACATGCTGACTGTTCTATGGCTTTCTGCTTTGGAACTGGTTGGGACACAGCAGTTATCTTTCTGCTTTGGAACTGGTTGGGACACAGCAAGATAACTGCTTTAAAAAGCTTTCTCTTCAGTGCTGCTAGAGATGTGTAGAGGAAAATGATATCAACACACCAGGGGTTCAGAGAAATGAACAGTTCCTTAAGAAAAAGCTCAGGAGACTTCATGAGGGAAGTTTAGCATAGTTAGCAATGGGGCATGTATAAGAATGAAAAGAGAAGGTACATGTAAGAATTTGGGCCTTGCAAAGGAGGGCACCTCAAGGGTACATTTGTGCTGTGTTCAGCTGCCCAGCTCTCCAGCTTCCAGGCATCTGAGTGGACTGTCCCCCTTAGCTCCACGGATCACTCCACCTCTCCCTAAATCCATCTTCCTTGCCTTAAAATCAACTCCCATACCCGATGCTTGAAGTGGAACAGCAGGCGCAGGATTCGACAGGATGATTAGTGAACCAGGTGGCTACTCAAGCCTCACAAACTAGGTGAGGAAGAATGGCACTGAGCCATTGTGAACGGTAAGCAGAATCAGTGGTGTGTGTGTGCGTGTGTGTGTGTGTGTGTGTGTGTGTGTGTGTGTGTGTGTGTTCGTACACACATGCATGTGCTAATTGTTTTTGTTAATTTATTTTACTTTTGAGATTATAATATAATTACACCATTTCCCCTTTCCCTTTCCTCCCTCCCATATGCCTCTCCTTGCATGGCCTCTTTTTCATTCATTATCATCATGAATATACGATATTTTCAATTTGTATATATGCTTGCACATTCCTAAATATAACCTACCCAACCTGTACAATGTTACTTTTATGCATGTATTTAGGGCTGACTATTTGACATTGGATGAACAGTTGGTGCGCTCTTCCCTCAAGAAGACTCTCTACTGCTCTCAGCACTCCCTAGTTAACTTACCTGTAGCTCTTTGTTTAGGTCTGAAATCAAGGATCTTGGAGACGAACCTACAATCACCACTTCACTAAGCCAGCACACTACAATCTAAATATTCGTCTTTCTATCTGCATGTAAGTGTAGAACTCATCCCTCATCAAGGAAACTTCCCTTTGAAACAGAGGGAGACCATCTTAGAAACCATAACCATGCTTTTAATCCCAGCCTTTGGTAGAGGCAGGCAGATCTCTATGAGTTTGAGGCCAGCCTAGTCTACAGAGTGAACTCCATGATGGCTAAGGCTACACAGGATAACACTGTCTTGAAAAACAAAAAGCAAAACAAAACAAAATGTAACAGGCAGAGTTGTGGAGCCCAGTCCCTGCATCTCAGACTTAGGGAAGATGTCAGCAGAAGGGGCAGAATTCAGTATTTTTACAGATCCATGGTGTTGTTGAGATGATCTTTTATTTAGACTGTTTGAATGACACACGTATCTAATAGAAACCATTGGGAAGAATATAGCACTCTGAAATAAGAACCTTATATCAAGGTTTTCGGGCTTTAAGCAAGTAATGAGTGGTATTGTGGTGCTTTGACTAAGAATGGCCCCAGTGGGACCGTATAGTGAGTGGCCCCAGTGGGACCGTAGAGTGAATGGCCCCCAGTTGGTGGCACCATTTAGGAAGGATCAGAAGATGTTGCCACACTGGAGGACGTGCATCACTCAGGACAGGTTTCGAGGGTTCAAAAAGCCCGCCTGCCTGCCTGCTTGCTGCCGTGGTCTCCACCATGATAATCCTGGGTTCTTACCCCCTGGAATCATTAGACCCCGTAAATGTTCTCTTGTATAAGTTGCCTTGGTTACGGTATCTCTTGACAACAATACAAAAGTAACAAAGACAAGTGTCCTGCAGGTGGAGGAGGGGGCAGATGGGTGCTGGGGCAAGCTAGGATGAGTGTCTTACACCTCCAGTGTTTGCTGTTTTGCAGGAATGTAGTTTTCTCACACCTTTCTCTTTCTTCAGGCAATGGAACTGACACATATACTATCTCAATTTTGAAACACTGAAGAGGCCAAAATTTATACATATACATTAAACAGGGAACAGCAAATGAAACATAATTTTTAAGTTATGTGTATTTTAATTTTAATCATCAGTGATGAGACTTGAACCAAAGCCTCATGGAGGGTCACCGAGCCACACTTCCACACCAAACACCTGACATTTGTAGGGCTGTATTTTGTTGTGACATTTTCATATAGACAGCGTGTACTTTGGTCATGCCGACTCCCTCCCATTACCATTCCTTGTCCCCACCCTTCCCTCCTCCCCTTTGTCTTCCCAAATAGTTCCTATTCATACTTTTAGGGTCTTCTTAGCAAACACGAGAAAGTATGCTCCTCGACTTTATAAATTTTGATAATTTATAAGTTGAAAATACTATATAAATGAAAAGGGCACTTAATACATCAGTTCTGCAGTTGTTTTTCCTGGGCTACAGCATATTGCATCAGCAGCTGTGGTCACCTTCATAAGATGTCATAAGGATCCCCTGGTCGGGGAATGAGGGAGGTCTACCAGAGTCATGAGGCTTTGTGAGGCTCCCGGGGCTCACAGTAATCATGAGGCTGATGAGCCTCACACCTTCCCTCCTTCCCCTAGGTTATGTAAATGGTTAGCAACGACTGAGGTGCACCACAAAGATGTAGATGGTCATTAGTTGTCCAGGGAGCTCTAGTGGTCCAGCTATTCATGAGTTATCCATGCTGGGGGGATCTTCCAAGGCACAGCTGCCTGTTGACCAGGGGATCTCCTAGTGATGCACCTGCCTTTGGATCACAATGCTCCTGGGTAGCCCAGCACACTCAGTGGCTCACCAGGCTAGACTTGGTCAGAATTGGTTTGTTTGTTTTTTTACCTGTTGGTGAATAGATGTTTTTTTTTTTTCCATCTCCCCAGGAAAATTCACAAACCTGATCTACAGAACATCTTAGCAACAGCATGCACTGTAGGTCACAGTCATGTACTGGGAACCGTGGCTTGTTGTCACTGCCCGGGATCATCACAAGAGACTAGGTATCACAGTCATTTGACTGAGAAAAGACCAAAATTCAAATTTTAAGTTAACCCAAAATATACAGTTTCTACTGAATTGCTTTAATGCTATTGCAAAATTGAAAAACAAATACTTTCTTCAAGAAACACCCCTAAATTAGGAACTGACTATAGCAGTCATAATTGGAAGATACCTTGGCGTTTCCCCAGTCCCATAATTATACTGAGTAACATTTAGTTTCCTTCTTGCTTCAAAGGTTCCATTTGAATAATCATTCCATCAGCCTTTAATATTGACTTCCATTGGCTCCTTAGAGTGACTCTCAGTTATGATTAATTCCTACACTTCAGCCAGCTCCCTGTATGTGGAGAATGTATGTTTGACAATTTTTTTTCTCTACAAAGTGTTAAAGATACTGAGAAGTGACTTTCTCATTAATTCTGAATCTGCTTCTTTTTAATTTTTAAAAAAATAGTAGTAGTAGTAGTAGTAGTAGTAGTAGTAGTAGTAGTAGTAGTAGTATGTGTATGTGTGTGTGTGTAATGGACAGGACCAAACTGAAGTATATGTCTAGAGGTCAGAAGACATTTTTATTGAGTATCTCTTTTTTTTTTTTTTTTTTTTTTCTTTTCCCCTTTACATGAGTTCCAAGGATCAAACTCGGGTCATGAGGCTTGAGAGGCAGATACATTTACCTACTGAGCCATCTCATCCTGTCTTAAGCAATGCTTATTAACCTACGGTTCTTTAATTGTGCTTTTATACTGAAAATAATTTAATAACTATCTCATGGTAAGAAACCTTTGATTAATCAAGTGTTTAAATGCTTACAACATTATTTTTTCCTATGATGTTACTAAATCCTGCATTAAGCCTTTCTTCCTGTTGCCCCAACCTCTCCTTGAGGCAATTCTTTGCACTGGCATGACATGTCCTGTGTTCCAAAATCTCTTAGTCTTTGAAGTCCCTTCCCCTAGTCTAGACAGTAATTTCAATAGTTTCATTATATCCATATGGGAAAGGAAGTCATGAGTCTTTATTCTTTATCAGTTGCAACATCAATATATGTCTAGATGATAACAAAAATGTTTTCAGTCATCTAACTAAAAGCAGGCTTTTAACTCATTTCTAGAGCCCTGAGTCCCCGGCGAACACCCCTCAGACTTAGGCCATTGGATCTTGAAATCTCAAGTGATTAACTCACAGAAACCGTATGGTCCTGCAGCTTTCCTAACATGAGAGTGCTCTTTAAGAAAAATAAATCAAAATTCTTGGACAAACTGGTTCAAGGTACACACACAAAAAAAACCAAAATGTGAAGGTTCGCTCCTTTAATGTGTGTTCTTATTACTTTTTGTAATGTTAAGATTAAACCAAGGGCCACACCCCAGCTAGGGAATCACTCTGTTGATGAACTGCCTTAATCAGCCCTGATTATTCTTAGAAGGTGAGGGGAAAGGACAATGATTCTCAAGAAGTAAAACCAGGAAATCTGACCCAGAGAGCTGCTGGCTGCTGGATTCCAGCAGCATTGACTGATTAGCCTAGAACTTAATAAAATCCTATATAGCAACACTTATATAGAAACAGAAAGAAATGGCCTGTGGCAGTGTTTAAAAAATCCCATTTCATACTCATTTTTAAAATATCTGTTAGAGATATCAGAGATGAGAGAGATTGATCTAAAGTGTGTAGAAAGTAATTTTTGTTTTCATGTTCTTCACGATTCAGGCTGTGTAAATAATGATTTTATCATACATAAACTTATTTATTAAAAGTGTGATGGCGAGCTTGGGCCACAGGGCCCCACAGCTAATCAGCGCCGGGACAAAGATCCCTCGCAGGAGATCGCAA
>CM052709.1:62271592-62318162 GCA_028551405.1 Uromys caudimaculatus | reverse complement strand
TTGAAGCAATCCCACTAAAATCAGGGACTAGACAAGGCTGTCTACTCTCTCCCTATCTACTCAATATAGTATTGAAGTTCTAGCTAGTGCAATTAGACAACAAAAAGAGATCAAGGGGATACAAATTGAAAAGGAAGAAATCAAAATATCACTATTTGCAGATAATATGATCATATACTTAAGTGACCCGAAAAACTCCACTAGAGAACTGTTACAGCTTATAAACAACTTCAGCAAAGTGGCTGGATATAAAATTAACTCAAACAAATCAGTAGCCTTCTTATACTCGAAGGACAAACAGGCTGAGAAAGAAATTAGGGAAATGACACCCTTCACAATAGTCACAAACAATATAAAGTATCTTAGTGTGACTCTAACCAAACAAGTGAAAGATCTGTATGACAAGAACTTCAAGTCTCTGAAGAAAGAAATCGAAGAAGACCTCAGAAGATGGAAAGATCTCTCATGCTCATGGATTGTAGGATTAATATAGTAAAAATGGCCATCTTGCCAAAAGCAATCTACAGATTCAATGCAATCCCCATCAAAAGTCCAACTCAATTCTTCATAGACTTAGAAAGAGCAATTCTCAAATTCATTTGGAATAACAAGAAACCCAGGATAGCAAAAACTATTCTCAACAATAAAAGAACTTCTGGGGAAATCAGCATCCCTGACTTCAAACTGTACTACAGAGCAGTAGTGATAAAAACTGCATGGTATTGGTACATATACAGGCAGGTAGATCAATGGAATAGAATTGAAGACTCAGAGAACCAAATAACCCTGTTAAAAAATGAGGTACAGAGCTAAACAAAGAATTCTTAACAGGAATATTGAATGGCTGAGAAGCACCTAAAGAAATGTTCAACATCCTTAGTCAACAGGGAAATGCAAATCAAAACGACCCTGAGATTCTACCTGACACCAATCAGAATGTCCAAGATCAAAACTCTAGTGACAGCACATGCTGGCAAGGATGTAGAGAAAGAAGAACACCTCTCCATTGCTGGGGGGATTGCAAACTCATATAACTACTCTAGAAATTGATCTGGCAGTTTCTCAGAAAACTGGAAGTAGTTCTACATGAAGACCTAGGTATACTATCCCTGGGCATATACCCAAAAGATGCTCTACTATACCATAAGAACACATGATCCACTATGTTCATAACAGCTTTATTCATAATAGCCAGAAGCTGGAAACAACCCAGATGACCCTCAACTCAAGAATGGATACAGAAAATGTGGTACATAATGGAATACTATATAGCTAATAAAAACCAGGACATCATGAATTTTGCAGGCAAATCAATAGAACTAGAAAATATCACCCCAAGTGAGGTAACCCAGACTCAAAAGGACATGCATTGTATATACTCACTGATAAGTGGATATTAGACATAAAGTACAGAATACCCATGATACACTTCCACAGACCCAAAGAAAGTTAAACAAGAAGGTCCAAGTGAGGATGCTTGAATCACACTTAGAAGGGGAAACAAAATAGTCATAAGAAGCAGAGGGAGGAAAAAAGAAGAGAGGGAGGGAGGGGGGAGGGAGGGAGGGAGGGAGGGAGATGATAGGGGCAGGTGTGGGGAGGGGAAGGAGAGAGACCCACAGGGCAAGTAGAATGAATGGAAATCTGAAGCTGCCAGGGGTGATGGTGGGAAATCTTTAGGAAGTCCCAGAGACTTGAGATGGGGGAAACTCCCAGGAGTCAATGTGGGTTACCTTAGCCTAGATGCCAAGCAGTGGGGACATGGAATATGAAGAGGTCATCTCTTGTAGCCAGGCAGGACCTCCAGTGGAGGGATAAAGACATCAACCCATGAACAATACTTAAACCTAAAATTGGTCCTGTGTAAAAGAAATACAGGGACAAAGTTGGAGCAGAGACTGAATGAATGGCCAACTAGTAACCAGCCCAACTTGAAACCCATTCTATAGGCAAGCACCAATCCCTGGCGTTATTAATGATACTCTGTTATGCTTGCAGACAAGAACCTAGCATAACTGTCCTCTGAGAGGATCTATTCAGCAGCTGACCAAAACAAGACACAGATACCTCCAGCCAAACATTGGATGGTGGTTGGAGACTCTTAAGGAAGAGTTAGTGGAATGGTTGAATGCCTAAAGGGGATGGGACAGGAAGACCAACAAAGTCAACTAACCTGGACCCCTGGGAGCTCTCAGAGACTGAGCCACCAACCAAAGAATACACACATGGAATGAGATGACTGGCACATATATAGTAGACATGGAGTTGAGTCTTCATGTGGGCCCCTCAACAACTAGAAATCTCTCCCTAAAGCTGTACCCTGACTGTGGTATTCGTTTCCCAAGAGAGCTGCTTTGTCTGGCCTGAGTGGGCAAGGATGCACCTAATGAGGCACCAGGATAGGGGGATTCCCAGGGGGACCCCAACCTCTCAAAGAAGAAGGGGAGGGGAATGATGGAGGGTCTCTGTAAGGGATGGTAGGGACGAGGCAGCATTTGGAATGTAAATAAATAAATAAATAAATAAATAAATAAATAAATAAATAAATAAATAAATAAATAAATAAATATAAATTTTAAGAAATACTAATGTAAGGCCTTCCTACTAGACTCTGACTCTTAAAGGTACCCAGCACTTCCCAACCCTACCACTCTGGATACCAAGGCTCTGTACGTGAACTTTGGGGAATATTCGGCACCAAAACCACAGAATCGAAACACATGGGCTTCATAAAGTCCAATTAAAGCTTCCTTATGGCTTATTTGGAAATAGGAAGGTAGACATTTCTTTCTTGTCTTTGAGGCATGCAGTCAAAGAAAGGGATCAAGGAGATTCCTGACTTTCTGAAAAGAGAACTGGAGATGCCACTCATGCTTTCTCTGGTCAAGTATTCAGCACATATTTCCAAAAAGGAGATTACTAGTTTGAAAATCCACTAGTTTGGGGGGGGGGGCTGTTAAGTGTTGGTAAGAAAGTTATCATGAATTTAACCAAACATTATGAGGAGGCTCTCAGGTAGTGGTTCTCAACGTGTGGATTGCGACTCCTTTGACAGTGAATGACCTTTTCACAGGGCTGCCTAAGACCATCAGAAAACACAGACATTAACATTACGATTCATAACAGTAGCACGATTACAGGTATGAGGTAGCAAAAAATGTTGTGGTTGTGGGTCACCACAGCATGAGGAACTGAATCAAAGTGACTCAGGACTAGGAAGGTTGAAACTCACTGCTCTTGAGTGTGTCTTTTAATTCTGTCTCTACTGCTTTGTTTTAACAAAATTCTAATTCCCACCATCTCTTAATCTGTCCACCTGTCAGCTTCAGTATTTATCTGCAGTCATATTTCTGTTAAGATACAATATGCTTTCTTCACGACCATAGTGTCCACATAGAACCACTTTCACTAGATGTTTGCCATCTTTTGTATAAGTCCTTGTTAGTGTGATAGATTTTTGGGTTTTATTCTGTTTCTTTAAAATTACCAGTCACTGTGTCACCTTAACACATTTACCTCTGTGGCTCACTTTATTTATTTATGTATCTATTTATTTGTTTATTTTGCCTTCTACACTATTTCTGATACTCCTGAAGTCTCCCCCCCCCCCTTGCTGTTTGATGCTTGTTCTTTGGATGTGTTTTTTGTGTTTTCATGCTTAGATTGTTCTTCCAGTGCTTCTCATTCATAGTATATGTGGACATGATGTGACCGCTTAGGCCATCTTGCTCAAAGAAAGGTACACACTGCTTTCTAGAGTCCATCTTTGCCCTTTCAGAGTGATGGTTTTCTCACTTACTTTAAAGCATACTGGTGTTCTCTGAGCCAGATAGAAATTTCATGTTGGAAGTTCTTTAAGCTTTTCCTCACCAAGCAACCATTTTTAAAGGCACATTAATTGAGAGTCCCTGAATAAACACAGCTGGCTAACAAAGGAGAGTTCCCAATGGAGCTACCAAACACTCAGTAAATTAATGAGCAATTCCTGTCTTATTGGAGACATGGACAGATCTATGAACAGCATTTTCTTACTCTAACTCAAAACCATGTGGAAATGAGCTATCCACCCTGGTCTTTGTCTTCTATTCTCAATGCACATAATTTATAACCTGTCTTCTACCTGAGATCTTCATCAATCCCTGTAACGAAGCTTGTTACATGAAATTATGAGCCAGTGTTCTGTTTGTGAAAGAAAATGCAGTCCTCGTTGGCAGTGGCCAGTGGTGACTATGACATACAGTAATGTTTCACAGTGTGAAGTCTCCCATCTGCTATATAAAGGGCAATTGAGTTGTATCACTGATAAATACTCAATTATACAAACAAATTGACATACTGAATAAGCAGTGATATGGATAGTTGCATTTTTTTTTCTACCTTGCTTTTCCAAACTTATTTTTGAAGCTATATAATTAATCTTCTAGTTAAATTTTTAGGCAAGTCAGTTGGTATGTTCACAGTGGCTGGTTTGAACTGTGATTTTTCTTATGTACACATCCAATTACTTCTCACAGAACGGGTTCATAAAAGAATAAACACACCAAAGCATAGCCTTGAGTTGTGAAAATTTGCATATGTTTGTGGTTTTCAAGTTATTTTTGGAATATTGTCTTAAACTTTAAGAAAACTTTAGATATGCCACCTTGGATAACTCCCCCTAGAGAGGCATATTGAATTAACATGAAAGTGAACCAGAGTCTAAATCAGGTTATATTTCTGGGATCCTGCAAAGATTTAGTATGAACCAGTCAGAGGTTATGTCAGGAAGCTGTGAGGAATGAATTTCAATTTATTGGTAACTGAGAAAATAGGATTCAGGTCACAGCAATATACTATAGATTAGTTCAGAGGTTGGCACTCTATTTAGTTCTGAGTGACTACATCTAAGTGATGTAGAAAAACAAGACAAAGAAAGGAACAGCCAGAGAAGGTTTGGAGAGAGAGAAACTATTCAGAGGAGGGGAAAAGGGTCAACATGGGGAAGGAGTAGCATTAGAGTCAACCTAGGGTGCTATGGCCTGACTCCAAATTTTAGTGCTGGCTATTCGATTCTCCATTTACTTTCTTGTGCATAGTAAAGACTGCACAGTGACTGCATCATAAGCAGAGGAGGGTGGATAATGCAACCCACAGAGGGGATACTGACCCCGGGTGTGAGCAGAATACAATACTGTAGTATTACTTCCTAATTCAGCATCCACAGCATCACAAAAATCCTTCTACTGAGTGTATCTGTCATTTGCTGTGACATGATACATATGCTCCTTCACTTCAGGCAAATGATGACATCAGAAAGCAACTAGTTTTAGCACAATGGAACCAACATCCCAAGAACATAGCAATGACAATATGGATGTCTCAGGTTTTGCAGTGTCCATTACAATGAGAAGAGATGATGTCAACAACCTGAACAGTTAAAACCAGTTAGGGCCGAGTCAGGGTAAAATGGAAACCCTAGAGCTCCTGACTATGTTCACATAAGTCTGCTTCATTTTCTGCTCTGTCCCATTTCCAGTATAAACTCAACCATCTGCACTCTCTCTCCTCACAATGTGAAAAACCTTTATTTTCCTAGATAAAATTGATAATGATTATCCACCTTAGAGGAATTTGTATTACAGTAAAAATCAAAGCAGTAATAAAAAAAATCAAATATAATGTGTCTCCCTGTATTCTTTGATCATGACAATACAGAACAGCATGGAAATCTTTCCCTTGAACTTCAGATGAAGTCACAGAAACTACCTCAAAAATTGTGTTCCAGGTAGCCACAAAAGATGAATAAAGTGACCAAGAAGTTTTTTGTTGTTGTTGTTTGTTTCTTGAGGTGGGGTTTCTCTACATAGTCCAGGCTGTTCTGGAATTTTCTATGTAAACCAGGCTGGCCTCAAACTCACAAAGATCTACCTGCTTCTACCTCCTGAATGCTGGGATTAAAGGCATCTACCATCATGCTGGGGTGTTTAAGTTTTATTGAAAAGTCAGGATCAATTCTATAAAACTAAAATGGTTACATTGGAAGTATAAAATTGCCGGTTGTGGTGGCGCACGCCGGTAGGATTTGCTGAAGGAGGCAGAGGCAGGAGGATCACGAGTTCGAGGCCAGCCTGGGAAGTATAAAATTGAGGTGTATGAATGTGGAGAAAAATTGAAATATATGGGTTGATTTAGTGATTGGATTAGAAAGCTGATAGTCCATACAACTATGAGTCTAATTCTATATGTACTATGATATTGAAGTATGGTATTAATGAAATTAATAGTTACCAAGGAAACTGTTGGTAAGGGTAAGATAGACTGATGTCATAAGGTTTCTACTGCTGTGAAAAGACACCATGACCATGGCAACTCTTATAAAGGAAAACATTTAATTGTGACTAGCTTACAGTTTCAGGAGGTCAGTCCATTGTTGTCATGGTGAAAGACATGGTGGCATGCAGGCAGACATGATGCTGGAAAAGGAGCTGAAAGTTCTGCATCGTGATCCACAGGCAGCAGGAGACTGTATGTCACATTGCATGTAACATGACCTCAAAGCCCACCCCCACAGTAACACAATTTCTCCAACAGGTCACGCCTCTTAATAGTGCCACTCCCCATGGGCCAAGCATTCACACACGTGAGTCTATGGGCGCCATTCCTATCCCCACCATCGCAACAGACAGAGCCATTAACAGAAACTGTAGAGAGCAGATTCAAAATCTTAGGTGTCAATTGTTGTGCAAAGATTGAGGCACTGGCTGAAACTATTTAAATTTTTATTGTTATGGTTGTTTGCAGAATGGATGGCTATCATTTCCTGAACACTTGATGTATAATGTGGTTCCACTGTTTAAGAAACAAAGCAGAAATTACAGATCCAAATTGCCATATCTTTTTCAAGTAGCTGCCCTGACAGGAGACACATTTATTCCAACAGTACAGACATTGCTTAAAGTAGTTTGAGAAGTCCTCCTGAAATTGCTTTCAGAGCCTGAAGCTAATTTCCTTGACTATCTTCAATAGTGACAAATCTCCATCCTTTGACAGGGGATTTGATTTTTTTTCTAATAGTTTGCCAAAAGTCAAGACTAGTGAATAAAGTAGTTGGTTAAATTGGATTATACTGCTTGGTTTCATAAATAAGGTAAAGGACAGAGTTATCAGCCTGGTTTTTCTCTTGTAGCTCACAAACCACTTTAGAAGTCAATTACAAAAGAGATACTTTTCCCTTTTATTGATAATAGTTTTTCTCACATAATATATCTTGAATGCAGTTTCCCCTACCTGAAGTGGAAACTTCTTGTTTCTTTGGAAAGTCAGTTATGTCAAATGATGTTTTGCTGGGTCATCCAGGTGAAAGGATGTTTTGCTATAGCAGACACATGAAAGAATGTGTGATATTTAGAAAGAATATAAATACGACCTCACAGACAGTGGGAACATGAGTATTGGTTTGCCTTGTTCTGCCTTGTTAGTCTTTGTAGGCATAAATTTTTTGCAACCTACTTTTAAGAAACATTCAACCTCTTCTCTTGCTCACTACCCACCAGAGGTAGTGGAAGAGAAAAGTTATTAGGACATGGGGGAAGAGGACCTGTTTATCAATGGTTCTTTGGAGGCGAGCTTGATCTTCTTTGGCAGCAGCTCAGTTCTATAGCAAACACCAAATACAACTCAGCAGCTGCAGACCAGTCCTCTAGGCAGGCAGACACCGCATAAGGAACCTGCAGCTTCAGCCCAGTCCTCTCAGCAAGCAGACACCAGGCATGAACCAGCAGCTGTAGTTCAGTCCTGAAGAAACCACAAGGCTCACCAATCTGCCTGAGGTGAGGCCATTGAAGAAGCAAGCTGCAGCAGAAACCTCACAAACAGTTCTTGGGTGAGTTTCTCTCAATGACAGCATTACCACAAGTTGAGCTCAACAACACTATGTAAAGTAAACCAATATATGCTTGTTGTTAGCAGAGAATAGTGAATTGGAACAAACCAAACCTATGCTCAGTGCTTGTCTCCCACTGTCTGTGGGGTCATATTTATACTCCTTCATTCCGGGTCCTTTCACATGTTTGCTATATCAAAGCATCCTTTCTCCTGTGTCTGCTTCAGAAAACATTCTTTCACGTCTGCTTTAGCAAAACACCCTTTCACCTGTGTGCCCAGATCCCCCCTTTCTGTCTCTAATTAAAAAACAAAAAGGCTTCTAAGAAATAATAATAAAATACAATTATAATAAAATAAAATATAATATGACCAAACAAAAACTAACATACCAGAATTGCACAAAATAGACAGAAGAAAAGAAGCTCGTGAGAAGGCGCAGAAAACACCCAACTGGTTTGCATACTCAGGAATCAATAAAAATACTAAACTGGAAGCCACAAAAAAAAAAAAAAATACACAAAGGACTTATAGGGTAATAGATAGATAGATAGATAGATAGATAGATAGATAGATAGATAGATAGATAGATAGATTTTTTAAAGGAAAGGCCTTGACATGGTGTTATGAAACAGAGTGCCTTCAACATGCCCTTGAGTTCCTTTTCCAAATGTTGCCTGCTGCTGGGCATTCAACCTAGACTTAGGAGTAGCTGGTTTCCCCAGTGAGACTCCCTTGGAGGAAATTAATTTTTATTTGCGAATGGTTACCAATTGAAGATTACTTCCAGGTTAGGATGGGAGCATGTGTCCACTTCTCCTTTAATCTCTGGACCCCATTTGGGGCAGACCCATGCAGGCCCTGTGCCATGCTGCCTCAGTCTCTGAGTTCATATTAGCTTTATTCACATTGATTTAGAGGGCCTTATTTTTTTGGTGTCCTCCATCCCATCTGGTTATTAAGCTCTTTCTTCTTCTTCTTCTGTGGAGTTCCCTGAGCCTTGAGGGGAGGGGTTTGATGGAGACAGCTCATTTGATGCTGAGTGCCCTAAAGTCTCACTGTCTGCATCATGTCTGGCTGTGTATTTGTTCACAAACTGCTGTAGGAGTGAGCTTCTCTGAAGATGGCTGAGAATGACACTGATCTATGAGTATAGCAAAATGTCACTAGGAGTCATTTATAGCTGCTCTGGGGTTTTAGAAGAGTAGTATTTGATTTTACCCCAGGCTCTTGAACTATCTAGTCTCAGATTCTTGGTCACTGAAGCAGTGTCTAGTATGTGTTTTATCTCATGTAGTGGGTCTTAAATGAAATCAGATATTGATTGGTTACCCCCACAAGCTTTATGCTATCATTGCACAAGCATATCTTGCAGACAGGACACCATGGTGGATCAAAGGGTTATTTTTAGCTAGATTTGTGTTTATGTTTCTCCTTTGGTAGAATACAAAATACCTTCTTTACCAAAGACCCTAGCACGTAGGGGTGAAGGCTCTATGTAGGGACCAGCTCAACTTCTCCTTGCTCAATGAATTGTATGGGTATTATCTTTAGCATTGGGCCTGTTTGAAGATCAATCTACAGTCTTGGGAACAACTTGGGTTGTTTGGAATGGTACCCACTTGATCAACAATTCAATTAAATATAACCCATTTGGTGACAAGATATCCAGTTAGAGCTCTGTTTCCCCCAATATTTGGTGATTATCTTCTTCTATGTACATATTTTAGGAAACCTCGACTGTATTAGGTTCCCATGCTATATGCCAAAAGGCCCTTAATTTTAGCTGTGTCTCCCATCATTCTTCCGTTGTCTCCCACTCACTCCACCTGTCTACTCTATCCTCCATCCCAGCTGGTCATACCTATCTATTCTATTTCCCTTTCCTAAGCAGATCTATCTAAACCCTCTATACCTAACCTCTGTGGTTCTGGGGAGTATAGCCTGGTTATCATTGACTTATTCATATATAATATACACATACCATATTTGTCATTCTGGGTCTGGATTGTCTCATTCAGAAAGATTTTTTTTCTAGTTCCATCCTTTCACCCGTGAATTTCATTTTTTAAAAATGACTGAGTATTACTCAATTGTGTAAATAACCCATATTTTCATTATCAATTCTTCTTTTGAGGGACATCTAGGTTGCTATTAATGAACAGAGCAACACTGAACATGGTTGAGCAAGTGTCTCTGTGGTAAGATGAAGCATCCTTTGGGTACATGTCCAAGAGTGGTATAGTTGGATCTTAAAGTAGATTGATTTCCATATATCTGATAAGCTGCCACACTGATTTCCATAGTGACCACCAGCAATGGATGTATGTTCCCATTATTCCACACTCTTGGGAGCATAAACGGTTGCTTGTTTTACTGATTTTTTAAGCTGTTCTAAAGTGCATAAAATCTCAAGTTGTTTTGATTTGCATTCCCTGATGACTAAGGATGTTAAACATTTTTTTTTTAATGTTCCTCAGCAATTTGAGTTTCCTCTTTTGAGAATTCCCTGTTTAGATCTATATACCATGTTTAAATTAGTTTATTTGTTTTCTCGATATCTAGATTTTTTTTTTTAGTTCATTATATATATTTTTATATTAGCCCTCTCCCAGATGTGGAGTTAGCAAAAGTCTTTCTCCATTCAATAGGCTGCCACTTTGTCCAAATGACAGTGTCTTTAGCCCTGAAGCTTTCTCAGTTTTATAAGGTCTCATTTATTAATTGTTGGCCCTTGTGTTTGGACTAATGGTAGTCTGTACAGAAAGTCTTGCCTGTGGCAATGAGTTTAAGTATATTCCACAGTTTCTGTCCTATCAGATTCAGTATATTTGGTCTTATGGTGAGGCCTTTGGCACCTTTAGAGTTGTGTTTTATGCAGGGAGGTAAGCGTGGGTCTATTTGCATTCTTCTAAATGCAGTCATCTTGTTTGATCAGCACCTTTTCTAATAGTACCTTTTTCCAACGTGTGTTTCTGGCTTCTTTATCAAAAACCAGTTGCCCATAGGTGTGTGAATTTATGTCTTGCTCTTCAAGTCAATTCCATTGATCAGGTGTGTTTTTGTGACAATACCACATTCTTTTTGTCACTATAGCTTTGTAATGCAACTTGAAGTCAGAGGTAGTGATCCTTCTAGCAGTTCTTTTACTATTCAGGGTATTTTAGCTAACCTGGGGTGTTTTGGGTTGTATTTGTTTTGTTTTGGGGTGTGTGTGTGTGTGTGTGTGTGTGTGTGTGTGTGTGTGTGTTTCCATATGAAGCTGAAAATTGTCCTTTCATGGACTGTGAATAATTGTGTTGGAATTTGGATCTATAGATTGCTTTTGATAAGATGGCCAGTTTTACTTATTAATCTTGTTGATCTATGAGCACGGGAAATCTTCCACTTTCTGAAATCTTCAATTTCTTTCTTCAATGTCTTGGAAGTTTTAAATCACTTGCTTGAATAGAGTTACACCAAGATATTTTATATTATGTGAGGTTATTGTGAAAGGTATTCTTTTGTGATTACTTTCTCAGTCCCTTTGTCATTTGAATATAGGAGGACTGCTGATGTTTGTGGGTTAATTTTGTATCCAGCTTCTTTGCTGAAAGTGTTTATCAGCTGTGGGAGTTTCCTGGTAGAACTTTTAGGGTCATTTATGCATACTATCCTATTTTCTGCAAATAAAGTTATTTTGATTTCTTCCTTTCCTACTTGTATCACCTTGATCTTCCTTAGTTGTCTTATTGCTCTAGTTAAGTCTTCAAATACTATATTGAATTGGTATGGAAAGAATGGACAACCTTGTCTTATTTCTGATTTTACTGGAATTGCTATGAGTTTCTCTCCATTTAAGTTGATGTTGGCTCTGAGTGAACTGCCTTTGTTATGTTGAGGTATATTCCTTGTATCTCTAATCTCTCCAGGATTTTTATCATGGAAGGGGTGTTAGATTTTGTGAAAGGCCTTTCTGAGTCAAATGATATGATCTTCTGGTTCTTTTCTTTCAGTTTGTTTATACGTGGATTACATTTAACAATTTATTTATGTTGAATCATCCATGTATCTCTGGGATGAAGCCTACTTGATTCTAGTGGATGATGTTTTTGATGTGTTCTTGTATTCTGTTTGTATTTTATTAAGAATCTTTGCATCTATGTTCATAAGGGAAATTTTTCTGTAATTCTCTTTGTTGGGTCTTTATGTAGTTTGGGTATCAGGATAACTATGGCCTCATAAAATGAATTGGGCAATATTCCATCTGTTTCTATTTTGTGAAATAATTTGAAGAGTATT
The DNA here is from genome assembly GCA_028551405.1 of Uromys caudimaculatus. Lineage (NCBI taxonomy): Eukaryota > Metazoa > Chordata > Mammalia > Rodentia > Muridae > Uromys > Uromys caudimaculatus. Next base: position 62,306,021 of record CM052709.1, on the reverse strand, counting down.
GGCATTAACTCTTCTTTGAACATCTGATAAAATGCTTAGTTAATACCATCTGGCCCTGAGATTTTTTTGGTTAAGAGACTTTAATGACTGCTTCTAATTTTGGGGAGTTATAGGTCTCTTTAAATTGCTTCTCTGATCTTGACTTAACTTTGGTAAGTGGTATATATCCATTTCTTTAACTTTTTCCAGTTTGGTGAAATACAGGTTTTTTTTAAAAGTATGTGTTTATGATTTTCTAGACTTCCTTGGTGTCTGTTGTTATGTGCTCCTTTCCATTTCTAATTTTGTTAATTTGGATAGTCTCTCTCCTCCTTTTAGTTTATTTGGATAATGGTTTTTCAATCTTATTGATTTTCTTAAAGAACTAGCTGTTTCATTGGTTCTTTTGTTCATTTGATTATATTATTAATTTCAGTACTGAGTTTGATTATTTTTTGCCATCTACTCTTTTGAGGTGTAATCACAACTTCTTTATATTCTAGAGCTTTCAGTTGTGCTGTTAAGCTAGAAGTATGAGATCTCTCCAATTTTTTCAATGTAGGCACTTAGAGCAATGAACTTATCTCTTAGAACTGCCTTGATTTTGTCCCATAAGTTAACATATGTTGTACATTCATTTTCATTTAATTCCAAAAAGTCTTTATTTCTTCTGCACCCATTTTTCATTCAGTAGTGAGTTGTTCAATTTCCATGACTTTGGAAGAATTGTGTCCTTATTGTTGATATCCAGCTTAATTCCATGGTGGCCTGATAGGATGCAGAAGAGTTATTTCAATTTTCTTGTATATGTTGAGACTTGCTTTGTGTCTGATTATATGATCAGTTTTGGGGAAAGTTTAAGAGGTGCTGAGAAGAAAGTATAATCTTTTGTGATTGGATCAAATGTTCTGTAAATATAAGGTCCATTTGGTTTATAACATTAGCTAGTTCCAACATTTTTCTGTTTAGATTTTGTCTGGGTGACCTGTCTATTGGCAAGAGTGGGGTACTGAAGTCTCTTATTATCTGTGTGTAAGAGTCAATATGTAACTTAACCTGTAGGAGTGTTCCTTTTGTAAACTTGGGTGCCCTTGTATTTGGTGCATACATATTAAGAATTACAATGTCCTCTTCATGGATTTTTTTTTGGGAGGGCGAGGCCTCAGGATGAAGTATCCTTCCCTATCTCGTCTGATTAGTTTGTTTTGAAGTCTATTTTTGTCAGATATTAAAACCAGCTTACTTCTTAAGTCCATTCCTTTGGAATACTTTTTTCCATTCTTTTACCCTGAGGTAATGTCTATCCTTGATGTTAAGGTGTATTTCTGGAATGCAACAGAAGGATGTATCCTATTTTCATATCCATCCTATTAGTCTGTGTCTTTTTATTGGGAAATTGAGACCTTTGATGTTGAAATATATCAATGAACAGTGGGTTTCTTTTTTATTCCTATTGTTGTTGTTGTTGTTGTGGGGGGAATGGGGGGTGTGCTGGCCTGGAATTCCCCCTGTTTTCTTGGATGGCATTATTGTCTTTAGGTTGGATTTTTCCTTTTAGTGCCTTCTGTAGGGCTGGATTTATAGATAGATAGTGCTTAAATTCGGTTTTATTATGGAGGGTCTTATTTTCTCTATCTATTGTAATAGTATATTTTGATGCATGTAGTAATCTGAGCTGGCAGCTGTGGTTTCATATAGTCTGTAGACCATCTGTCCAGGCCCTTTTGGCTTTTAGAATCTTCATTGAGATGTCCAGTGTAATTCTGTAATTCTAATTGATCTACCTTCCTATGTTATTTGGTCTTTTCCCCTTGTAGTTTTTAATATTTTTTATTTATTCAGTATGTTTACTGTTTTAACCATTATGTGCTGAGGAGACTTTCTGGTCTAATCTACTTGGTAATTTGTTTACTTCTTGTACCTTGATAAGAATCTCCTTGTATAGGTTAGGGAACATTTTGTTGAAAATATTTTCTGAACCTTTGGTCTTGATTTCTTTTCCTTCCTCTATTCCCATTATTCTTAGAGTTAATCTTTTCACAGTGTTCCATGTTTCCTGACTGTCTTGTGCCAGGATGTTTTTTATATTTAACATTTTCTTTGACTGAAGTATCAATTTTTTTTATCATGTCTTCAATGCCTGAGATTCTTTCCTCAACCTCTTACATTCTGTTGGTAAATCTTACCTCTAAGGCTCCTGTTTGCGTTCCTAAATTTTTTATGCCCAAATTTCCCCTAGTGTGGATTTTCTTTATTGATTCTTTTTCCACTTTCAGGTCTTGACCTGCTTTATGCATTTTCTTTTACTATTTTTGTCTTCTTAGATTTCCTTAAGAGATTTATTTATTTCCTCTTTAGGGATTTGTATTATATTCATAAAGGCTTTTGTTCTGTGCTTCAGCTATGCTGCAATACTCAGGACCTATTGTGGTAGGGTTTCTAGGCTTTAGTGGAAAAATATTGTCCTGCCTGTTGCTATTATTGATTGTGTTTTTATGCTGGAGTCTAAGTATCTATTCCCAAAAATTATTTTGGGACTCTTATGAACCTTATAGGTGTGGTCACTGGAGGTTTTGGGTAAAATGTGTTTCTAGGTATTGGGAACTGACACATAGAAATGAGGATACACTAGGAAGCAGGGGCTTAGGGACTCCACCAGAGGAAGGAAAGATAGAATGTTCCACCAGGATCTGCTTAGTCCCTGGTTAAAAGAGAGTGAGAGAGTAGAGAGTGAGGGAGACCACAACCAGTAGTCTGCTACAGAGCTGGGGTTGAGACTGGAGGACTGAATGTGGAGGAGAGGAGGGAGAGTGGAGATGTGAAGCTAGCCTTCCTGCTTCTCTGGCCTTCTTTTTTCTTGGGCAGGCTTGGCTGGCTGGTTCCCAGGGACCTCCTACGGACATTGGGGGCTGGAATAACAGGATGAGTGGTGAGGACAGTTGGAGAAGATCTGAGTGACCCACTGGAGATGAGTCAGAGAAGAAGAGAGGTCACAGCAGGTGGTCTGCTACTGAGATGGGGGTGATATTGAGGTATACTTCCCTGGCTGAAGTTGTAAAAGTAATTCTGGCTTTTCTATGCCCTCTCTAACCCCCAAATAATGACAAAGAGAGCTTATATTTATTAATAAGCTTTAAGCACTATAGCTGAGCAGATATTCATGTATTCTAGCCCTCTATGGCTGCCTACTTCCCAGCTATATGCCCTATTACTTGCATCTTAGTCTTGCCCTGGCTCTTCCTGCTTCATCAGTGTCCTCGTGATGACTCCCCTGGTGACCTGCTCATGGCTAATGTTCATGGTGAATCCTCTTTCTCTCTGGTCCCCACCAGAGACCCCTCTCACTGAGACTGGAAGCCCTGCCTCCTCTCTCTTCTCCAAAATATTGTCTGATCAGTTCTTTATTAACCAGTCAGAGGTGATAAAAAACAATTTTTACTCAACATTGAGAGACAGGGGATGTTTGACAACACTAACTTCCAGATTGCAACCAGAGCTCTGGGCAGAAAAAGCAGCATCTGAATACACAGTACATAAGATCAACCCCCAACAGAAGAGAGAAGAGTGAGTTTAAAGTAGGTTTTCTGTTCTCTTCTCCAGAAATAAGTAGATTTCACTAGCTGATTCCCATATTCCTTCTGGCCATATTAATCTGTAATTCTGTAATTTTTCTTTTTAGGCACCTTAGAAATTTTCCACTATTTTAAAGGAAAACAAAACATCTCAATGTGGTTGAAAAATATTTATTATTTTCTTTTTTGTTTCCAAAAACTTTTTTTAATTCTAAAGAGACCATTAATCATATTATATAACACAGACATGTTCAATGCACTTAACCATCATTAAGATTCATTTTCCTTGGCTACAAAATGAGAGAAGTTCTTGGCTAGATGACCCTGCAGCTATACAGTGATAGGCCATTGTACTAGTGTCTTAATTGCTCCTCATGATTTGTGATACAATACCATAACAAAACCAACTTTAAGAGACTGGGATTGTTTTGATTCAGTTCAAGGGTAAAGTCCACCATGGTGGGGAATAAGGCAGTTGATCCCTGTACATGCCCAGTCAGGAATCACAGAGTGATGGATGCTTGTGCTAAGCTCAAGTTCTCCTTTTCATATGGTCCAAGATGACAACAGTGAATGGTGCCAGCCACAGCAGGCGGGTCTACTCATCGAGATTAACCTAATCAAAGTGATCCCTTGCAGACATGCCAAGAGGCCCATATCCTAGATGATTCTATTGCCCATTAAGATGGCAATTAAAAATAACCACTGTAACTATTTAGTGCTGTTAAGACAGAGTGGTCCCTGCTCAGTTGTGTGGTCACTTCAGAGCCTCTCACCAGCTACCAGCAAGGTACTGTCTGGGTTGCCATTCTTACAATGGTCAGGTGGGGAAGATTGGCTTCCAAATTCAATTGATTTGGTGTTCCATGATCCTCAGTCCTTAGGGGCCTGCTAAAGGTTGCTCCCATTTCCTTGTCTCATGGGCCTCTCCATGTGGAATCTCACAATGTAATTTGTTCTAGTAAAGAAAGAACAGCCAGAGAAAGGAAGTATCAACAAGATGGATCTGTACAACCTCACCTCAGAAGTGATGCAAGACATGTTTGTTACATTCTATTCTTTGTAAGCTAATAATTAGGGAAGGAATTGTATAAAGAAGTGAACAGCAGATTGTAGAAATGAGGGAGGTGATTTATGGGAGTGGGATGGGGACAAGAAAAGTAATTGAGTGAATTTAATAAAAAGTATTATATATTTATTACATTATATATAATATATTATAACTAAATAAAATATAAATAAATATTATAAGGGGGAACAAAATACCCACGGGAGGAGATACAGAGACAAAGTGTGGAGCAGAGACTGAAAGAAAGGCCATCTAGAGACTTCCCCACCTGGGGATCCATCCCATATACAGTTACCAAACCCAGACACTATTGTGGATGCCATGAAGTGCTAGCTGACAGGAGCCTGATATGGCTGTCTCCTGAGAGGCTCTGCCAGAGCCTGACAAATACAGAAGTGGATGCTTGCAGCCAACCATTGGACTGAGCACAGGGTCCCCAATGGAGGAGTTAGAGGAAGGTCTGAAGGAGCTGAAAGGGTTTGCAGTCCCAGAGGAGGAAGAACATGAAGGGGTATTGCATGGCCCCTTAGTGCTGGAACTAGCCAATTTGTGGTATTGTGTAGAAAATGAAAACACTGGGGCAAAAATAATTAGGAATTTCAAGTTGGCATCGTAGCTCAGTAAACTGCATGGGACCTTCCGAATGACAGCAGAGACCACACACCCACAAAGCCAACCCCACATGGGACCAAACTTTTGGATGAAGCTCTGGAATCTATTCTGTGGCCTTTCAGATGATACAGAGGATCACTGTTAAGATAAAACAAAACAACAAAAAACCACCCAGGATAGCAGATTGTGTTATAACAGCAGCCAGTTGACCTTCAGTAATTCTCAGTTCTTAAGCATAGAACATGTTCTATGCTCAGTACATCTCACGTTCTAAAATGCATCAATTACAACATCATAGAAGCCAAGTACCGTCCCAAGTTGTATCCAAACACAGGTGACCTGTCTTGATTCCAAGATTGTAGTTTCCTAGGAACAATTGCAAGGATACTGTTCCTATGTCTGTGAGCTTGTAAAACTCTGGAAAAGCCTCACCCCATACACCTCAGAAACAGTGGCAAAGTTGACAGACTATATCAGAAATAAATACTGTTATTTCAAAAGGAAACTATCTGGAACAAGTTGTATTTTACACTGACCTCTTGTCTATATCTGTAATGCTATTAAATTTGGTTTTTGTGTGGTTGGTTGGGTTGCTCGTTGTTTATTGTGTATGTAGGCATGCAGTGCCATGGCACACGTATGACGACATGTCAGAGGACATCTTTTTGCATTAGGGTCTCTCCTTGAATTGTGTGGGTTCCAGGAACTGAACTCAGGTTATTGGCCTGCTAACAATCATCTTTGTTTATTGAGCCATCTCACTGACTTCTTTGTTTTTTAAGACATAGTCTCATGCAAGATGGCCATGAACTCATTCTGTAGCCAAGGATGACTTGAAATTGCTAATCCTCTTGTCCCATGGGATAAAAGTCTGGGGACACTAGCATAGGACACCATACCTGTGGAAACATTTTTTGTGCTGATGTAGTTTCTCAGAAATTCTGTGGATTTTCTGTGAATCCCTTTTATGTCTCTACACCTTGCCTAACAAGGTCACACCTTGTCTAATAAGGGTTCTTTGTAAAAGGTCTTTATTCAGAGTTTCTATTGAGAGCCTGAAACTCATGTACTTACTAAGCTTCCTAGAGGTCTCTCATGTGTGAAGAGGATCCTCAAACTCTTCAAAGGTTTTTGACAGCCAGTGAGATTGCTCAGCTTGCTAAGATACCTGGCAACCCAAGCCTAATGACCTGTATGATGGAGGGGAGAGTGAACTCCTGCAGGTTGTCTTCTGACCTCTTTCTTGGTTCTCAAGAACAGGGCTTCTTAAGAGGTCTCTACTGGTGACCCCAGGAATATAAGTATATACATGTATATGTGTGTGTGTACACATAAAATATTTACTGAATATAAAAACTATAAAGAAATCTATTTTAATTTAATTCTTTGACATAGATACAATTTTACCATTTATTAAAGACAAGAGCAGATTTTATGAGGTTGATGCTCTTGTTTATTTACATAAAGAATTAATTTGGGTTTATTTCATACTTTAGGACATAAGAGCATCTTCAGGCTTTTTCTGACTGTTGACTGATCTTTTGATTTTATAATAGTCAACACTGAAAATGCCACTTCTCAGGAATATGTAGTAGAAAATAAATATGTAGTAGAAAATGGCAGAAACACAGGAGGATCTCAGAGGTTGTTGAGAAGTCCTTCCTAATCTCAATACAAAGTTCATTTAATAATTTTAAAAAATTGTGTGCATATATGTATATACATGCAGAACACTCATATATATATATATATGTATATATATATATATATATTCCAGATACCCTGGAACTGGAATTACAGATGGTTCTAATCCTTGAGCTGGTGCTGGGAACCAACCCTGGGTTCTTTACAGAGCAACAAGTGCTCTTAATTGCCAAACCATCTTTCTAACCCCTAAAGATTTGTTTTTAATGAAACTCAGGTCAGCAACTCAAACAACAACTTTTAAAATCAAGCACTTTAGTATTATACAACCTGAAGACACATGTTATACATGCCAAAGGAATGATGGCAGGAAAAACTACCAAACAATAAAATTTGTCAAGGCATCTGAGCTCTAGAACATGCTTCTTTCAAAAATATATGTGCTGGTGATTGAACCAGTGACCTTGCAAGTACTAAGCACGTGACCCACCACTTAGCCACACCCCAGCATGCATCTTAGTATAGACTAGTATAGACGAGACTCTTAGTATGCTTATCTTGTTACATTTGTCCTGTCTGGTTGGAGTAATATAATGCCAGAAATGGTGCACTAATGTTATGTTTTGATGTATTCATTTGTCCGTGTCTATCTAGAAAATGTGCTAGGAGGTGTAAAACTTAACCTAGTAGCTGTGGGTGTAATTTGATGCTAAAAGTGTTTGCATAGACTGCACTGGCTCCTGTATTTGCTCCTCAGTATCCTCAAGTCAGAGAAGCTTATCTCATATGAATACAAATTGTTTCTGATCTTTTTTGATAGAGGTTTTTGTTTGATCGTTTGAAACAAGGTTTCTCTATGTAATCCTGACTGATCTGGAGCTTGCTATGTAGACCAGGCTGGCCTCAAACTCACAGAGATAGATCCACCTGCCTCCCAAATACTGGAATTAGAGATATGTGCCAACCGTTCAATATACAGAAATATATCAATGTAATCCACTACATAAACAAACTTAAAGAAAAAAAACCACATGATCATTTCATTAGATGCTGAAAAAGCATTTGACAAAATTCAATATCCCTTCATGTTAAAAGTCTTAGAAATACTTGGAATTCAAGGCCCATACCTAAACATAGTAAAAACAATATTATACAGCAAACCAGTGGCCAACATCAAACTAAATGAGGAGAAACTTGAAGCAACCCCACTAAAATCAGGGACTAGACAAGGCTGTCCACTCTCTTCCTATCTATTCAATATAGTACTTGAAGTTCTTGCTAGAGCAATTAGACAACAAAAGGAGGTCAAGGGGATACAAATTGGAAAGGAAGAAATCAAAATATCACTATTTGTAGATGATAGGATCTTATACTTAAGTGACCTCAAAAATTCCGCCAGAGAACTCCTACAGCTAATAAACAACTTCAACAAAGTGGCCAGATATAAAATTAACTCAAACAAATCAGTAGCCTTCCTATACTCAAAGGATAAACAGGCTGAGAAAGAAATTAGGGAAATGATACCCTTCACAATAGTCACAAACAATATAAAATATCTTGGTGTGACTCTAACCAAACACGTGAAAGATCTGTATGACAAGAACTTCAAGTTTCTGAAGAAAGAAATCAAAAAAGAGCTCAGAAAATGGAAAGATTCCCATGCTCATGGATTGGCAGGATTAATATAGTAAAAATGGCCATCCTGCCAAAAGCAATCTACAGATTCAATGTAATCCCCATCAAAATTCTAACTCAATTCTTCATAGACTTAGAACGAGCAATTCTCAAATTCATATGAAATAACAAAAAACCCAGGATATCAAAAACTATTCTCAACAATAAAAGGACTTCTGGGGGAATCAGCATCCCTGACCTCAAGTTGTACTACACAACAGTAGTAATAAAAATTGCATGGTATGGGTACAGTGACAGGTAGGTAGATCAATGGAATAGAATTGAAGACCCAGAAATGAACCCACACACCTATGGTCACTGATCTTTGACAAAGGAGCTAAAACCACCCAGTGGAAAAAAGACAGCATTTTCAACAAATGGTGCTGGTTCAACTGGCGGTCAACATGTAGAAGAATGCAAATTGATCCATTCCTATCTCCCTGTACAAAGCTCAAGTCCAAGTGGATCAAGGACCTCCACATAAAATCAGATACACTGAATCTAATAGAAAAGAGAGTGGGGAAAAGTCTTGAATACGTGGGCACAAGGGAAAAGTTCCTGAACAGAACACCAATGGCTTATGCTCTAAGATCAAGAATCTACAAATGGGACCTCATAAAATTGCAAAGCTTCTGTAAGGCAAAGGACACTGTAATAGGACAAAATGGCAACCAACAGATTGGGAAAAGATCTTTACCAGTCCTACATCCAATAGAGGGCTTATATCCAATATACGCAAAGAACTCAAGAAGTTAGACACCAGAGAACCAAATAACCCTGTTAAAAAATGGGGTACAGAGCTAAACAAAGAATTCTTAATAGATATATTGAATGGCTGAGAAGCACCTAAAGAAATGTTCAAGATCCTTAGTCATCAGGGAAATGCAAATCAAAACAACCCTGAGATTCTACCTCATACCAGTCAGAATGGCTAAGATCAAAAACTCAGGTGGCAGCAGATGATGGTGAGGATGTGGAGAAAGAGGAACACTCCTCCATTGCTGGTGGGATTGCAAGCTGGTACAACCACTCTGGAAATCAGTTTGGCGCACCCTCAGAAAATTGGACCCAGCTATACCACTCCTGGGCTTATACCCAGAAGATGCTCCAACATGTAATAAAGACACATGCTCCACTATGTTCATAGCAGCCATATTTATAATAGCCAGAAGCTGGAAACAACCCAGATGTCCCTCAACAGAGGAATGGATACAGAATATGTGGTACATTTACACAATAGAATACTACTCAGCTATTAAGAACAATGACTTCATGAAATTTGCAGGCAAATGGATGGAATTTGAAAATATCCTGAGTGAGATAACTCAGTCACAAAAGGACAAACATGGTATGTACTCACTGATAAGTGGATATTAGCCCCAAAGTTCAGAATACCCAGGATTCAATTCACAGACCATATGAAGCCCAAAAAGAAGGAAGATCAAAATGTGGAGGCTTCAGTATTTCTTAGAAGGCTGAACAAAATACTCACAGGAGACAAAGGGTGGAGCAGAGACTGAAGGAAAAGCCATCCAGAGACTGCCCCACCTGGGGATCCATCCTATATACAGTCACCAAATCTGGACACTATTGTGGATGTGGGGAAGTGCTTGCTGACAGGAGCCTGATATGGCTGTCTCCTGAGAGGCTCAGGTAGAGCCTGACAAATACAGAGGTGGATTCTTGCAGCCAACCATTGGACTGAGTGAGGGGTTCCTGATGGAGGAGTTGGAGAAAGGACTGAAGGAGTTCAAGGGGTTTGCAGTCCCATGGGGGGAGCAACAGTGTCAACTGGCTAGATAACCCCTCCCCAGAGCTCCGGGGACTGGACCACCAACCAAAGAATACACATGGAGAGACCCATGGCTCTGGCCACATATGTGGCAGAGGATGGTCTTGTCAGACATCAGTGGGAGGAGCTGCCCTCCGGCCTGAGGGCGATCAATGCCCCAGAGTAGGGGAATGCCAGGGCAGGAAGATGGAACTGGGTGGGTGGGTGGGGCAGCACCTTCATAGAGGCAGGGGATAGATGGGATAGGGGGTTTCCGAAGGGGAGACCTGGAAAGGGGAAAACATTTGAAATGTAAATTTAAAAAGAGAGAGAGAGAAAGAGAGAATATTTAAGATTCAACACTAAATAAATAATACAAATAGAAAAGGAAAAAAAAAAGATATATGCCTCCATACCTGGCTTCTCATAGAGATTTTTAAAGGGATAGGTTTTCTAGATTAGACTTCATTCCGCGCACCTGGAGGATATTAGTATATTTTGATAAAGATTTGGAATAACAACTACAATCCTATTTTGTTCTACATGTATGCATGTATGGGTGTTTTGCCTCCATGTAAGCCTGAGCACCACATGGATGCCTGATGATAGGATAAAATGCAACCGGCAGTTGGGGGGGGGGGTAGGGGATACTCTTGGCAGGCTGTGCCCAGGAGAAATTTGCACCATGCAGCAGATCTAGTGTAAGCGATTTATTGGGGAAGAGGAGAGTGCAAGGCTATCTCAGAGTGAGGACATTCAGCAGAGATAGAGGCAAATAGGGAGTCTGGGAGATGGAGAGAAGGAATAGGAGGGAGGGAAGGGGAGAGAGAGAGAGAGAGAGAGAGGGAGAGAGAGCTATAATCTCAACAAATCAAAGTTTTGCTGCTACTTGAACTAGTTGGACTACTTGGTTGAATTTATACTAATCTACTTTAATCTATCCAGATACGTGTTTTCTAGGAGCCTAAATAGTGAATTAAGTGGAGATATGATGAGACCCCAAGCCCTCATCTTTAGGTCTTCTGCAGTTCTCCCCATAGGGCATAGAAGACATAAAACCAAGAAGACATCAAAGATTTACATAATACTCTCTACTAGGTCGGAGCATTTATATAACGATTCACTTAACAATAACCGTAAACACCCTTTTCAAGCACAAATGGAACGTCCTCCAAGATGGACCATAAATGGATCCATTAAACAATTCTTATTAAATTAAGGATAAAAATTGAATAGACTGTGTTCTCTGGGTATACTAGAATCAAATTAGGAATCAAAAGCAAAAATGTGTTTGGAAAAATCCTCACATATTTTGAAGTTAAATAACATCCTTCCAAATATTCTATGAGTCTTAGAAGAAGCAAAAATACTCAAAAGAAAATAGAAAAGCTCAAAAATCCTTTAAGCTCAAGGAAAATGAAATATGTAAGTAGAGCTGATGCATGCTTGTATTCTGTACCTGTCTGAATTTTCCGGTCTGTCTAGAAAATACTCCAGGGAATACAGAAGTTAACATACTAGCTTAAGTTTCAAAGGTAGAACAGATTGAGTCCTCTGGCCAATGTTTCAAGGTGCCTGGAACCACCAGGAAAAGTAAGAGATAAGGAAAGGTGCGGAGAGAAAGGGGACAGAGAAGGACAGAAGGGAGGGGAGAGAGAGAGAGCAGCAAGCAGTCCTTCTATGTGCTGCCAGCGCCTGGAGGCAGGTCATGACAGCAGATAATGACTTAAGCCTTTGCTTAGGTCCCTGGGAGGAGCCTAGCAGAATCGCCCACAAGCCAACACATATCACTTTGCTTTTGAGTAATTCCTATTCATAAATAAAATATAAAGCTGAAGAAAACAGAAAACATCTTTGTTTTGTGACAATGTTTGAATAGGCTTCTGTAGAGTTATCATCCCCCCCCAGCTTCCGGCAGACTGCCCATCCCCCAGCTTCCTGCAGAGTGCCCATCCCCCAGCTTCCTGCAGACCGAGCATCTCCCCACCACTTCCTCACAGTGGCTCCATTGGATCCAATACTTCCATTTGTTTCTTTGTGGCAGTTGTCATCCTTATATAGTAAATCCATACAAATTAATATTGTGCCTGAAAATTAGCTGTATGGTTGTTTTGATAAACCATGACCACGTGTATAGACTCTAGTAAAAGCCAACAGAAATATAGAATTCACAAAAAGCAGAACGTTTAAGAAAGGTCAAAACACAAAGTAAATTTTTGTGTATTTTAAGATTCTGTCTTAATCAGCAGGGAGCGCCTGCCAGTAAGGTAGCCAAGTGAGGTTCGCTGGAGATGAGTGGGAATCCTGGGAGTTACTCAGCACCACCAAAGATCAATGACTTGATCAATTATTGTCTTTGAAGACACTGATTTCATTTTTGTCTTAAACTGATTTATTTTCTCCTTAACAATGTGTTAGTTGTACATTCTCATTAAATTTTTAGAGGGTTAGGTGTACAGCAAAACCTGAGGAGTTATGCTTCTATACTGGAAAAATGGGTTTTGTCATATTTCTAGTAAAAAAAAAAATCTGTTGTGCATCTGAAGCGTCAGCTCCTTACCCGTGCCCTTCATCTGGCTACAGTCACTGTTTTTTATGTGCTCTACCCTAGGTTGCTATCTGCAGCTACCTCTTCTAACACTGCCATTCTTTTATTTCAATACAAATTAGGAAACCGGAACCCTAGTTTGTTGTGAGTGCCTCTCCCCAAAAATTTCCATTCCCACTTCAGCCCACTCTGGGTACACTATGCATTTGTGATTCCTCTTCTCTTAGAGTTATCTGTGACCTTGAACTTGCAACAGAGAAGCCTGAGTAGGAGACCAAAAGGCGTGGTGTTACTGTGGACTTACACCTAAGAGGTCAGTGCGTGACCTGTCACCCTGTCTACTCCCTTTGGCCGATGTCTGAATCATTCACCTTGGATCCTGGAGTGAGCACATCAGTGAGCAGAGCCCTCTCCTGGCACGATGGATCTGTAACATGAGCACGACTTTGTGGATTCTAAGCCATGGAGACTTTTGTGAGTTGGTTGGTTTGTGGGTTGGTTGGTTGGTTGGTTTGCCATTGTTATTACTTTAGAATAACTTAGTTTTTTCCAGTTGCTGCCTGAATTATTAGTGGTCTCCACATCTCTATACCATGATGTCCCAGCTTCTGTCCTGAGACCTATATTACCCTTCAAAGATGGTGGTTGGTATTCGTGTGGCACGTATTTACCCTTCCATGTATGTCTTTCCTTGTCAGTAGTTTGACATATCATCAGTCATGGCTATTTATCTTACTCTGATTACACTAATATATATCTAGTAACTGCAACTCTGTTTTTAAGGAATGGAAACAAAATTCCCAGGCTCACCATAGTTATTTCCAGCACTACCCCTGCAGATGAAACCCTGAATCCATCTTTGTATGCCTCTAGTAGCCAGGATACATGCTAAAACCATTATTACTAAGCCAACCTGTAATGCCAGGTACACATTCTGCTCTTGTAAAATTGCTGGACTGCTCCCTGGTTAGATACCTAAGATCTGCACACGGACTGTTTTGAGTTTTGCAAACAAACCTGTTGATAGACAACAAGTCCTGCCAGGAAACCAAATATGTCCTCGGAGTTTTTTTCTTATGACAGATAATGGCATATTTTAGAAAGCTTTGGCATAGAAATTAAGCTGTCGGTGACCTTTCCACGCTCTACTTAGGGCAATTACGTCTCAACTTCTACAAGAAAATTGATGTAAATCAAACTTCCCCATCTCATCAAGATCCCCTAATGTGTCTTAAAGCAATAATATGTGACTTATGCTCTTGCTTCAGAAGCTTAAATATAAATGATATATCATTAGCCAAAAGACTATCTTTTGAATCTGACAGATATTACCCTTCTAAAATCTTATATGGCCTATATATGTCTTAATAAAAATACTAAATTTTCCCATGTAGAAGCCAATATTTAATTATTAGGCCAATTCCTTTGAATTTGCAAATATTTAACCATTTTGACCTATAAAATGGTAATTTCATATGATTTAGCTAAATAACTTTGCATATATTATGCTGTTGTATTTTTCTCTATGTACATAATGAAAATGTTTAAAAAGAATCTGGTCATTTTTCTTCCTAAAACTATGCTGATACTCCTTATTATTCATCTTGATGGCTGTACCATTGGCACTCCAGTCCTCCAAGCTGGACAGGTGCTCATAGCTAAGTCATAATCGTGCTTTACCCTTGCATTCAATGGCTAATGATCTGTTCCCTTTTAACATATGTTTGTTTGTTTTTAATTCATTTCTGGCTCCATTGCTACTGCCTCTTCCTGGGCTCAATTGTAATTTGATGTAATTTGATGGAGTTCCCAAAGAAGGTGACTAAGATTGCATGCAGGTGATTTAGCTGGGAGATTTCTTGAACTCGTAGTATGTTTTGAGGGAAGAGATGGAAGCAGGACCAAGGCAAAGGGAAAGCTGGGTTGGTTGTGGTACCCTTAGAAAAACTGCAGCAATCCCTCAAGATGTTCTAAGGCTCAAGGGGCCATTCTTAATAACGCCAAGGTGGGGCAAATGGATCAAACCCCTGTGTCTCTGCATCAGCAAGGCATTGAATGTAGCCTGGGAAAGAACCGGCCTCGAGAAGGCTGCTGTCTTCTCCCACAAAGTTTCTAAGTCATGTGGTAGCTGTTCTTAAGAGGAGAAAATAAGCTCTTCGTTTCTAAGGGAATACCTAGGTAGTGCATCTACCAAAGCCTATACTTTCTGGTGCTCAGATTGCTTATTAATTCAACTTCTAGAAGCAGCTCCTGCAGGAGCTCACAGGCATCTTTTCTGAGGGGGAGGATGGAGTGAAAACATGGTCTCCATCTTGGTCTCTTGTCTCTAGTCTAGAAGTGCTCCAAGATGTCCTTCTTCTCTGCTGTTCCAGCCAGTAGTCCTCTCTTGAGCAGCAGCCCCTTATGCTGCAGTCAAGTCCCCCACCCCATATTGATCATGAGGTCAGGGCCTGGTAACTTCGCCTTTCTCAGATCTCAAATGCTATAGTTGTCTCTTTTTTTGGTTTTTCGAGACAGGGTTTCTCTGTGTCGCCCTGGCTGTCCTGGAACTCACTCTGTAGACCAGGCTGGCCTCGAACTCAGAAATCTGCCTGCCTCTGCCTCCCAAGTGCTGGGATTAAAGGCGTGCGCCACCACTGCCCGGTTGCTATAGTTGTCTTTTAACATTAAAAATTGGTGAAGAGATATTCAAGAGATATTCAAGCATTTATCTAGATGCCAAACGTATTCCTCACTGCTTCAATAGGTAAAAACAGCTCTCAGTCTTGCTGACTATTAGGGCCAATTACTCTTATGAACAGGATGACTCCATTTCTTGCTTACTGCTCCCTGATTATAAAGAGCTTAAGGTTTCTAATTAACAGCTATAATGGACTCTTTGGGTATCTTTGAGGTAGAGTCCTCCCTCTGGGAAACAGGACTCCCCCTAAATTCATGAATCCAAGAGTTGAGAAAAATAGAAAATCCTTCCCAAGTATGTACAACCATAGTGATAAGAGATGAAATTATTTCAGCTTCTCATTTATAATTTCTCACCCCATTAGGGGTAGAGATATAGCTCAGAACACCTGTCTAGCATATGTAAAGCCCCAAATTCAAGCCCTAGTAATTAAAAAAAAAATAAACAAAACAAAAGCCCACATTGACACCACAGCTAAAATTGAAGATACTATTTGTTGAGCTTTGTGACAGACAGCTTTCATTTTCCAGATCTGTATAGTTTCTGAAGCGGTAAGGTTGGTGTATTAAGTAGAGACACAGAAAGGAATATTACCCTTGGATCTTTCAGATCTTAAGGGCTCACACTAATCTCCACCATTTCTTTGGGATGCAATATTGGTTTTCATTTACTCTATTGGCGAAGGAGGGGGAAGCGTTAGAGCACATCCAATTCTCTACATCTTTTCAACTTGCACTGTTGGCTCAGGTATTTAATATCTTAGTTATTATGGGTCATCATGTTTTTCCATGCTTCTCAAAACCAATCATACCCTGCAGTCTTTCCCAACTATTAGATTCTATATATTGGAGCTATCGGATCAGTAAG
Organism: Uromys caudimaculatus; assembly: GCA_028551405.1. NCBI lineage: Eukaryota > Metazoa > Chordata > Mammalia > Rodentia > Muridae > Uromys > Uromys caudimaculatus. Next base: position 62,289,605 of record CM052709.1, on the reverse strand, counting down.
CAATGTATTTGCCCCCTTTAATCCAGTGCTCTATGAATCCATTCCCATGTGTACTCCCCAGTTCCTCACAGTGTGCTTTGGCTATATCCCTTGTAGCTTGTGGGCTCAATTAGTTTTCTATTTGCTGGAAAACAATTCCAAAGAATGGCTGGGCTCTCTCCTCAGGACTCAAGAAAGTCTGAAAACCATGTGTCTACCAGATTAGGTTCTCATCTTAACACCCTAGGGAAAATTTGCTTCCCAAGCTCATTACTCCTACTGACAAAATTTATTTCTTGAAGGTGGTGAGATTGCAGTCCCCATTTCTTGCTGCTGCCTACACAGCAGCCTCTCTTAGTAGCTAGAAAACTTTGTTATCCCCTGGCATGTGGAGCCCTCTGCTTTCAAGCCAGCAGTCCTGTGTTTCATTTCTCCTTTGCTTCAGATCACAAACTTACTACGTCCCCATCAATTGGAGAGACTTTTTTTTGTGTGGCCCTGGAGATGGAACGTTTGATACTGCCTCATGCTAGACTAAGACTCTGCCGGTCTCTTACATTTCTAGCCGTGTCTTCAAGACAGGGTGCATTAGTCACTTTTCTCATCGCTTTGACTACACACCTGTCTCAAAGCAACTTGAGGAAGGAAGGCTATATTTTGGCTCACAGTTGAGGCTACAGTTCATCCTGGTTGAGCAGGTGTGCTAGTGAGTGCAACTGCAGCCATGGCAGCGGGAACATGAAGCCTCTAGTCACACTTCATCTGCAGTCGGGAATCAGAGAGAGATGAACACTAGTGTTCTACCCTCTTTTTCTATTTCATTCAATCTAGGACCCCAAACCATAGAATATATCTTCTTACTTCAGTTAAACTTCTCTAGAAACACCACCTAGGTTTGACTCCTAGGTGATTTTTAAATCCCCTTAAATTGGCAACAAAGACTAAACTATTAAAAGTCTACCCCTTGTCAACTTGGCACCCAAGACATACCACTCTTAAGTTGCTGCATTCTGCTGCTGATTGTTAAACTCTCAAGCTCATTATATGCAATGATGCATTTAGTTCATCTCTAAAAGTCTCTAAAGTCTTAACAGTTTATTGTTCAAAAGTGTAAGCAGAGAGTCTCTCAGGTGATCTCCTAAGTGTCAACCCCTGTAAAATCAGAAGAGCAACTTACATATTTCTGATATGCAATGGTACACAGTAATGTTGTCATCCCAAAAATGAAGAATGGGAGCATAGTAAGGACATATTGTACCAAAGAAGGGTGAATATCAAAGCCTGCCACTCTGTCTAGTATTTGGAACTATCAGGGTTCTAATGGCCTTGGATAGCCCTACCCATGCAACTCTGGTGCCAATAAGACATGTGACATTTCTCATGAGCCAGCTCCTCTCTGTACCTGTAGGATGTTGTGTAGTGTGTGGAAGCATTGATAGGTGTATCAATAACAAGCTGATGCAAAAGGCAGGAAATAGAAGGTTTGACATCCGGCAGAGAGATTGGAACCCTGGGAGATAGTAAGAGATGGGAAGATTTGCTACTTGAGCTCTAGGAAATTGGATATATGAAGCTAAGGAGAGGTAACCAATCACGCAGCCGAACTTAGACTGGTTTAAAAGGAATAATTGAGTTAAGAGCTAGTGGGAACAAGCCAGTACTTAAGGCCTAGGCATTTATTATCAAATAATAAGCCTCTGAGTCATTATTACGAAACTGGGGCCCAGTTGGAAAGGCCACAACTGCAGGATAAATCTGGATTCTTTTGAGAAAAGCCAGAGCTTTGTTCCCCTCTTGACTTAGGCTTCTGCTGATCTCCTTTTTAGTGTTACTCCCAAACCCCCATCAGAATGGCTAAGCTCTGCATATTGCATTCAAGGGCTTATCTAACCCACAGCTCCTAACTCTTTCACATTGCTAACACAAAAATGGTTTCCAAGGTCTAAAAGCCACACAGTCAGATTCATCACAGCAACAGACCCACTTCTTAGGACCAGTTCTCTTTATCATGACTTTTTTCATTGCTGTAATAAACACCTGACAAAAGCAACTTAAGGAAGGGTTTATTTTTGACTCAGAGTTCAAGGGTTTATTTTGACTAGAAGTTCAAGGGTACACCTGCATCGTGGAGGGGAAGTGGCAGTAGTAAAAGCCTAGGTCAAGTGTTCACATTCATAGAAAAAAGAGAGAGAGAGGGAGGGAGAGAGACAGAGACAGAGACAGAGACAGAGACAGAGACAGAGACAGAGACAGAGACAGAAAGTGGCCTGGGATCCCACTCTATAGAAGGTGAGGTCCACATTCAGGCTTGGTCTCCTAATCTCAATTAACCTAATCTAGATAAGTTCTCATAGGCAAGTTCTGAGTCTTCTAAGTGATTCTAAATCCTACCAAGTTAATATTGACAGACAATATGAACCATCACAGGAAGAACAGGCTTATTTTGGCTCATGGCGGTTGAAAGTATACTCATTACAGGAAGAAAGGCAGGGGATCAAGAGCATGAGGTGCCTGGTGACATCGCATCCTCAGTCAGGAATCAGGGGAAGATACATGATGGCGCTCTACCCATTTTCTCTGTATGAAGTCTGGGACCAGCCTCCGGACAGATGGCACTGACGTTCAGGGCGAATCTTTCCATGTTGTTTACACCTCCAGAAACTCTCTAAGAAACAACTCCAGAGGTTTATATTTTAGGTGATTCTAAATCCTGTCAAGATGAAAATTACAATTAACCATTGCACACAATTTTGATAAACTATTCAGGCTACCCCTAACTGCTGCACATGATTTTGATACTGTCCAAGTTAGCGTTGAGTTTGTTCTGTAACTTATTCAAAGAAGCCTTGGACTTTCAGTTTGCTGTATCAACCTCCCCAAGATGCTAAGAGTCTAGCCCTGAGCCATAGGTTCGTGTAGAAGCCAGATAGAGTGTCCCATATCTATAATGCCAGCATTTGGTGAACTGAGGCAGGATAGCTGTGAGTTCAGAACCAGTTTGGGTTAGAGATTACATTTTGAAAAACAATAAATTAGTCAGGCAGTGGTGGCACACGCCTTTAATCTCAGCACTTGGGAGGCAGAGGCAGGTAGATTTCTGAGTTCAAGGCCAGCCTGGTCTACAGAGTGAGTTCCAGGACAGCCAGGGCTACACAGAGAAACCCTGTCTCAAAAAACCAAAAAAAAAAAAAAAAAAAAAAAAAAAATCTTAAATAAATATTCAAAATCCCTTCACAGTAATATTCATATTGGTGTTTAGTTGCATAACTGAGAGGGTGTAGGTGTTCTCTTCAGGGGTCTTCAAGGCAATCTTAGAACTCCTCCTGTTTCCAGGGAAAAGGGCATTTATTCCCTTGCATCAATAATATATTAGATATAGGCTGTCCTGAGTATGTAGGATGACCTTGAAAAAGACTAATCTGTGCAGCATAAGCAATTCTACTGAGAACTGGGAACTCAGAACTGAGACCTGCCTGTCGGTTGCATTCCCAGGGGCTTGGAAGATAAATTCTTCCAACTAATAGAAGGGCTGGGACAGTTTATCTCTTCCTTGTCACTGTCGCAGATCTTACTAGATCTGGATTACTCTATCCACATTCCAGGGTTGCCCTCTTCTAACTTGTTCTCTACGTGCAAATTTCTTCCTACAAACAACACAGAGCATGCAGTTCCTCAAATTAAATCAATCCCCTAACAAAATCAAAATATGTGAATAACATATCCTTATCCATAAAAATATGATCAGCCCCCCTTGTATATATGTGTTTCTAATTTGGAATTGATCAATATGAATTATTAGATTGGTTATTATATGATGATACCAGTATCAGATTGCTTATTATACTAGGATGCCAGCATCAAATGCTATTTTCTTACTAATAAAGCTTGTATTTCTTCTTTATTTTATAAGAGGAAAAATAACCGCAAATATCCTACTGTTTTCTTATTGACTTCACTCTAGAGGCCAGTACTATAGACACTAGATTTTGAAACAACTTTAAATTTCACTTGGATAAACAAACCTGCCTGATAGAAAAGCCCTGGTGTACCACAAGGCACCCAGTCTGCTCCAAGGCACTGTTTTGATCCAGGCAATCCAAGGCTTTAAGATGGAAAGGCAGCCTGAAAACAAGATTGCTCCGGGATTTCTTTATATTGTGATTGTTCACTTTGGTGATTGAGAATGGAATGAATTCATTCCATGAATTCATGATCTGAAATCATTTTAAGCAAGCAGAGGAGCTGCTGGACCACCCTTGATTGTAGGGGTGCAAACTTACAGGGACAAACCAGGGGGAGAAAAAGATTGAATGCTCAAATAAAAGAACAAAAACAAGAACAACACATACACACATTCAAAACTCCAGCAAACATGGATTTTAAACTCTAATTATAATGAATTATGAAGTGCAGAAAATATCACTTCCTGGTCTTGGGATTTGTAGCAGATCACAGGCATAATTCATAAGATGATTTTAGCAGTGTTACTGCCTTTTAAGAGAGGACTTTCCGCAGGGCAGTTGTGGCACGCTAGTAGTCCCAGAACTCTGGAGGCAGAAGCAGGTGGATCTCTGTGACTTTGAGACCAGCCTGGTCTACAGAGTGAGTCTAGGACAGCTAGGGCCACACAGAGGAACCCTTTCTCAAAAACAAAACAGAAACAAAAGGGAGGGAGGGGACCTTCCAAGAGAAGGAAGAGAGGGGAGGGGAGATGGATTGACCAAATACATTGTACACACTTATGAAATTATCAAAATATAAATCAAAAAGAAAGAGACGGCCTGCTTAAATTTTGCTTATAGGATCAGATTTTTCATGGTTTGTTGATTTGTAGTTTCTTTTAATCATTTTTCTAGCATGAAACCAATACAACTTTCTTGAAGCACATTTAAGTATGTCGAAATCCACTAACATCAGTGGCTCAAGTTTTCAAAGTTGATTCAATAGTCTTCTTCCTTTTGTAAACAAAGTTATGAGTAAGGAGTCATCTCTTTTGAAAGAGACTTTACATAATAAAAATATGGAGCCTAAATTAAATTGATCTCTCCACTACTATTCTTTCTGTCATATTCCTTCTATGAGATTGATGCTGCATCTTCAATTGTTTAATTTCAACTGAAATTGGAAAACCAAAGCAACTTAGGCTATTTAATAATAAAATTACCATGTGCTGCTACAGTTTTATATATTTCAAAGCACTTTTCCCTTATTAAATTTTGTCTTACAACAAACTGAGTTATTATTGTTTCTTTTCTGATGTATGAGTAAAAGGTGGGCCCAAATAATCTTGGTTTAGTTATCCATTTAATCAGTGTTGAAGCTAAGGCAAAATAGAAAGGTTTCTGTCTCTGTGATAGAATTGTTTTCTTCGCTATGTCATAACTCCTGACATATTCATGGAAATGAATCAAGAGTATATCTTTATCCTCTGCAATGAAGAATCCACAGCCATTGTGAATTTGGGTTTGGACAGTATAATCAAATTAGTAATACAGTCTTTAGATGAATGAAGAATGAGCAAGAATATATTAACCCAAGTAAGGGTGGGACAAATGCCCCATTAAGAACATTGGTCAAAGTTGAGGAAGCCAGAAAGACAACCCAATGAAGCAGAAACTGATGGTTAATCCAGACTTTAGTTTTTCTCTAATAAGAAATTTTGATTGGGTTCATCTGTGAGAGTTGAGAGCATTTTTTTGGTGCCCCTTCTAGGAATTTGGCATTTGTCACTGGGCTCAGACAAAGAAGTAGGCTCAGATAAGAATATTAGAAATAGTGACCATGGAGTTTTGTTTACTACTTTGCTGAATTACTACCTTATGTGATCTCTTTGCTTACTACTTTACTTAATTATTACCTTGTGTGATCCTTTTGCTTACTACTTTGCTTAATTACTATCTTGTGTGATCTCCTTGTTTACTACTTTGCTTGATTACTTTGTCTTTGATCTAAGAACTGACCATGTTTTCTGTATGTACCTAGAATGATATAAAAGCAGACTGGGAAAGACTAACGCTGCTTCAGCCTCAGCACTGGCTGGAGTCATAGTATAATGTTGTCTAATTGTCTTTGTCTTTTCAGTCCTCAATCCCTCCCTGGAGACCCTGTTGACTGACCGAGCTGGCTTGGTCACATGAGAATTAAAGCTAGATAGACTGATTGAGGATATTTTAGTCCTTCGGTGTTTGGAAGAGGAGTTTGCAGAAAGAATCTATTATGTTACATGTTACTAGTAAGTGTAAGCACTTTTAAGATAACAATACCAGGGCTAGAAGGGAAGCTGGTTTAGTTAAATTAAAATATTAGCATGAGGAGTTGGAGAGATGGCTTAGAAGTTAAAAACACTTCCTACTCATGCAGAGGACCCTTTTTGGATGCCTGGCATCATATACACTGTAGCTTATAACCATCTGTAACTCTAGTTTCAGGAGATCTGATGCTCACTTCTGGCCTCTGTAGGTGTTCAAGTGGTATGCATACATACATGTAGGTGACATACTTTTATATTCATAAAATAAAAATAAATAACTCTTTAAAGATATATTAGACTGAGCATGGTAGCACATGCCTATAGTCTCAGAACTCAAGAAGCTAAGGCAGGCAAAACATGAGTTCCTGGCTAGTATGAGCTACTCAGCAAGATTCTGTTCTGTTTGTGAATGTTTTTTATTTTTTTTCTGGAGATGTAGTCATTGAGAATTATTCAAAGTCTTATGCCTCAAATGTCCTCTGCCACCTAAAACAAATATCTGGGTATACAGATATCAAAGAATATCAGGGTTGCCAAGATCTAGTATTTCAATTCTGAATATTCAATTATAAGGAACCAAGGTCTCTTCCTGTGTGCTAGAAATAGAGATTGTGTTAACATGGTTTCAAACAAAGTCAGAAAAAGAATCCTAGTTGCTATGCATTATACGAGGAATTTACAGTCAGCTTTTGTTTTTGAAGAAGCAGCCTGGTTTCCTATGAGACAGAAGCCATATGAGAAAGAAGTTTACAAAAATTATGTATAAATAAGGAAATTTGGAAGGAAAGAGATTCGGTTATTCTCAGATCACATAGCCAAGAATGTAGTTTGAAAGTTCTGATTCAAACTTGGGCAGCTAGAGTTACTTATCATAATTTACTCCCCCAGCTTCTGCCCACCCCCCCTGCAATAATATTCCTCCAAGAGCAGAAAAATAAACCTCAAGATGAACTTACTATGTGTCCTCCTAAACCAGTCCATAGGTGACAGGATAAGTAACCCTGAAAATGAAGCCCATGATGTCTGTCTTAGCCAATGCTGCTCTTACAGCTTATCATAGGACAGGGGGCTTACATGATGAACACTTACTTTTCATAGTTATGAAGGGTGAGAAGTCTAAGGTCAAAGTACCAGGTGCTCCAATTATGGTAGGCATAGTTTCCAATTTGCTAATGACTATCTTCTCACTATGACCTCACTGCTGAAAAGTAGCAAATGAACCCAGGCTCGGAAGGTCTTTCAGACATTATAAAGAAACTGACCATGCTCAAGACTAACCCCTTCCCAAGGAAGGCCCCATCTCTCATTATCACCTCACTAGGAACAGGGGTTTCAGTTTATAAACTTCCAGGAGACACAACATTCAATCTGTAACACTTGGTATTCCAAGGAAAGCAGCGTGTAGTGTTCGCTTTGAGGATGAGAAACAGATTCACTACTGAAGGGTAGGCCTCTCTTTGTGTTCCAACAAAGGACAAAAGCTACTCAGTCCTCCAGAAACTGAGACTAGAAAATAAGAGAGGATGAAAGCCCGGGAGATATGACTTGCTAGGTGTATCTTCTCACTCTCTTTCCCCATAGGAGCCTGAGATAGAGATTGACACGCCAAAGTATAGCTTTAAAGACAGTAGGAGGTAAGGAATGGTAATAAGCATGGAGATGAAGGTTCTGGCTTTGGGGTAAGTAAGGACCCAGCTGAGACTTTGAACCTATTCTAACAAGCAACTTTATATCCCCAGGTGCTTGTAATGAGCTAATAAAAATTCCGATTAGCCACTCTGCAGAACTACAGAAAAAAAAAAAAAATTCTAGACTGGGAGGTGGGGTAGGGTGAGCAAGATGCCAAGGGGGAAGAAGTAGAAACATTTCCTGTATCCAGATGTTTGCTCATCCTAGCATGATTGGTTGAGTCTCGAGATGAAGGAAATTTGAGAACCACTTATAAATCTTGTGTTTTCCTTCTATTCATTCAGACTAAAGAAAGCAAGTTGATAAATGATTTGTTAAAATGACAACTATTTCCTCAGGGGAATATAGAGCACCTAGAGAAAATGTTCTTTTCCCAGAAGCTACTTGAGAAGAATTCCTTTGTAGAAAAAAGTGCAGATTTGTTGCAGGGATATTCTACTCATACCAGAGTCCCAGGAAGCACCCTGTTGTCTACAAAAATGTATTGGCAGGAAAAAACAGTAACTTGTATAACAAAAGAAAGAGGATAAGCATAGGATCTGAAAGACACAACTTTCCAGGATGAAGAGGGCAACATATGTAGTTGTCTGGCTTATCAGACATTAGAGAAAAGAGAAATTAAGTCACCGGATAAATGACTTGGGGAGTGAATTCCACCAGTCCCATTACAAAATTACTTATAATTGATGTCTTCATAGAAGGGTGTGTACATGAGTGTGTATGTGTATGTATGCATGGGTATGTGCATGCATGTATGTGTATGTGTGCATGTGTGTGTGTGTGTGTGTGTGTGTGTACATGTGTGTATGCATGCGTGTGTGTGTGTGTGTTACCTAGAGTAATGAATTATCTGCCAGACATTTGAGCTAGCTTATGTGATGATTAATTTTCTGTGTCAAGTTCACTGGTCTAAAGGATTTGAACAAATTATTTTGATTGTGTCGGTGAAGAGTCTATATACTGAGTGAAAAATATTGTCCCCATCCCTGTTGTATGTGTAAGTGTATGTGAGGGTGTAAGCTTGGTAGAAAGAATATATTGATAGTCAACACTCTTCTTGGCTCAGAACATAACACAAGCATGCCTGGAAGCAGTCTTCATATGCTAATGGAATGAATACTTGAAGTCTGAGGATGAAGATGGTTTCAAGGGAAGACACCAGCAGGGTCCTGAAGGTCAAAGAGATGTGTTTATTACAGGAGATCAGAACCCAGCCAGCTGGTTCTGTTACTTGGGAAACCTGGGAAGATATTCTCCACTGAAATCACAAACATTATCTCAATAAGGAAGTAAGGCAGGAGTGCAAAACAAATGGCAATAATGTCAGGTTTTGGCCAGGATTGACAGTAGAAGAGACAGCTATAAAACCGAGTGCCATAGTAATAACTGAAATAATATGATTTTAGACTAACAGAACCCGGGAGCCATCACTTTATAATTAGAGATGAGGTTGACATAATTAGTATAGCAGACACAGGGCATATAGTAACCAAGGAAACTTGGCCAAGAGGAAAATATAATGCTGGTTAGTTGGAAAAGTGGGGGATGGGAAACAAATGAACACAAAGTATAATGACTCATACATAAGAACATGTCAACACAAAGCCAATTATTTTGTATGCTAAATTAAGAAATTATTTTTTCTTTTCTTTTTTTCTTTCTTTCTTTTTATTTATTTTTTTTATTTTTATTTTTTGATTTTTCAAGACAGGGTTTCTCTGTGTAGCCCTGGCTGTCCTGGAACTCACTCTGTAGACCAGGCAGGCCTCGAACTCAGAAATTCACCTGCCTCTGCCTCCCAAGTGCTGGGATTAAAGGCGTGCGCCACCACTACCCTGCAGAAATTATTTTTTTAATTAAGATTTTAAAAGCTCAACCATCTTTCCATAAACTCTAATCTATTGGTTGATTTTTTTTTTCTCCAAAAGGGTATTTCTTGGAGTTAGATTAATAAGCCACCAATAGCAATTATGACTTTTATGACCCAAAACACTTAAAAGCTAGAAATAAAATCATTAATTCCAGTCACTACAGTAGAAAATCATGCTGGTGTCTAGATAGAGGAAGTACTCAGATGAAGGACTTCATGATTAAGAAGCCATGTTAATTCAAAAAGACCCTGTACCACCATATTAAGTATATAAAATAAATATTTCATAAACCTTTTGTTCAAATAACCTCAAGCCTTTTGAATCTCAAGTTTTTGGTAGCAAATATTAAGATGGTCTGGTCAGTCATAAAGGAACTGGAAAGCAGATAACCTTAGAAAAACTCAGGATATGTCAGTAACATTTGTATGATTCAAAGATTCTAATCATTCCAGTACTTCTCATCCATCTAAAGAAGAAATTATTGTACTAGGTACCTTTGACTGCAAGGGAAAACAAGGCGTCCTATACATAGTATCTTTTGAATTTTGGAAATACTCGATCACTTAGGCTCGCCACTGTTCTCTGTATGGAACAACTCAGAGATAGTTGCATGTTCATCAAAGGATCCTCACTAAGACTAATCCCCAGTTATTCACAACAATTTGTGGACATTAAATCTGTAAGTCAGTTTCCCCCCTTTCCCACTCCTCTGCATCACTCTCTACAATGCCTCTTGGGTACTTACACCTTTGCTGAGGACCTGCTGTTGGAGGAACCTAAGCCGTGGCAGTAGATAAGAGTGGAGATAGGGAAAGAATAGTTCCGGAGTTATGGTAATAAGTCACACAGGAAATGAGGTAGCTCAATCAAGGTGTGGTTCTTTTTAGGGTAGTTCATTGGAGGACCAACAGGCTGAGGAAGCTGTGAAGTCCTGGCTTCTTAAGTAATCAAACTGAAACAACTCATTGTGATAGCCTTTACAAATTAGAAATTGCCAATTAAGTTCTAATTAAAGGCTTTCTACTAGTATGGTTTATCCAATCAGAAATTACCATCTAACAGCTGACTAGGTCAATGTAGCCAATCAAAAGTCTTCCCTTCTTGCCTTTTTAATGAACTGTGTTAGCAGTCTGTAGCTGTGTAATTCAAGACACACATCTATGATCAGATGAATTATTTACAAATTTAATGTGCCAAGCTATCTTTTACCTCACAAGAAAATTTAATATAGACAAGAGTGGCTGTATTTTGGATGCATGTGAAGTTAGACAAGAGATGGGAAAAAAAAGGGTTGTGGGGTGTCTGAGAAAGTCTTGCCTGGGCTAGCTGGAAGGATTAAATGTCTTTCAAGTGAGATGGACAGGCTACAGGAAAAGTAGAGTTTTCTGGAAGACAAGAAGTCGATTTTAGTTAGCTTAACTTGGAGGTATCAAGTAAACATTTAGAAGCGTTCAAGGGGACAGTTTGATATTTCAATTTAGAATCCAGGAGGAAAATTCACATAAGAGATAAAAATTTGGGGTCACTGGCAAATGGATGATGTTTCAAACAATGAGAGTCGATGAGTATACTACAGGAGTAGATGTAGTAATACAGAGAAGAGGACCCGAGCCTGGGCGTTGGAAACCAGCAATGCTAAAGACTTGAAAGAAGAGGAAACCTTGATGAAGGAGATGAGAAGCGGCCATCAGCAGGATGGAAGATAGCCCAGGAATTTGTTTGGGAGACTGCTGGGTGATAAAAATAATGTAAATTAACAAAGAGGAAAATGCTGTTTCTAAAGCTGCTGTTAAGTCATCCAAATAAGGACTGATAATTTATGAGTGGTTCCAGCAGTACTAAGGTCATTTGAAACCTGATGGTCAGGTGCATGGAGTCCAACTATATCATAAGGAATCGCTTTTGGCATCTACTGAGGTTCAATGAATATGTGATTATTTCTAGGGCTGAAGACAAGATAGACTTTCTCAAAGAATTGGGAAACGCATACACGAACAGAAGGTAGGACTCTTAGGATGAACTACAGCTACTTTCCAATTTGCCTATGGCTAGTCAAGTTGTTGGCGAGAAACACTTTAATATGAATGGCAGATGAACAGCCAGCCTTGGTTCCCTAGGGGAGAAAATACACTAACACCACAACTCCTGTGGCAGTCAGGCCAGATTAATTTACTGAATGCTTTTGCAATAGATTTTGCTGTACAATCAAATGGATAGTAGTTTAAATTGAACAATAGTACCCAAAAGTTTCCAATTTCAGAGTGGTTTGAGCTTCTTACGATCAATGGGAAGCCCCGTAGGTGCCCTGGAAAGGATTCAGGTTGGTGTTGCCACCCGACAATAAATAACACTGGGAGGCCAGTTAGCAGTGAGCACTGATTGTCCAAGGAGAACTCAAGAAGGATAAATCCTAACCTGCAAAAGATATACTGTACATGACAAGCAACCAACTCACACCCCCCCCCCCAAAAAAAAAAAAAAACGGGAACAAAATAAGTCCATAGAATCATTTCATTCAGTTTGTCATCTGATTACTAACTTGTTCTGGGTCCAGTTGTGTCCCTCTGGGTTAGACTGTCTCAACTGGAGGAAGGTCCTCCACAGCACCACTCCCTGTTCTAACACGCATTGCTCTTTCCTGACGGTAGTTATACGCCAGAACTCTAAGGCACCGGTAAGTGGCTGCTCACCGTTTCTTTCGTGTGGTGCGTATGTGCTTTTGAATCTTACTTTTCTTTGGTTATTCCTTTCATTGTTGTTGAAGAATGTCAAAATGAAAAGTTACAACAGTTGAGTTTTAGGATATTAACTTGTTTTATTTGAGATTCTAGGATCAGACAACACTGGATAAACGGCCATAAGTCCTCTGATGAGCTGAGGTGAACAGACTGGTGTTATAGCCAGACGAGAAAAGAGCAGAACGCCCATCGCTTTGAAAGTGTTCTCCTTATAAGGAAATGGAGCCTCCTCTATACTGGTAATGCGGTTGTACGCTGAGGTTCTGGTGGAGGCTGCAGACTTTGATAACTGGGCCAGGTTTTCTCCTTGCAGGTTCTGATACCTCTCCAGATGCCATGAGGAGCAGGTGAGCTACTTCCAGAACCCCTAAGCATGAACACTTCCAGGTCTAGGAACTTCATTAAACATCTGACCTTTTCTCCTGAATTCATCTCCTGAATTATTCTCGTTAACGTCCATCCCCATTCTTGGTCTATTTTCTTTTATAAAACAACATTTTAACTCTGAACACCAAGTACCAAGTCTCCACTCTCTCTGAAACTTTGATAGAGCAAAAAGGGGTTCTTAGGAAAACATTTAAAAACACTTGTTTCTGATCCATTTGTGTAGAAGTGCAAACAAAACACAAGTTAGTATCTTCCTGGCTGAGTCTGACACATAGCAGTGAAATCTCTGACCCACATCTGTTCTGTGTACTTAACCTCTTTCTTAGCTAGCTAACTCCTACTTACCCCACAGCTTAATTTAATTTTTATTAGCAACATTAAACTATGGCTTGATTATTTAAATTACTTCAGAAAGTAAAAAATTAGCAATTTCAAGAACACAGACTACCCGATGTCAGCTGTCAGAGCGAGGGCAAGGCAGACTCCTGGTGATCTTTGGATGAGATCTCCTTCCATCAGGGGTCTCCTTCTGTAAAGGGCATCCCTTTCCAGGTGTAGGCTTTTCTTTCCAAACTCTTTATAAATTGTGCTGAACCTCTCAGGGCAAATTGTGCTGAACCTCCCAGGGCAATTGCACACAAAAGAAGATTCTCTGTGGAAAGAGAGAGAGAGAGAGAGAGAGAGAGAGAGAGAGAGAGAGAGAGAGAGAGAGAGACTTGTTAAAGTACAGGGAAACAACTTTTACTTATTTCAGCTCAGTCCTAAGTGACTTTGAGCCTGCCCTAACCTCTCTCTATCAGTAAAATACTGCTGAGCGTATTCCGGCTTTCCCAAGGGTTATTTTGGAAACCAAACGCGATGACGTATTTGAAAGTGTCCATGGGAATGAAGGGATACTCAAGCACTGAGTCACTTTCTAGCAAGCTGTGTGAGTTTGGCATTTGTCGCACTCCTGGCCACTCTGAAGATTTCTTAGTCGTAACTCCCAGGTCTCTACATTGCATTCTTCTGCTCAGCATTCAACAGAAACTGTAATTCCATATAGATATAAGGACAGGATCAGACTGGTTTTAGAAATCAAGAAAACGTTTTTTCCCCCTGAAAACAATACAAACGTCTCGTAATGATTTTTTTCATAATCTTGTTGAATCTTCTTCTCAGTTTCAGTGGAATTTTCTGAGTCTTTCTTATGTTTTCAGTAGAGAATATATATTTTCCCACATAAGTTCAAGTATTCTTTCTGTCAGACCCATCAACTGAATTTTGATTATTTATTAAAAGTTAGTAGTTTCTTCATTTTTTTTTTCAGTAAGAATTGATTAGCTCCTCCAGAGAAAAAGATTTTGTGTATTATTTCTTCTAGTTAAATTATGTAGATCTGTAGAGACTTATCTTTTAAAAATACATTTTTGTGCCATATCTAAAATGTATAGTTCAAACATAACCATGGACTTCATTTCCTGCCTGACACAGAGGCACTATATTTCTCCTTTTATCAAATACTATGAATTTTCATCATTAAAAATAACCATTGCCTACTCACATTGGAGGTTTAAAGATTTCCAAGTGGCTTAAGTTTTCCTATTAGTGTCTTTATAAATCTATTTTTCCCTGGAGCCAGAAATACTTTTAAGTTGGCAATTAATTGCCTTATGAAAAGAATAATACAAGGATATGTGGTTTCTTTTATTTATTTTATTTAGTGTTTTGGATCAAACCTAGGTTCTGCTTTACTCATAAGGGTTTCTGCTGCTGAGCTCCATCTAGGTCCTATTTCTACTAATGATCTGTACTAGGTAAGAGTATTTCTGCTTTGATGTGACTCTTAGGTAAAGGTCTGAGCCATAGTGGGTGCACTTGAAGAAAACCATCCAATCATTTTCAAATTCAGTCATCAACCTCAGGGGACTCTGTATGTATGCCATAGCTCTGTATGTAGGAAATGGAATAGCAGTCATACATCCATTTATTCATTTAGAGACAGCGCCTGTCTTGAACAACTGAGGATGACCTTGAACTTCTGATCTTCACACTTCCCCCTCTCAAGTGCTGAGATCTCAAGCATGGGCACCAAGGCTAGCTATTAATCAACATATTTGGGTTCTTAATGTTTTTTTCATTTATCTAGTCATTGACTTGTTTATTCAAAACCTTTTTTGGCCAACTATGTACCCATTTAGGTGAATAAGTGGTTGAGGTAAGTATTCAGGTAAATTAGAAAGATCCTTGCCATCCTGGATAATCTACTCAAATAGGAAGGCAGTAAACAAAGAGACAAAGTTGTCATCAAGAAGCAAAGTTATCATCAGAGGAATGGATATAGAAAATGTGGTACATTTACACTACTCAGCTATTAAAAACAAAGATTTAATGAAATTTGCAGGCAAATGGATGGAACTTGAAAATATCATCCTGAGCGAGGTAACTCAGTCACAAAAGAATGAACATGGTATGTACTTACTGATAAGTGGATATTAGCCCAAAAGTTCAGAATACCCAAGGTTCACTTTACAGTAACTGCTGGACTGAGAGTGAGGTCCCTGATAGAGGAGTTGGAGAAGGGACTGAAGGAGCTGAGGGAGTTAGCAGCCCTATAGAGGGAGCAACAGTGTCAACTGGCCTGACACCCCCCCACCCCCGTCCTCATAGAAGCTGGACCACCAACCAAAGAATACACATGGAGGGACCCATGGTTCGGACCACATATGTGGCAGAGGAGGGCCTTGTTGGCCATCAGGGGGAGGAGAGGCCCCAGTAAAGGGGAATGTCAAGGTGGGAATATGGGAGTGGGCGGGAAGGTGGGTGGGAGGTGGAATTCCCTCATAGAGGTGGGGGAGGGAGAGGGGATAGGTGGTTTCCAAAAAGGAGACCTAGAAAGGGGGAAACATTGAAAATGTAAATAAAGTATCAAAAAAAAAAAAAAAAAAAAGCACAGGAAAAAAAAAAAAAAAAAAGAAGAAGAAGAAGCAAGGTTATGTGGTAGATTGATTGTCCAAGGAAGAGAGAACAATTAATTTAGATCAGATAACCAGAAAGTACCCCTGTGAGGACAGGATAGCAATACCTTAAGAAAAAGAGGAAGCCGGCCATATAAAGAACTAAGCATGCTTTCTGAGTACAGCTGCAAGAAGCCAGTGCAGCTGCTGTTTGGTGAGCAGGAAGAAGTGTGGTGGACATAGTCCTGGAAGTAGGCTAAGGGGGAAAGAAAGCTTGTGAAAAGCAAGTAAAGACTTGTTTTACTCCGAGTGGGAGAGGCAACTGTGGGAGGGTATTAAGCAGTGACCTAACAGGATCTGGTCACACTTAGATCAATCCCAGCTAGGAAAAGTAATAGAATAGAATTTTACAAGTGTCAGGTTAGAGAATGAAATATATCAGCCACCATTGAACTGCATGCAATCAGCAGGAAAGAGGTTGTGGAGAGCCCTGGTGCTGCTTATATTTTGATGTTAATTCCACTTCCCCAGGAGGGGTTGTCTGGACCGAGGAATGAGTCACGTACTCAGGTGATTTCTTGTGAACCTTCCTCTAATGAATAAAGAATCACTGGGCGAGTAGGTAGGACTTCCGAGTTGGTGGGAGGAAGAGAAGAAGCAGGAGAGAGATACGGCTTCTGGACGAGGACAGCGGGAGAACAAGATTTAGCTACTAGTGACCCCAGTTTAGATGGTGAACCCACCACCACCAAATGATTTAGATTTAATATGGCTTACAAGATTAGGTTTTAGTTGTGTGCCCAGTGACTGAGTTAGCATTGATTCTGAACTAAGTTTGTGTGGTGTTTTTCTTCACGCAGCGGCTCACTAGGTTCCAGAGAGAAAGGTATGGCAGCAAAGCGTGGGTTTGCAAAAAGTACAAACCAAAACACTGTGGCAATTTGGAAGCATGGATTGATATTTATTTTTTAATATTTCCCACAACAGGAAGAAACATAGGTCATTCATTTTAAAAGTTATCTTCTAAAAGATTTGTTTATTCTTACTATATGTATATGAGTGTTTGTTGGCATGTAATGTGTGTGTGCATGAGTATTTTCTTAAATATATGTATGAGACCACATGGGTGCTCAGTCTCATGTGGAACCAGCATTAGCGTTGGTTCCTCTGGAACTGGCATTATGGACAGTTGTGAGCCAATGTGTAGGTACTGGGAACTGAACCCAGGTTCTCTGCAAAAGCACCAAGTACTCTTAACCACTAAGCCATTTCTCCAGTGTCTCTTTCAAAGTTATCTTATACACAGGAGATTAATCAACAAACATAGATAACTTAATGGAATATAAGATTGGGAGCTCAGTGCTTGTGTTAAGGCAAAAAAGAAAAATAGGTTCATAGCCATTTGGCAGAACACGTGAAACACTGGTGCGTTTAACTTCATCATATAAGATTGGAAATATTTTGCTAGTAGAAAGCATTTATTTACATGCACATGCACACTCATATACTGTGTGTGTGTGTGTGTGTGTGTGTGCGTGTGTGTGTGTGTGTTTGTGTACACATAGAACTGGAAAGAACTTTGCTCAAGAAATAATCACTGAATTAGTGCACATACGTGAAAAACATAAAAGAGGTATAAATACATATGCTCCTGAAAAGGCAAGTTAGCACGGCCAACTATTGACAAGCTGCTCTAATCTCCCTTGACTATTAGGTGGGCCCATTCGGAACTGGAGCAAAACCTAGATCCAATGTGCGTAAATTATTTCACTTGGGAATTCCAAGCACAACTATCTACAGGAGCTAGGCAAGAAGTAAGTGAGCGACAGCAACTTCCAGCGGTGGCCGGGAACCCCAGCTTGGGCCACAGGGCTCCATAGCAAATTAGCGCCAGGACAAAGATCCCTCTCAGGAGCTAGGAAAAGCTGGGAGAGGGCCAAAGACACGCCCCACAGCTCACCAGGTACTGCCCTGAACCCTCAAGACACAGGGACCGAGATCAGACCCGGTGCCGCAGCTCTCCAAATCCAAACACCTCTCAGAGAGAGCTGGTCTTCAAGGAGTACTGACACAGAGACCTGCAGGAGGGGCAAGCCACAACCAGACAGAGTAAGATTAGCTAACAACAGAGTCAACAAGATGGCAAAAGGCAAGGGCAAGAAC
>CM052709.1:62154401-62271092 GCA_028551405.1 Uromys caudimaculatus | reverse complement strand
GGGGACACGGGGTTTCTAAAGAAAAGGGGAATCATCGGAAATGTAAATAAAATATCAAAATAAATAAATAAATAAATAAATAAATAAATAAAAAAAGGAAGTAAGTGAGCAAAGGGACTGGAGGTAGAAACAGTGTCCATTAGCTGGACCTAGAATATCACAGTTCTTGCTGCCTGTGCTGGCTGGTTTTGTGTGTCAACTTGACACAAGCTACGGTCATCAGAGAGGAAGGAGCTTCAGATGAGGAGCTATTTCCATGAGATTCCGCTGTGAGATATTTTCTCAATTATTGATCAATAGGAGAGAGGGCCCAGCCCATTGTGGGTAGTGCCATTCCTGGGCTGTTGAGCCCTGGGTTCTATAAGAAAGTAGATTGGCTGAATAGGCCATGAGAAGTAATCCAGTAAGTAGTACTCGCTATGGCCTCTGCATCAGCGCCTGCCTCCAAGTTCCAGCCCTGATGGAGTTCCTGTACTGACTTCCACCAATAATGCACTGTGGTTTGGAAGTGCAAGCCAAATTAAATCCTTTCCTCTGCACCTTGGTTTTCAGTCCTAAGACAATAGAAACTCTAAGCCACTACGTATCACCATAAAGACTGATGCGCAGGGACAGGGTTTAAAGTCGCGCTTTATTCAGAGAGCCAGTGATCTGAGAAGGCAGCGGATTAATATGTTAAAAGTATGCCCTGCATCTCATCTTCTGCTCACAAACTTTAGAGGGAATGAGAACAGAGACAGCCGATCATCATTTACTCTTGCCACGCTAGTCCAGATGGTCCTCCTGTGTCAGGCCTAGTCCGCCCTGCTGCTGGGCACTGCCTCTTGGGGAGGCAGACTTTGGGGAGTTTGACTGCACTTATCCCACTCTGCCTATGCCGCTAGGATGGGTGCTGGGTTGTAGGGCAGCGCTGAGGATCTGCTCCAAGGGTTAGGTGTGGGGGGCTTGGTGGCAGCTGTGGCTGAGAGCTCAGAGAGGCCTTCCACAGGGAGGTTTGGCTGCCGCTCTGTAGGCAGAGGCCTTCTTCATGATTCCCCACAGTGGATCTTGATGACAAGAGACAGTCCATGACTCTAAACAGTTTATTGCCTGGAAGAAAATGGATAAATGGATGCAGAAAACCATACCCACTTCTCAGGGTGGGCCTGAGATTCAATACCTTTTGCAGGGAGGAATGTGTGGGAAGGGGAGCTTGTTGGCTAAGCCCCCTGGGCCTCATTAGCATGGAAAACTCTGTTTGGGGCCTACTGTAGGAGCAGCATGGCACTGTTCCAAGTCTGGAGTCTGGCAGGGAGCTGGGAGTCGCCTAAGCCTCAGGTGTGCACCCACCAAATTTCTGGGTCTAAAAATAGAAATTCATTGGTTCTTTACGTACCTGATGTTCATACATTAAAAAAAAAAAAATGTGAGCGGCATTTTGACTGCATCCTTATATATGAGGTCAGGGTCAGATGTGGAATTTCCTACTTGTGATGGCTTGGTCAGTTCTCAAAAATTTCAGAATTTGGAGGACTTTGGATTTCTAGATTTGGGATGCTTAATCCATATTAGGAATGAGAAACATAGAACAAAATAGAGGCTACTTGCTTGGTCCCAAAGGGCAGGTTGTTCTCAATTTTAGTTGTTAATTGCTACTATGCAATGAAGAATCCTATTGTGACAAAATTTTCCATTTTTCAGGAGGGGGGGTTCACCTTTTAAGCATTACTAAATCCAGAGAGGTTTGTTGGTTTGTTGGTTTGTTTGTTTGTTTGAAACAAATACTTCATGGAGCAAATAAACATATTGACTTGATCTGGCTCTTTGACTCCTTAATTCTGGCCTAGAATGTATCTTTCTGGGTCTTCCATTGTACAAAGGCATTTGTTATATGCTGGTGTGTAAAGGAAATGCCACTTTCTGAGTGATTTGTAACATTTTAGATGACAAGCCTCTGAGAACCTGAAAGTATGAATGCTTTCCTTGAATCTCCTCACTGGTGATATCTGGGATAGAATTTCGGTGTGTCCATGGACTCCCTTAAGGTTGCTAATAAACTTTTAAGAATTACAAGGACGGAGTCTAAGACTCCCTGGCTTAATTAAAACAAAACTAAAATATAATGATGCCTCTCTTTTTCTAATTCCCAGGAATTCAGACCAAAGTCTGTGGCTCAATTAAAATAAATAATTAAGCATTTTAAATATGTACTTTTCAGTTTGATTTTTCTCTTGGCCTGGATCTCATACTTTATTTCCTTTATTTACAGCCTTTTCATTTTGTTTATTGTTTTTGTTTTATTGCTCTCATTTTTCTGTAGTCAGTCCATCCAAAATTAGTTAAGCAATAAATAAGGGAATAAATGAATAAGAAATGAACTTTCAATACAAGTAATAAAAATGTATTCACATAGTTCTGTAGCAAATAAGTAAAAGGAACACAACTGTGAGCCAGAGAACAGTTTGTCTCTAGGGTCCTCCTACTCTGCCTCCCCCTGTTATTTTCCTCTGTGGGTATTCTATTAGCCCTCCTAACTGTCCCCTTGCTACCTCAGCTCTTCAGAGCTCACCATGGTTGTCAAGTGGCAGCAATCTAGGTCACAAATCCTCACTGGGCTGACTTTCTTAGCCCCAGGTGATTTCTTTCTCTTTCAGCAGAAGTTCAGAAACCGTGGCTAACTGTGTGTCATTCTGAGCCTTGATCACATTGAGCTTCGTGATATCACTGCTCCATGACATGACTGTGCCTTGATGCTACATGAAACTTGGTGCCCTGTCTCTTTGGTAAGCTTTGTGGCACCTAGCAAAGTTGTGAGGAGGGATAATGGCCTGGTAGACAGAGATTAAGTTTGATAGAACTGCTTCTCATTCAAAGCTTCCTAGTTTTCCAGATTATTAATTTTTTTCCCCAAATGGGGTTAAATCACTCAATGGAAATGCCAATTTTAAATTAAGCTTCACTGGGTTGATGCAATGAGAGCTGGAGCTACACAGGAACCTAAGGATGTGGGCAGATAGAGGATATTCCTTTGCGGAGCTGTGAGAGCTCACGGTGTAAGAGATTTGAGTGGATTCCAGGGAAGATGAGTTGAAAACAGATCACTGGTTGCTGTAGATTAAAGAGGGAATATCTTCTTTAATACAGAGTGGTAAGGTAGGACTTACGGTTTCTGATAATTTACCAACCCATTTTACACTTTCAGTAAAGCTGTGTTGTTGGAGTAAAAGTTATTAGGCTTTGGATATAGCCTGTTATTCACTGCAAAACAGAGCCTTCAAGTAAATGCTAATATGGCTTCTAAAGGTTAATGTTGCTAGTGTCAGATTTTTCTAGGTGGCAGTTTAAAAGGCTTGACATTTGCTGAGTAGCCCCTGAGAAAGGGCCTCTTATTAAAAGTGCACGTCCTCTTACAAAGCAGCCTTCCCTGGAGCTAGGCTCATTTTGGCTAGCATTGAGTATATGAGCCATACAAGTATGGGAAGAAAGAAGTTCCTGCCCATTGGTCAGCAGAGACAGGGAGACTGGGCTTTTAAAAGACAAGCGCTTGACTCTCTTCTCTCCTCACTGTGTAGAGAAGAAACGACTTAGCCAGGACAAGTGCCTGAACTCTGTCCCTGAGCTATGTCCTTACATCTGATGCTTATATTCTGCATCAGTGCTATCTATGAATCATCTCTTATTTACTATTTTTTAAATTTTCATTTATCCCTGATGCTGGAATTACAAGCACATGCTACTACATCTAGCAGTTTTAGTGGGTTCTGGGGATCAGGCTCAGGTCCTCGTGCTGTGAGGCACCTGTTTTACCCTCTGAGTTCTCTCCCCAGCTCAATACCCTGTGATCCATCAGCGTCTTCCTTTTAAAATAGTGTTGGGATGTAGATAAGCCAGAATAGTGTGGCATAAAGTCTAGAAAAATAGCCATTCACTTGAAAAAGAAAAGTCTCTGTTCTCTGTCTCTGTCTTTCTGTCTCTCTGCCTCTCACACACACATATATGCATGAGTGCATGCATGCACACAAACACACACATACTTAAGTAGAATAATTTAAATGCTACAATTTTATACTTTCAAGTTTTATAAGACTGTTTGAGACAAGTCATGGAGTCAAGACATTTTTCCAATGATCACTTGTTTAAGATCAAATTTCTATCAAATATCAAATTTAAAGGTAAAGAAATTTTGCCTTTAAAGTATCACAGCCAGGGACAGTTATTTTGAGCACAGAAGAATTTTTAGATACCCTTTTTAGATAAAATTATCTAATTGATTTAATTGTTGTTGCTATATGTCTGAATAGAAACGATCTCTTCTGGAGGAAGATTTACAAGACTCAGGAAGTACAAGAAAGTTACAAGGCCCAAGGAATTTGTGGATGGTCCAAGCCCTTCCCCATGGTTATATAGGTTGAAAACAATCAGTGAAAGACAGGAGACTCTGCAGTCTGTGGAGCCACCTGAAAGCTGAGTGGTGCGTGTAGGGCTGCAGCTTTTGCTAGTTCTCACTCATGCCGGGGTTGGGGAAGCATGTCTGGGGATGCAGCTCCATTTGAGGCAGGCCCCTGTAAGAGACCCTGTGCCCATATGCCTGGAGAACCCCCAAGAGATTTGTTGGTTTTTCAAGCTAGACTGGGGTGGAACTGTTTCTTCCGTTTGGGGTAAACAGACCTTGGTTCATATGTCCCTAGGAGAAGTCTCATGATATTCCAAACAGTAACCAGAAGCTCATAATATCAAACTGTTTTGACTCTTTATTCACAACTTGGCTATCAAAATAGTATAAAAAATGATTACTGGTTCTCTCGAATCCAAAATTTTAATACTTACGTGAGATTATTCATTTTGGGGGACATTAAGGAGTTCTTGTCTAATAACCTAAAGGTATTCTAAAATTAAACCTTTCATATGTCTTACTTTTTAACAAAAAACCCTGCTTATTCCCATTTTTCTTGATATGTATTCATTGTAGTGATGGGTTTTATATAGATCATTTATTTCTTTTAAAGATTTATTTATTGTATTTATATGAGTACACTTTAGCTGTTTCCAGACACACCAGAAGAGGGCATAGGATCCCATTACAGATGTTTGTGATCCACCATGTTGTTGCTGGGAATTGAACTCAGGACCTCTGGAAGAGCAGCCAGTGCTCTTAACTGCTGAGCCATCTCTCCGGCCCTAAATCATTCATTTCAATTACATCATATATTTCTTTGCTTCTTAATTGTAATTTGTATTTTTCAGACACTTAGCTATATATTACCTTTAGGATGTGATGAGACTTTTCATTCCTAACCTGATATCTCTACTTAAATTTTTTTCACTTTCAGAGGAAAACAGTATTAATAATGCACCAAGTTTATGCTGTGCATAAAATTTCTCCAAAATACAAAGAGATTGGTTTCTTCAGCCCCAGGATGTATGACATATTATTTAGAATAAAATCACAAATCCATTGACACGGATTGAATCTAAGTTTTCTTCTCTTATTTCCCCTCATGAGACAGGGTTTCTCTGTATATCCCTGGCTGATCTGGAACTCCCTCTATAGAACAGATGGCATTGAACTCAGAGGTCTGCCTGTCTCTGACTCCTGAGTGGTGGGATTAAAGGTGTGTGCCACCAACTCCCAGAGGAGTTCAACTTTTCTTAATCTAGTTTATCCATTAGTCTAGATCTATTACAAGCAAGATCTAACTGGCCAGGCTCCCATTTCTTTTGTCACCCTAACAAAGAAGCATTAGTGAAAAAGCTGGGATTTATTAAGAACATCAAGGTCCAGTATCTTTCCCCATATAACTTAAGAGTTTGGGTTTCATGTTTTACCCCAACGAATTTAAATTCTGCAGCTAGTCAATTTTTCAGTAATAAGAAAGACAGAGCCTCCAATGGGCCTTTGAAGAATGGAATAGGACACCATTTAGGTCTTGAATGGTCACAGCTTTAATTCCCAAGCCTCATGTTGAAAGTCTGGAAGGGGGTTAGGTCTACCATCCTGTGGTTTCAGGTTGTTTTATTTCTGGTGTGGGTCAGTTGCACAATGGCTACAACGTTGGATGTAATCACTTGAATTTTTGTTTTCAACCACATATTCTCTCTTCAGCATATCTTGTCTTTTCTGCTTGCTTTTCAACTGGCTCCTCCCCAACCCCCACGGCCCTGTTGTTCCTCTTTTCACATTGGCAATACTAGTCACTCTTACCATCTATGGGCAAACTTTTGTTTTGCTAGCTTGCTGGCTCAGCTTTGCCTCCTACTACAGGAAGAGCAGGCACCAAGTGAGGAGCCATCTGTAAGCCACTGGTACATGTCTGAGTAGGAATATTATTCTGTCTCTCCTGGAGTACTGCTGGCTGAGGTACCTTGTTCATTTGGGTGCTCTCTTTTGCCAATACAGAACACCTAGAAACAAGAGCAAGGCAAACCACGATTTCCATACTCAGCTACGAAGTATCTATCCTTCATGTGTACCTATGACAGCAGCCAGCCTATCCCCAAATGTCTCCTGCTCTGACAGCTTCCACAGTGCAGATCTACCCAGGCCTGATAGCTGCCACCAGTTTTCCCTCTTAGCAGGATTTATATTCTGTAGTTATAACCAATGTACACACTTTGGGATTCTGTGTTTCTAGGTCAATGTCGACTCTCAGTACATAGTGGGAACTTGAAGAGTTAAGGCTTACGTAGAAGCTAAGTCATTAGGGTAATGCCTTTGACGGGAGTATTAAGACCCTGGCTTATTCCTGTCTGTCTTGCTTTCTGGTTGCTTGAGGTAAACAGGTTTTGTCTCCTACACTTTTCCTTTTTTGTAATATACTGTGCTACTATGTGTGCAAAACAACAGGGTCACGAGGCTGTGGAATGAAGTTTCTGAACTGTGAACAAAAAGTAAACCTTTCTTCCCTTTAAATGAACTGTCTCAGTTATTTTGGTACAGTGAAAGAAAGCTGACTAACGCATTGTGAAGGAAAGAGACATTGGAAAGCAATACAGGAGTATTATAACTAGGTAAATCTCACAGAAACTTTGAATGTTTATCAATCTAATAGTTTAAAAATAGCTTCGAAAAGAAACAGGTTTCATACTTCAATGTTGATTTAAATAACTACAAAGATAAGAATAAACATAAACTCCTTAAGTGGAAGGTCCTTATGAATTAAAAGTAAATGTAGAGATAAATTTGTGAATTAAAGTATATCATGAATGGAACTTTAGAAAAATGTGTTACCAGCTTGTTAAACCTGAATAATGGATTCGAAGGTTATAGACAGTCAGAATTCACATTTGTGGTATAACCTCAATAAAAATGACACAGAAAATACCATTCACACTCGTATGGTAACTTCAATATTTGGTTATTAGTTGAAGACAAAAGAGTACCCTCATGCTTCATCAAAATTTTGCCAGTCATCTCTGATATCAACTTGGTGAGTTAAAGCACATGTATTTGTTCTTTCTCAATTCTTGGTGTCGGTAGTACGGAATCAGTTTGTCTGTGCTGAATCTAAAGCACCAATAGGGTCGCAGTCTTCGGGGGAGTTCTAGGGGGCAACATGTTTCCTTATCTTATTCAGATTCCAGAACAGCACTCCTTGCATTTCTTGACGTGTGACCCCGTGCTATATCTTCAAAACCAGCACCATAACATCTTTTAATCTCTTTTTACCTCATCGTGTCTACTCTCCTGTGTTTGTGAACAAACTCCCGTTACCCTCTTCTAAGGACACTTGTGCTTGTTTTCAGGGCTCACTGCAAGAACTCAAGATGATGTCATCTCCAATTTTTAATGAAATCACAGTCATAATGCTTTAAGGATGTAAAATGATACATAATCCAGAGCTGAGGACCCAAATGATAAATCTCCATGGAGCATATCTGTAACACTGGCTGCTATGGTAAAGGACTTTTGAGCCCAGTGTGTTTGTATGTTCATTAAATATTTCCAAAGATTTTCAAAAGTTCTATTACTGAGGAACTGACATTGCGTTAAATTTGCTTTGATTTTGTATATAAGATGTGAACAGAGCACAGACATAGCATGGTATTGTGTGACTCTGACTAGCCACGTTTGCCACCTCAGTGATCCATAAACAGTCTTCTCAGTTGATTTTTCAAACTATCACATTATTACCAGGCACTCACACCTGGTGGCCTACAAGTTACAGGTGAGCATCTCTGAGTCCAGTTAATGCATAAAGGACTTGGTAAGGTATGACTTTCAGAAGGTTCTTGGCAGGGTAGGTGGTTCTTAGAGGAGTGCAGTCTACTTGCAAGTATAGTTGCATAATCTCTTCAGTAAATGGAGAATGGGTTCTGAGTCTGTGGAATCATCAGGGTCATAAGTCATTACCAATTGATGCGACGAATCCAGAGGAGAATTCCCCAATGTACACAAGGCTGAAAGTACTGCTGGGTGCTTCAGATGAAGAGAAAATTGGGTTGGATCCAGATAAGAAGCCCAATAGTTGTCTATCTTTACTGGTTTCCTTGAATACGTTTCTCATATTAGGAAAAATCAGTTCAACCAACAAATTAAGTTGAAATACGGCAGGTGGGGAAATGCAACAGAAACTGAATTTATAGGTATTCAGACTTCTCTAGGAAGTGGGAGCTATATGTAAAACCCCAGGATCTGTATCCATCATTCAACCTCTCTCGAGCACAATGTGACATCTGCCATTTATGCTGTCATGGATTTCAATGCATTAGACAGATGGAGTGAAGTGAGAGATTATGTTTTCAGTACTTACAGAGATTATTAGGAGGGAAGACGTGGAAGTTCCCATGGTCCCTCCTTTCTGTCATTTCTATTTCATTCTCTTCACACATACGTTTTAAAACCCATTTGGAATCTTTGTTAAATCATTTTGAAATTTTTAGGTCCAGCTAAGTTTCTAGGAGCTTATTAATTTCTGATATGTGCATGAATTAAACCTAGTGTGTAGCTGAGTTTATTGATGAGTTCAATACGAAGCAAGACTAATGATAATTGAGAATCATTCTGAGGGTACCTTGTTATTAATGTTACTCTCTTGCCCTATCCTCAACAATAACACTTTTTCATGTTCATTAGTTGGGGAGAAGGACACAGGATATTTTGCCCTTTTCATAAACCAGTGTCAAAACTCTCATAGCCACTGCCCTACCGGAACTGATGGAGAATGTCTGATGTTGCTAGAACATATATGGGGCAGACAATAATGAAATAGTAAAGTAAAAGAGTAAATTTTAAAGACTGTCTCCTCTATTCAAAGCAAATAAATACAGATACATCCTCAGAACTCTAAATGAAAAAATAACTAACGCAGTGTTCCAAAAAGAATACAGTACAGATGACACCTTAGAATATAAGCATTAATGGTACCACGCAGGAGCTGGGCTGTGGTGGTGCACGCCTTTAATCCCAGCACTTGGGAGGCAGAGGCAGGTGGATTTCTGAGTTCGAGGCCAGCCTGGTCTACAGAGTGAGCTCCAGGATAGCCAGGGCTACACAGAGAAACCCTGTCTCGAAAAACCAAAAAAAAAAAAAAAAAAAAAAAAAGGTGCCACGCAGGAAGCTTGTCTTATTCATTTAGTGATTTCCTATTTGCCTACAGCAGCTTCAGGTCTAATAAACCATTCTTAATTATTTTCCAGAAAGCATAAAAACGACCTAAATTCAATTCACATTTTTCTCATGGTAACTCACTGTTTCAAGATAAACTTCCAGAGTGGATCAATACACACCCTTAATAGGCAAGTTCAGGAATACTAATTAAAAACAAGAACTGTACTTCAAAGTACGACACAGCAAAGAGTGATTTTCTAGCAACAAGTTTCATACCAATACTATAGTTGTCTGACAGGAAATATGAATTTTATCATATAAAGAAAGAAAAATAATGTTGCTTCTGTTCTTCTGAGTTCTTGGTTGACACAGATTTGTATAACAAAAGCCATTAACAAGATCAAAGCAAGAAGTGTTTTATGTGTGCACGTGCGTGTGCATGTGTGTAAATGTGTACAGTATGTCACTGGGCTTGGGTGGGGGAGGGGGCTTTGAGAGAAAATCCCTTACTACTTTACTGTGTTCTCTCTACTCCCTGCCTGTGAGCTCGCAACATCCTGCCCTTGTCACTGATGCTTGCTTCAGTACCGCCCCACCATGGCAGACACGCATCCCTCGAAGTCCATAAGCCAAAATAAACGTTTGTATAAGTTGTTATGGACCTGGTGCTTTATCACAGCTACAGAAAAATAACTAGTACAAAGACGCTGTGGTGCCATTTCCAGATTACAGAGTCTAAGTTTGTTAGAGTCAGGCACGGGCGGTGCAGGTAGGTTTGTAATCCCAACACTCAGGGAGGTTAGCTACCTTAGGGAGCCTTGTCTCAAAAACAAAAGTAAGTTAATAAAAATTATTCTCCCAGTGAACAACACTTGTGTTTTTTAGTAGAGAGGGGAAGAGGCCATTCCTTTATCTTTCTATAGTGATGTCCTGCTCTTGAGCCAGATAGGGAGAATGCAGAGCGCTTTGCTTTAATCTGCCCTTCTTAACTGCTTTCAAATTAAAATCATTATGCCAAAGGCATGTTTTGTAGGGTGACATATGCTGGTCTCAAAATAACCATAAAAGTATAATTGCATTTCAAATTGTCATAATTTATAATTATTTTTCATATATATATATATATATATATATATATATATATATATATATACACACAGAGAACAAAAAATGATCTTTAAAAAAGAACAATCTTAGGAAACTAATACTTTTTTATGCATTCATTTTTTTTTGCTGCAGATCAGTCAAATAAGCCTTGTGATGTGAGCCAAATACTCTGCCACTGATCTACATTCTCAGTTCCAAATTTTACAACTCTAAATTATCATAAAGAATCTATGGAAATAGAAAAATCTTTTGTTTGCTGAGAGATTACGAGCCATATTTAATAATTATAAGCAATTACTTTTCGCTACTTTTTTTTTGAGGTTAAATTTCTGAGACTAGTCATTGACTTACAAAGACGAGGAACATATTCTCCAAGTTTGCTAATGTTCCTGAAGAGGTCAGAGAACAATTCTTAAGAGCCATTTCTCACCGGGCAGTGGTGGCGCACACCTTTAATCCCAGCACTTGGGAGGCAGAGACAGGCGGATTTCTGAGTTTGAGGCCAGCCTGGTCTACAGAGTGAGTTCCAGGACAGCCAGGGCTACACAGAGAAACCCTGTCTCGAAAAACCAAAAAATAAAAAATAAAGAGCCATTTCTCTCCTTACACCTCATGGGATCCATGGATTGAACTTCTGTCATCAGGGCTTCAGGCAAGTGCCACCACCTAACTGCTGAGCCATCCTACCAACCCAAGCACTATCTTCTACTACTAACCCAAGACATGTAAATCAAGGAACATGTTTTAAAACAGATTTATGTATGAATATATGTATATAGGTAGGTTTTAAAATTTTTTTCTGACAAGGCCTCAATCTATAGCCCAGGCTAGTCTCAAACCCATAGCAATCTTTCTCCTCATCCTGGGATGAGGACCCATCCTTGCTGGGATTACAAGCACAGTTCACCATACTCAGTGTTCATGTGACCTGGTAAAAATGTACACTTCAGAAATCTTGTAAAATACTTTCTGAGCCAAACAAACAAAATTCATTTTCTACATGAAAATCAAGTTTTAACAAATCAACCCCAGCAGAATATACAAAACCTCAGGAGTCCCTGTTGTGTTGTTGTTGTTGTTGTTATTATTATTATTATTATTATTATTATTGGTTTTTCAAGACAGGGAAGACATACACCACCACTGCCCAGCTTGTTGTGTTATTATTTTCCACCGTGTAAAAGCAAATTTCTACTCTGGATTTGAAACTTAATCTCTTCCCTATCCAATGTACTTTAAAAAAAAAAAATTCTGAGTATCAGAGACTCCCACTGCTTGAATAAATTTTGATCTCTTCTTGTACTGAGTAATTGAAAAGGGGATATGTCTGAATAGCCTTGTTTATTGTGATTCGGCCAAGGCCATTCACGTAAGTGAGGGACAAGCTATATTGGTACATTTGCTACTGGTACATTCTAATGAACCATGGGTAATGGGTACTTGATTATTTGGATACTGCTTGTTCTGGTTATGACAGTAATGAGTACTGAGCACACAGTTGGGTTGAGGTCCAGTCTTAAGGGGCTATCTATATTTTAAACTACATTTTCAGATACCCTGTGGCTGATCTTGATAGACTGTTTTGACCAGTAATAAAACTTCAAATACAAAAGGTAAAATGATTACTTGTCATAGAAACATATTTTATAAAGGGATTTATTCCATTTCATTCAAACAGTTATAGATAAAGTACAGACATTATTACTGTTCAATTTTTATCAAATATTTCATGATAGTTTAAATTGCACACATACAGAACACATGTTTTTGAAGAAGAAGAATCTTATGTCTCATTCGAGTACTTTTGGAAATGAATCAGAAATTGGAACATAACTCACAATTTAAAAATTCTCCTTTTATTCCATTATTTTTAGCTAAAATACTGATTTTTCACAAACTTTTTTTAGGTTTCACTATGTTAAAAATCGTATTAAACCACCAGGCGGTGGTGGCACACGCCTTTAATCACAGCACTCAGGAGGCAGAGGCTGGGATTTCTGAGTTCGAGGCCAGCCTGGTCTACAGAGTGAATTCCAGGACAGCCAGGGCTACACAGAGAAACCCTGTCTCAAAAACCAAACCCAAAACCAAAAACAACCAAACAAAAATCGTATTAAGCCACATAAAATAGCAAGTACAGTGTTTTTGTTCCAAAGCTTCTTCTAGGCATTTTAACAAACAAGCCATGCACGTGTACGATGTGCTTCATGAGAAACAAACCCACAGAACAGCGCGTCATACCTGGGCAAGCCCTCCCTGCAGGGCGGCTGTATTTCACATTCCTGAGAACTGTATTGCCATTTCTCATTTTGAATTCTTTCTTTGCTTGGAATTCATATTGCTTTCTTAACTGGGCTAGGATTTTTGTTGCCTTGACAAGACCCAGAGTTCTTGATATATAGGCTGAAAGCTCCACAGCACATCCTAACAAGCCTGCAGTTGATTCACTAGCTTTCTGTCATAATATAAATTGATTTAAAAATACCTATGATCTATCAAGGCAAAGGATGCATTATTCGTGCTTAAGTACTGTGTAACCCTTTAGTGGTCTGGATTTATCTTTGTTTTTCTTTTTTTCCTTCTTGCTTGAATGGACACATGGTTTATACTTTAGAAATGTCTGACTGTCTGCAGTAATTTTCTGAGTAAAGAGAAAGGCCTCCCGTATTACTAGATCCTGTTCCTCATTAGTCTTACTACTTGGATAATAATAAGTCAGGAGTGATGGCTGCATCTAGGTTCTGTACTGGACTACTCATATGCATTATACTTCACGGGCTCTAGTGGTTCTGCTCTAAAATTACAGTTGTCAACTTAGAGAACAATGGAGATGCATCCAGATATGAAGACGTACTTCATTTTGTGAAAAAGATGGTGTAGGTATCTATGATGCTGTTCTAAGGGGTCTGTGCGGGTGCCATTCACTCCTAACTTTAGCAGTGATCAATGAGATAAGCACTATTACTTCTGATAATAGAGAAATTAGGTATTCTCATTTGTTCTTTATAGCAACACTGTAGGAAGGGAAGTGTTCTCCTTGTGTTAGTGAAAGGAAACCACAGGTTATAAATTCTGTGAGAACTTTGGTTGGGTCACTCATTTACCTTTGTCTATCTGGTACCCAACACAGTGTCTTAGTTACTTCTGTTGCTAGGGTAAAATAGCATGACAAAGGCAATGTAAGGGAGAAAGGGATGTCTTCAGTTCTCTCAGCCCACAATAAACAGAGATGCCTTCTCTGTTTCCCAGGAAACATGAAGTATACAGGAGCACTTCCAGCAACCAATCCGTCCACTCTGTAGTAGCCAACTGCCATCGTGTGCCGATTCAATTCAATTCAGATAGAGTCTACCTGGAGGTAGTGTTTCAACTGTCAGGTTGTGGGCTCCAGTCTTCTATAAGTCTGTGCACATTCTCTCCGCCTCTTCAGTAGTCAACCCCAAGCACCCCACCCCCATGACTCTGACTCCTATTACAGAGGTGGCTCACTAATTCGGAAAAGTCCCTCTGTACATTTATTCATTCATCATAATGGATGCTACAGAGGAGACAGGTGAAGAGATGCCTCATGCAAGGTATTCGAGAGGGGAGGCAGGACTTTCCTGCCCTCCAGGAAGCTCGCTCAACCCTGTTGCTTAGGGTTTTGAGGGGGGTGGTATTATGCAAGAAGAATTGGTCCACTTATTTCCACCCGTGATCTCCTTAACCATAAGCCTCCTTCTCCTTTCTCAAGAGCTCGAGGGAGAGGTGTGAGGTTAAAACTTTCTGAGGCCCTGGCTAGTTTCCCCCCATTCTGTGGTTGCTGGGGATTTTCAAAAATGACCTCATTAATGATAAACTCAGGTGTGGATGAAAGGGGCTTGCTTATTAAATAACAAAGAACTGTCTCCTATCCCAGAAGTCCTTCAAGAACCGGGTAAGACCAGTATTTTAACAAAAGATACTTACTGCTCCAATCATTTACACAATGACAAAGGTTAAAGGAGCTAAGGCAGGAACAGGGCAATTCCCTCCAATATCTTATCATTCTGCCACAGCATTATTTCAAAACTGGTATGCTTTGAACCAAGTAATACTTGCAAGGCAAGAAATACTCATTTTAAGCAATGCTTAACCTTTTTTGAATAATTATAAAGTACTCAGAATTGAGCTTATCAAGGTTGCAGCAATCTTCAGGCATGTTCAAGCTCTAGTTTTATTTAAAGAGACATGGTATATAAATACCAGGAGAGGACATTAATTAAGCTGTGCTTCTCTTTGATTCAATACTAAATTTAGTCCCCCAAATAACCAGGTAAAATGACTATTTTAATTCAATATTTTTAAAGCTTATTTTTAGGGGTGGATTTTTTTTTTAATCTTATACAAATGTTGTATAATAAAAAATTACCTAGAGTCTGGGGATATTTCTACTTAAATTACAGGGCTTTTTTGTCTGCAGTTCACCTACTAGGATAGAAATAGTTAGATTTTGTGATTCTTGTTCAGGACTTCAACAGTTTGTTCTGGCACCCTATAATTCAAGAAAAGAAATTTAATTCCTGCTTAGAGATGAAATATAGAAATTTCAAAGGAAAGCTACATTATCTATTGATCACAATGGGAATTGTACAAACTCTTCAGAGGCTTTAAAAGGAAGGTATTTTTTTTTTTCTAAAGGCAATTGTGCACTGACAATTGAAGTTAATAATTTTGTTTTAACTTAGCAAAGGTGGGATTGGCTGAGTTCTTCTTATTTTAAGCTTGAACAAAGAGCAGTATAATAATCACCTCTGACATGGATGGTTTACAAACTGCTCTTGCATAAGGTATTCCCATTTGATCTCCACAGCAACACTGGGAGAAGGCAATTATTATTTTCCTTATTATAGAGTTCATGAAAGGAAAGCAACGGTTGTAAACTCGAGGACAGGGCCCAGTCTTGTCATTCATTCACCTTTGTCCTTCTAGCACCCAACTGTTTTGCTTGTGGCCATTGCTGTGATAAAATATGCTGACAAAAGCAACCTAATGCAGAATGGATTTCTCTTGGCTCACAATTCAAGAGTGTATTAATTACCATGGTGGCAAGAGTAGTGGTTGGCGCGTCTGTAGTCAAGAGGCAGACAATGATGAATGCCTGTGATTAGCTCATTTTGTCCTTTTTATTAAACAGTCCAGGACCCCAGTCCATGGTAGAGTAAAAAATATTTAAAAATCCTGATGCAGGGTTTCTACCCGCCTTAGACCATTTATATTCTCGGATGAAACACACACACACAGCATTTATAGTTTTAAATATGCCTTAAGCAGCACAATAGCTGGGCAGCTGCCTACTCTCCATGCTGTTAGAATCTACCTTGCTATCCATAACCCACATTACTACCTACTATTTTCCATCTGGGCTGCTCTTAGCTCCAGTTGGCCAGCCTACATGGCTACGTTTTTTATGGTTCAGCTAACCCATGGCGGCTCTCCTTTCTCCTCTTCCGCACATTCTTCTTCTATCCCATGATGGCTTTTTCACTTTCTCCTCTCCTCATCTTTCTCCTGCCTCCTCCAACCCACTATATAGGGAATGGTGCCACCCACAATGGGCAGGTATTACTTCAATTAATTTAATGAAGACAGTTGCCCCTAAATGACCATAGATTTCATCATGTTGACAATAGAGATGAACCATCATACCTACTGACTGACATATGATAAACACTGCAAAGATCATTTGAGGCATGAAACAGGCTGGAAAGATCAAACCTTAAATGGCTTAACCAGAGCAATAAATACAGTATACAGCCAGGTATGAACACACCCTGTATATGAACCTTGTAGCTTCAACAACACTGCCATAGTCTTTTCTTTTCCTGTTCTTCAGTAGCTATCCCTTGCCCCATCCCCTGCCACTGCAACTGACATGCATGACCTTTTAAAATTATACATTTAAAAATACAGCTTTCATTTTAGCTTTACTCTTCACCATGAAAACACGTAGCTGGAAAACAAAGCGTTCCTTTCCCTTCTGATGACCACTTATTATTATTATCCACTTCACCTACAGCACTAAGCCAGAACGTTATGACAACCTTTGACATGACGTCACCGAGTGTGAAAATAAAAGATAGTGTGATCTGAAAAGCAATCAGGTCCTTCGCTTCGCCCATAGGGCTGTCATTTCTTGCCTCTGGCAGGATGAGCTTATGGTGTGTGGGATGGGGAGAGAGTCTTGAGAAGTACATGACAGAAACCCAGGGAACTAGCTCTGGAGCCTTTGACCATGTTGTTCTGGAAGCAGGATGTTTCCAGTTGGGACAGGGAGATATTTATACATGTCCATAGCAACGACAGCAGCAACACAAAACCATCTGGGTATGGTGGCACATGCCTGTAAACCTAGCCCTAGGAAGGCAGAGACCTAAGGCTTTGTGAGTTGAAGGCTGCTCTGCATACCAAATTCCAGGCCGGTGAAGGCTACACCTCGAGACCCTGTCTGAAAACCAAACCAAATAAAATACTAAAACAACAAAAAGAGGCCTTCTCGACCCAGTTCTATTAATGTTGGGTTTCAGACTAGACTTTCCCTCCTTCGTTCTCTCTTCTCCCTTCCCTTCTCTTCGTTCCCTCCTTCATCCCTCCCTCTGCCCCTCCCTCCTTCCCTCCTTCTCAACAGTTCATATATAATGTATGCAGTCACTGTTGTTTACACAAAAGGATTTATTGGCTTATGAAACTTCTTCATCCTACACTCATTTCCATAGTTTACATGGCATTTTCCAAGGAGCCAGATCTCATAAATCTATGGATTTCAGATTTTTTTTCTCAAAGAGTACTTCTATGCTTCTAAAAAGTATTCTTTAGAGTTGATATCTCTTGCTCTTATTGTGCTCAGCTGTCTAACTTCTGAACTTTTAACAGACTGCTTTTTCTCATTTCCAGACTCCTCTCTTCCCTGATTTTTCTTCTATTCTTCCTTCTCATGCCCCCAAACTGACTTTTCTCTCCTGGTCTCATGATAAATAGTTTACACACTGCCATTGCTGCTTTGGATTTTGCTAATATTTATCAACTTAACTAACCAGCCACCCCCTTATAGAAGTTTGATCTGAAATGTTAAGAAAACACATTTATTTTCTTTAACATGGGATGTCCTTTTAGACCCCAGGATGAGCTTGAACTCTCTGTGTAGCTTAAGCTGGCCTCAAACTTCTGCTTCTCCTGCTTCAACTTCTGAGCACTGGGATTGCAGTCCTGCACTCCCATGACGTTATGGCTATTCTCAGTTGTCCGCTTGACTATATCTGGAATGAACTACAACCCAGAAATGGAGGGCACACCTGTGACCCACATCTTGAGACAGAAGACAACATGTCTTTGATCCAGATCTTGACTCACACCTTTAATCTGGGCCATGCCCTCTTCTGGAGGCCTATATGAGGATGCTGGAAGAAGGGAGGGGTCCTTTGCCCTTTGCCTGTTTGCACACAC
Organism: Uromys caudimaculatus; assembly: GCA_028551405.1. Taxonomy (NCBI): domain Eukaryota; kingdom Metazoa; phylum Chordata; class Mammalia; order Rodentia; family Muridae; genus Uromys; species Uromys caudimaculatus. Next base: position 62,252,998 of record CM052709.1, on the reverse strand, counting down.
TTTGCTAGCACATCTGTTGGAACCTATTTCTCCAGGAGTCCAACTTACACAGAGGACCACCTGAGACACCCAGCCCCGTGGGACTGAGAAACTACTAGATTCTTGGAGTTCCCATTCACAGCTGGCTATTGCTGGGTTAACTGGACTGCAGACTTTAAATCACCCCAGTAAATTCCCTTGAGGTATACAGATTCATTCCATAAGTTGTGTGACTTTAGACAACCCTGACTAGCACACATGCCTAGCTTTTAAAAAGTTTTAAATGTGCTTTTAAAAGAAAGTGTGGGTGCTGAGCAGTAGCTCAAAGGTAGAGCATTTGCTTACAGTGAGAATCTGCTGCTTTTGCTTTCTAGGGTCCCCATTCCCCATTCCCATTTACGCATTCCATTTATTTTTCTCCAGATGCGTAGGGAACATAATTGTTCTAATTACGACTTTATGTACAGATAGAAGACGGTGTGGGGAGAGGAGGTAGAGTAAAACTCAGCTAAGGAGCTTGAAGAATTGATTTACATTACTGAGCTTGTTGGATATAAATGGCCAAGGATTTTCTGGGGAAGACAAACTTATCTTAGGAGAAAAGAAAATTGGGTCCATAAATAATATTACTGTTGAATCAAAAGATCAAATCTGTTTTGACCAAGGCCTGCTTTCTACTCCTCTGTCCACATTGGCTGATTCGTATGTACAAATGAAGGATCCTTAGTACTGCTGGGGTAATAGAAGTATTACGGTGGATTCACACAAGTCCTTGCTCTCTTAGCATACGCACCCTGTGAAGAAATACAGATAACAAGTTAGGAGTAAGTTAAATATATACTGGGTTAGCCAGTGATGGGTGCTGGAAATACATGAAGAAGGGACAGTGAACTGGGCCTGATGGCAGAGGTATATAATCACAGCTTCGTAGTAAGCTGAAACAGTAGGACCTAAGGCCCATGGCCAGCCTGGGCTACAAGGCTAGATTCAAGGCCAACCTGGTTAACTTACTGACACCTATCCTCAAAATAAAGAGTGAAAAGAGGACTGTGGAGCACTTCCCTAGTGAGGAAGTGGGGTTTACCCCTGGTACTGGGGTGGTGAGAAAAAAAGTAATGAAGAAAAGGAAGTGGTAAGGAGCAGTCATCGAAACCAGCCCTCCATGGACTTGTGCTATGAATGTAAAAAGCACACCGAAACCCAAAAAGCTGATTTCACATAATGTGTCTGAGAGATGAGAGCCCAGGACAACACTAGGTGTTGGGGTCAGGAAAAGGCATTTTCCCTGTCTGAACAGAATAGTGTTGTCATCTTGTGTCTGGAATGTTAGTTTTATACTGGAGGAATGTAGAAACCCCCAAAATGAGGACTCATGACTGTAGACCATGCTAAGCATATTAACCTAGATACAAAGGAACAAACCAAACTCCTGTGGACCCCAAATACCATGAGACGGGCAAATATGCCATATTATTCTGGCAATACTGTGCTTAGGAATAATTGTAAGAACAGGCTGAACGTCTATAGGGTGGTAGTCAGGGAAGACGTTTGATGTCATATTGGGTGGGGACACTGGCGTTCTGGTAAACACTAAGTGGGGACCTTTCTGAGTGTAGTTTCAACATTATCTTGGTCGATGTTCAAGTTAAATTAGTCAGCAAAATCTGTTATTTTCTTTTCTAATTCTCTTTTGAACACTGCAAGGAAATATGACTGACTTTTGTGGGGTGGCTATTCACAACACAGAAACAACAGATATGATACACCTATGCCCTTGTGCATGTTTGATGAAAATGCTCTCAACATGGTTGACTCTAAGCTATCTCAGTGATGTCATTGAACATAATGACATCATACTAAACACCCACATTACCAACTGTCTCTGAGGGTGACACAAAAGCAGACAAAAGTCTCAGCTAAATAGTCCTTCAAATGCCACAGTATTTAGTGATAAAGATAAAAATATAAATAATATCAAAAGCATAGATAAAGAAAATATTTAGGAAGTACTAAGTTTAAATATTTATTACATTTGTTTTAAAACCATAATAATCCCCAACACTCAGGGAGTAGAGGCAGGAAGATCAGGAACTGGAGGCCATCCTCAACTACATCATGAATTTGAAGCTAGCCTAGGCTACATGAGAATCATCTCAGAAAATCAAAATAAACAGTAGTAATACATTGTGAATTTTATAGTCACAATTGATTTTAAATTATAGTTATGTTAAAAAAATAGCTTGTAAAATTCCTGAAAGATTTAATCAGTGGTTCTTGTAAACCCACATATACCAGGTACCACACGCCATGGATAATGCCAATGTTAGATAAATGTAGATGGGGCTAGGCCTTGGTGCTGTGGGCCTGTAATCCTAGCACTTGTGAAGTACCAGAAGGAGGGCTGCAGCAGTCTTGAGGCCAGTCTACACAGTGAGTTTCAAATCAGTTAGGGCTGCATAACCCATCTAAAAACGCAAAAACCCCAGACTACGTACGAATAATGATTAATTTTAACGTAGCAATGCTTACTTCCAATCTCAAATAACCCTGAGCTATTTTAGTTTTTAATTTTTCTCTTTTCCTTTGACTTGACTAGTGGTTTTTCTCTGAATATCTAAGCACCCACATTACCAACTGTCTCTGAGGGCGACACATGAGCAGACAAAAGTCTCAGCCATTAGTGGCTGATTCCTGTGAGCCTCCTTCTGTAAAGGTGACTTTTCACTGATTTCTGCCCAAATGTTGGCAGTTCCGTAATGCATCCTGGTGTGTACTTGCTATAGCCGGTACTATCAAATATGGATTAGGCTGAACTAAATGGATTGCTATTGTCTGACTTTTTGTGACTGTAGAAAACGCATTCTATGCTTCCATTCAGGATCTCAGCTCTTCAGTAAAACGGAGGAAATGTTTCCCTGTCCTCTGTGTGTTCACAGTTTTGCCCATTTGAAATAATCCTCCTCCCTTCTACTATTTCAAAGTGCTTTATTTTCCAGACTTCAAGTTCCTCTTTCTCCTCTCCCACAAAGCTAACTACCGCCACACCAGTCTTCTGAAAGCCATTTTAAAGTCTTTCCCTTGACCTCTTCTGATACTTATGTTATCACACACACAACCAAATCTTTTATTATGTCCCACACAAACATTTCCACTGTTTCTTTTATTAGCCTTGCCCGTGACTAGGTAGCTCATTTTCTGCAAGGAGAGCCTATAACTTGAAAGTTCTGTAACATACGATGCTCAGTTGTCTGGGATTTAGTGTGCACTCCTGTTATTTCAATAGTTTTGGCCTTCAACGACATCCTTTGAAGTTGAGCTAAACTCATACTAGGTTACATAGGTTCTGAAAGTCTGGGCTTTGACGTCAGGAGATCTGGATCTATTTCTGCACGATACCGCTTGTGAGCTGTGTATCCCTGTGAAATCCACTAATACTTATGGACGCTTTTTCCCAAGATGAATGATGATGGTACCTCCTGACTCAGCTTTCCCAGTGCTGGGATTAAGGATGTGTGCTCACCAGCGCAGCTCTGTTTTAGTTTGTTTTTGAAGCAGGACCTTGCTGTGTAGTGCAGGCTGGCCCAGACTGCTCTACATGCTCCAAGTTGATCTTAAACTTGGATTTTCATGCCTCATATTCCAGAGTAGGTGGGACTAGAGGGGAGCCCTGACAGAATGGCTTCCTTTCATTGTTCATTTTTTGATTAATTTGTTTAGTTTCACACAAAAGAATAGGTTTATTATCTTGAACTTAGGGTTTTCAGTGCTGGGCTGTATCAATACCATTGTGATGTAAGCACGCCTCTGTGTAGGAGCTTTTTTGATCCATACACTAGGGATGGGATATTCACTAATGTTCTTATTTCATATGAAAAAAATAGGTAAGACAACTCTTGAGGTGGTGAGAAAGGTTACTAAATAAAGGCATATGCAATAAGATCAAGGTGAGATTTAATAATCTCACATAAAGCGAGGAGATGTAAGTACTTCTAAACTCTAAGTGCACTGCCTAATAACCTATAAAGGCTTCTACCAATACTAATGAAACAAATCCAACAAAACAAGGCATAATCCCCAACACAGTATATATAATAAGAAAGCTGAAATGCCATTTATAATTGTTCACAACTTTTATGTTAATAGTATATAGTCATTTGTTCATTTCCCCCCATATTTATTGAATATACATTGTTTATGAGGTATATTCAGATGTATTGGTTACTTCTCACTTGTCTTTTGAACAAAATTTTACTCATTGCATGAATTTGATTAAATTGGTTATAGGCTTTTGAAACACAATGGAACTCCAAGTAAGGCCAGTGCTCATTCCCTAAATGAACGTTTTATGTGTAAACAAACAGCTGCTGGCCTCCAACAGAATTTTAAACAAGCTGTTTTTAAAGTTTACTGACAGCTGTTTTTGGTGATTTTTGTCAACAGAATTTTCTGGCTTTGCATCACGGCTCTCTTTTATTACAGTGTCCCCTCAAAGAATAACTTGCTTGCCTTAATCACGTTTACTGAGATTTACAACTTAATGCTTATTCAGTGGTGGGGCTTCTCAACACAAAATGTCAGTGAGCCTGTTATAAATTGCCTCTGGCATTGCTACTCTATCTTTTATTTGGCTGGGAGTGTTTCCACCTGAAAGTGATAAATTCCTGCTATAACCGCTTTATGTGCTTCAGTAATTACACTGTACCGAAAAGGGGTGGGGATGGGGGTTTCTCTTGAGGTATTTCCTTAAAAATAGCAAGTAATAAAATGCAGTGGAATGGGCCGAACTCTGACTTCTGTTGACCAAAAAGCAATGACCAATGAGCTGTCCATGTCAGACGGAACTTGACAAGTGATCAGGAAGTACAGAAGATACACAAAAGCCTTTCAAAAACAATTTCTAGAGGGGCCTATTGTTGTAGCTCTGCCTATAGACTAGCTGCTTTTGATCCTATGACAGGAATGCGGGAGTGCCCACAAAACTGGGGTTTGCCTCCTTCCAAAAGCTACCTCAAAACAGCCACTGGATGCTTCTATTGCCGTGGGTAATTTTTCACTGAACACCAAGGTCTACGTGACATTGAGACCTAATCTGTATGTGCAAGTCAAGAGACTGCAGCCTGTCAAAAGCATTCAGTTATGCAAACAGTCCACTGCAGCCAATATCTTGATCAATATATACAGGCACAACTGAACGGATCAAGAGGAGATCCGCATTAATCATTATGATATCCATGGGTGGTGGATATTGACTAATTTTCATCCTGCTGGTGTGTCTTCTTCATAAAAGTCTGTGTATTGCATAGAGGAAAAAATAGCATTAATTGCTGAGGATATTTTCCTTGTGAAGGAGCAACACAATGATATAAACAAAAGGTGTCCAAGTTAATTAAACACGGTCATAAAGATTCTTACTATCAAGTCCTTATGGCAAGCCACGGAATCTTAGGGACCCAGTAGCTGCTTTAGTTAAGGTGATCCTTAAAGTGCTTTGATCATTAAATCATCTCATCTTCCTTTCACAGTGACTGCACCATTTTGCAAAGGAATTGCTATAGCAAGAATCTCTCTAATAGAATGAGCTGGATCTTGCATAGAATTCTTATTCTTTCATAAAAGAAGTTATAAGTATATATACCTGGCATAGTTTAATTCAATGATAATATAACCAGTTCTAAATGTGAGGGAAATATACTGAGTACAGATTTTGAGTTAACTTTAATTGTCTGTGTCCAAAGCATCCATGGTAAAGGGAGCTCCATTGTTCTATACTCATAGCTTCCGACAGTTTGCGAGTCTGTGATTCCTTTCGACAGCCCTGTGAGTATGAAGTCAGTACTTCTTTGTCTTCTTTTCTCTTTTTCCTCTCCCTCTCCTCCTCCAGCTCCTTCTTCCCTAGGTCCTTGAGTCTTCCCCACCCCTCACCATATGAAATGGGACTTCATATTTGTGAAGATTGTACTTCTGCACTCAACTATATAGCTGGCTCAGAGACTGAAATAAATTAATCCAAAAGTGAAAAGAAATCTTAAAAGAGGCAAAACGATGGGCCCAAGGAGATGATCCTAGGAAATGATGGGGCTTGGCTTATAACCCAGCTTTGCTCAGCTCCAAGCTCTGCGTTCTTAATCATTATGCCCCGATGGATTCCTGAGGGAGACAAGCTGGCATAAAGCATATTACTTTAGCTTATTTGAATAGCATTTTTATGCAGGAAGGCTAGCTCAGTCAGATGCACACGGCTCAATCAGATGCAAACAGTAGACACCATGATCCTAAATTCCGTGGTTCGTTCATTTCATTAATTAACATACTTGATTGCGCTCCTAATCAATTGCTTTCAAACTGCATATTTTTTTAAAACTCTGGATTTCATAAAAAGTCTTAGCTTTTTTTTTTTTTTTTTTTTTTTTTTTTTTTTTTTAAAGAAAGGGTTCCTCTGTGTAGCCCTGGCTGTCCTGAAGCTCTCTCTGAAGACCAGGCTGGCCTCAAACTCAGAGATCTGCCTGCCTCTGCATCCCACCACTGGGCCATAAAAGTCGTTACAAATAAAATTTATATTGGACAAAGAGAACGTACTCCCAAAATATCAAGTGGTTGAACCTACTTCATGATTCCATGATGGAAAGGCAGAGAAGAATTAGTGTGAGGGCAGGGATTTGTAAAATAGCTTCCCACTCCACAGGTGAAAAGTCTAGGGATTCTGATAGTCTATCTATTTATTTCTCTTGTTCTATATGCTTATCCATGTAACTTTGCAAAAACTTTACTACATGTAAACTCTTCACGACACAGGCAAAGACAAGTAAGAGTGCTGTGACAACTTTCAACAAACCTTTACATGACATTGAACCTGAAGATCAGGAAAGCGATCCAGGCTGAGATGCCTCTGTGCACAGAAGCACTGCAGGGGATAACTGAAGGCCGGTGGGAAGGTGCAGGAGTATTGGGGCACAGGAGAGGTAAATAGGTTAAAGCAAGCAGTTTGTATGCCTCAGAGTCCTCCTAGGAACAGAGTGTTAATTTGGGGGAGAAGGAATAGTTTGGAGTCTCAGGGACTTTGGAGTACTGCTTAGTTGGGGAATACATGCAGAGAGAAATGGAGCAACAAGCCTACATTTCTGTATAAACAGTTGGTTCTTAGGAAAAAAACTCAGAAAGTGAATACAAAACCACTTAGCCCCTTCAAACTGAGAAGTGCTGCAAACTAAGGCTTTACTGACACCTTACTGATGGACTGGATTTCTGTACAGATTTCCCCCCCTGAGAGAATAAATTCAGTATTCATTATTGTTGGGGATGGAATAGATTTTATGAAGTGCTCTACCACTACCCCCAAATTAGTACTTTCGAAATTATGGGTCACCTCATCCTAAAAAAGGCTATGTTTTTTACACACACACACACACACACACACACACACACACACACACACACACACACACACAGAGGAAGAGTTGGCTTTTGAAATTGAGCATTTATGGGTGATGTGAGGAGCTGGTTTCAAAACGCAAACCCAGGAGCAGTAATGGGCCAGTGCCTTAGTGAAGCAGAGGGAGCTGGAAGGAAGGGGTGGGCTGTTGTAGACAGGAGGACAATCTGGCTGATTCTTTTAAGTCTACTCTCACCATCATTGACCAGTCACTGAGACTGCAGGAGCCCTGGGGAGAGGTCTCAAGGAGTAGCAAAGGGAAAGAAAACAGGAAACCAAGAGAGAACCCATTGCACCTGTGTCACAATGGCTTCTACAGTATTGCCAATTGCAATCATCTGGTCCCCAAAGTATTTTACAAAATATGAGATTTTCATTTACTCTGATCACAGTTAAGTAGTGCCATAATTTAAAAAGCATTTGATAAATGTGTTCCCTGTTCTTTAGAAATTATGTGACTGGACTCAGTGCTACTATTTCTTGGTTGCTTATCAATACAGGCTCATGTGATAATATAAAACATCTATATGACTTATTATCTCCGGTTTGCAGATACAGTTAAAGTTTAGAGAGCTGAAGATCTGACCTAAATCCATGATCCTAGCACTCAAGAGGCTGAGGGAGAAGGGTGAAAGATTCAAATCAGCCTGGGCTACATAGCAAACACTATCTCAAAAATTAGACGTAGGTCACATGTTTATGTGAGATTGTAATGGGACTGAGTCCTGAAATTATCTGTTTATTTCATGAATGCTGAAGTGCCTTTCTAAGTTTTATCATTTGAAGTGACCTAGAAGTTGATTATCCCAAGGCTTAGTAAAGAGGAAGCAACGACTTGACAGACTTTGTAACCAAGGACTAATCCCATGAGTGCCTCTTGAGTTTTAGAAAAACTATGTGTGCTTGTGTTAATGTCTCATTAGAATGCTTTATGAGACCAAATGGGAGAAGTTGGGAGGTGGCTCAGTGGTAGAGTACCTACCCAGCATGCACTTGGGGGTAGAGGTGGGGTTGGGGTTGGATTGAATTTTTGTTTTGTTTATCTACCTTTCCTACTTGATTCTGGTGAAGTCATTGAAACTCCCTGGGCCTTTGTGATGTAGGAGAACTATTAAAGTTGAGACAAAAAGAGCACTGTGTCAAGGGGAGCCACAACTTAAATGCTTCTTTTCATAAAGGATTTCATTTGGCTGAGGTAGGGGTTTTTCAAATGGGAGATTTGGGAAGAAAAGTAGGTGGAGTTACAGGAGCAGAACATAAGCATAACACGTTAGTCATAATGACCTGCTGAAACAAAGAAATGGTTGCAAGGTGGTCATAAAGTAGACATAACAACAGGCAGTCAGTCATAACAACCCTTTGACACAGAGGTAGGATTACAAGACAGTTATAACTTTTTGAAACAAAAACATCATTCCTGGTTCCTGGAACAGCCAGTACAGAACCATTTGTAAGTAAGGTTACAGGTTGTGCATAGCCCAATCCTTGAGAAATGGAAGTTTAATCATAATCAGGAATGAACCTGGTTTGTTTTTACTCTAAGATGATGGCTTTCAAGCCTAAGATGGAGGCAGGCTGGTTCATTAGTTCCATCCTCAAAATCTCACATAAACCCAAGTGCTTTCATAAGGCCGTGCCTCCAAATGCTGCCTCCTCAGTGGCTAGAGCTTCCATTCACGAATTTGGGGCGGACACAATGATTCAGTCCCATGTTGAATTCAGTTTCAAGTATTTGTATGAGGCTTGAATCAGATAATTAAGTGAAGCACTTACAATATATATCGTCCAAGAACTCAAACTCTCAGCTCTAGTAGGGCTTTAAACTACATGTCCATCCTGGCTCTTTAGTAAAGGACAAGCCAGATGTAGTGGCTTTCTGGCCTTTTTGACTTGGGGCTAGAGGAGGAAAAATGCCCATGTAAATGTGCGTGTTATGAACTGTGAGGTTAGAAGAGAGAATCTAAATTCGGGATCAGGAAAACCTTTCAAGGACTGATGTTTGAGCTGAGATCTGAAGGAGTACTGCCTATGAGGAAAATTCCAAGTTCTAAAGTGAGTCTTTGTGTAAAAGCCCAGAGGCAGCAAGACAGAGGCTTTTGATGAAGAAAAGCCCCACGGGAGAATAATGGTATGCTTTCCCTGGTTGGCATAGGCCTCATATTTTGTCAAAGAAATATCTTTAGAATTATTTATTTATTTGAGATAGGGTTTGTCTGAGTAGCTTTGGCTGTCTAGGAACTCTGTAGACCAGGCTGGCCTTGAATTTGGAGATCCACCTGCTCCCCTTCCCCCACTCCATGCCTCTAGTGCTGGGATTAAAAGAGTGCCCACTCCAGGCCTTTCGACCTTTAGAGTTTAATCAGGGTATTGCTAAGTGATGTGTTTATAAAAATTATATATATACATATTATATACATATATATATTGTATGGGTGTAGGGGGAGGAAAGGTGTGCCTCAGTAGGCCCAAGGCCAGGCATCCCTTTCCCCTGAGGGACCAGGGCATGGGGAGGGGAGTTAAGAGGGTAGTAAAGGCAGAGAAAGGCAGAGAGAGGAAGAGAGTAGAGAAGTAGAGAGGTGGAGGCCGGCCATGACACGTGGAGGTGGGGGAAGGGAATAGGGGGGGAACAAGAGAGGTAACAGGAGAGGTAAGAGAGGAGGCAAGAGAGGCAAGAGATAAGTGAGAAAACAAGAGAGAGGAGGGGAAAACCAGACCCTTTATAGTGGACCAGGCCCACCTGGCTATTGCCAGGCAACTGTGGGGTGGAGTTTAGACAGAATGCTAACACTAAGACTAATTTTGAGTTTGGTAATGTTTTGGGTATCTTTGGTGAGGCCAAAGGATGGGAGGCAATCTATGCAGAGGTGTGGATTCCAGTGAGGAGGCTATAGCCAACTATTTTGGGGTAAACAGAGGCAGCTGGGGCAGTAAAGCAGAGATGGAGACAACAACAAAGAATAAAAGGGGTTACGCAGGAATGTGTTGATGGGTTGGAGGCTGTGGAGAGAGAGTGCTGCTCTGGCCCAGTGTAAACATTCCGATCCGCAGGAGGGCTAGGGCTAGGGCAGGTAGAATACCTCTAGCATAAAGGAGGCTCTAGGCTCAGTTCAGCACCGCGGAAACTGGGCGTGGTGGTGCATATCTGCAATCTCCTAGGACGGAGGCCGAGGTGGAGGATCACAAATTGAGAAGTTCAAGGTCACCCTTAGCTTCACAGTTTAAGCTTGGCAAACAGACCCTGCTTCAAAACAAACATACACAAAACATCCCCAAAGAAGGTACCCGGGCAGTAGTGGCACATGCTTTAATCCCAGCACTTGGGAGGCAGAGGCAGGTGGATTTCTGAGTTCGAGGCCAGCCTGGTTTACAGAGAGTTCCAGGACAGCCGGGGCTATACAGAGAAAACCAAAAAAAAAAAAAAAAAAAGAACGTTTTCTTTTTCTCCTTGCTGTATAGGATATAAGAACCCGATAAATACTAAGTTTTTATTTAACTTTTAACTACCTGTAAATATCCGACCAAGGGCATGACTTAGAAGTTCTGATTTGCTTTTAAAATATTTTGATAAATTGCATAAAACGTTTTTGTTTGCTAGAGTGTCTACCTTCTTCTTCTTCTTTTTTTTTTTCTTCTTTTTTTTCGAGACAGGGTTTCTCTGTGTAGCCCTGGCTGTCCTGGAACTCACTCTGTAGACCAGGCTGGCCTCGAACTCAGAAATCCGCCTGTCTCTGCCTCCCAAGTGCTGAGATTAAAGGCCGTGCGCTACTGCCCGGGTAGAAAACGTTCTTATATAAAGACTTTCATTGCCAAGGGAAAAACTTTTCCAAGTTCTGCAGTAGCGAGAATACCACTGTCTGTTGACAGCTTCTGCGACAAGTTCCTCAGGCTATAGGAGGGTTAGAATCCGACTTCCGAGTAAGCAAGCATTTTCGGCAAACTCGGGATGGGAGGGGTGGTGGTGGTGGTGGAGGGGGTAGGCTAGAACCCATGGGAAGCCCCGCCTCTTTGAAGGCGTGGCCTTGAGGCCGTTCCTCTCTATTTCCCGCTCAGGAAGTTTGAGCGCGTTATTTCCCGCCTCCTAGGGCTCGTGACCTCTACCCACACCTCCTCAACCCGGCGCCCAAGCACTTTGGTTTCCGCAGTCCCGCCTACAACTCCTGAGGGCGTGGCCTCTCAGGCCTTGCCCCTCCATTTCCGGAACTTTGACCACATTATTAAAGCCGCACCCCCAAATCTTGAGGGCGTGGCCTCAAGCCGCGTCCCTCCAGCTCTGGGTATTTTACCGCGTTTCCGCAGCCCAGCCCGAGGTTTCCCGCGGATTCTGAAACTCCGCACGCAGCGGGATCCGGCGGTGACCTGCGGGGTGCGGCGCTAAAGCAAACTTGACTTCCCCACCTCCGCGGGAATGCCGCGCCGGCCGCCGAGGGTCCACTCCGGGAACAAGCCTCCTTCCGTGCCCGCCATGGAGCCGGCTACCGAAGGGCTTTGGGCCCACAGCCGCGCGGCCCTTGCCCGCCTGGAGAAGCTGATGCGCTGCTCCCGCTGGTAAGGACCGGCCTAGCGACCTAGTGTCGTCTGCCCCTCCGTGTCCCACTCGTGTGTTTTCCGAGTGGCTTTCGCAGCAAAGAGGATTCAAACGGCACTTTTCGAATTTTCGCGGGAGAACTGCCTTGGGGGCGTGGCTCAAAGCTCTGCTCGCTGGCCCCTCCCCGAAGGTGACGCTCGGAGCTGGGCGGGACTAAGGCTTCTGGGGTCGTAGAGTTTTGTGCTCTGGGAAGGTGGTCCCCTGGTTGCGGGCCACCACAGCCCCTGTGAGGCTGACCTTTTGGTCCTTTCTCTAGTAGCATACTCGGCATGGGGGATGGGAGGATAGGGACCTGGTTACGGGTAGTTTGGCGATGGCAGTTTGATGAATATCGCAATTTTTCCTTAGTTTGATGGAAAGATTATGGCCCTGTCCCATTGACCCTCCAACACGCCCTCTCATGGCTTTTATTCAGTCCGAAATGCTCTCCTGAGTGGTACTTTCTTACCTGTAGCTGTTTATCGAATACTACTCAGGAAGTGCCCTTCTTTTCCCTTTTTTCTCTTTGACAGTAGCGAATGTTGAACCTTCGGTCTTTAGCACTCAGTTACTGCAGTGTTAACCGCAACTTTTTTTTTAAAAAAAGTTAACTGACAACAAACTTTGCCCTTCTATTAAATTATTATTCTTTACAAAATCTTAATATTTGAAAGAATGGCATTATACTTCTTAGAAGGCTGGCAATTTTGTTAGCATGAAGACGTTCTGAGCTCTGCTTGTGTTTTCCTAAAGCATATGGATCATCCTGGGTGTAGATACCGGAAACTCAACTTCTAGTTGCAATAGCAGAAGCCAGTCGTGGCTCACACTTGAAATCAGCGGTTCTCAACTTGTCGTTCTCGACCATTGGGAAACACATCTCCGATAGTCTTAGGAACTGAGACCCTGCTTAGTAGTAAAATTACAGTGATGAAGTAGCAAAGAAAATAATTTTATGGTTGAGGGTCACCCCGACATGAACTCTATTAAAGGGTTGTAGCATCAGGGAAAAGGTTGAGGCCCAACCACTGCTTTAAGTAGTTGAGCCAAAGTTAGACTCACAGATGGAAAGAGCCTTCCACTTAGAATGTGTCAGACCACATGAGTTCAGGTTCCAGCCACATACATCTTTGGTCTTCTCTGTACCTCAGCAATAATGATTTGCTCATTCATGTATTAATTTGCTAATACTAAAATTTGATAATAAACATTTATGGAATACATAGCAAACAGTGTTCTGAGTATGGAGAACTTACTAAGTGAGCAAAGCCAACCTTTGTCACTTGACCTCAGGGGTCCCAAACGTTCTTTTTTGAGGGGAGGAGGGGGAAGAGAAAAAAATGCATGTAAATTGTTTCCTGTGGTGATTATCCAAAATGGTAACAAAAAAGTGTGATGAAAAAGTGATTTAGTCTGCTTGCTGAATCATTTGAAAGAGAGTAACTAGATAAAGTATATGAATACTCTATAGATTGTCCTAAAATTAAGCAACCAGTTTCCCTTTTTACCAACTGCCAGCTCTTTTCTTTAAACTAAATGAGCTTACCATAAGAGTCAAGGGCCTGAAGATAGTAGTAATTAGGCCCAGACTTTATATGTCACGTCCAGTTGTCGAGAGAATATGGGATTTCTGTGGTTTTCTTTTTCTTTTTCTTTCATTTTTTTTTCAGTTTATGATTCTGCTAGATGAACTTATATTAACTATTAGAGCATATAATCCCATATAGGAATTTGAAGTAATTTTTCCCTATGAAGTGTCAATAAATATTTCTTAGGTTTTTCAGTCACAAAGCATCTCTCTTTTCTTTCTTTGAAAGGGTTAAAAGGCTGGGAGCCGGTGGCTCATTCATGCCTTTACTCTCAGCTTTCTCGAGGCAGTTACCATCAGATGCCTTTCTGAGTTTTTAGATAGCCTGGTCTACATTGAGTTCCTGGCTTGCAGGACTGTATCCTGAGACCCAGTCTCAAAAACCAAACCAAACCAAACTAAAAATATAAAAATGTTCTTTGTTCAAAGGGCTGCAGAAAAGCAGGCCAGGCCGCTTTGGCTTGATGTGTACCATTTTCTTTTATGTTTTCTGTTGATACAGCAGATTGCTATGTAGCCTAGGTTAGCCTGGAACATACTGTGTGCCCATGTTATCTTTAAGTGGCCTTCTGCCGTAGTGTCCTTAGCACTAGGATTACAGATGTATGGAGCCATGTCCAGCCTCAGCCTCGGTTTTAACAAAGCAAACTGAGGTTTGAGGACCTTTTGGATTCCGGTTTGCACAGCACAGGAAATGGTTTAGATCATAAGGGAAATGCTTTCCTTTCCCGGCTTTGTTGTCTCTCAAGCTCTTCTGCCTCTCCCCTCCTGCTTGCTGGAAGAGAGCAACAGTGGACAGTCTGCTGCTTGCTTCATTCAGCTCATCATCACCCAGAGTGTCATGTTATTTGAAATGGTGTATGTCCTTTCAGGGCGCTTCAGAGTTCTCCCCAGTCGGCTGCTGATTACCCCGATTACCCTCACATTCATTCAGCTTGCAGCTGTCATCTCTCTGGTGTTCCCAGCTGTCACCTGTCTTGTGTAGCACATTGGATCGGTTTTGTGGCAAGCATGGCTTGCTCTTGCAGTGGACTGGCTATGTTACAGGGCATCCTTTCCTGACCTTGTAACATGACTCTGACTTCAAGGTGAAGCTGGTGATTGTGTTGAAGAGGCCAGATGTGACACTGATGGTGGGGCCAAGGCTCACAACCAAACAGAAGCTCTTTAAAGATGGGGAGACGAAGCTGGAAGACCTTATTATTTGAGAGGCAGGCAGAAGCAGAGAACTAATGTGTTCCTAAAGGAAGCAGGAAATGCAGATAGGAGCTGCCCTGTTAGTGTATCTTGTGTCCTGTGATGCTGTTTTGTGAATTAAAATTAATTAGGTACTTGGCATATTTTTGGAGTGAGGAGGGTTGGGCTTTTTATGCTAATTTTATTTTGTGCTTTTTATGTCACTATAGAGAATAAAAAATAATCATGCCTTTGAAGATAGTTGGTTTTTCAAAATATCCCTGTTATTTAAAAGACAAATTCATTTTATATATGTGTATATACATAAAGTTAAAGCACATGCACATTTTATATATATGTGTATATGTATATATGTGTATATGTATATATGTATGTATATGTATACACACACACACATGTAAATGCATAATGTGTGTGTGCTTTAAGTTTGGGATCCTCCTGCCTCAGCCTTGAGAGTGCTGGGACCACAGTACTATATACATGGATTCTAGGGACTGGGGAGGTTGCTTGGTGGTTAAAGTGTTTGCTGTACAAAGACTTGTACAAACAGCATGAGGATCTGAATTCAGGTCACCAGCATCTGTGTAAAGGTGAGGCTGCTGTACCCTTCTGTAACCCCAGTGTGGGGGTTTGGAGGAGACAGGTAGATCTCATGGACTTGCTGGTCAACACTCAGGCTGAACTGGTCATCTCAGGTTAAATAAAAGACTGTCTCAAAAACTTAGGTAGCCGGGCAGTGGTGGCGCACGCCTTTAATCCCAGCACTCGGGAGGCAGAGGCAGGCAGATTTCTGAGTTCAAGGCCAGCCTGGTCTACAGAGTGAGTTCCAGGACAGCCAGGGCTACATAGAGAAACCCTGTCTCAACCCCCCCCCCCCAAAAAAAAAACCCCTTAGGCGAAATGCCCATACATGCATATACTGCATACGTACCCACCATGCGTACAAGTATACATACAAATATAAGATGGGCAGACGCCTCCCACTGCGTCCTAGCCAGCTTCAGATCCTGGGTCGGGGCTACTGCTCTGTTCACGTCCTTATTTTCTAAGTGTTAATAAAATCGCCTTTGTGTCCACATTGTGTATGGATGTTCTTAAAATAAAGCGCAGGTTTCCTGACTCCAGGCATCTGGCTTTTGCCTCTCTTTCGGCGTTTTGAGCCTTCAGAGTGATTCTTACAGGCCAGCAATCCTTAAGTACGGTGATCGCTCCCTCTGGTTTGCTGTGGCACTGGGTGGTTATTCATTAGAACAAGAAAATCGCCCAGGCGTAGTAGCAGCAATGCCTCTTCTCCCTCTAAGGCATGTGTGCTCAATTTTAAGGATACACAGTTCAGGGTAAGTTATGATGAAGGCCCAGGCCGGGCAGTGGTGGCACATGCCTTTAATCCCAGCACTTGGGAGGCAGAGGCAGGTGGATTTCTGAGTTTGAGGCCAGCCTAGTCTACACAGAGTGAGTTCCAGGACAGCCAGGGCTACACAGAGAAACCCTGTCTCGAAAAACCAAAAAAAAAAAAAAAAAAAAATGATGAAGGCCCAGGAGATGTGGAGGAAGCAACTTTGCTTAGGTCTGTATGGTGGAGCAGAGCCGTTGGACTTTGCAGTTATACCTTTGAGATGTGGGCAAATTTTTATTAATAGAACCATTGGTCACAGTGGTGGTGGTGGTGGTGGTATTAGCAGACGACTAAGCTAGGAATGGTAGGATAAACAGGGAATGGGTTAGATGGTCTAAGACTTAAAGCCAATTAGATCTTGAGGGATAAGTAGCCTAAAAACAAAGTGTTCATTTAGTTTACATAATTATTGTTCTAGTTTGCTTTCCTGTTGCTGTGATTAACACCATAACCAAAAGCAATTTGGTATGAAAGCATTTATACTTGAGTTTATACTTCTAGGAAAGGGTCACTGAGGGAGACCAGGGTAGGAACTCAAAACAGGAAGCTAGAAGTAGGAACTGAAGCAGAAACTATGAAATACTACCTGCTCTCTAACCAGAGCTCAGCAGGCTTACTTATCCAGCCCAGGCCCAACTGCCTAGGGAGTGTGCTGCCCACAGTGGCCTGGGCTTTCCAAGTCAGTTGTCAGTCAACATAGCCAGTCTGATAAGGCAGTTTTTCAGTTGAAGTTTCCTAGACCAATGTAACTCTAGGTTGTTTCTAATTGACAGTTAACAAAAGTAAAAATAAAAGACCAGCACAGTTAACTTCCTAAGGAGGGCTATTCTTAATGGTTTTCCTGAAATCTGATGTCCTTAGCCATCAAATGATGAATATAAATGAATTGACTTTTAAAGTTGTCTCCAATATTCAGACTTCTTTATTATTAGCATTGTTTATAGCTTTTAATAAAAATTAACATTAATTAAAAGGTGGCACAGATTGTTAGCGTCCATATCCTCCAATGTAGAATTTTTTATTCATGGAATTTATTTATGTGTCACTTTACTTATTTGCTTGATGTCTGCCTCCTTCAATTATGGTATAGTCCTCATAAGGACAGGCTCACATTTTTAGCCACAGTACCAGATATAATGTTTCTAATGTTAAAATAATGAATGAAAAAAATTAGGTCAAGTAGGTCCCAGCTTCAAAGTGGTGATGCTAAGATGACCTACTTAAAGTCACCAAGAGCACAAGAGAATCCTGCATTGGTTTCTAGTGTTAATTACCAATACTGAACAGTGGTTAAGGCCTCAAGGCAGATGTACATGTAGGTCAGTCTGACTTCTGAGATTCAGAGTTAGAACTTCCATACATACAGTCCCATTATGGGTGAAGGCCCAGCAGATGTTATTATATAGGGCTTGTCACTTCTACAGAAACTTATCAAACACAGGGGAAGCCTTTTATTTTATTTTAAGACAGGGTCTCATTATGTTGCTCAGGTTGGTCTCAAACTACCAGATTCTCTCTCCTTAGCCTCCCTGGTGCTGGGTTTGCCCCTGTGTGCTACTGAGCACAGCTGGAAGCCTTTATTCTGTCCTTTGTGCCACAAGGGAAGGTATTGCTGGTAAGCAGGTCTGGGCTCAGAGGAAACACTAGAAAATGGCCACGGACTGTGAGAGTTACTTGTGTGTGAATGAAGTCTGTTTCCAGAAATGAGAAGGAAAGAAAGGAACGCCTAGGTGTGAATCTTGAAATCCAAAATGGCAGGTGAAAGGGATGAAGCTTTAAAGGAGGCCACAACTGCAGTTGCACAGATGTTGCTTTACTTTGGAGGAAAGGGCCTAGAAGACAGACTCGACACTGGTCACATCTGTGTGATAGTCACTGGGGCTTCTACAGCAGATTCTCCTAGGGTACCATCTACTGTGATTAGTCACTACTAGAATTCTATTGTGCATTTACTTTGGGATAATTGTCTCATTTGAAATTTGTTGACACTAAGGTATTAAATACAAATTTAAAGAGTTCCCTTGTGGTTTACCTGAATCTGACATATCAAATAGCCACAAAGAGACTCCAGCCAGGGAAGCAGATCATGCCTTGCTCAGCTATAATTAGAGCAGCTTCCTTCTGCAACAGATGGGAACAAATACAGAGACCCACGCAGCCAGACAATATGCAGAGAGTAGAGACCTTGGATCACTTAGTTCTATATGGGATGTCTCCATCAAATCTCTCCCCTTAGGGCTCATGGAACCCTATGAAAGAGGAAGTGGAGTGTAAGAGCCAAGAGGGGATGAAGGACACCAAGAAACAAGACCTTTTAAATTAACACAAGCAAAGCTCATGAACTCAGAGACTAGATAGAGCAGCATTCACAGGGCCTGCACTGGTCTGTACCAGGTCTTTTGCATGTATACTATGGCTTCCAGTTTAGTTGTTTTTATTACGGGATTCCTGAGTGCCACCAAGTGGTCTCTTCATCTGTTTTGGTTCCTTGTGCTCTTTCTTGGGCTCTTTTCCTTCTGTTTATTTGTTTTGTACTATTCTGATATGTTAGTTTGTTTTAGTGTACTTTATTATCATCTTTTAAAAGTGTCTCTAATGAGAGAAAGGGGGTGGATCTGGATGAGAAGGAAGGTGGGAGGAACTGGGAAGAGTAGAAGGAGGGGAAACCATAATCGGGACATACTATGTGAGAAATAAAATCTCTTTTGAATAAAAGGAAAAAATAGTCACAAAGAATAGAATGCTTAGTTGGGCACGATGGTTCATGTCTGTGATCATGGCACTGGGTAGAAGCAGGAGCATTATGAGTTGAAATTAGCCAGAACTATATAGCAAGCATCACACGCGCGCACACACACACACACACACACACACACACACACACACACACACACACACACAAAACCAAACATAAAGCCCAAACCAAATGAGTAAGGCCCTTTTTCTCATTCTCTTAAAGGGGACTATAACAAGTTGCTTAATTAGCTTGAGAAGTTTGTACAGTTTCATGTTAAACACACTGATCTGTAACTTAAAAATACCTTGAGGATACCTTACAATGTAAGAGCACTGGGGTCCTTGTTCCATCTAATATTAACTAGCAGTTGGTACCTCATGGGAATTTAGGAGAGCCATTCAGCTAAATACTTCCGTTTTATTAGTATAATCTCAATTGAATTCAGTTTTCTTTTGTAAAGAAAATGTTATCAGTAGGTGTGCTGGCTAGTTTTGTGTCAACTTGACAAACTAGAATTATTTGAAAGGAGAGAGAACCTCAATTGAGAAAATGCTTCTATATGATCTGACTATTGGGCTGGAGAGATGGCTCAGAGGTTAAGAGCACCAACTGCTCTTCTTGAGGTTCTGAGTTGAATTCCCAGCAACCACATGGTGGTTCACAACCATCTGTAATGGGATCTGATGCCTTCTTCTGTCATGTAGGCATATATGCAAATATAGTGCACACACACACACACACACACACACACCTTTAAAAAAAATCTGGCTGTAAGACATTTATTTTCTTGATTCGTGATTGGTGATGAGGGTCAAGCTCATTGTGGGTGGTGGCAACCTTGGGCTGGAGGTCCTGGGTTCTATAAGAAAGCAGGCTGAGCAAGCCATGGAGAGCAAGCTAGTAAGTAGCATCCCTCCATGTCCTCTGCATCAGCTCCTGCTCCCAGGATCCTGCCTGTTTTCATGTCCTAACTTCTTTGGTGATGAACAGCAATGTGGAAGTGTAAGCAGAATAAACTCATTCCTCTCCAGCTTGTATTTTGTTCATGGTGTTTTTATCGTGGCAATAGAAACCCTGACTAAGACAGTAGGATTGTTTTAGAATTGCTTGTTTTCACTGTTTAGTTTGTTTCTAAGTTATAATGCACTGATCTTTGCAAATCCACTATACAGAGAAGTGTAGTTAAGAGAATTGTAAAGCTGAATTTTTTTAAAGGTATTGAGTTTTTAAATATCTTCTTATCAAGGAAGTGTCTTTTCTGCATTATTTTTAAGTATATTTAAATATCATAGAAAATAGAGTAAGGGTAGAGTATAAATGCTAATATAAATGAATTTTTGCATGGTCCTTCATTTGCTTCACCCACTAAGGGTTAGTGCAATCCATACTAGGTAGATAAAAGAGATCAGGGAGCTCAAAACAATTTTTAAGTCTCATGTGGAAGGAAATGAGAATCTGGCAGGTTAAATAAAAAGTATTTGTTTTCAGCATTAAATTCCAGAGCCCCAATTAGATGTTATCACTGCTCTTTGGAACATTAGAACATGCTATATCTTCCTTAAGTCTTATGTCAATTTGCTTGTGTTGGGGCCCAGGAATTGCCTCACAAACCACATGAACACCGATCTCAGTCAGACAGGGATAGTTTATTGAGCATAAGCCCCAAGACTGAATGACCAGGGCCACGGTTCAGATTCCAGAACTGAATTAAAATTCTATAGGATTTTTAAGCCTGAGCTCTACAAACTTCTGTGCCAAGTTATTCCACCAGTCAGGATTTAGGGATAGGGGATTTCTTTAGGAAAATATCTTTGTTGTACATTTCTCCTGCTCCCATTGGTTGGGGTATTCAATTGTGGCAGGGGACTTGCCTTGTCTGATATTCTTGTCTTAACTTATCTACTAGGATGAGACTCTTGTCTAACATTCTTGTCTTAACTTGCTAACCAGGATATCACTTACCCATGTTCATGTCTCTTTCTGCCAAGTAGGATGTCAGTTCCCAGGGAGGTCTTACCAAACTTTAATCGACCCCTACTCAAAATGAAGTCTTATTCCAAATAGTTTCTTATATTGGTACAGGTGTCTCTCTTATGTTGGGGTCCATCCCAGGGGCAGCTTATACCATAAAAGATTGTACACAGGTGCAGGAAGTGCTGCTGGGTTGTTGGTTTGGGTCCGAGCTTATTGTGGGTAACTATACAAAGCAATTCAGAACATAACAGGCTATGTAATCAACTTGGGCATGAGAAACTTTTCTAATAATAGCAGAAACAACATATGAGAAAGTTTTCTTATATTAGTAACAGAACAACATGGCAGGCTAGTCAGGGAGCAGTTACCTAGGCATTACCATTTTATGTAGGCCTTAATCTTCCATCTAGGCCTTAATATTTTACCTAGGCCTTAACAGTTACATAATACCCCATAGTTATAATGATTCTAAGACCCGTAGGAAAGAATGAGTCAGCTTAGTGTCCTTTATGTGCCTGGTAATCGCACCAAGTCCTGGGATGGGACTAAAATCCAAGAAGTCCTCTGCTTCTTTGTTTACTAGTGTCATTGTTATTATGTTTCCTGTATAGTGTTTGGGTAGTGTGTCAAGAGTGTCAGGTCTTCATATTTATTATGTAGAAGGAAGTGTGGTGGTTAGGCTTGGAGAACAGGTCGAGCAAAGCTGTGGAGGCCAACTAGGAATTGTCACAGACACTGGCCCAACCATAGCAGAGCTCTGCTGGGGAGCAACAAGAAGGGTCACACTGCGTGACCTGGCTGTTACCAAAGGGTCACAGATTTTACACAGGGAAGTTAACGGAAGCTTGATAGCAGTGCATCTCAGGATGAAGAGTAGCTGAGGGAGGGCTTCTGAGTCAGAGGAAGGGGTGAGGCTACTGGACAGGAAGAGGTAGTCAGTGGTCTAGAGGATCACAGGTTCATACCTTTTGAAGTGCTTAGGAGCACAGGTAGCCTTGACTAAGCATGTGGCTGCCGCTGCTTAGCATTTTCACTTCATGATTGTAGAGCTAGAGGGGAAGAAATAGCGCTGTTTAAAGACGGCTCTTTCTCTCCTTTTTTTATTTTGGATAGCATCTCATTTTTTAGGCCAAGGTGGCCTGGAACTCATTATGGAGCGCAAGCTATCCTTAAACTTAGGAGCCTTCTGCTTCTGCTTTCTGAGTGTAGGGAAATTAGGTGTGCACCACCCTCTCAGTCTTTCCTTTGACTTTACTGTGGAATCCAGAGCCTGGACAAACACAGCAGGGCGCCCTAGGGACTTCATAGCATTATGAACTTGCATTTCATGAGTATCTTAGGAGCTCAGCAGTAAAGGTGGCTCTGAGTCATTCAGCCTGTAGTCTGGGCTGAATAGGGAGTCCTAGGAACTACAGGGCTGTCAGTATTCACTCTAGATGGAGAGCACTTGGGTTTGGCCAGGCTGTTGCAACAGGAGATACACAGAAAGGTGTAAGAGGTTCATGTTGTAAGGGACCAAGTAGAATTTAGTTTTAGTTATGAAAGAGGAGGTTAGGTTTGACCTATTCATGTAATAACAATTATAGGAGCCACACAAATATTGTTTACAATCCTCATATGCCGGAGTCACCAAACTCATATTTTGTCAACTTATCCCATGTAATATGGTCAAAAAAAGGATTTGTGAGTTTTTTGAAAGTAATAGGTTTTGTAATGTCAGTGAGCAGCATTTTTAATAGCTTGAGAACAACGGGGCTGTGTACTCTCTTCTTAGCCTCTTCCTGAAAGCTCAATTTTACTTTAATGTTCATATCTATTAAAATGGGCACTGTGAAACTTTTGATCTTTCCAGAAATGTGGAGAACTGTGTTTTCCTGATATGTGGTTTGTGTGCAGAGGTAATTGGATAATAATGGTGTAAACACCTACAGGTCCTGGTATAATAAGCCAAGTGCAGGAAGTGTTCATCCTTTGAAGGCTTTACTTGTGTGTTGTGCTCTTGATGTAGTACCCCCTCCGGGCTTACTGCATGTATATTAGTAAGAGTCCATGCCTTCATGGGACTTCCAGAGGGAGCAGGCATTCTGACAGACAGCACCAGGGAGCTTTTGCTTGTTGAATCTCCTTTAGTCTGCAGACTGCCAACTTGATTTGTGTCTGCAGTTGCTTAAAGAACAAGACCATCAATTAGCTGTGTATGAGTAGTCATATTTGGTCAAAACTTCTGTAAAAGGTAGATGGCTCCTTAATAGCAAGAAACAATGAGGTTTGCCTGGTTTTTGTTTTTAAATAGGAACCCATGGATTATTATGGTCAGGATATCCTGATGTCCTAGCTTTTTGGGAAAGTTCTGGTTCGTACCCCTTGTCCCAACATTCTGTACGGTTAGGCACACCTCTTCATGCTTGAGAAATTCTCTCTTATTTGGATGGCAGGCTACGTTTTCAGATTCATGAGTTTTATTTCAAGTCACTCAAGCAAAGTCTACCTTAGGCATTGGAAGAAAGTTTGGAGGGACTTGAGCACTTGTTCCTCTCTCTAACCTCCCAACAAGTAAAGCCTAAAAGGTGCCACAACGTGTGCTGAGAACTTCTACCTGAATTCAGCAAGTACATCGATGGGTATACAATATAACCAGTAGAACCAAAGCCTTCGGAATAAAAGATCCTTATATTTTCTGGTTTGATAAAGAGAGAAACAGGTCGTGTTGGGTCTTGGGTTTGTAAAATACTAGGCATGGAATATCTAACAATGACTTACGCTTATCTCTTCCTTTCTTCAATCAGTGCTAATATTCTGAAGGAGCCCGTGTGCTTAGGAGGATGTGAGCACATCTTCTGTAGGTGAGTTGTCAGAGCTGGATAGATGCTGGGATGCAGTGTGATATCTGAGCGTTATCTTGGGTTGGTCTTTATTCCTCTTTCCATTCTCAAATAAGAAATAAAGCTCAGAGGGTAATATGAGCAGCTTGGATAAGTTATTGGAAAAGAAATAATGCCTTTGACATAATTCAGATGTGTCCTCTTAAATCTGGTTTGAATGACTGAGCTAATAATCTTTCAAAAATTATTGAAGTCTAATTCTTAAATTTCCAACCATGAGTGACTTAAAACAGTAGACATTTATTATTGTAGAGCAGAAGGTCAGAAGGTTCTGAGCCATGTTGACAGGGTTTGTTTCTTCTGAAGACTGTGAGGAAGGATCTGTTCTCACCTATTTTTTTGTGGCCCGTTAGTGAAGTTTTCCATGGCTGTGACAATATCTGATTTAAAGAGTTGATAGGCATATATTAGTCGCCCTTTTGGTCACTGACAGAATACCTGACATAAACTATTTGAGCTCAGAGTTTCACAGGCTTAAGTTACAATGGTTGGCTTTGGTGAGTCTTATGCTTGAACACTAATTTTGCTTCTTGGGGTCAGTGTAATAAGCCAAGGGCAGGAAGTGTTCATCCTTCAAAGGCCTTGTGACAGAGGACACCATGGTGGTAGGAACATGTGGAGGTAGATGCTCTGTCATGACCTCAGGAAAAGAGACTGGGGATTTGGCACTAGGCATAACCTTCAAAGGCCTACTGTAGTGATTTCTCTAGCTGGGCCCCACATCCTAAAGTTCCACCTCCCCAGATAGCACTACTTTTTTGAGGACCAAGTTTAACAGTGAGTCTGTCAGGGATACTTGCAATACTGTATGTTCCTGTCACAGGCTCTAAAGCACTCATTTGAGATTCACACCATATACAATAGGGAGAAGGATTTAATTTGGCTGACAGATTTAGAGGTTTCTGGTCCATGTTCCTTTATACTGAGGCTATTATTTGTCCACATCTCTATCTCCTTACACTTTTAGGAGCCATAGATTTGTTTGTTGGGAAAAATTAGGCAGATTGTCTTGCTAAATAATGTCTGTGTAGTAAATTGATCAGAGATTTTACATATCCATGCGTATCATAGTATCAGAGCACACTGTTTTACCTTCTATGTAGAACAAGCTATGTTTTCCTACTGTTCATACTCCTTCGTGTTTGGAGTTCAGATTGTGCTGAATTTTCTTTGAATTTTTTAAAGTGATTGTATAAGTGACTGTGTTGGATCAGGGTGCCCAGTGTGTTACACCCCAGCCTGGATCCTAGACCTCAAGATAAACAGACAATTGGACAGCATGATCCAGCTTTATAGTAAGCTTCACAATTTGCTACATGACAATAAAGTTTCAGGTGAGTGATATTCCTTCATTGCTTTGTTAAAGAGGGGACAAATTAATATTGATAATGAGCACATGAAGAAAGAATGGAAAAAGAATTCTGAATAATGATATTGTTCACATTTCAAGATTAGCAGTTTTTTAAAAGTCATTTTGAGAAATGAGATAATTAAGTCTGAACTTTATAGATGAGGTACCAAGGTTCAGAGGAGTTAACTGCTCTTGCCCACAGTCTTAAATATAGTTAATATAAGAAGCAAGAGAAATAGAGTTCATTTCTTGATGTCAGTCCAGAGAGGCTTAGGACTTCACACTGGCTGCGTTCTATAGTTGGGATAATTTCTGTAGACTATAGATACTATTGTGATTTTATTTATAACAGGGCTTAATTCACTTTGGTACATTGTTAGAAGATAGAATACAATACTCTAGCAAGGATCACTTTCTAGACTGAATTAATTAGGTGTACATTTTGAAAGAGCAAAAATGTAACACTCATTTTCTTTTCTATCTAAATGGGGGTTAATGTTTTTCAAATTGTTCTTAGACTCTGTGTATTAACTATATGTCTTTGCATTGTGCTTTCTGTTGAGAACTAATTGGCTGTGAAAAGAAAGTAAAGTGTTTTGAATTTTCATAATTGGATGTTGGAGTTGTCTTTTCATTGACCAAATGATATTATTTTAGCATGTGTTTATAGGAGGCCCTATCTGGCAGGGTGCCATGGAAGATTGATGTTGGCTTTGTGTTTTTAAGCCTTTTGTTCTTTGGATTCTGATGCAATATTGTAACTGTCAGCTACTAGTAAAGTTGATTGAACAGAATTAAAAAAGGCAAATGCTTTTAAGTATTATTGACATTGGTTGTATTTTTAAGAATGTAAGTCATAGTTAACCTGTGTTACATTAAGTTATCTGATCTTTGTGCTAGTCTCTATTTTTAATGGTAAAGTATGTTATACTAATAATGTGACTTGTGGAATACAGGTGTGCACATGTATTTTGTAAAGGACTTGCTTTAAAAAGTATTGTGGTTATAAGTCTCAAGAATGCATTGATTTCACAACTGACTACTTGGTATTGGATAACCACTTGGGGAACACTTCTCCAGCTCCCAGCATTCCTTAGTTTCCTGTAGTTCTTTATTTAGGTTGAGGCTCATGAGCCCTTTTTCCCCCTTTTGTGCTAGCATGTCTCTTGGTGTCATTGGTTAGGGGTCTTGTTTAGGCAGCTATGATAGATATGTAAATACATATATGTATACACACGCGTGTACATATATGTATATAACTTATATATGTATAACAACTCTGTGTGTTTATGTCTGTTGTGCAACAACAAAGAAAAAGGCCATGAATTTGAGAAAGCAGGGTGGAGGGGTAAGTGGGAGGGGTTGGAGGGAGGAAAGAGCAAGGGGTGAATGATATGTTAAGAAACAAAAAAGTGTAATACAATTGTAAAAGGATTATAAAAAAGAATACAGTGAGGGGCTGGCGGTGGCTCAGCAGGTTAAGAGCTCTTGCTATTCTGGCAGAGGCCCTGGGTTTCATTTCCTAGTGCTCAGTTCAGGCAGTAGGGGCTTTCTACATCTCCATGTCCAGAAGGTCCAACTCCTGGCTTCCGTGGGCACCTGTAGTCATATGCATGTAAGCATAGTAATAAAATGAAATCCTAAAAAAAGAAAAAGACTGCATCGGGGAGAAAATTGTCATCAGTTCGTCTGAATGCTTTTCTTAAGAACAGTGTCTGATGGTGTGTATTTGGTGATTGGAAAGACTGTGTATGATCTAATCAGCCTCTGTCTACCCCACATATGTACTAAGTTGACATAGTGATTCCCAGTCAAAGTCCATGTGTCGTTGGCAGTGTCAAGAGTTGGGAATGGACAGGACCAATGAGTCATATAATTGTACAGTATTAACGGCACATCTCTGAAAGTTGCTTTCATTTGATTCTATAGGTATGTCTGATTGTTAAGATTATTGGCTAAACACTGAAATGTGGGGTCATAATTTTTTAACTTGACTCTTGTCCAGTTATTGTGGAATAGTGTGCTGAGTCACTGGGGATGCTCTAACAGAGAGTGACAAACTGGGCAGCTCAGTTCTGGAAGCTTGACGTTTGAGCTTCAGGAGCGTCCTCAGAGGTGTGGTCTGTATTCATGCTCACCTCATGTCCTCATGTTACGTTAGGGTACCCACACCAGTGCAGCTTCATCTCGGATGAGTCTGTCTAATTTAGACTTTAATTAAGATTACATTTGGAGTACCAGGTATTAGTTATGGTTTCAGCATACGGATTTAAGGAGTAGAAGGAAGTTCACAGTTTAATGCATAAATAAATAGTTTGACATTCTTAACAGTGGTAAAATGGGGGGAGGGTAGAGAACCCTTGTAAGCTGATTGCCGTCCGTTACGGCTCACTAGGCGGTTAGGGACTGTGGGGTACAAAAGGGACTAAAACTAGAAATTTACTGTAGTGAATGGAGGGCATTTGAATCATAGAATAGTTTTGTATTTTGTAGACAGTGGAAAAACTAAATTTCAAATAAGATTCAATTCCCTTTAGAATATGATCTTACTGTTTTCCTATTTTGAACATTTTGGGGGGGGGGTTGGTAGGTATTTATTAAGTTTGTTAGAGAATTTGAAGTGTGGAACTGGAGTTGAGATCCCAGCACCTGCGCTGCAAGCTGAGCATGCTGCACACACCTGTGACTGCAGCTCTGCGAGAGCCGATGGCCTCTGACCATCTGACCTTTCATGCATGCACAGGTGTGGGCACTTGCATGCACGCACGCATGCACGCACTCACGCAAGCACTCACGCAAGCACGATCTAAAAGAAGAAAATAAAACCGGCAGTGGGCCTTTGTTACCTTGATAGGAGATCACAGAAACGTTAGAGAGATTTATTGAATCTATCTACTCAGACACCTCTGTTTGCGTGGTACAGGGTTCTTTTCTATTTTAAGTTGCATCACTGTCAGCTTTTCCTTCTAAAGTCTTCTCAAAAGAAGCCAGCTTTGGAGGGGCTTTGACGTTTCAGTTTTTAAGTTTTTTTCCCCCTGGAGTAGCTCCCTTTGTTTCTTTATAGTTTATTTAGTACATGTAATGAGGGCCTGTGTTAGTTTAGCGAGGACTTCTAAAACCAAATTTAAATAATAGAAGGTGAAATGCTTTATCAGTAGAAGGAACCGGAAATTGGGAACATGTGAGAGTTGCTCTCCCTTGTAAGAAAATGGTCTCACCTTCCTAAAGATAAGGACATGAGACTGAGTGATTCCTGAAGCCTGACTAACTCCCAGTGACGTAACTGTTAAGTGCTTACATGGAAAACGGTGAACAAGTGCAGGGTCAGCAGCTCTCAGAGTTTCTCTATCTTTAAACAAAGACTTGTAGCACATAATTTATCTTCCAGATGAACCTTGTTACTCGCATTTACTATAAACTATATAATTACTATAATTAAGGTGGGTAATTAGGAAGAGCTTGTCACCTCATGGACAAGGTGCATTACCATATTGGAGATAAAGCCGATTTATAGGAAAACGCGCTAAGATGAGCTTCTAAACATTTCCACATATTTTCCTCGGTTCAGTGTACTTTAAAGAGAAGAGGTTGTCATATTTTTCTGATGACCATTTATAGGTAATTTTACCTTATTCTTTATAACAATCTTTTCTCTACTAATAGAGTTAAATTTAAAGTTTCTATTTTTCCCTCGAACCTATCATATCAAACAGCCTTTGCAGGTGCTGGTGACATTAAAACAGAGAACCTTGATTATGCTTTCGTAGACCACAATTTGCATTTCTCTTTTCTAGTTTTGGGAGAGATGCTAGTCCTTCTGAAGTGATTACTTAGTGTTTCATATATGTTATGACTTCTTATAATAGATGAAGATGAATACTTAGCCATATAGCTGTTGTTATTTTAAATAGATCTTATTTTACCTTACAGAATAGTTACCTTAATGTTACACAGATGGTATACAGAGTACCTCCCTTTGATTTATTTATTTTTTTTAAATAAGGAGCTAGCGAGTCAGATTTTTCAACTTCTGTTGTATAACTTACAATAGAGAATAATTTGGAAAGCACAGTGTACATCATTGTAATCCTTTGATGTAGATTAATGATAGGGAAATCACATTTTCTAATTGCTTCTCTTTTCTATGCTTATTATTAAATTTTAAGAAAAAAAAAAAACCCTTGACTACGCAGCTCCTTAGTATCACACGTATCTCTGCTCTTTGGATTTCATAGTATATTTTAAAATATTTAAATTCAGAGAGTGAGTTTTTTTTTTTTAAATGTCATCATTAAGAAATTTGCTATGCAGATGCAGGACCAATGTTTTTCTTCATGAAATGAATATGATAATTTATCAAGCTTAGAAGCATTCATCCATAAAACAGTTGTAGCTGTTAATAATATGATTTATGTCCTAGCAACTGAGCTGTTTTGCTTTTCAGTTTTATCTTAGATATGCTGCATAAAATCCAGAATTTACAGTTATTGTTTGTGCTTATCCTTGCTTCGTTAGACCAAGTAGTGTGATTAAAATATCCAGGCAAAGGTGTCCGTGCGCGATCGTCAATAACATGATTGTGTGCATATAAATTACATAGTTGTGCGCTTTTTATTTGCTCTTTTACAAGTTAGGGAACATGCTGCTGAGGCTGAAATTTGGTATTTTGTTTTTAGATTTGAGGTTTTTAGTTGATTGAATGTGCTATTAGTGCTTAATTTTCTTTAGCTGCCCAGTTCTACTTTTTATTATAAATATGGAGAAATCAAACTTTGACTTGTTTTTTTAATTGAAAATGTCATCATCTGCATTTAAAATAATAAATTAAAACCAAATACAACTTTTCACAGACGACTTGAGGATTAACCTTTAAGTCTTTGTAATCCTGAGACCTTCTTAAGAAGCAATCCCTGGTAACATTTCATTTTGACCTTTCTCTAGACTTGAGATTGTATCAGAAGTGGCTTGGTTTTAAAATCTACTTATCACCGCAGAGGAAAGGCCTTGTTGAATTTAGATGTCTAGTCTCTTTGTGAATGGACATCTCATTCTTAGGATTTTCAAGATCCTGTCTCAGTAACACTGTAGACCATGGATCTCTCCACAGCTCCACTTCCATGGCTTTGGGGAATCTGCCCTCCTTCAGTTCCATAGCTCTGCCTGTAGCCGGCCTTACCTGCTTACTGTCTTCACTGCTCTCACCAGGAGGAAGTGGCTTTTCAGAGTATAGTCCAAGTGCTGTTATTGTTAGGCAGGGTCATGTGTGCAATTTCTGCAGGGTTAAAAACTACTTACGTATTTTCCATTTCCTCTTCCTTACCTATGTTGCTGTTTACCTGGTGGCTGTGTTTATAAGATGGGAGGTGAAAGCATAGACAAAAAAATTCTAGGCATTTAGGAATTGGTGGTTGAGCAGTAGAGGAATAAAACGTAACAGTCCTTTGAGAACAGAAAGTTGAATTCATCGGTAGCTCAAGGTGGACAAATTAATCCTCATAGCATGTTTCTTTTCCTTCTTTCTATCAGATTCAAAAGGCGACACATCTAGGGCAAGTTTATTTGGTGATGCAGAAAGGAAGAATTCAATAAAAATGTGGTTTAGTCCTCGAAGTAAGAAGATTAGATGTGTTGTGAATAAAGCGTCAGTACAAACTCAGCCTCAAAAGGCAACGGATGACAAAGCCCAGGGAGCCTCAGTGTATGAATTTGTTTCTGCAACTCCCCCTGTAGTTGTTTCTAAGAGGGTTAAAACAGCTTCTAGAACATCTGCAAAAAAGCATCCAAAGAAATCTGCAGCTAAGGTCAGCAGGGAGGGGAATTCCAGGCCAGAAACAAAGTATAGTAGATTTGATTCCAAAGAGGAGCTGAAGGAAAAAAAGATTGTCTCCTGTAGCCAAACACCAGTTATGGAGAGTCCACGGGTAAATGGGGAAATAGACTTATTAGCAAGCGGCTCTGTCGTAGAATCCGAGTGTTCTGGAAGCTTGACTGAAGTCTCTCTACCATTGGCTGAGCATATAGTGTCTCCAGGCACTGTGAGCAAGAGTGAAGAGACTCCGGAGAAGAAGGTCTGTGTAAAAGATCTCCGTTCAGTAGGGAGTAATGGAAATCGCAAAGGGTGCCACAAGCCTCCCACTTCTGCTTCTAAGAATTGTGGGAGCAACATTCCGAGCACCAGCAGAGACATCAGTGAGCCAACATTGCTTGCAGAAAACGTAGTGTTGGTTGACTGTTCTTCGCTGCCTTCAGGCCTACTTCAGGTTGATGTCACACTCAGGAGAAAGAGTAACGCATCAGATGACCCCCTTAGCCTTTCACCGGGCACACCGCCACCTCTGCTGAACAATTCATCTCACAGACCAATGATGTCAAGCCCCTCCACAGTGAAGTTATCTTCCGGTATTCCAACTGGGAAAAGGAATCACAGAGGAGAGACTTTACTTCATATTGCTTCTATTAAGGTAGGGTACCTACTCTGAACTAAATCTTGGAATGGGACCAGATTTGTTGGCTCTTATAACAAATACTTGAGATAATAAGAGTAAAAACTTAATTTATCTCACAGAATTGGAAGTTTCAGTTCGTGCCCAGTAGGTTCTGTTGCTTTGAACTTGTCCTGGGAGATGCGTGTTATGGAGCAGAGCTGTGTGTGTCCCCCTCCCTCCACCGCCCCATCTGTGAGAAGAAAACTGGATAAGGAAGGGGTGGGATCCCATTCCTTCTTCATATCCAGTGAAAACCTTAATGTAGAAGAAGATGGAGGTGAGAGGCTGTGGTAATGGAGCCATTAGCTATACTCTAGGCATCCTCTACTCTGAGCAAGTCAAATATGTGGAGTTAACCCTGGTTATGCTTCATTTGATTTTTGTTAAACTTGACTTAGAAAATTAATAGTTTTGGTCATTCTTGTCATATGTATAAAATATGTATATGCACACATAAGCTATTGTCATGTTGTTAATGCTTTCTAGACTTACCTAGTTAATAATTATTATGCCCATTCAGTTTTCTATTAGTAAGACTGTAGGCTGGCCTGGCAGTGGTGGCGCACGCCTTTAATCCCAGCACTTGGGAGGCAGAGGCAGGCAGATTTCTGAGTTCGAGGCCAGCCTGGTCTACAGAGTGAGTTCCAGGACAGCCAGCGCTATACAGAGAAACCCTGTCTTGGGGAAAACAAAACAAAACAAAACAAAACAAAACAAAACAAAAAACCCAAAAAAAGACTGTAGGCTGATGTAGTTTCTATGTCTCTCCTTCTGGAAAATTTCAGAACACAAACCAAGCATTCCCTTAATTTGGTAGAGAATGTTATTCCAACTATAAGAAAATTTTACTTTTATTAATGAGGATCTCTAGAGTCTAGCGTCTAGGCCAGGGCTTAATAAACTCTTAGGTTGCTAGAGAAAATGTTCTTGACTTTACGAGCTATATAGAGTATGTGCCACATATTACTCTAGAGCAGAAATAGCCATAGACAACAAGTAAACCAATTAAAACTTGACATGCAAATTCAGGTGGCTCGCCCACAAACTGTAGATTATATTCTGTTGTCCTAGGCATGGAAGAAATGCCAAAGTAGAACAGATAGGCAAGAGGGCAAGAGGCAAGACAAGAGAGCAAGAGAGGAGGCAAGAGAGGTAAGAGAGAGAGAAGGGGGGGAGCAGCCCCTTTTATAGTGGGCATGGCCCGCCTGGCTGGCTGTTGCCAGGTAACTGTGGGGTGGAGTTTAGACAGAATGCGAACACAGACACACACAGACAGAGACACACACACAGAGACAGAGAATATGAGCCTGTTAGGTTCTTTTTTATTTATACTGCCATACATTTTAATTTTACTCCCTGGTCTACATAGTCTTGGAGTCACATCACAATGTAAAGTGCGTTTAGTCCAGTTTCAAATGTCTCCATAGTCTTTCAGTCTCAACACTGTTTAAAAGTCCAGGAGTCTTTTCTGAGACTCAAGGCAATCTCTGAACTGTAATCCCCTGTAAAATCAGTTTCAGAAACTAGATCACATACTACCAACATACAGTGGTACAGAATATGCAGTACTGTTTCAAGGGTGAGAGAAGGGGACACAGTGAAGAAATACTGGACCAAAGCAACACTGAAACCCAGCAGACTCTACACTCTGATGTCAAGCACTCTTCAGATCTCCACTCCTTTCGGCTTTGTTGACTGACACACTTCCTGTCTTGGACTGGCCCCACACCCAGTCTGTAGCTCTCCTCGGCAGATACCACTACACCTTCCACATCTTGGGGTCTCCAATTCAATCCAGGCTTCTTGCAGTGACTTCCCTAGGACTGCATGCAGGGTCTGCCACATGCTTAGCCTTAAAGGTTCTCCTTAATTGAGGAAGATTCCACAACTCCTTGGCTCTTAAGCCAGAACCTTGTGGCCAACGCTGTTGAGTACTCCCACCTGAAAAGGTAACCCTCTTAATGACTTTCATTTGCATAAGCTTTGTCTTGATAATTTCTAGGCTGAGGAAATCCCTTAGGTTCTTTCCTCCGGGGTTGCAGGATTTAGGTGAAGGGTGTTTTATCCTGAGATCACCACTCCCTTTATTCCATTTAGCATCCAGCCTTTTAACACTTGCTGGGCACCAGACTTGTTGGACCCCAGCGTTACATTTCCTGGCACTGTTTTCTCCTCAAACTGTGTTTTATACTTGTTTTTTGCTGCACTTGCCCCTTTTCATTGTAGGTCTTTATAATAGTGATCACTAATAACCACACAAGGAGTCAATACAAGGCTATCCTGAAATCTCTGCTTGTGCCACTAATCCAAAACTCTTTATTTTAACCCTTTGCAGTTTTTTAGGACAAGAGCAGAAAACAGCCATATTCTTTGCCAGTATTGTCACAACAATGTGGTCAGCCACTAATACTAGTCTTCCCTCCCGAAACCTTTCAAGCTGGGCCCCCACATTTCACATCACCCTCAGCACGGTCATCCGTTCTCCTGCTAAGATGGTCTATTGAGCATTGCTTAAAGCATTCACTGATTTTCTAGTCCCAAGTCCCCAAGTCTTCCATATTCCTCCAAACGACAACATGGTCAGGTCTGTCATAGCAATACCCCAGTCCCTAGTAGCACCTTCTGTTTTAGAGACCCCTACTGTATTAGTGAAGCACACCGCTGTGTGTCTATGAGACAGATAAGAACGTCTCTGACCTAAAGAATGGCCAGTCCATTGGATAATTCAGTCTTTAGAGGAAGTGGGTCATTGACGGTGTATCCTTACAGGCATATCTTATGCTAGCCTTTTTTCTGTTATTTCTGCTCCTCTCTGCCTCCTAGTGGCCATGATATGAATTGCTCTATGCTACCTCTGAGCCACAATGGACCAAAGCCCCAAGGGCAAAATAAACTTTTCTTCCTATAAGTTGTTTCTGCAAGGTATTTGGTCACGTTGTTGCAGAAGTAAGCAACTCAGAAACGATTGTCCATCAAGAAGTAGATTTTCCGAGAAGTGTAAGAGTCTGGTATTCCATGTTGTTATGAAGACATAATAGATGCTAATATATCGACTCGAAGGCAAGGTGCTGAGAATCTAATGAATTCCAATTCTGAGTAGACAGTCGCTGAGAGGTTCTGCTTCAGAGTATGGCTTTAAAACTCATACTTGCAGTCAGTCCTGTTATACTGTATGTGAAGTCATGGTATTTTGTTTCCCTCATGCTAGTGTCATGAGAAAGGAAAAGAGCAAATTGGGATCTGTGATATGTTCAAGATTTTATATCTGGCACATCACAGGGAGTCAGCATCTTAATACCTTCAGTTGGTCTCCCACTTTGCTATTAGAATCCTAGTAACTTTTTGTAGCATTGAGTGAGTTGTCAGGATTATTTATTTATGAAATTTCTTTTTAATGTAAATTCTAAGAAGCCAGAGAACTGTTTACCATATTATAGAACTCAATTCATAAAGGACATTTTGTTTTCTCTTTTAAAAATGACATCTGTCTTAGGGTTTCATTGCTGTGAAGAAACGCTATGACCACAACTCTTATAAAGGAGAACATTTAATAGGGGCTGGCGTAGAGTTCCAGAGCTTTTGTGCATTGTCATCATGGCGGGAAGCATGGCAGTGTGCAGGCAGACACGGTGCTAGAGGAGCTGAGAGTTCTACACAGGCAGCTGGAGAGCTCTGTCACTCTGAGCGTAGCCTGAGCATAGGAGACTTCAAAGCCCACACAGTGACACACTCCATCCAACAAGGTCACGCCTGCTGGTATTGCCACTCCCTATGGGCCAAGCATTCAAACACATGAGTCTATGGGACCATACCTATTCCAACCCACAACTTCTAATTGCTGAACGGGGCAAAGTTTTAACTATCTGGTCAGCTGTGTTAATGGAAAACTTAGCTATGATGATTAAGTAAATTTTATTGTACTTAATTGTAATGTCCTATTGTTTCATGAAGATATTTTAGTAGTTTTTTGAAGAGCCAGTCTTCTAATAGAGGAAAGGAGATTTGTTTGTATGCTTTTAGAAACTTACTGTATGTTGCTGGAATATGTACACATTCCAGTATGTGAGACCATATGAAGAAGCTTTCTTTTTACTACAAAGCTGAAGATAGACAAATTCACTTGGGCATATACTCCTTTAATTTGGGGCCTTTAAAGTATTACTTGAAAATACCAAAAGCATTTAAAATTTCTTATAAGTCTTTGTAAATACTTTCTTCAGATGGTTTTTTTTCTCAGGGCTTTAAGGAAATCTCAATTATTCTTTTAAGTTGTAAGGAATGAGAGAGTGCTTCTACTAAAAAAAAGAATAATTCTCTTAGAGAAGAAAGTAATTTAAAGCAACAAGAAGCAGAAGTTAATTTATTTCCTGGAAACTTTATATCGGTGCAAACTTACCCAGTTACGCGGACCCCTCCTAATTATCATAATTTTATTTATGTGCATGACATTACATTTACATGAAGTAGAAAGATGAAAATAAGACAAACTTTTTAGTATTAGGGAGAAGAAAGCAGCTTGGGCCTAAAAAGCTAGTTTGCTAAAATTAGCTGTGTTTTAGGGGTAGACTATTAATAGAGCCCTACCTTTGATGGTATGATACTCAGAAGTGACATGAAAGCAAAGTGGGGAGCCTAGGAAACAGAGTCAGTCTGCCCATGTCTCTAACGCTGCCACTTGGTTGGTTCCTGTTAGGTGTTCATGTGTGACTTCTGCTGTCTTTTTTTTTTTAATACCCTCAAAGAGCTGGTTTGGTTTTGCTTGCCATTACTGATAACAATTTTAGGAGAGTTTTACAAACTTCATCCCACTGTATAAATGCTATTCCTTTCCCTAATGCTTTAAGTTGCTTTTAAAAGGAGGTGATATTTTTTTATAGCCAGACTTTTTTTTTTTTTTTTTTTTTTAAGGGCTTTAAGGGTTGACCAATACTTTAGTACATAATCAAGTATGGAAGATAAATGCCAGACCCTTCCACCCATGTTGATGGGGACTGTATGTGATACAGAGCCTGCAGGGTTTGTAGTTTGGAAATTGTGTTTCTGGGCAAAGGAATAGAAACTAGGGTTGGGGTGTTAGAAGGTGGTCGACACGCTTTACTAGCATGCACAGAATTGGGAGAATAGAGATTCTGCAAGCCCAATTCCCAGCCTCAACTCCTTTGCCAAAGCTCTCTTTGTTAAAGGCTAGCAACAGAGGGAATCTTGACCAAACCGTTTTACATCTTCCTTTAGTTCACTCACCTATATTAAGATTAACTTAGATTAAAAACACAGAAGACACAGAAGGCTCAGAAGCGGAAGGCGACTTAATTTTCATGTCATTTAATAATTGAAAGTGTCTTAACTTGAAGGGAGAATGAATATTGTCTCTGGTCCTTTACGTCGTCTTAACTCTCTTATTTTCAATATCTTGTTCATCCCTTTGAAAGCAGGCTCTGATACTACAATAAAGTGACTGCCGTTCTTCCTTTTCTTTCTTCCTTCTGCTCTTCTTGTGTCTGAGCCACTGTTGAAAAGCGACTGCATGAGCCTCTAGAGAAAGAGGCTCACTATTCACTAGTGAGAAGGGCGTGGAAGCTGTAGTTTCTACCATTCAGTTAGCTGATAATGGGGAATGGTTTTAGTTTCAAAGCAGAGGATAAAAATTAAATGCTGATTTTGGGTGTTGTTTGACTGTTTCTCTCAATTTCTTTCCCAGCAGTTTAGACAGCAACTGCTTCTGCCATGAAGATACCTTTGGTGCAAATAAAGTGAACATAGGCTTACTTAGTGACTTAGGGTGAATAGAGTAACTGCCAATAAAACAGGAAGTACTTTTTGGCAGTTTTCACTGACTAACTTGTTGGCTGTAAACAGCTTTGTTTATTTTAATGCTCAGAAATTATTGACGTATATTCAAAATGGCATTTTTGCAAATGAAACGATGACTCGAACATTAGGACAGGCTTTGGCTTCATTTTGGATCTTGAACTGTATTTCCAATATGGATTGCTAGAAATATTCAAGTACAGACCAAACGGCTTGGCCTCTCAGGACTTTAGAGACAGATAATATTTCTTGGCTCATGAGCAGTAGTTGGTGTATAAGGGGAAAGATTTTTTTGACTTGAAGAAGACAGAATCTTTATAACAGAGTCCCAGTAACCTCATTTCATTCATGATATATTTTAATATCCTTTAATTTTTTGTTTTTTTGTTTTTTTGTTATCTACCAGGGTGATATACCTTCTGTTGAATACCTCTTGCAGAATGGAAACGACCCAAATGTTAAAGACCATGCTGGATGGACGCCATTGGTAGTTTTCCTTTGTATATCTTTGCAGTGTTAGATCTCTTTGTTTTCTTCACTCTTTTTATTCGTATGGCTCTAGTGTATGGTTTGTGGTTGTTCATATATCATGCTCTGCCACCTACACTCTTTTTACTCTGAAGAATTTATGCTTTGACCAAGTATGAAAAGAAAGTTATTTTTCATCTAGCTTTTCAGTTGTGACAGGAAAGTAATTGGCTACCTTTTGAGTACTTTAAGATATAGGAGTCCAGTTTCACTGCCTCGTTGGAAGTCAGCTCGTGTGGAGGTAACAGGTACGTGGCCGTGTGGCTGTGCTGTGCAGCATTGCGTGCCACTGGAACCAGGTAGATTTTGGTTTCCTGGGTCAGCGGAGTCAGAGGGAGAGGATGTGATGGCCAGGGAGTGCTTGGATCTTGTCTTACACTCTGTCCATTTGCAGAAGCAGAAGTAGAAGGCTTTGTCCTAGACATGTAAAAATGTCTGTTCATTATTGCTAGCATTGATGACAATGTGAAGAATATTTTGGAAAAAGAATGGAAAACATACTTGGACACAGTTTCGACATGTGTTAATGAAGACCGTAAGCACTGGGTTAGAATGCAGAAGTGTTCACAAATGGAGGCCTTTATCTTATAGACTAGAATTTTAGCATAGAAATGAGACACATTAGGCCAGTGCAAAAGTGGCTTAAAGGTATAATACAGAAATATGTTATATGTGTAGTATATACAAAGTGGCTTCTTGCCAAGTTCTTAAGCCAAGAGGGCTTAATCTGGATTCCGTTCATTGTGTTCCACAGGCTAGCTAACATGGTAGAGGAACATTAGCTGTTGTACTTAGTTGTGTACTTCTCTTGACACTGACACCAGATTCCCAGTAGTGTCTATCAGCAAAGAGATTTACATGTCTTGTAAATATTCCTAGGCTGTTTCTCCACTGGGTAATTAGGTGTAAATGTTGGTGTATGGACCAAAGCACTGAGTTCTCTCGAGCCTTGGAGAATATTCCCGATCTCTGTTTGATCTGCTTGTTACACATTAAGAGTTTTTCCCTAATGTTGTAATGTTATTGTAGAAGAACATAGACGCTGTAGCTGCTCTAGAGCAGCTTTTCAAGAAAAGCATGTGATCCAAGGCTCGTCCTTTCCCGCCAAGTACGTGGGTTTTCACCACTGCATATTTTACCATGAAAATTATGATAAGTGGCTTGGGCTCTGTCAACAGCCAGACAGTAGTTACACAAGAATAAGTTGGGGCTGGAGAGATGGCTCAGAGGTTAAGAGCGCGCTGAAGGTCGTGGGTTCAAATCCCAGTAACCACATGATGGCTCACAACCATCCATAATGAGACCTGATGCCCTCTTCTGGAGTGTCTGAAGACAACTACAGTGTACTTACATATAGTAAATAAATCTTTAAAAAAGAAAGAAAGAAAAAAAAAATAAGTTTACTGACTTGAGGTTCCCACTACTTTCTCTAATGTGTATTTATTAATACACTGTTTTTCCATCTTCTTCCCACTTCCCTTATTTGGAACTTTGTTTGGATTAGCATGAAGCCTGCAGTCATGGGCACCTGAAGATAGTGGAGTTGCTGCTCCAGCATAATGCCTTGGTGAACACCACTGGCTATCAGAATGACTCGCCACTCCACGATGCCGCCAAGAATGGCCACGTCGACATAGTCAAGGTGTTACTGTCCCATGGGGCGTCCAGGAATGCCGTGTAAGTATCCAATTTTCAAAATGAATGAATGAAGCAATAACTACCCCCATTGGCGTTTTGGTCTCTTGTCTTCCACAGCTAAAGTTAGATGTGCCGGTCACGGGGTGTGTCAGAATCCACACTCAGGCTCTTCCTCAAAACTCACACATTTCAGGGAGTTTATTCTCTTCAGAAACAATTTCAAACACATTTAGAAACCTTGGTTTCATAAACAAATTCAGTTAGTGGTTATATTCTGTAGATTGAGCCATATGTGATGAAAATTAGATATTTAATTTTTTGATACTTAATAAAAATCTGATATTTAATTTTTTGTGGTACTTAATACTTTAGACTCATTTTAAATATTCTGTCATCCTTTTCTGCATATTAGTCCAACAAAAGTTAAAGTGTATAAGAATTCAGATATTGGGTGTGCAGTTGAATTATCTCCCAGATTTTCCACATTATTCAAATGAGGCTCTGAGCAAATTGTTTTGCAGTGTCAGGGCACAGAGGAGCGTTAGCGAATGCTGGCGGCTGCATCTTCAGATTGCTATTGTCAAGAGGATCGCAAGCAAATGCTGTATGCAGATTTTATGTCTTTAATCTGTAACTTGGCTCCTGTCTCCCTATATGTTATTTGACTCTTTTCAGTTAATTAGGCAATTGAAATGAAAATGCAAGAATTGCTTCTTTGTGCCCTCATTGCTTTGTAGGCTTCAAAAGCGCAGAACAAAAGTCTGACCCTTGGTAGAGGGATAAGAAAGAACCACCACATGCATGTCCTCTGACTTGTAATTTTAATAGGTAGCCACTTAACACAATGAAAAACAATTTACTAATGAAGACTATAACATACCTAGTACATTTAGCTTCAGCAAGTTTATCAGCCCTTCTTAATTTCCCAGCACAAGTTATAATGTAGTTGGGTCAAACTCTGGGAAAGATTATGTATGTATGTATGCATGCATGTATATA
The DNA here is from genome assembly GCA_028551405.1 of Uromys caudimaculatus. Taxonomy (NCBI): domain Eukaryota; kingdom Metazoa; phylum Chordata; class Mammalia; order Rodentia; family Muridae; genus Uromys; species Uromys caudimaculatus. Next base: position 62,212,443 of record CM052709.1, on the reverse strand, counting down.
TGTATATTCCCACCTGTGTGTGTGTGTGTGTGTGTGTGTGTGTGTGTGCGCGCGCGCGTGCATGGGTTTTTTCTGTCTCTGTATTTGTATACAGGAGTCTCATAGAGGTAATATATAACTATGTGCAGACCGTAGAGATATGACTCCTCCTGGGTGTAGTAAGCCATTTGATGAAGCAACTGGTTGCTTGGGTCAGATGAAACAGAGTGGTTTCCATCCTAGGGTTCTTAAATCAGCTGTGACTGCTTTAATGAATGGAGCACTGGTCATGTTAGGGAACCCAGCTTTTATTTGTGACTCCATTATTGACTTTATAGCCGCAGGCAGGTTAATTTCTGTGCTTTGGTGTCCTCACCTATAAAACATGGTGCTGCCTGCTGCTTTTCTATTTCTTCAGAGCATAGTGAGGATTAATGAGCCAAAACACAGAGCCTGTCTTGTGGTTTGTACACCATGATTCTTCACTGCACGGTGAGGATTCGCTAATATACAAAGAGTAGGCACGTGGCAGGGATCGAGCCTGCCTTCATCGGTACTTTCTCAGAGAAGAGGTGCCATTTTGTCATGAGTGGCCCGACCTAGCAAAGTGACACAACTAGGTGTAGTTAAGCACTGTCTGGTAGACCTTTCCCCATTAAAGGAAATGTTTGTGTCACTGTCTGATATTCAGGGGACAGTAGCTATCTATATCTGTGAAGCACTTGGAAATCTCTACTCATATATAAAGTCTTTAAAGGTACTTAATTTTTACTAATTTAAATAGTCACATGTGTCTGGTGACTCCTGTGTTGGTAAGTGGTTGGTACAGATAGGACAGTTGGGGAGGAGGATTTATTGGGTAAGAGAAATCGAGACTGATGTTGGATAAAAGATAATAGAGTAGGTGAAAATGTCGATTTACTACGATGGGATTGCTGTCAGTGACCAGTTATTCTTTCTTTTGTAGACTCTTGGTTATCATAAAATGCTCTCCTTTTGTAGTGTTTATGTGTGTTTGTGTGTGTTAATTGTGTATGAGCTGTTGTTCACTCGATTATCAGTATCATGTTGGTTTCCTTTTCAAATTCTTTTTTCTTTAATTCATCCCCCATACTGGATAAGTGTGTGTTGAAGTCAACTTTGTAGTCATGTTAAACACTATACAAATCTGACCAAGGGACCAAATATTTACTTAATTTTTTTTCCCCCTGAGACAGGGTTTCTCTTTGTAGCCCTGGCTGTTCTAGAACTTTCTTTGTAGACCAAGCTGCCCTTGAACTCAGAGATTCAAGTCTCTGCCTCTTGAGTGCTGGGATTAAAGGGGTGCACCACTACCATCCAGTTCCTTTTCTTAATTTGTGTGTCCTTAAAACAAAAGGTATTCTACCTCCTGCCCTTTGTACATTTTTTTCATTTTGTCTGGAATATTTATTTATTTATTCATTTATTTGGTTTTTCGAGACAGGGTTTCTCTGTGTAGCCCTGACTGTCCTGGAACTCACTCTGTAGACCAGGCTGGCCTTGACTTCAGAAATCTACCTGCCTCTGCCTCCCAAGTGCTGGGATTAAAGGCGTGTGCCACCACTGCCCGGCTGAAATATTCATTTATGATAGCCAGTAGCTTATCCTTAGATATCATCTTCGATTTCATTTTATTTTTATTGTCTTTGTTAATTTCAGATGTCTGTATATGCTGCCTTTTTTTGTCAATAAAGCTTAGGTTGCATTTCTTTTTATCTTCTCATTCTGTTACTTGCTTTGTGGACCAGGTAGGGATCATGTCAGCTATCCCAGTCTCTATCAGTTACCTAACATAATCAGTACTCACGTTTATATGTAGAGAGTCAGTGTTCAATGAGCAAAGAAACGCTTCTGCATATTTCAATAAAAATTTGGATGAGATTAAAATTTTGTCATGTTTTAAATACATCCTTTTAGGATTTTGATTGAAAATGAGTAGAATCACCCAGCGCAGTGAGTTGGCAAAGCTCATCTTTTACTTGGCATTTCCCCCATGTCTTTACGCATTCTGCTGTGTGTCTCTTAGGAGGTTTTTATCTGTTTTGCATGTGCGTACGGACAGGTGTGTCTAAGTACCAAGGCTGTTTTAGGCATTTGATTTGCTGGATCTCCTAATGAATTAGATGATTTGTTAATAGACATAATATATTCTCATTTTCTCCCCCCTTCCTGCCTTCCTCTCTTCTGTGTGGGTGTGGTTACTCTTCTGGACACCCTCTATTACTTGCCTTCCTTGGTGTCCCAGAGTTTATCGAGGACCAGTGGCTGTCTATGTGGCGATAGGTTTGGAACTCTTCCATAGAGTCTGACAGGCTCACCAGTGGGTGTACAACTGAATACAGACAGTACTTTTCTCTTCCCAGAGTCTGTTAGCTGCCAGTAGTTGAGCATAAGTGGTGTGGGTGACTCTGGGAGTCCCTTCCCCATCATAGCTGACTTTTGGGCTGGCCCCACATGTGTATGTCCAATGCTAGTATGTACAGCTCCTTGAGTTTATGTTCACCATGGCTGTGCTATGCTTAGGAGATAGCAGCATTTCCGTAGCTCTGTCTCTATTGTCAGGTTCCTGTCTTCTTGCCACCCCGTCTGTGCCAGTGTTAAGAAAAGGGGATAAATGTCTGCAGCACTCAGCCATCCTTTATTCTCAGTATCTTGTGTGGCCAGGACTCTATCTACTGTCTTTTTTTTTCTTCTTTTTAAAAACAAAACTATATTTCGTGTTATTAAATGATTTTCTTTCTTTCTCTTTCTCTCTCGTTCTCTTTCTTTCTTTCTTTCTTTCTTTCTTTCTTTCTTTCTTTCTTTCTTTCTTTCTTTCTTTCTTTCTTTCTTTCTTTCTTTTTTTTTTTTTTTTTTTTTTTTTTGGTTTTCCGAGACAGGGTTTCTCTGTGTAGCCCTGGCTGTCCTGGAACTCACTCTGTAGACCAGGCTGGCCTCAAACTCGGAAATCCGCCTGCCTCTGCCTCCCAAATGCTGGGATTAAAGGCATGCGCCACCACTGCCTGGCAATGATTTTCATTTTTATGAGATGATTGTATACTTTGTTGTTTTCATGACACTTTTATTCATTTTAAAACATCCTTGTGTTCTGGGATAAACTTGATTGATACTATAGTATATCTTTTTTTTACTCTTTTGAAACAAAGTCTTGCTTATTGTTCAGACTAGTCTGTTGAACTCCTGGGCTCAAATCATCTGCTGCTTTGTTTAGCCTTAGTAACTGGGTAGTAACTGCTGAGTCAATGACTCATCAGTATAATAGTTATTGAGTATTTGTGGAAGGTCACATGTAGCAGAAAGGACAGAACATTTTCTGTTGCAAAGCAAATGAGTTTATAGGAATTGCATTGGATGGGGCTAGAGGGAGACCCTGACATGAGCTGAGGCGGGGCGGTCTAGGGATTAAGTGACACCCAGTGCAAATGTGCACCACTGATGTTCTTTACCTGCTGACGTCATCAGTGGCTCTTCCTAGTCCTGTTTTTTCTCCTAGAAGCTATGCTCTTCAACTGAATTTTTCTGTTGTAAGAGTTTTGACTCTAAGTCTTTATAATTACAGCAGGACTGACTACATGGTAGATAGTAACGTATCTGCCTACTTTAGAGTTTCCATTTTGTTTTCAGTTAGCTTAATTTTCTTGTATATCATTGTTGAGGTCACATTTTATTAGAGTCTTTTATAGTGTGTGTTGAACTTGTACTGTGTAAACTTCATAATATTTCACATTCATTCTGATTTTCATTTATCCCTGTATTTAATCGTGGGTAATTTACTTTCTGTGATGATAATTTATCCATTGTCCAAGAGGAAAACTAATTTTATTTTAATCTTGGCTAATGAGAAAGAATATGTATCTTACAGTACTTGTTCTCCGGTAGGTTTTGTACTGATGGTTGTCCGGGCTGCATTTGCTGCTTGGCTCTCCGTGCCTTCCCCACAACCCCATGCAAACCTACAACAAATTTATGCTGTCACCTTAGAACTGTTTGGAGGGTGTTGAAAACCTCACACGCTATTATCCCTCCTTTCCAAATATGGGACTGGTGATTGGTTTCCTGTTCAGAACTTTCCCTTGGATGGACATTGAATTCTCAAGTAGAAAAATATCATATGGACCATTGGACCTATTAATTGTCTTCCTGCCCTAGTAAATTTTAAAAAAAAAAAAAAACAGATCGTCTACAGCAAAGATAACTGTTTTGTAGCATTAAAAAAGCGTCTTGCTCTTTTGAAAGATTGCTTTTGCCTGCTCAGAGCAAGCAAGGTGCTGTGAAAAATTAAACCTTTGTGATTGCAGTTTTATAGTTGTTCATAAGGATCCCATTCATGACTCTCTTGACATCTGTCATGTCCTGTAAGTTTAGTTTTAGTAAAAATGCCTAGTTTATGATTTTGTATGTTCGGTGAGCCACACATGCAAACAAAAAAAATTTTTTTTTTTCGAGACAGGGTTGCTCTGCGTAGCCCTGGCTGCCCTGGAACTCACTCTGTAGACCAGGCTGGCCTCAACTCAGAAATCCGCCTGCCTCTGCCTCTCAAGTGCTGGGATTAAAGGCGTGCGCCACCACTGCCTGGCGCAAACAAAAAATTTTGTTTCCGTATTTCTGCTTACTTTATCTTGTTGCTACAGCTGATTCAGGGCACAGCTATAGGTAGGTCACTTCTGTATGGGAAAGGACATTAAAGGAGTTTATTGTCTGAACACTGCCTTCTGGGTAGAGCTGAAACCTTAAACACCTCAGCTTAACCCTTCAATAAGTGAAGTGCACCTTCTTAATCAGTCTTGATGATATGAAAGAATCCTGGCTAAGAAAAGCATTTTCAGTCCCTGTCTCATACACTTTATGCTTAGATTGTACCATATAGGGAAATGAAGATTTCTTATTTTAATATTTTAAAAAAAATCACACTTCAATGTATTTTCCATTATTAAGTACCCAAACTATTATTAAAAAAACGTGTGTGCAATGTATCATCAAATGGGGAAAATTATAATATGATTTGCACTCCAGGCATAACCTACCATGCTTTCTTATTTCTATTTTCTGTCTGTCTCCCAATGGTGCAAATCTAGCAGTATTAGCAGTCACTGAGCTAGTACTATTTGCTGGGCACCGTCTTATGGACTTAGGATATATTAATTCATTTGATCTTCCTAGTAGTCATAGAAAATAAGTTCTAACAGCCTCCTTTACTGATGAGGCCAGTCCCAAGAGATTGAAGCCGTTTGTGTGAAAGACCACACAACTGATCCTAGCACTGGAACTTGAGTTTGGGCCGTGTTCCTCTGGAACCTGGCTCTTAGCTATCATGCACTGCTGTGACATCCCTCCTACTGAATTAAGTCTGTTGAGAGAACTGCTCAGGGTCTTGCTGCTGCAGGAGAAATGTCACCCTTTCTTTCACACTATTCCTTTGTTCTTTCAAACCCAGGCACACTTAGCTCCTGCTTCCCCAACCCTCGTCGTTACCTGAGGCATGTGTGTGTTCTGCCTCTCCCCACTCCTTTTCTTAATCCGTTCTTTACCCCCCCCCCCTTTCAGTTTTGAGGATTCTCTAGACTATCCCACAGTGCTTCACATCTTTCTCTCTGCTTGGAAGACTCTTATTCTGCCTCTGTATCCCTTTCTAGGTCTGGAAAGTTTCACAAGACTGAAAAGTTCGCCCAGTGTGCTTCTCTCATTGAGTTCTGTCAAGATGGAAAGTATCTTTGTGTAATTGATTCCATAGTATGGAAAAGAGGAGACCCCACCTTGTTGAATGAATGAATATTCTCAAATTGATTACATTGCAATGGTTATCACATTCTCAATGTGTGTAAACTACATGGATGATTATTGACCCTATTACATGTTCATCATATATATAGACACATATGTACTGGTAATTTTCATACAGTCTATTAGTATGTTCCAGTAGAACTGATTTTCCAATATTTTTTCTTATTAGCTGTTAGGTAGTAAAATCCTGTAGCTTAGGAATACTCATCTTCTCTGAGGTTTGAACATGTAAAATCCTTAACTTTGTCTATAAAAATTTTGAATGAAATGTGTTTTCTAAAATGTGATTTAAATCAGAGAAAGCCAGGCATGGCAGCTCATACCTTTAATCCTGGCACTCAAGAAGCAGAGACAGATAGATCTGTAAGAGTTCAAGGTTAGATGAGACTGCATAGTGAGACCTTGTCTGAAGAAACAAAACCCAACCAAACAAATGGGAATGGGCCAATCAAATGGCTGATGGCCTTGGGTAAAGGCACTTGTCTCCAGGCCTGACTGATGTGAGACCACTCCCTAGGACCCAGGGTCCTATAGGAAGGGAAAGCCCAACTCCTGTCCACGTGCCTGGTCTCCACAGCACTCCCACACACGTAAACAAGTAAAATCACAGGGCAAGCAGTGGGGAACTAAGTAGGAAACCTGCTAATATACCGTGCTACAAATCAGTAGAGGAAATTAATAAAAGGATAGGGTTTTGGTCAATGGTCATATAATATGCATCAGTTACCAGGTAGACAGCATTTTTAGATGAATTCTTAATGCATGAAGAATATTATTTATATGTATATTGTTTGGAGTTCACAGAATTTTAAGAGATTTTCCTTGATACAAGGCATTAAAGGAATGGTTAGAAGTCATACATACGGAAGTTATTCATATATTGTCAAGAACTACACATAATTTTATAAACCTGTGTTGTGAAAATATCTTAGTTGTTGTTGGTGTTGACTGACCCCCACACCCTTGCCTTAACAGTTTCCCAGTTGTAGTGTCTCCTTCCCTCTAACGTCATTGCCTGTGTCTGATGCTTGTAGCAGTTTCTTCTGTTGTATTTGACTGTCACGTGTGCTCATGTCGTAGAAGGCTGCCTTCCAGCTGGTGCATACAGCTAGCTCAGCAGCCATATTGCTGTTCGCTCTTCGGGCTCTTCCTTTTCATCTATCACATGCCGGTTTCCAGTATTGGCCCAGGCCATGTCATTCGTCAGTGTATATTCTTTACCTGTGTTTCACCCCACTACTTTGCTTTGATATATACAGATCAGTTTCATACTTACCTGTGAGTTACTATTTGCTCTCAGTTATTGATAGAGAAGGAAAAGTTCTGCACACCGTATTCTTCTGGACGTGAGTGTTAAGGCTAATGCTTCATGCCAGAAAATAGAGAACACTGTATTCATATTTAGGTAGGAATCATTGTGCAGTCTCTTGGTAGTCCTTTTCAATAAAATAATAAACTATGTCTATTTTGAGTCAATGTGATCATAAAAAAACCTTAAATATACGATGATGGAAAAATAACTAATTTACCACTGTTCTAATTAGCAGTCACAGTGTTAGTGACTGACTATGCAATAGCGCGTTACTTTTCCTTCAGATATCTATTTTACACAAAGGGAATGAACAGTCTGAATTTTAAATTAGTTTTTCACACTATACCTGTTACCCAAGTGATAATCCATTCAAATATTATGGAAAGAAAGCACATTTTGTGTGTGTCCATATAATAAGAGTGGAATATGCCTCATATTTGTTTGCTGTGTTTAAGTTTCTACCCGTAAACCTCTGTTTGTTTCCATATTTCTGCGGTTGACAGCAAAACACAAAATTATGACAGTGTCTTCTATGGCCATGTCGTCTATGAAGCAGGATTAGGCTTAGACTTTCTGGGAACCTGTGGTATCTGAACATGTCATCTGTAATTTGTATATAATAAATACATCTTATAAAAAAAATCCCGCTACACAGTTTATAAAGAAATTCTTCAGAACCTGAGTATTTAATTGTTCTAGGCCATTTTGTCTGTCTGTCTGTCTGTCTATCTATCTATCTATCTATCTATCTATCTATCTATCTATCTATCTATCTATTGTCACAGGGAGGTTTTACTTCTGTTTGTAGTAACAATGCTAATGTCATCAGTTAGTGTGTATTAAAGTTTACTAGATTAAGCTACTCTTTGAGGTCTGAAATCTTGTTAGAAGGTCCTCCTGTGCTTGGGGTGTGTGTGTGTGTGTGTGTGTGTGTGTGTGTGTGTGTGTGTGTGTGTGTGTGTATGTGTGTGTGTGTGTGTGTAAACTTTGATTTTGTTTACCCATGTTTGCAGTTGGTGGTTTAAGAAATAGAATCTTGATTCTTCAACCAGACTTCTATTTTGTGACAGTCATTTATAGCGTGTGTATATGAGGAGATAGTATAGTCGGTGTGTGAGCGTAACAGGACGAGGTTGGGACGTCTCCAGTAGAGTGGGAGGGAGCCTTTTGAATTGCTGGGACATTGCCTGTTATAACTGTAAACAGTGGCTCATGCTACATTGTTGTAATCAGGAACCTAAAATGCAGTTGCCTTTTACCTTGACTGGAGGAGAAGTGCTGCTAGGGCAAGGTCCATGGTGTGGACCTGGGCAGAAAGGGGAACCTGAGAGTGCAGACTCCTCATTGTTACTCAGCACTGGTGAAAGATGACAGCACCTGAGCCTGGCAGTCATCGCTGTCATGACACATTGGCTGTGAATCATTCTTATCTTAATCTACTAGCTCTCTGTTCCCAAGTCACCATTATTTAATACTAGCTTCCCAAGGTCATTGACGGCAGAGCCTTAGATCCCCAGTGTGGGACTTCTGTGACTCACCCGACAGGGTTGGCACTTCCTTCCTCTTCCTGTAGTGCTTTAGTCTTTTCCCTTTTAGAACATTTCTCTAGACACTCAATTCAGTTTATAAAATTGGTATTAGTGCCTTATTAATATTTTTGGTTCCCACTTAACACACTATATTTTCACTTTGTGCTTCGGATCAAGTCTATTTTGCATGTTTGATATAAGCACTGAACCATGGATGTGTGTGTGTGTGTGTGTGTGCGTGTGTGTGTGTACACACACGCACACACACACACACACACACTCAGCCCTCATGAACTGTAACAGAAGGTATAAATACCATAGTCTTAAAATCCATAAGACATTTCAAAAGATAACTTCAGTGTGAAAGCTTAATACCATAGGTATATTAAAATATATTTAAAAAGTATTCTCAAACTATAAAGAAAAGAAATGTATGACCAAGTGTTGTAGCCTTAACAAAGTATTTACAATGGATATAGTAAGCGTGTGTTGAATGTTGTTGAGTATACAATACAAGGCAAGTGTGACCTACTCTGATCACTGGAACCTGTGTATGTTCTAGGAAACAATGGAGTCATACTATGATCTTTGAAATCTCTTCCAGAATAACATGCTGTGACTTGTAAGGCAGTGTGTGTTCAGCAGTCTGAATCAGCTGTTTTCTTCAGCATGGCGGTTTGCTTTACAGCGGCCATGATTTATTTAGACTAGATTGAACACACATGCTTGCACATGTGCGCATGTGCAACTTTACTTTGTCGGTTGCTTGTTCTGTGTTGTAGTTTTGCCCTAATGGATCCAGATAGCTTTCTTCTTAATAATCTAGATTTGTATTTGTTTGTATAGACAATAGCACCTATAGTAGCTCTAGTAAATGGTTTATGTTTGCACGTAAAAACATTTTGTCTATGGCCATTTAATGAGTAGGAAATAAAAATCTGAATACACAGAATACAGAATTCTGAAAAACGTACGTGTAAGTTCTTTTCTGTTAAAGATAATCCCTTGATGGAAAATTTCATTTTAAAAAGTTAGTTTTTTTACTTAAACTTTTTTTGTGGAATATACTTAATTATGTCATTCCCCTCCCCCAACTCTGTCTAGACTCTACCCGCCTCCCTCTCCACTCATTTTCATTTCATTGATTCCTTTTATCTGTTATTGTTTCTGTTTCACTGCTTTCAGCCTGAGTTTGACTTTTCCTTGCCCTCTACTCTTAGGGTATTAATTTCTTGTTGTTCTAGAGCTTTCAGGTGTTCACTGAGTTTCTAATATAAGGTCCCGTGAGGTTTTTGATGTAGGCAGTCAGTGCTGTGACCTTGCCTCTCAGAGCTGCTCTCGCTGTGTCCCACCCGTGAGCCTATGCTGTGGTTTTGTTTTCATTCCATCATAAGAACTTTTACAGTTCTTTGCTCATGTTTGTCTTCACCCATGTTTTTCAGTAGTGAGTTGTTGAGCTTCTGTGAGTTTGTCTGCTTTCTGTGGTTTCTAATGTTGATATCTAGGTTTAACCCATGGTGATCAGATAGACTGCAGGGTGTCAATGTCAATTAAAAATCTGTTGAGGTTTGCTTTGTGCCCCAATTTATGGTCAGTTATGGTCAGAAAGTTCCATGGGCTGCTGAGACGAAAGCATATCCTTTGGTGTTTGGGTGGGATGTTTTATAAATGTCTGCTATGTCCATTTGGTTTATAACATTACTTAACCACAGATTAGGTTTTGTCTATTGGCCTGAGTGACAACATATGCCTGTCTGTTGACAAGAGTGGGGTTATTCAAGTCTCCCAGTATCACTGGTTTAGGATCACATCTCAAAAAGAGAACATAAGGATACTTTGACTTCTTCCTTTTCTGTTTATATCTCCTTGCTGTGTTTCCATTGTCTAGAGAACTAGGGAGACCCTGGGTTTACACTAAGAGGCTGAGTTCCTAGGTAATAGAGGTCGGCTGGAAGGAGGCTCTGAGTCCCAGCCAAATATGGTGGCTCTGGTGTCCCTGGAAGAGAGTGATTCTGGATCCTAGCCTTGGGTTTCTGGTAGAGCGGTGTTCTGTGTTGGGGAGTCTCAAAGCAGTGGAGATGGGTTAGAAGGAAAGGCTGAAAGGGAGGGGCCTCAGGGAAGAACTAGCAGAGGAGCCTGAGTCTATTCCGAGAGGCCAAGCCCCTAAAGGGATGAAGTGGGCTGGGAGGAGGGACTCCTGCAGACCGGCTGCACCAGGACTAAAGGTAAATCTAGAGAGACCTTAATGGGGGGCAGGCAGGAGGATAAAGCTTGCCTACCTGAGTCCCAGCCTAGTGTGGAGGCTGTGAGTCTCTGGTAGAGGGCTCTTTTGTGGGTCAGAGATGTTAGAGAGGAATGGAGATGAGTTAGAAGGAAAAGGTCAAAGGGGCCGCAGCGAAGAACCGGCAAGAACCTGCGTCCTCACCAGGAGCAGAGTCCCTAGAGAACGGAGGTGCTCTGGGTTCCTTCTTTCCTTCCTCACCGGATTCAGTAGCATTTGATAGAAGATCCTCATGACTAAGTGACCGAGTCACCTTAGTTACAATTGTGTAGTATTAAAAATGTTGAAAATGGTTCTAGAAGTGCGTCTCTTTGTTAAGAATGAGTTACACATTTATTTGCTTAAACCCATGTGTATTTCTTTTAACAGTAACATATTTGGTCTGCGGCCGGTGGATTGTACAGACAATGAGGATATAAAATCATTGCTGCTGCTGCCAGAGAAGAAGGAGTCATTCTCAACTAGCCAGTGCTCTGTCGTAAGTGTGGAGTCCACTTTGCTACATATAAATCTTTTATCGAACTTGGTTATAAAAGGAACAAAATAGGAAAACTTCCAGTTAGCAGATAGCTTTCATTTACCAATTACTAAGCACTTCCAGAGTACTGACTACTATGGATTCAAAGATATAATCAGAATAAGTCTATCAAACAATACTTACTGAAAGCTTTGTACTTTAGGCAGCATCCATACAACAATGAATTTGACTAAAGCAACTCTTACTCCAAGGAACTTGCTTGCCAGTAAGAGGTGGAGAAGAAATGGTCAGAGAATATGTAAATTGATACATGCAATCATTTCAGAAGTGGGTACACAAGTGCTTTCAAGATGACTCTGTAGTGTGTAACTGGCGAGGTGCTAGGCTCCTGAAGTACACTGTGTTAGTGAGGGCCTTTTAAGGAACAATTTAAACTAAGACGAATTGTGAGAGGGAGGCAGCCAGGTGGCCACATAAAGGACATGTTAGAGACTCTCAAGCAGATGAGATGGTTATGCGTAGGATTCCAGTTTGTTATTGCTGGAGATACTGAGAGTCTGAGAATGGAGACCATTGAAGGTTTCAGGGCAGGAGTGGCAGGGCTGAATTTTGTTCTCAGCATTTGCTGTTTTGATTTACAAAAGGGAGTTTGTGCAGAGAGTGCAAGAGTGGAAGAAATAACACGTAAGATTATGACAAACGTGACTCAAACTAAGTGAAGAGCATTGAAGGTCTGTAAGAAGTAGTGCAGTTCAGTGTGTGTTTTGCCAGCAGTATTCTCTTGAATTTTCTCTGGTAAGTGGGAAACGAGCAGAACTAGTCTCACTGGAGTCATAGGGTAGTTGGTGCCAATTCCTGGCTTGGGGAGGAGGACCTTCCTCCTCTAATCCAATTCTATGTCTATTGATGGAACTGTTAAATAGTAATTGGATATGTGAGCCTGTGAATTAGATAAGAGGTACCTGCCAGCTAGAAACAGTGGAAGAAAGACCCATTCCTTGGGAACCCATAGCCAACTGGAAGATATAAATGTAAAAAAGTCTATTATAAACTGTAGTCTATAATAAGAGCAATGAAATGTGCAGAAGCTGTATCATGTGCAGTAGGATCAAGCTAACTTCAGAAGCTGTCAGGAAGAACTTCACAGAAGGTGACAGAGTGTCTGAGGGAAAGAGCTGACCAATGCTGTTGTGGAAAATAACAGAAAGCTAATCTCCACCATTGACTGTTATAAAGACCACCCATCAGCATTGACAGTTATAAAGACCAGCCATCAGCATTGACTGTTATAAAGACCAGCCATCAGCATTGGCTGTTATAAAGACCACCCATCAGCACTTCTGACTGTACTGAGAACTCATGTTTTCCCTTACTTGCTGTCCTTGACTACAGATGTGTCCTTGTGCTGTAGGATGGTTGCTATAATCCCAGATGTGACAGTGGCCAGCTAGAAGCAGCAAAGCCTTTTGTTGGAGGCTTTGCTGAGATCTTTCTTGTGTTTTATTGTTAGAACTGGCTACAGATTGGTTTTGAGGTATCCTGGGATGGAGATAGGACAGATCTTGTAGGGTGACTACCTAAATACAACTTGACTTTTGTTAGTGTAGAAGAGGGAAAGAATGGGTTTTGTGTGGAAAGCCGGCGTAGTCCATTGCTGCAGCTTCTCAGAGGAATGGAGGCTTAGAAAGCCCTTAGAAATGAGGAACTCAAGGTTTAGTGTGTAAGGAGCATAAAGAATGTTAAACTGCTTTCAGGGTGGAAAGCTAGACTGGGATCAGCCAGTGAGAGGCCTTAACTTCCTTAATAGGGACTTTAGATTTAATGGGGCATCACCAGTGGGTTTATACCTGGAACAAAATGGTCTGCAGGAGAATTAGGAGTCAGAAGCAGCTCAAGCTGAGCGGAGGCTGCTGCAGTAATGTCTAGGCTGAGTGGGATCTGAAATGACGGCTGATGGTAGTGAGGTGAGGATGGAGAGAAGAGACAGACTCGAGAGCTTGCTTCATTTTCATGTTTGTTCAAGTGATAGAGGGACGTGGTACTCTGACCAAGTGTTCTTACTGTCTTAATGGTTGACCCCTGGGTAAGAAGCTAATGCATGATAAACAAATCTGTGTAAGTGGAAACAGTAGGTCATGTGCAGTTGGTAAGAGGTAATGTCTGGGACTTGCTACCCCAAGCCACTACAGACTCCACTCACTCAACCCAGCCTGCTTAGTTTGCTCTTGTCAGGCTGAGTGAAGCCATGGCTGTTCTTGAGAGCCCTTCTCATGCAGAAAGGGCAGTCTAGTAGTGATTGATGCCATTACTTAGTTTCAGATTTAGCCTGAGCTAGTTATAATTTGCTGTGGTCACAGGTGCTATCATGGGTAGTCACCTTTATACCCTGAGAGCCTTTATCTTTTGTTTTAGATTGCAGTCTGATAAATGTGTTCCAAATGATAGTTTGGCAAATGAAAAGGACCTACAAGTCAGCACTTTAATTTTTTCCTTTTAAAAACAGGAAAATTGAGACCTAGAAAGGTCATGATTTGCCCAGAATTATTAACCAGACATTAACCATTTTTTTTCCCCTCTGTGGACCAGTCAGAACTCAGCTTTCATCAGTCTTGGGTCAGCTCTACCATGCTTTATACTTTGGTTCTTATTTTACTGATTTGTACTTGAACTTCCTGCCAGACATAGAATATCTAAGTTGTTATCATGGGTTATTTTAAATGTGTAAGAAATACAGATAGTTTTGTGGTATTCTTGGAGTCTGATTATGGCAATCACCTTCAAAAAAGGATTTTTATTTTGAATCTAAGAAACATACACTTTCTATATGCCATGTGACATTGAGTTTATCATTATGTCTTTTTGTTGTTTTGAGATAGGTCTTCACTGTGTAGCCCAGGATAGCCTAGAATTTACAACCTATCTGTTTCTGCCTCAATCTTATTTATTGTCTTAATGATTGATGTGTGGCTCAGGAACCTAATGGGTGATACAGACTGTGTAAGTGGAGATGGTAAGTCCTATGTAGTCATTAAGAGGTAAGGTCTGGGATGTGATACCCATAGCCACCATTAGACTCCACTTGCTCAACCTGATTGTCTTGCTAGGCCTTTAGTCTATCAAATACGTGTCTAAGCTATTTTCTTTACCAAGAATAGATTTGAGGAGCCAGGGTTCCTATGTCTTGCTTCCTTAACACTTCAGACCTGATTGTACCTGTCAGCTACTTATTTATACTGAAACTAGAATCTTAAATTTACTGGATAAGTAGTCTACCTGTGAGTTACAGCCCCAGCTCCACACCAGCTCCATACCATTGCTTAAAAGCAGCAATCTCCCCGTGCTGCTCACTGTGTTTATTCCCCTTATCCTATAGCTGATGAAACGGCATCTCGTTCCTGCCTGTTTATGGCTCTCTGCCCCGTTAGAAAGTAAACCGTGTGAAGGCAGGGACTTGTTCACGGTAACAGGTCTTCTGGAGAGCAGCGTGGCTCTGAGTACTGAGTGCTCACTTACATGTGTGTGGATTCTGTGAGCCGGGTTTCAAACCCTCTTGTACACTTTCGGGACAGTGGAGTCTAGAGTAGTTATATTTATCTTGCAAACTGTACTGAGGAGCTGCTTCATGGAGTGTGTAGAAGGGTGGGTGTGGTAAGTGGATGCAGTTTAATTCATTTGTGTCTCATTCAGAACTGTGTCTCAAGTAAAACTTGGTGGCTCTGCTTTGAAGCTGAGAAACAACCTCTGAAAGCTTCTTGCCACGTCACTTAGGGACTTTTCTGCCCATGCTTATCTTTTCTACTCTTTCCTGACTCTTTAAGATTTTTTGTTTTATTTTCTTTGCTTATGTTTATGTGTGTGTGTGTATGACTAGATGTACCCTTACTATGTGTACATGTGGCGGCCAGGAGATGGGCTACAGGAGTCACTCTCTCCTGCCACTTAGACGGCGATCAGACTCAGGTAGTGAGGCCTAGCTGCAAGCTCTTTGTCCCCCTGGGCCATCCTTTTAGCCCTCTTTTCAGATGCTTTAACGCCACTGATAAATTTATTTATAATAACAGTAATTTTATCTATGAAAGTACCATATTGAATTTAAGTTTACTTAATGTCAAGGAACATAGTCCCTAAGTTTCTATAAAGTGAGGGTATTACCTCTGGATTTATTTGAGCATCCTGGCTTTGACACTGCCTTACTTGAATTAAACCCTCAGTCCCTATGATATGTAATCCCAAGTTGACATGTGACTTTGGCAGTTATTTACTTTATGTTTTATTATAGCATTGCTTAACTATAAGAAATTAGTACCAGATTTTATATTTTATGCAATTTAAAAAAAAAAAAAAAGACTGCAGTAGGGAAAATACATGATCCACTTTGATACTTCCCTTGCTTGGCACAAATAATATTGTATGCTGTTTAAAAATGATAATTTTCACTCGTGTTTTATGCGAAGAACTAATTTACCTAAGGTGGAGTCATGTAAATCGAGTGCTCTCTGCAGAGCTTTCGTGATGGTACTTACTTAAAGGACAAGAACTTTAGACAGTTGATTTTTTTTTTTTTTTTTTTGGTTTTTCGAGACAGGGTTTCTCTGTATAGCTCTGGCTGTCCTGGCACTACTCTGTAGACCAGGCTGGCCTCGAACTCAGAAATCCACCTGCCTCTGCCTCCCAAGTACTGGGATTAAAGGTGTGCGCCACCACTGCCTGGCTAGACAGTTGATTTTTGATATCATTGTAATTGAACAATTTTTGAAAATATTCTGAACTCTTTTCATGTTAGGGAGTATTTACACTTTAGATTTGACTGACTATGTTCTCTGACAGAGACTAATAGTGCATTGATATGGGAATGTGACAGTGTATGTAGATGTGTGTGTGCGTCCAGTCAAATCTTTGTTATCTGAACCGTAAGGGAGTAAATAATTGTCACTTAGTGTGCCAAGTATTGACACTTATCTTGATTTTTTTGTGTACTTACTATATGGTAGATCTCATTTAATTCATTTTGAATGAATTGAGTCACCTGTTTTTTATAGAGTTAACCAACAGCTTAACTGTCTTATGTGTAGGGAGTCTGAAGTAGTCATCACTATTCTGAGTGAAGTGAATGTCTACCTACTGACCCTCTTCTAGTTGCTGAGCTGAGATGGTGCCTGTGCCTTTTCTGTTTCCTTTGTGCTCTGCAGAGCCTTTGAAAGCCCAGCCTTCCAGTGCACATTTGCACTCCCTGCATGCAAAGGCCCAGTGTCTTGTGTTATATGTGGTGTCTTGTCCTTGCGGTTCCTCTCTGGATCATTCCTTCTCTTTCACAGGCAGCGTTTGTCTAACTCTAGTTCTAGTTCTGTCCTTCAGTGTTTTGGATACTCCACTGTGTCATCGTTCCTCTGAATTGTCCCTTCATATCTCACTCTTCACTGCTGCTGTCTATTTGTCTCCGTGAGTGCCAGCGTAGATGTTACGCCCATAGCATTTGTCTCAGTAAGTCGGCAGTTCTTTCTTAGGAGCGACAGGACGTCCCTCCTGTTTGTGCCTCTGCTTTCTTCACTCCCCAGTTCTCTGGCCCACGTTCTTTGCTTTGTTTCAGGGTTAAGATTTTATTTTCTTTCTTTAGAATTAGTGCTGAATTTTCAAAATTATCTTAGCTTAAATTGAATAGACTAAGTTTGGGTTTAACTCTTTGGAGGAAAGATGTGAACTTGGTCATTCTTAATGGCTATTTTAGGTTACTGGGAACAGAATGGAATTTTGAAGCCCTCTGTGAATCTAGTTCAGCATCACGGAAAGCAGCTTGCTGGGTGTAGAGAGCTATTTCAACTAACATTGACTTGGCAGGAAAATAAATAGAAAAATAGTTATTCAAATGCATTGAGTGTCAGGGTTACGGGCACCGACTCACTAGGAATTACTGGGGATTATTAACTGGAGTGAGGTGATTAATAAAATAGAACTCTTGTCAGGTGAGTGTGTCCTTACTTGTTTTTACCATGGTGCCTATTCATTTGTCATTAACAGGTGATTGCTGGGCAGCGAAAGAATGGGCCACTGGTACTTATAGGCAGTGGGCTTTCTTCACAACAGCAGAGACTGCTCAGCAAACTTGAGATAGTCCTTAAGGCTAAAAAGTGTGCTGAGTTTGACAGTACAGGTGAGGAAGGGTTTTTTGTTGTTGTTGTTTTGTTGTTGTTTGTTTGTTTTCTTTGGTAGAAAACAATATTAAGTTAGTCCCTTTAAAGAATAACCTCTGATAATTTATTTATGTTTTAAACATTGGGTTGTGATTATATATTTTGTATCTTGTAAAATGTTTCTATACTTCATAGTTTTAATATGCTTAAGAAATGTAAAGTGTTTATTTTGTGTGTTTTGTGGTACTGGGGAAGAAACCCAGGCTGTTCACGTGCTAATAGGCAGGTGCTTTACTGCTCAATTCCACACTTAGCAGGAACTGGAAAGTTAAACCTTATATACATTTTAGGATAGAGCACTGTCAGAACAACAGAGTTTTGAGTTTATTAATAATAAATTAATAATAAATTATTATACAATATAATACCATAAATCATTTGAAAGTAGCTGAAAATTTTGTATTTGTTAATACCGTTTTTTTTTGTTGTTGTTGTTGTTTTTTTTTTTTTCCGAGACAGGATTTCTCTGTGTAGCCCTGGCTGTCCTGGAACTCACTCTGTAGACCAGGCTGGCCTCGAACTCAGAAATCCAAATCCACCTGCCTCTGCCTCCTGAGTGCTGGGATTAAAGGTGTGTGCCACCACTGCCCGTGTTAATACCATTTTATGGTGTGTTTTATCAACATGAAAAATTACTATTTTTCATATTGATGGCCAGGTTAAAAAGTACTGAATAAAGGAAACATTATGCTAAATATAAAAGTTGTCTTTGAGAAAAACTTCAGTGTCAGTTAATTAAGTAGACTTAACTGGTTATAAAAAGTAGAGGGTTGCTTTCTTTCTGTGCTCCTTACTGCTTTGTTTGTATCTTAGTAACTCATGTCATTGTTCCTGATGAGGAAGCTCAGAGTACTTTGAAGTGTATGCTTGGGATTCTCAATGGATGCTGGATCCTGAAGTTTGATTGTAAGTACTGGATTTGGGAGGATGGCTAGACTATTTAGTATCTTCCTGTCCTTTGAGGTAGTTACTGTTTTGAAAAAGATTCATGTATCGTTGGTGACATTCCAATTTTTTAAATAAATGTGCATAAATATGCTCTGATTTTAAAGTAGCTTTATTCAACCATACCAAGCATATTACTAAAGAATAAATGTAATTTGATGTTAATTTTGAAGTCTAAATAGTCCATATTAATGTTAAATGGTTCTTTTGACAGAATATACTCATGTTTTAAATCCATTGCTTGGTGTATCTGTGAAGTGAAATTAATTTATTGTTTTCCGTTTAAGATTTCTATAGTATTGCCCATATAATATCTTCTAATCTAGTGGCTGACTCCGTCATTTTAGGCATCTGTTGGGGAATTGACCGATCCTACCTGATCTGGGTGATTTCCAGCGGCCATTACCTAAGTCTCCACTAAGTAGCCCCGTTTCTCTCTGTTGGCAGTCAGATGCAGTTGTTACCCTCAGAGCTGCTGTCTGCCTCACATACCGTAGCCGATGTTTCTCATAACCTTGTATCATTTAGAATTAAAAAAAAAAAAGCATATTCCTAATTATCTTCTTTGTTTATTTCTGAGATTGGATTTTAATTCCAACATTTCTCTCCTCCCTTTCCTCCCTCCAAACTCCTTAATATTTCCCTCCTCGTTCCTATTTATTTTCTGTTCCTTGGTACCTGAAGGATCTACTCTTTGGTATGCTAGCTAAAATACGATGGCAGATGCACCAGCTCTTACTAAGTACTTCTTCAGAAAGCTAAGGACTGGCAGGGACTGGCAGGGAGTCTTACGATCTGTAGTTGGCAGTCTTGCTGTTCCTTATGTCCAGGACTGGTTGAAGGCAGGCCAGCATTCCCAGGCCTGCCGCACACAGTTGTGCACATGGAGCTGCTCCGTATTGTGATGGTCTGCTGATCTTGGGCTGGAGCTGGATGCTAACACTGGATGGACAGTTACAGTCTGCTGTAATGGTGATTATACCAAAGCAGAAGGATGGGCGTAGTGTTTTTAAGAAGCACATCCTGTGTCCTTTTAGTTCACTAAAAATATTGGCTTTGTGCTTGGAAGGCCTGATGGTGCAGTGATTATCAAGAACTTAAGTTTGAAGTTGATTTGATCTGGAGAGCAGTTTGATATCAGCTGTCAATATTCATGTCCTATTAAAACTGGCTTCTACTTCTTCCTTGTAGTATTTTTGAGTATGGTTCCCTGTGATGAGAGCTGTGCTCTCTTTTCTGCCCATTCTCTATAAGTCATTGCTCCCAGTCAAAACCAGTTTGAGAAGTATAATTGTGTGAATTGGCAGTATGTCTGGATTTGAACTTATTTTACCTTCAGTCTTTCTGAGTCTCGGTGTTTAAAAGCCACATGCCTCCGAGATTCTTTTGTGCCACACCTGGGCCGGAACCATTGCCAAGGCTAGAACTAGTCAATTCTCATGATAACAAGATCTTATCAATAAAGAAACCATGTAGAATTTTGGGTAATCCGATGCTTCTGAACTTTGAGTCCGTTTCTTAAGAATTTACTGAACTGGCGTTTGATTATGTGCCCAGGTGAACCATTTCTATAAAACCTACCTTCTGTAGAAAATGTGAGTTTTGTCTCTTTAAAGGCTTGGCCATGTCATTTTTATAGAATCACTGATGGACTCAGGCTGAGTTAACAGTGTGCTATTTGGTGATTCTCACAGTAGTTTGTGAATAACATCCTCTAATACCGATGGTTCTTTCAGGAGAAAAGGTGGGTAGGATCTCTTATTGAAGTTCATATGTTCATATTTTTTAATATAGGGCCCAGAGAGAAATAAATTCAAAGTTTGAGACAAGTATTTAAGTAGTCACTAGGTCACTGGGTTTATAAAAATAAGTCATATGCTCTCAAAGTCTTTCTGTGCTAACAGGATACTTCAGTCTCTTTTCTGTGTAAGGCACCTCAATGTTTTTGGAAAATATTTCAGAGAAATTCAGAATTATCTAGAAACCATATATATTAGGGAAAAATGATGGGGATTACTGCTTTCAGAATTAATTATAAAAGTGCATGACTTATTAAAAGTTTGTTTGATTCTAGGAATTAGTTTCTTGGTAGATAAAATTATTAATTGGAATAACTATTTATAAACGTAAATATTAAGTTTTTGTGGTATTTTCCATAAACCAGATGAACTGAAGAGGAATTTTCATGACTTGTGTATGTGTCCTCGTGTGTGAAAGTCAGAGCTTGACATCAGGCATCTTAGCCTCACATCTTAATCTTTCAGACAGTGTCCTGGAGTTTCAGTGAACCAGCCACTCAGACATGAGCTGGACTGGCTCACCTCCATCTGGAGATCTGCCTGTGTCTCCACCTATTTCCCACTTGGGTTACTTTAGTCCATGAACTGAGGAAGAGCGGGGAGGATACTCTTTAGTATTGTTTTCTGATTGGCTGGTTGATTTGAGTTATGGACTCTAAAAGGCAGCCACCAAGTAACCTCACAATCAGCTTAACAGTCCTTTTCTGTTAGAGTTGCTTTTTTAAATAGACTTTTGAAAGTACTGTAGAGTTGTAAAGATTGATGGAATTTCTGTTTTGCCCAATAAACTTTGCCAACTAATAAAATGTAAATAGATACTAAAGCATTTCTGTGAAGTAGGACTGATTAGGAAATCCTGGTCTCATCAGGTAGGGTATGGCGGCACAGGCCTATCGGTCCAGCCTTTGGCAAGCGGACGCAAGACGAACAGGAGTTCAGAGCTACCCTTGGTTACCTAGTTAGTTCCCAGCAAGTTGTTCTGCACAGACCCCTTCTCAAAAACAAGTTAGCAAATAACAGAAATGAAGTCTCCCATCAAAGATTCTCTAAGAATAGAGAAAATTATTTTATCAAATAACCCCATTATTCTGATAGTTTACTGAAGTGAGTAATACAAGTGGGATAAAGAGGCTTCTGTCATGTGGTAGCAGGATGTGGGGAATGACTTGCAAAGGAGTGAGACAGTTGTGTCTTTTCTCATGGCAACTGGCAGCATGTGAGTGCACGCAAAAAACATACATGGCGGGGCTACCTTTGAAAGAGGGTGGTTTTCATTTTTGAAATGGGCTTCCTGTATAGTCCAGGCTAGCCTCAAACCCTGATTTTCCTGCCTGTGCATTGAGTATAAATGCTGGGGTTACAGTCAGGGTGCCCATATTGTAATTAATTTTTAACAGTTTTCAAAAGAATCTGTGCCTATTGTATTAAATCCACATACTCTAGGAAGGAATTCAGACCTCCCCATTTCTAATACTAATTAAAACACAGTCTTTCTTTTTTGTCTTTTCCAAAGATTAGTTGGACAGTTCAGGGCTTTGATCTTAAAAAGAGAAATTAAAACTTGCATTTGTAATTGTTTTCCAACTAATATAATAGTTTGTATTGCAGATACAGAAAATTACATAAACATTTTTTTTTTAAAAGATACTTGACCGAAAACCACTGAGCATAATTTTCTAATTATCATGAGAAACTTTGGACAATAGACAATTTGTTTTTTAAACATCAGGCAATTTTAATATTATTATTCATAGTATAGTATAGGTGTCAGTATTGACAACCCAAGTTTTGTTTAAAATTTTTTATGATATACTAATACCTTTCATGATGGGATTTGTTTGCTCTTTTGTATGCATTAAGTAAAATAAATTCAGCATGTTATCTCAAGGAGTGTGTGTGTGTGTGTGTGTGTGTGTGTGTGTGCGCGCGCGTGTGTATGCATATTTATAACTAGAACATTAATTTGACGTATAGGAAAAGTAAGTAAATACTAAAGTAGTATTTTTGACAAAATCTAAAGTCCATGACAGTATTTTCTGTGATATTCCAAAGTGGATGTTGATGGTGACATATGTGTTAGTTAGTTTTTGTCTTTAGACTAGCTAGGGCCATCACGTGGCTTTTGGATCGCAGCAACAGAGAAGCTCATCTTGGACAGCATGAATGGTTTTCCTCTCTCCTCTGAGCCTTCATTTCGTCACCGCTTCACTCTTGGTACTTCACACCGTGAGCTCACGTCTCTGTCGCTTAACTGTCACTTGGCCCTGGAGAAACTGCGATAATACACTTTGTTATATTCCATTTTGTCTTTGTGTAGAATGGTTCTTCCTGTCTGACTGAGAACTAATATAGACACCTTTTCAGGAAAGACTCCTTTGGTTTTACAGCCTGAGTGTTGATTTTTAACTGAATCAGTCAGAAACTCCATGGATGTTTATTTATTGTCATTCCGAGTGACATGAATTCCTACTTGCCATATCTATTCAGACTCTTGGCTTTGAGGTGGTGTGACGCTTATGTATTTTAAGTTTCTGAAAGGAAATTTGTTGACTAAGAGCAATATTTAATTCCATGTTCTTTCAATTAGGGAGAGCCAGAAGCCCCAGAAGGACACCAGTTTGTTAAAATCTGCACCCCTGTGTTCTAGCTTTTGAAGAGAGTGAAGACATGGTGTGTTTGTGTTTGGTTGGTTGGTTTTGCTTTCCCTGTAAGACTGACCTTCTTCTCTTCTGTCTCTTCTCAACACATTTATATCTTTAGCTCTGTTCGTGTTTTTGCATTCTTTAATAACTTTGTGGAGGTGTGGGTTCAGGGGCACTTCTTTTTACTCTATTTCATTTGTTAATCTTTTTCTCTCGGACTTCAGAAAAATGCTTCAGCCCAATATAAATTGATCATTACTGGTTCATGTATCTATAATGAAGATATATCCATAAGTTATGTTTTTATGAGCTAGAGACAGAAATGCAGACTAAAAGTTTACAATAAAGGAATACTTTTCTGTATAGTATAAATTTCTTTTTTAAAAATACTGATGTAGCCCTGACAGTTATAAGCTGCTCAAGTATGCAAAGATCCTTGGTCTTGCCAAAGTGACCAGAGCTGCCCAGATGACTTTGCATTAATGACTTTGAGCTCAGTAATACATGGGGGATTATGCTTCTCCTGCACACAGAAACTTCACACAATGTCAGGCCCAAAGAAAACTAGCATCAATAGTAGGCATGGTCAGGACTTCACCTGATTCACTTATAAGAGTGTCTGCACAGGTGACTTAGTCCTTTGTCCTTGCGAAGTGATAACTCCAGATAAAATCTTAATAGAATATATTCAAGGTAACAAAGATGAAATAAATCATACATCATTTAAGAGTAGTGGCTCGAACATTTAAAGTGTGTATGGTTCTGGTAGACAAGGAAGTCTTTGTTTACATGGAGAACTATCAAGTTAATTTACTTTGAACATTACTCATGGAGAAAACAAGCAAAACTGTGATCTCAATTTTGCTCTTTTCTTGAAAAGGAAAAATATAAGTATCTTTCTGCCAACCTTTTAATAGCAAATGATAGCATCATGATGGGCTTTAGTAAGCATTTATGATAGATATAAAATAATTGGATTAGAGAAGGAGAGGCAGGTGGATCTCTTGAGTTTGAGGCCAGCCTGTTCTATAGGTGAGTTCCAGGACAGCCAGGGCTACACAGAGAAACCCTGTTTTGAAAAACAAACAAACAAACAAACAAACAAACAACCTCAGTCAAAAAAGGATTCAATTTTAAGAGGTTGTATTGAGTTGTTGGTGAAAGACTAGTTTTTAAATCAGTGGTGTAGTATAGAGATCAGGGATTATGGTATGAATTATACTTTATATGAGTTAGTGAATAGGAATGTTTTTAAGTGATCATATTTTAGAGACAAATATATTCAAATGGAAAGTTGCCATTTGCCTAATTTTTGTGGAATAAATAAAACTTTGAAATATCCATTACTTTCTTATTAAATAAGTAATATTTAGCTAATCTATTCTTTCATTTCATTGGTGATATTACGATGTCATTTAATTACTGAAAGTTCACATTAGAGTATCTCATGTATGTTCTTTACTTGCTTAGTGAATCCATTTAGTTAATTAATCTCAAAAGGAAGTTCATAAGCATTGAAGTTTTAATTATGGAAAATATCTACTGAATATAGTGTGTCTTCAAATGTGTCTTTATTCTAGAACTTGGGAAGCCAGGTTGACAGTGGCAGTTTTGGTATCAGATCAAATAAACTCATTGACCATTGAAGACAGAGATAAATGTGTTTATTGTTCTCCATCCCTTCTGTCTTCAGAGTCCTTAGTACATTTTGAGTAATCTCTCAAAAGTGACTGTTTTCCTCTTTAATCCTTAAGGGATGAATCATGTAACCTACTGTAAGAGAAACAACATACGACTATAAATAGAGATGGCTGCTGTTTGTTTAGATGATTGTTTTACATCCTCAATAAAGAGACTAAGAAAAGGCTGTTCAGGATTCAGAAAATATTTAAGTTTTTATCCCAGGAAAAGCACTTAAATCTGTGAGGATTTCTGTGACATTTGGTCCGACTAAGCATTTGAGTTGAAACCTTAGGAGGAGATGTCGCTTGGCTTTCAAAACTTCCCAGGGGTTTTCTGTGCTGTGATAGCAACTTTATAAAAGGACTTTGTTGCCATTCAAACATCTTCTAGACATGGAAACTTATTCAGATTTCCTTAGCTGGTACTGAATGGGTGGCATAAACTTGGGCAGTTTCCTAGAGAATATCAGAGGAATGTTTGATCAGCTCAGTAATTGGAGTTAGATCACTGAACGGTTTTGCATTTGGGAGGCTAGCCCAGCACACCTGTGGGCTAGCTGCAGCAGTGGAGGGAGTGCTCACAGTCCCCTGAGCTGGTCCTCATGCTGGCGCAGCTGCCCTCTCCTGCCCCTGTTCTTCCCTTAGATGCATACACTAAGGTTGACCACCTAAAGGGAGAACAGATTGCTGAACTCAGGACAGCTGTCTGTCTGGGAAAGATGGCAGTGGTACCACTGAAACAAAGGAACCTGGAGTTGCCACGAGGTCATTGTGTCAAAACACAGCTGAATTACAGGATGTGGTCCAGGAATGGATGTTGAAGGAATGGCACCATTCATTTCCCAAAATTCTAAGCCACGGTTGCTAGAAAGGGGAAAGAGAGAGATAGCAAAGAAGACGTGTGTGGAGTGTTCCAAGTCTCTGGCAAGGCTGCTGACGGCTACATCAGTCCAGCAGAACTGTATCACATCATGGCAAACTCAGAGGAAAAACTAACACATGAAATGGCAAGAGATGCAAGATATGGGGATGGCCAGAGTCAACAGACTATTTTGTGCATACGACCATAAGATGGCCACAGATGAAGGCTTACTTTCAGCTACTTCCCCCTGTACATCACACTGATTCTTGCAAGAAAAAGGATGATTTACTGTTTTTCTATAGCAAAAATGAATGTCAGAGAACTTGCACATATTACCTTATAGTCTTGTTCCCTAAAGACATGTTTCACATTGGTTCTTACGGTATAAATAAGTTGTTTACTTCAGGATGGTGTGCAGGATGGTTGAAGGATGTACTTGAAACACAGCCCTAGTTTTAGATGGTCCTCTTGTATTTCCAGGTGTTTTAATTCCGTGATGACTTACCTCGGCGTGTTAGTTTAGTTCTATGTGCATTGTACTAGAGAGAGACCACTGTCAGGTTGTCACAGGTTGTTAGTAAGAAATCTTTACCAGAGGAACATCTGTGGATGTGAAGCCAGCACAGTAAGTAGGCTGTATCTGTGGACTCAGCAAAGCCATCAACATTGCTCGTCAGGAAATTAGTATCAGTTTTCTTTCCAACTTGTAAATGCCTATCTTATTTTTTCCACTTAAAAAAAAATTAACTTGTCTACTTATCAACTACTACAAAGCTGAAGATTTTATGAACCAGGGTACAACCACTACAGAAGCACTGGTCCCTTCTGATAGGAAACTAAGCTACCTGCTCAGTGTTGGTGTTTTCTCTCTCCCTTCTCCTAGTGCCCTATTAAGCAACCTTGCTCCATCTAGGCTGTGTTCTGTTGACTAGCAGCAGCACAGTGTTAGAAGCAACAAATACCACCATTGTGGGAGTTAAAATAATAAGCCAAAGAAACCCATAAATGGACAAAGCAGCCCATGGGCACAGCCCACCCTAAGGGTCTGCTGGCTACTCCTGAAACATTAGGAATTGTTGCTCTGCTGCTCACCTGAAGATTGTTAGTGCTCTGCAGATAGTTAGGACTGGACATGTGTATGCCTGAGTGATACAAAATGAAAACGATAGCTTCGATATAAAGGACTGAGTTTGTTGATGATTTTTGCTATATTGATAATTCCTTTTAGGTTCCATTTTGTATACAAACAGTATGTGGCCAGCATACTGG
Source organism: Uromys caudimaculatus (assembly GCA_028551405.1). Lineage (NCBI taxonomy): Eukaryota > Metazoa > Chordata > Mammalia > Rodentia > Muridae > Uromys > Uromys caudimaculatus. The sequence continues at coordinate 62,185,675 of CM052709.1, read as the reverse complement.
GCATTGTTGCTAGCACAGTATTTTGACCTAGTTACAGATTTTGAGTCTCATTTTCAAGGTATAGGAAACTTTATTTCACCCCTCCCCCTTTTTTATTGGAACCATAGTCTCACTCGTTAGCCGAGGTTGTACTGAACTTACTGTACAATCCAGGCTGGCCTCAACTCATAGCGGGTCCTCTTGCCTCAGTCTCCCAGATGTGAGCCATCATACCCAGGCAAAGTTAATATATTAATATTAGCTACGTTAGATAGCACTTTAACAAACAATTATTTAAAATAATGCTATTTAAAACACTGCATTGCATGCCAAACAACAATTTGTAAATTAGAACAATAAGATTCAGGACTTCTACTCCGCAAACTCAAATGATACGATCTTAAAAACTGGGCAAAAGATTGTGGAACATCAAAACACGGGCAAACCTAACAAATTAATAATTATACAAGTAAGGAATTATGGGAAGTTTCTTAGCTGTTGTATTTTATTTTTATGTGCATGTATAAGCATGTATGTTCAGGTGCCCACAGAAGCCAGAAGAGGATGTTGGGTCCACCAGCTCTGCAGCTCTGTCTGATGTGGGTGTGGAATCTAAGTCTTACCCTCTGCAGTAAGAGCAAGGCCTCTAAACCTCTGAGGCAGCTCTCTAGTCACTTGGCATTGAACCTGAATACACATTAACAATCCTAAATGAAGGGAAACGTTATATTGACAGCACTCAGCTTTGGGAGAAGTGGGGTATTCTGTCACTAGCATTTTCTTTTTTTATAATATGCAACATCTTAGAACGCTCAAAGTAGCTTAAAATCATTTGACACATCCACAATCACGCCTTTTAGAGTCCAAGGTTTAACTTGCATACCAAAAAAATAGAGTTTTGTATGTAAAGTGCACCGGCTTTAGAAAGCTGAGCAGACTTGGGTTCAAATTCCCATTCTGCCACACTTAGCAGCTAAATGGCTTGGAACCAGCTAAGTACTTTGTGCTTTATTTCTCCTCCTGAAATGGAAACAGCACACAGTAAATCCTATTGTTTGTGGATTTTACATTTTTGAATTTGCTCTACATGCTAAAAGTTTGTAATTCGCCAAGTCAGTACTTAAAAGCCTTTGTAGACATGCGGAGTACCTTAGGGTTTGAGGTGCCTATAAACACGCCCCCAGTTGAGATGAAGCCTGTGAATTTTCACCTTCTCCATTCCGCTGGGCGTTGTAAGCAGCTTTGACAGTGCAGAACAAGCTCCTCACGGGCGTTTGTGTTGTTGGGTCCACACTTAAAATAGCCCCTAGTGTAATGCTGCGATGCTGCCCACCACTCCATATACAAAGACTTTTTTTTAGAAAAAACAAAAAACAAAAAAACCAAAACAGTTGGAGGGGGAACCTCAGGCCCAAATTTTAATGTAGTTCCAATGTTAATGAATGGGACTGTGGAAGAACTGTGGTGATTTTAAACACACCCAGAACAAGAAGTGTTCATCAGTTTACAAAAATGTTGGAACCAGAGTGTCCCAGGAGGACAGCAGTGCATTCCAATTTGAGTGTCTCTGTATTCTGTGTTTGCAGCTTCTTTCTAGAACATGGCGACTGCAGATAAGGAGTGTCTACCAAGCCAGTCTTGTTCAATACAGGGATTGGTACACAATAAAAGACACATAGCAGCCGCAATCTCTCAGAGTGTCCCTTGGAACAATACCAATATCATTGGTCATTAGAATTAGAGAAAGGGGACATCAGGGTCGGCTGAGAAGGTATCAAGTCTGAAGATGTGCGTTTGAGCCCTCAGCACCGTGTGGTGGAAGAGAACCAGCTCCTGCAGCTGGCCCTCTGAGCTCTACGTGCTTGTGCACTCACACACATACCCACAAAGTAAATAAAAATAATTAAAACAATTTTAAAAACTCGAAGTTGGGCTATATAAAAAAGAAAACAGTACAATAAATTGTACTTGCAAGTGTTTTGTCTTTTTTCCTCCTGTCATTTCATCAGAAACCATTAGTATGTAGTTTTATTTCCTCAAGAAATACTTTCCTTTTGAAGTTCTTTGGTTAGGCCCTGTGCTCATTAGTATTTTATTATTTAAAGAGTGGGAAATTAATGTTTTCAGAGTATTAGACAATGTTTATGCATTTGGATTATAACAGTGCATCCTGCTCCTGGGATGAATTATTAGATTACACAGTATCCATAGATTTGGTTACTGTGATGGATTTCCACTAATGAAAATGAATGAGAAGAGGGTGTTTTAAAAAAGACAGGTGTTAGGAAAAAACAATATGCTTCTGTTTATATTCAATTCATCTGTACCCAAGGAAATAACAATAAACGCTTCAAGTTTTTATATTTCATTAGTGATATTCTAGTTTTCCTCTCAACATTTAATATTCCATTAGTTGAAAGAATTAAAGCTTTAACTGCATAATTTCCTACCACACTACAAATTTTGCATCTCACTTCCCTACCATAGCCAAACCACTATTACTTTCAGAATATTTCAGCAGCAATCTTTAAAAAAAGTGAAGGTAAATTGGTCTGGAATTGTGTTTTAGAAATAAGTATGCATTCAAACATTTTTACTAAAGAAGTCCAATTATTTTTGCTTTTAGTATATCTAAACTAAATGTGAAATGTAATGGAAATGTTTTTCTCAAATTACCTCTGTCAGTCAGATATAACCTGTTCTTCTGAAGGTTTGCAATTAGATTGGACGAGGGGTAAAGGTGAATGCCAAGGGCATGGTCATGCTTGTGTCCGACTGCATCCCTGACCTGAGTCCACAGCTGGCCTTCTAGCAGAAATGCAACTCCTCCTGGGCTCTGAAAATTGCTGAGCAGGAGGAGACCTGCCTTTTGCTGTCATGAGTGCCTCGGCTGGAGCTCATTGCACTGCCGTCCTTCATGTCTTCGACACCTGAGGAAGATTTCAGATGAGCCTCTGAAGTGATTTTGTAATGGAGTATTTATTGACAGAGGAAGATAGAGCTGTAGCGTTAGATTCATTTTAGTTGAGTACTCCTGTAAAGCCTTCCAAATTTAATGAAAATTGAAGATTAGTTCTTGCAACCAAAACTTAAAAACATGTTTTTTACAGAGACATGACTAATTCAGTTTGTAAATAGTAGGTCTTACTCCTAAAGCTGCAGACAGCCGTGTGGAGGAAGTGTGAGCAAGTGGGCAGCTTCTACCTTCCTTATTTATCAGAGCTCAAATTACGTCTGGTTTTTTCGTTTTTGTTTTCTGTTAAAGACGTCAAGAGCTTCAGCTTTTGTCCCTTACCCCACGTTTTCAGGTCGACTCATGGATGTTTTATCATTATTCTAGTTCGGGGTAATATAAAAGAAGCTTAAGATGGGTGCCTCAGAGTCTAGGGCAGGCTGAAGCAAGCTGTCACTCCGTCTTGGGAAGTACGACTGTCTTACATGTCACCTCTGTCCTGTCGACATGGCTTGTCTCTTCTCACTCTCACAAGATTCTGTTTATTTCAATCACAATGTGGGACAGTTGTGGTGCTGATGGCAGATTGACACTTGGTTCTGGGCCAATTCTGCTCAGAAATGAGCCTTTTATGGCCCTCTGCAGAGCTGCAGACCGAGGTGTCACCCTTCAGTGGCGTCTAACCACTGGCATTTCCCCCATTAGAATGTTAATGTATTTCTAGCTTATCTGTCTAATATTCAGTATATGTTAGTATAGATAAAATTTTCTTCTGGATAAGCTTTACCCAATTTGTTTGTTGTTTGTTTAGTGTTTGTTTTTAAATTGTTTGTACTTTCCTGTTGTTTTTCAGTGGTAAAACTCAGGTCATTGAGTGAAATAATCTCAAAGGCAAATAGAAAACGGTCTGGAGATTTTATTTTTATAGTGAAAACAGTATAAGATTCATTTTGAGGTTTTTTTTCAGTTTTGTGATAGACCCTTGTACTGGCTGGTTTTGTGTCAACTTGACACAAGCTAGAGTTATCACAGAGAAAGGAGTTTCAGTTGAGAAAATGCCTCCATGAGATCCAGCGCTAAGGCATTTTCTCAATTAGTGATCAAGGGGGGAGGGCCCCTTGTGGGTGGTACCATCTGTGGGCTGGTAGTCTTGGGCTCTATAAGAAAGCAGGCTGGGCAAGCCAGGAGAAGCAAGCAAGCCAGTAAGCAGCATTCCTCCATGGCCTCTCCATCAGCTCCTGCTTCCTGCCCTGCTTGAGTTCCAGTCCTGACTTCCTTTGGTGATGAACAGCAGCATGGAAGTGTAAGCTCAATAAACCCTTTCCTCCCCAACTTGCTTCTTGGTCATGATGTTTGTGCAGGAATAGAAACCCTGACTAAGACAACCCTTTGTTTTCAAATTTATTTTTAATATCTTTTCTCAGAATATAATTATATCAATTCCCCTCTTCCTTTTCTCCCTTTAGCCACTCCTAGGCACCCTCCTTCAAACCCTTTCGATGATGATAATCTCGTTTACTTTTATGTTTGTCAAATACACACATATATATCTGTATGCACAAGGAGACCCACATAGAACCTACCAAGTCAGTTTTTGATGTCTGTGTGTGTGTGGTTTCAAGGCTGACCAACCAACCCATAGGTCCGATCATCCCAGGAGATGCGGGTTCTCCTCCCAGCAGGCTCTTCGTTTAGGGTGAAACCTCAAACATTTTTCCTCTTCCACATTAACATGGCCATTATAGTACTATTGTTCCTGCCGGATGTCTGAGAGACTGTTTCACAGCCTACTTCCTGGGATTCTGGGTCTTAGAGTTTTTCTACCTCTTCTGTGACATATTCCCTGACTCTTAAGATGCGGGAGCTGTGATGTTGATGTTGAGGTGGGCTCACCGTGATCTGTTGATCTCTGTTGATCTGTTGACAGTATTGTCACCAGCTGTGGCTTCCTGGGATGGTCCTATCCTCGTTTGCTGTAAAGAGAGGTGTCGATGAGCTTATCTGTAGGTATAAGGACCAGATTTAGAATGTAGTGATGAATCATGCTGGTCAAGCAGAGCCATGGGAGAAGATTGATTTTTTTTTTTTTTTTTTTTTTTTTTGGTTTTTTGAGACAGGGTTTCTCTGTATAGCCCTGGCTGTCCTAGAACTCACTGTAGATCAGGCTGGCCTCGAACTCAGAAATCCACCTGCCTCTGCCTCCCAAGTGCTGGAATTAAAGGCGTGCGCCACCACTGCCCGGCGAGAAGATTGATTTTTAAGTTAAGGTCCATGACCTCCCTAGCCCCAGAAAGCTAGGTTCCCAGTTCTGGGCATAGTTTCCCTCCTCATGAGTGGGCCTTAAGTCCAACTACACAGCTGTCGATTGACAATGTTACCATGCTAGTAGGTTTTTTTCCTGGCTCATATGTGTTGTAGCTGGGTAGGACAGTTAATAGCTTACATCTCTTGGCAACTTGATAGTGTATCCTGGAACCATGAAACCTATTCTGAAGGAAAGACACTTTCAGGTCATATTTGGCTTGAATATTAATATATTGTTTTGAAAGTCACTTGGACTACCCTGATAGTTCTCAAAAGGAATCTGGTGTCTAGTACTAGGGTTTCAGTTAGTCTGTGGTTTTCAGGGGGAACATTATCAGCCCAAAGTGGCTTAACCTCCTTTGTACACACACACACACACACACACACACACACACACACACACACACACACACACGTATGTATTGTATATATAATTTCAGGTAAATATAATATGATTTCTTGAGGTTTTATCAAGCAATCTTGGCATTATTTGTTCCCCACCGTTACTTCTCCATCTGTCTTGACCTCCCTCCCTCTTCCCCATGGAAGCCCACTACATATCTTCTATATCCTGTTCTTCTCTATGAAGGACCTCCCCTGTCTAAGGTCTCTCTATACATTCCTGATGTCTGTGGTTACTTCCTGTTGTGTACTCAATCTGAGAAATTGAGTCCAGGAACTATTGACAAGAGAGAACCTGGGGCATTTGTCTTTATGGGTCTAGGTTACCTAATTTTTTATGGTTTATGCATAAAAACCCATGAGACGGGTGGTATTCCTAATTCTTTTTTCTTTCTTTCATAGGCAACAAAACTCACCTTATGAATTTATGAAGTTATACTAAAATACCAAGTCATTTGACTTCACATCTCAAATTTAGTTGTATGCATTAAACCTAGCAGTAGCGCTCACTCGCGCTCTCTCTCTCTCTCTCTCTCTCTCTCTCTCTTGCACATGGGCATGGGCGCGCACATGCGCACACACACATCCCACTACTACCTCCTCTTCCTCTTCTTCCACCACTAAGAAGTCACTGCTTAGGGTCTATTCTCCTCTGTGATTAGTCTTGGGCATATTATTTCTAGAACATGGCCGTGCATTGATGACTGCTACTGTCCCTGCTTTGGGGTTTCCTACTCACTAGACAGCAGTAGCTCATTGTTTAAGCTGAAACTATAAGCACACTGGTGCAATCCGTCAGAAGGATTCTTTCTCCAGGGAATGTCAAGCAAACTCGTCCACAGGCGTGGTGTCGGTTCTAGGCATCTCGTGGGCACTGCTCAGTATTAATTTTAACAGGTCCTGCTGAGATCCTGTTGTGTGGCTAGCTGAGGGAGGTGCTGTAGACAACAGCACTCTCCTAATACTGGACCATTGGACTTCTAATAGTAGACCATCCATGTAACTGCCAAATGAACCGACATTAGCTAAATGCTCAGTTCAGACTTAACTGAGTTCTCATTGCTTAAATCTTCCATAGGAAAGAAGGCTTTCTTCCATTTATAAAGCTAGCTTTATCATATTTTCTATTTTTCTATGTCTGGTGTGTGCGTGTGTGTGTGTGTGTGTGTGTGTGTGTGTAGGTACAGTGACCTGTGTGTTCACGCATTGATGCCAGAGGCTGACTTGAGATCTCTCCTGCCATCCTCCACTGTAGTTTTTAGGAAAGGCTCTCTCAGCTGGCCCCTGACCGGGGGTCCGCTTGCTCTCCGCCTAGCACAGATACATGCTGCCATACCCACTGGGGTCCAGTGCAGTTCCCTGTGCTTACACGGCCCACTGTTCAGCTGCTGAGCTCTCTCTCAGCCCTCGCTTTGTTATATATTTTCTTTTAGTATAATTGGGGTTTGAAGATTTCAGAATATTTAGGCCAACCATAAAGAAAAGACTAATTAGATGGGTTTCATATATGCCTATGTGTTGATTATACCTTATTTCTTGTCAGGGGTGAAAGCCTGTCTGGACAGCAAAGTACGCGAGCAGGAAGAGAAGTACGAAGTTCCTGGAGGTCCACAGAGGAGCAGGCTCAACAGAGAGCAGCTGGTATGTTTCTTTTACATACTGCTTGCTTGTTCTCAGGGCTTCATGTCATTATCATCATCGGGAAAACTTTGCCCTTTCATCCAGTTCAGGTGACTGATTAAAATTTTAATTGTGCTTATTTCAAGCACTTGATTCTGAAAGATGATCACAGTGTGTAGTAAAATCCAGAAGGTAATAACTTCACACTGTTAATGGATTTTTGGCATCTTGAACATTCCCATAAAGCTTTCAGAATCTGAGGTAAATCTCAGATACAGGAAGTAGCTTGAGAGAAAGAAGACTTACAGCTACTGCTCGGATTTAGTTACCATATGTCTTTATTGCCACATACTGCAGTTTTAATGGACAATATTCCATTATTCTGTTGATATATGTAACTATAGTAGAAATGACAAAGACATTTTCTAATTGGATCTTTAGCCATAACTCCATTGTCTGTTGTGTACTGGCGATGCATCTGTGGAACCTGAAGGCCACATTCCTACTATGGCTGCCTAGGAGACCTTAGGTGTTATCTTAGTTAGGGTTTCCATTGCTGTGGAGAGACACCATGACCAAGCAACTCTTAAAAAGGACACTATGTAATTGGGGATGGCCTAGAAGTTCTGGGGGTTAATCCATTATCAGGATGGTGGGAAGCATGGCAGGGCCCAGGCAGACATGGGCCTGGGGGAGCTGAGATTCTCGTTTTGAAGGCAAACAGGAGAAGACTGGCTCTTTCAGGCAGCTAGGAGGAGGGTCTCAAAGTCCACCCCTAGAGTGACAGACTTCCTCCAACAAGGCCACACCTCCTAATAGTGCCACCCCTGGGCCAACTATATTCTAACCACCACAGGTATCATGTAGAGACATGAATGTAGATGGACATAACTGAACTGTGTGTAGGGAAAATACCACTCTTACAGTTTAAATCCAGCCTGGTGTCTCTGATGCTTGTTCTAGATATCTTAAAATTTGGGAGATAGATCCTACCCGTGTGCACCAGCATCTTAATGGAAGGGATTTGATGAAGAGGTTTTGCACCTGGAACTTGCAGTAGTCTTTCCTGCCTATCCTTGGTGCTAGAATTATAATGTATACTGCTATGCTTGACTGCAGATTGCTTGTTTTTTGTTTTTTGCCTTTTCATTAGAAAGCACATCTGAAATTTTAAGAGAGTAAAAAGGAATCGGACAGTGGCTGAATTTTAAATGAAAAAAAAAATCATAAATAAGGAACTCTGATTTTCCTAAGTATGCTTCCGGTCCAGTTAGTTAGGGTGAGGCACAGTTAGTGCCAGCGCCTCATTAGGAAGCTTCTTCCTGACACATGGCTATTGTTTTTATGTCCTTCATTCAGAGACAGTGTTTTAAAATATTTTGATCTACTTTTAACAATTATTTTGTTGTTATTTCAGTTGCCAAAGCTGTTTGATGGATGCTACTTCTTTCTGGGGGGAAACTTCAAACATCACCCAAAGGATGACCTCCTTAAGCTCATTGCAGCGGCAGGAGGCAAAGTCCTCAGTAGAAAGCCCAAGCCAGACAGTGACGTGACGCAGACCATCAACACAGTTGCATACCATGCCAAGGCTGATTCTGATCAGCGCTTCTGTACACAGTACATCGTCTATGAAGATGTGTTTAACTGTCACCCAGAGAGGGTTCGCCAGGGCAAAGTCTGGATGGCTCCTTCCACCTGGCTTATCAGCTGTATAATGGCCTTTGAATTGCTTCCTCTTGACAGCTGAGTGTCTTACCAGGTGAAGGTTTTAAGTTGAACATACAAGGTTTAGGAGAACACCACCACTGTGAGATGTTTGATCATCCATGTTTTTATGGATAGGTAGAACCATTCATATTTCTCCCCTCCTTTGAATTGCAAAATAAAACAATTGATAATAGATTAGGAATTCGTTTAGATGCCTAAACCGCTTTTAAGATTTTTTTTTTGTTCTCTTTTGAAGGTGGAGGCTATAACTCAAGTTTTAGAGTCTTCATCAACCATGCGTGAGGCACAGGTTTCACACTAGGAACTAATTTTACATGTGGCCTGTAGTATTTGATTGATCATGTCTTTCAGCTTTATCAACATCTGTCAAAATTAATAAGTGAGATAGCATCAAACTACTTGTTAAATCTATAGGTGGTCTATCCCTAATTTAGCACCCTCTAGTAAACAGAATATCATCAGATGATTTATTCTGCCCTTTTTATAATGATAATAGAGCGTTTATGTAAATGTGCGTGTAGGCAGAAAGCTCTATCTGGAGTTATCCTGTTCTTATGTTATATTTTAGTTTCTTGTGTTTTCTTGGCTTTTCTTTGTGTTTATTCATTTTAAAAAATCTTGTGTATGCATTAGGAAATCATGATTCGAAGCACTGGATGTTAGTGGTAAAAGCAGCAGTGTGCTTGTGTGCACGCTTTCGCTGTGCACATTTGCTGTCTGTCTACTGTGCGTTTGTGCACACCTATTTTCTTTAATTTATTTTAGTGTCACTCTTTCTTAGAAGGTCTTGCCAGTTTAGAACACTGTCAAATGTCAACTCATTAGATTAGAAGCAATCTGGTTTTGGTAAATCTTTCTGGGAATTACTAAAATAAGTCCCTGAAGACTATTCCACTCTCTTTTTTCTTTCTCACTCTCTCTCTTTCTTTCTTTTCCTCTGTCCTTCCTCTCTCCTTCATTTCTTCCCTTTTATTTGTGATACTGGATATGGAAGTCAGGATCTTATGGATGCTAGGCAGTTACCTACTACAGAACTATATCTGACTTTAAGACAGTCTTGCTAAGTTAGCTAGGCTGGCCTTGATCTCACCAGCTTTAATTTTTTTAGGCAACCTTTAGGTTGGTGGGTGGGTAAGCAAAGGGTGGAGATTGCTTGATTTATAACATCTTTACCATATCCTACACAAACGCCATAGCAGGAAATAAGGAAGTGGGAGTGAGAAGAGCTTCTTGATACAGAAGCAGCCACAGCAGGGACTTAGGGAGGGCACTCCTGAGCATGCGCACACTGGCAGCTTACCCTGCCTCTTCTGTAGGTTCTCATTGTGAGGGGACAGGGTCTATACTTTTAAATGGTCTTAAAGAAGAGGGTCCTTCCATGCATCTTCCCGGAAGCTAAAGTGTCGGCAGCATTATGGTTTGCAGAAGGAGATGCTAAGAGAACCATCAGTTTTGTTTTTAGAAGAACAGGGCAGCTTGACAAGCACCGGGAGGAATCACCCAGCTCGGAACCAGGAGGCCGGGAAGCCAGTCATTTCAAGATCCACTTACTAGGAAAGTTTGAGATTCTGATGGTCATTTGAAAGTGCACCTTGCATAAATCCTTCTTTGACATACTGTTTTTCATGCCAATACGTATGTTAACATGAACACAGTGTTCTCCTCATGCTGGCTTCCCAGGGTCAACAGTTCTGACAGTTTAAGGTCTTGTCTGGGTTTGACACGGAGTTCCTTCTGAATCTGGGGATGATGGAAGGGTCACGTGGGTTAAGCCGTTCAGGTGTGGGTTTGGGGGATAGCATTTGTTTTCTCTTTACTTCACACACGCCGAGCTCCTTCCTGTTGCCCCTGGGATCTCACGCCTGCACAGGGTTACATCCTCTGTGAAGTCCTGTGTCTAAAATGCCTTCGGCGATCCTGTTCATGTTGCATTTCTTGCCTCACGACGCCCTTTCCTGTTTTCCCCTCTTTCCTACTAGTATTATTATTTTTGAGTGCTCTAAATGCTGGTTTTAAAGAAATTGTCTGAAACAGACGTGTATTCTCAGAGTGATGCACAAAAGCACAGGTTGAGCTACAGTGACTCGTCCCTCCCTTCCCCTCCCTCTCCCTTCCTTCTCTGAATGCCAGGGGGAAGAATGCAGTTGAAGGAGATGAGCAGTCCCAGTGACCAACTAAAGACAAAAGGCTTGCTCCAAAAGGACTTAACGTTATGTGTCCAGTTATGTGACCAGTTTCACTGAGTAGGGTTAGGATGTTGCAGGTGCCCTGTCTCTGTAGGGTGACTCTTCAGGGCTGCTTCAGGGAGGTAAGGACGGAGAGCCGGTGGGAGACATCTTTGGCCGGCTCCCTGGGCTTAGGGTTAGAGTCGCATAGTTGCGCACCCACTTTAGGGACAACTCATTAGTGTCCTTATAACAGCTTGTGCTGCGGCTGTTTGCCTTTGTTTTCTGTAGCTGTTCACTGTCTCACTATCCTTCTAGCTCCTTTATTGCTTTCTTTCCACACTGCTTCTTGCTGCTGAGAATTGGCATCAAGGGCTTTCAAGCACTCTGTCTGCTCTTCTTTCTCTCCATTTGTGGATACTTTAGTCTCTGACTGCCGTAGACCCACTTTTGAGATAGCTGCATAACTGTCTGTTGGCCCGTTACTCTCCTGGTAGTAGTCACCATTTTCCTTCCATCAGCAGCATCGGGAGTTGGTTTATGTTAGCTTTTAACACTTGAGGCTGTGCTTTCTTCTATAGAATTATTTGTAATTTTTATTTTTTCCTAATGGATTTAAACTTATGAATCATTAAAACAATTTGTGCTTGTATCTGTGTATCTTCTGTAAAAATGACTTATTTCAGTATCGAAGAATGAGACTCAACCTGACTTATGAAGAAGTCTTCCAGCTGCGGTTTTGTGTGGCTCTGTAAAGCTACGTTCATCCGTAGCTACGTTCATCTGTAACTGTAAGCATTGCTGATATCCAAGCTGCTCAGGTCTCCACACTGCACTCGTGGAGCTTACAGAGGCCTTGCTTAATCCATTTTGGGCACGGTGGCACACAAAAGGCCGTCCTAGCCTGAATCCCGGGTACATTTCACATCCACAATGAGGAAACTAAGAGGAGCTTATTTCTAACCTGAGTTCAGACTTGGTGAGGTGCATTGCAGGAGGGCTGCTCATTTACCGCTGACTATAATAATGTGGCCTGGTGGGTGCTGTGAGTGGGGTCTGAAGGTCTTTTTCTGGATTTAACTTAGCTTTGGATTTTCAGAAAGAGTGTTTATAAGTGCTAGGTAGTTCGTATAGAAATTGAGAAAAGAATAAGAGGAGATGGGGTGGGGAGATGGCTCATGGGTTCAGAACCCTGACTGCTTTTGCAAAGCTTCTGGGAACAATTGCGAGCACCCACATGGAGGCTTCCAACTGTCTGTGAGTGCAGTTCCGTAGAATCTGATCCCTCTGGCCTCCACAGCCATTTGCAACATTGTACTCATGTGGGGCACCGACATGTATATTCAGGCAAACGTTTATAAAAATCTTAAATTTAGGAAAAATTTGTCCTAAGTCTAAGATTTATAAACTAAGGTTTATATGACTTCATAGTACTAAAGTAACCTGACACTGTAGTGAGAGCCATGTACATGGTCCACTCACCACGGTCATTCCTGGCCACTCCATAACTTCTTTAAGCATGCGTATGGTCTATCCTCATTATCACCGGGGCTTTGTTCCCAAGAACCCCCCGTGGAAACGGAAATCTCAGATGGTCAAGTGCATTGTAGAACATGGTGCTATGATGTAATGTTTGGATGGAGCCCGTGTGTGTTCTTGTAGTCTTCAAATTGTTTTTAGACTGGCTACCATGCCAATACAGTACAAGTACATGAAAATACTGTTTAGAGAATAATGACAGGAAAGAAAAATAAAAAAACATATGGAACAGATGGATTATTAGTTTCTAAGTGTTTTGGATCTATTAACTTATGATACAGAACTCACAAATATGGAAAACTGACAATAGCCATCAAAATTAGGGTATTAACCTTGTATACAAAATGCCTTATATTATTGCATATATAATTTCAAATGGTTACAACCCTCTACCTGTAGGCTGCATCATTATTTAATCTAGTCTCTATTATTGGCTATCTGGACTGTTTCTTTATAAATCAGTTAAAAATCTTTTCCGGTCAGATTTTATGGAGAAAATATTTTCAATATGTCAAAGAAAGTCGGCATCTTTACAGCACACACTGCACATCCTTCAGATTTCAGTTAGGTGCTGAAGTTAGGCTTAAAACATCAAAACGAGCCCGATTGACTGCTCTGTTGCAAGTTTGATTAGATTTGGGGTGTAAGCTTCAGGACATTACAGCTTTTATCGGGTACAGATGTAGGGTGAGTTTAGCTTTTTGGTCATCATTTGAATTGATCTTGCTCGTGTGGAGTTTTGTTGGATATAGGCATGGGAACACCAGAGGCTTGCCCAAAGTCATGCCTCTCATTAGGGGCAGGCTCTGCACAGCGTCTATTAAACACCATTTGCTACAGGAGCCTATGGGCTGACAGATTCCTGTGGAACTACTGGACTGGCCTGGGACAATGAGAAGTTCTGCATTCCACATTTGCTACCGCCACCTCTACCTCAGCAAGCATTAGTCACCTGCTTTGGTTTAGAGACCAAATTCATCTCAAAAGCTCTCAACTCCCTTAGACATCTGCAGGTAATTGGTGAATGGTTTGTTAGCTGGAACTCAACTAGTGGCTCTCAGCCTTCCTAGTGCTACCACACGTTAATGCAGTTCCTCGTCTTGTGGGGTCCCCAACCATAAGTGTATTTTCGTTGCTACTTCAGAACTAGTTTTGCTACTGTTATGAATAGTAGTGTAACATCTGATATGCAGGGTATTTGATATATAACCCCTGTGAAAGGGCCATTTTACCTCAAGAGGGGTCGCAACCCACAGATTGAGAGCCACTGGTCTAACCTAACTAACGCATGTTAAACAAAATCAAACAGTACAACTAAATAGGTTAGCTGAGTATGGTCAGCATACAGTATATACATCTATAAAAGCTTTAAAAAATACTCCGGTGTGTTTACATTGATATGTTTATTGCTTTCTTCACATTGAAATAAATAAAAAATAATTAAGAAAAAATGGACAGGTTGTGTGTGGTTCATGCCTTTAATGTCACCACTAAGGATACAGAAGTAGACAGATCTCTGAATTTAGAGACTAGCCAGGTTCACATAGTGAATTCCAACTCAGATAGGGTTGCATAGTGAGACCTGTCTCAAAAAACAGAAAACAAGCAACAGCCAAATGGCCAGGGAGGTGACTCACTGGGTAAAGCGCTTGTCATGCAAGCCACTGTATGCGAGATTGTGCCCTACAGTCTACATGATGGAAGAAGAGAACCCGCTCGCCCACCACATGTGCATCTATCTGATAAGTCTGCATATTCACAGCAAATAAATAAAAGATATAATGACAATTGAAAACTTGACTCCAGTCAGTCAGTTCTACATGGCTAACTCTGTTAAAAGTGGTTCTTAACTGGGCACACATATACCCTCAAAAGTTTTCTGATGAGAACAGGAAGAAATGTGGTTGACAAAAGCTGCTCAGGTGGTTTTTGTGCCTGTCATTTCCATGTCGCCATTTTAGCACCATTTACTTTTGGAATTACCTATAATATGGTGCACAGCTTAGAAGTTGTATTTTCCTGTCTTTTTTTTTTTTTTGGTTTTTCAAGACAGGGTTTCTCTGTGTAGCCCTGGCTGTCCTGGAACTCACTCTGTAGACCAGGCTGGCCTCGAACTCAGAAATCTGCCTGTCTCTGCCTCCCAAGTGCTGGGATTAAAGGCGTGCGCCACCACTGCCCGGCTTTAGAAGTTGTATTTTCCATTCAAGCACCTTTGGGAATGCAAAGTTGTGACTGTGTGTACACGCACGTGCCCACACGCATCTTTCTGAACATAACCAAATCCGAGTGTGTCTGATTCCCCAGGACGCACACATCTGAAACAAAGCTCCTCGGAATGTGCGGTAGAATATGATGCTGTGCTGTCAAGTCTTTGCCACTGTCACTCCCATGGCAGCGTTTCTCTTCCTGCTGGAGTCCTGGACCCGATGGTAAATCCAGATTGTTTTTCTAGCCATGGAAGTACAGATTAGCATGTGATGTTTAATTTCAATTGGAAGGGTGGATTCTAGAAAGGAAAGTCCGCAGAATTATGTTGCCTTCTGCCCGTGTGTGACAGAAAGCGTGTAGGTCGCATAATTGACTTTCAGTGAGTACTCTTAGCTTAATGCAGAGATTCATATGTGGTGATACCTAGGCATTTCATCCATTCCCTTAAAAATATAGATCTGGGTTTTATTTATAGTTTAAAAGAAGATCAGAAAAGAATCTGATGCTGATTCAATGAACAATCCATGCATTGATTCATCGAATATTTATTGATCATCGTCTTCTCTGCTTGGTTTCTCATATTCTAGTAAAGAGCCAAAGGAGCCCAGATGACTGCACAGGTCTTGGTCCTGGCAAGACAGCCCCTTGTCCTGTGCATGAAGAACACTTTGGAAATCCACACTCATTGTTGTGTTGGGACAACATTAAACAATCTGTTGGGCCTTAATTGGTAAACGAACTAGCTAGTGTTTGCTCTGGACATTATCAGGTCTTTTTGGAAAAGTAAGATGCCTCTTAGAAATGACTGGTCAACTTGGAGGCTTTGGGAGGTCTTGTCCATAGAGGCTGTCTAAGTATTCAGATAAAAACACATGCTTTTTCTTTGTTTTATTCTCCTTGAAATGATACTGTAGTCTTTTTGTTGTAGAGGAATTCAAGTTAAATGACAAATGCTATTTGCTGAAACAGCAAGATCTATTCAGGTCCATCAAATCTAAAGAGGCATCATTTGAATATTCATTCTGACTTTCTTTGTATCCATATATGGTTATTAGATGGGATGACTGGCTTTTTCTAGTAACAGGTGATTTTTTTAATAGAATGTTGGCATTTGAAGAACTTATTTTGTAGCAAAATGATTTTGTACACATTAAAAATGGTTCAAAAGTGCTAACAGATTTAAAACAGGAGGCAGGGGTTGGGAGGAAGAGCTAACAGTTTTAATCTAAAACCAGGCTTCCTGCTTCTCTCATGGCCTTTGTCCAGAAACAGCTGTTGTGTACTATTTTGGTATTTACCTCCCATATGGAAGTCTGTCCTGTGTTTTTTGGAGTTGTGGTTTTAGTTAGCCATTGATTTTCTGTTCTAGTACATAATGGTCTGAAAACTCAGATTTCTTCTCGCTTTCTTCCCAACAGGTAATTTATATCTCTTTGTGGTGTTTTTACCAAGATCACTGTGGATACATTTATATTTCAGGTTATCTGCAATGATTGCATTTAATTTGGGAGATAAAATTTTGTGTCTCTTGAACTTTTATTACTTAAAAAAATTCATTTGAAAACTTGGATCTAGATCTTAGATAACTTCTTAGTTTTTGTAAGAAGTCTCATAATATACAATTTTTATCAACATAAACCTGTTGCTATAATACTTTAGATTTAGTTTTTCCTGGAAGTGTCTCTTCTGGAGCCTTCTGTCCCATGCAGACTGAATATGCTCTTCTGTCCTTCATGCTGGGAGCTCTTGCCAAGTCCTGGGAGCCCATTGCTTCTCTTCTTTATTGAATTTCCTATTATCTGGTTCATGTCTGTATTTTGTTGAAGTTTATCCTTCAGTATTTTCATCAGAAAGATTGCAATCTGTAAATATTTGGTCTGCAAAAATTTTCTAGTTTTTCTGAGATTTTCATATGTGAGTACTGTATTTCTATTCTTCTATCACAACATGACTGTTGGGCCTCAAATAATTCCAACGGGCAGTTGCTTCCCTCCAAGTGAAGCTCGTGAGGTGAAGACCAACTTGTTGTTTGGTGCTCATGGCAGATATGATTGAACGCTGCAGACACAGCTAAGTATTGTATGTTATGTCAAGGGCCATATCCAGTTGTTGATACGCCATTTATGTTTCCAGGTGGAGAAGCAAGCAATGCCTTTGGTATCCATTCTCATTTTTCTGAAAACCCAAAATTATTACTGTCTCTGTATATTTAATGGTGCTTTAATGTACTGCCATTTAGGAATGATGACACAGTCTTTCCTTAAAATGAGTTGGCCTAGCCTTTTGAAAGTAATATTTGCAAAAACAAACAAGATGGTCATGTGGATCTTGGGACAAATTGCCTGCAAAACTTAGCAAACATTTTTTCCCCCAAATGACATAAGAGACCATGAGTTGGAATTTCTTGGGTCATTTCCTGCCCAGAAAATGCTGGTAATTCTCACTGAAGTATTCTGCATACAAAAATGCCAGCATTTCCATGGTTTGTGTTGTCAAAAGCAAGCCTTTCTGTCTCATGTTTCCTAACAGGCTTTACCTTTAGGCAGTTCTAGTATGCAGAGAATTTTAAATCTTAATTATAATCTCGGCCATCTTCACAAGAAGTCTGCTAAAGTGCTTATACATGTCGTCTGGGTGTAGGGATGTGATAGGGACGTACAAGGCGTAAGAGCAGAAGCTACTGGTTAAGAGAGCCTCACAGAGAAGGCTGTGCCAGCCACTGCAGACTTGGACATTCTAGGGAATGAAGAAGTGAGCAGAGGACCAGCTAACCTTCAGTGGAGGAGGAGGAGGGGAAACAAGCTGAAGTGGATACATTGCTTTATGTCCGATGCAATTGTAGTTCCTTGGGAACCATCGCATAGGCCCTTTGCGTTACTCAAAGATAAGTTTGCTTTTGTGGGTTCACTCTAAGAACATATAGGCATTTAAATTTTATTATATCTCTATGCTGTGGGAGTTAGGAGCAATAAACCACTTTGCCTATTTTAAGTAATAAATCACAGAAATAACATTCAGATGGTTACCTCTGGAGAATATTTTAAAAATTATACAGTAATTTCTGATGGATGTTATAGAGCAGACCAAGGAATTTAAGAGATGGGATCCTTGTTGCTGAGATCCTCAGCCTGGGCTGCATGTCAGGAAATGGTGCATCTCCCTTGATTTTCCTCTCCTCTCCCTCTTGTTCTTAGGTATTTCTCGCTAGCTTTGTCACAAGGTGTATTTCTTGCGACCTTCCCCTTACGTGTGTTTCTGCTTCTGTCTTCATGTGACACTGGACAGAAGACTGGCCGCATGGGCTGTGGCTTGTCACTTGGTTTTGTTTCTCTGAGACTTCCAGTTACCCTGCTACAACCACCGCTTTGCTGTTTGCAGCCCTGGTTGATTGTTAATAGTATGGCGGATTCTGAGCGCACATACTCTTTAGTTATTTTCTGGCTTTGCCATCCCAGAGAAAGGAAGTGTGCCATTGGATTCTTGGAATTCCCCACATTTATAAAGCCACTGGGTCACCTGCCTTCAGGAGTAGAACACACCTGTTTTATTTGCCATTTATTAGTCCCCTTATTCTTTGTAATATTGTCCAAATAGGACTTCATCACTTACTCGCTATTGCTGTGAGTCAGTGACCCTTTGGCTTTTGGTAAGAGCTGAGGCCTAATGACATAAGTCCTTTAAAGCAAGGAGCGTACGGCACTGACAGCAGCGAGTGCTACCTTGTCCCATGGCTGCTGGAGCAGGCAGTGTGTGGTCATTTCATGCGTTATTCTTACAATAGCCTTCACTTCTTCGGGACTACTTTTGGCCCACTTAGTGAGAAAATGGGACTCTTAAGAGTTTGAATAACTTGGCCAAAGTCATGAGCTGCCCTTAATCCTTCTGGGAGTTGAGCCTAGTCCCTCTGACTCGAGAGCCCCAAATATTAACCATCCACCTTTGCCACCCACAATAATTTCCTATCAAAGAGGCTTTGGAGGACTGGAAGGAGAAATAGTCCTGAAGACCTGAGCATACTGAAAGAAAACCCAGAGGAATGAACTTTAAAAGGCAGTGTGGAAGAGGCAGCCTACATAGACACGTGCCATTGTGTTTAGTGATGGGCCAGCTTTAAGTTAAGACTTGTTGTTTGAGTGAGTATAGCAAGTAAGTACATACCTGGCATTCAGTTTTCTCCTCTTTATAAGGATGGTAACGATAGCTTGTGGGACCCTGAAGATTAATTGGGAATTTACAAAGTAATTGGTATAGAGAGGACAATCAGTAACATGGTATATATCTCACGAATAAGGCAATCATGTGTGTTCTAAAGGCTAGCAGCCCAAACAGTAGAGAATGTTTTTCTCTTATGCAAATTGAATTCTAGAGAATAGTGGCATTGCTGGTATAGATGTGCATTAAAACTATTTGTCTTAGGGTTTCATTGCTGTCAAGAGGCACCATGACCAAAGTGACCGGCAGCTCTTAGGAACCATTTAATTGGGGCTGGCTTACAATTTCAGAGGTTGATCCCACTGTAGAAAGTATGGCAGCATGCAGGAAGCCATGCTCCTGGAGAAGGGGCTGAGAGATCTACATCTTGATCCACAGGCAGCAGAAGGTGCCGACTTCAGCACTGGGCAGAGCTTGAGTGTATATGTGACCTTAAAGCCTGCCCCCTAGTGACACACTTCCTCCAAAAAGTCCACACTGACTCCAACAAGGCCACACCTCCCAATAGTGCCACTCCTTGTGGGCCAATCATTCAAACACATGAATCTCTGGGGCCACACCTATTGAAACCACCACTCTATTCTGCTTTTAGACAGAATGAGGGGAGGAGAGTAAGGAGCTCCAACAGCCACACCCAACAATTGCTTTGTCTTATTGCCCAGAAAGTCTCATGAGCATCTCATCTGCCAAGTGTTGACTGACAACAAAATTAGCATGGAAGCTAGGCTGGCATATGTGTGTGTACACGGTGACTAAATGTGTGTATTCTATACCTAAGGAAGCAGCAACACACACAAAAGCTGTGGCAGAACATAGTGGCCTACTGCCAGGAGCAAACCTGAATGGCAGCAGCTAATTCAGGCAGAATAGGTTCAAGAGAATGAAAAGATGTGTATATTCTACATACAATAAAACAATTAAGATAATGGGAACTCAAATGTGTTTCCAAATAATGACAGGATATTTTTTGAAAAGATCATATTCACATCTTAAGTTAGAGGGATAGGCCAAAGCCTGGCTTGGGGTTGGTCTGCACAAGGTTTCATTGCTCATTACTTTATTCTTTAACCTGGATGAACCACATGAATGAATTGGATTAGACAACAATGTGGATTTTAGTCCAAGGGAACGACAATCACAAACCACGGAATGTTCGCTGAATAGAGAGTGATTGACGCCATACTCTTGGTTATAAGGACAAGATCTACTTTATCATGACAGACCACATGCCATTGGCTTAGGGTGTGGGAATCGTTGTAAGGAACTCCTCTGCCAACCTGCAGCAGACTGGAGCAACTGTTTAGGGGTGTCTTTAACACAAAGATAATAGAGTGGCTTACTTGGCATTTGCTTTTTAAATGTTTGGTAATGAAAAATGGACTTCCAATGCCTAGGTTCTATTGTTTCAAGTCTACGATCAAAGGTTAATTTAATCCTGAACACACACACACACACACACACACACACACACACACACACACACACATTAACAGATATGTTTTGGTACCATTTTGTGTCCTTTTGTTTGGCTATGCTGGCTTCCTATGAAGACATACAGGCTCGCTATTTCAAGTCCGTTTTCTAAGGCTACGATAAATAAAGGAGTGACAGATCTACATAGCAAGATAATGTTTTTTGAAAGTTACACTGAAATATCCTATTGTGTACTATTTAATAGCAAAGATAATAATGTCAGGAAGTTCAAAACCAGCTAGGGCTGGGAAGATGGCCGAGAAGGAAGAGTACATGCCATTTGAGCACAAGCAGTGGAGTCAGGTGTCTGGAGCCCATGGTCGTCTTGTATTGTTTTTAAAGATGAGTGTGTAGCATGTGCCTGGAATTCCTGCACAGTGGAGGTGAAGAGAAAGGAGTCCCTGGGTCTTCCTGGCCAACCAGCTTAGCCCAATAGTGAATCTCTGGCAATGACTGATCCTGTCTCAAAACAAAAAAAACAAAAGAAAACCAAGATGGACGTCACCTGTGGAAAAATACCCAAAGTTGACATGCTGATACTGTCCAAGTTCACTGCTTATAGCACATACTTTATAATGCTGAGAAATACTTGATACTTATGACTGCTCCTTTCTTTGAAACACCGATATAATTTCAATGTGCCATTTATCTTAGCACTTGGAAGGCACAGGCAGAAGGGTCAAGAGCTGGAGGACAGCCTGGGTCTATAGCAAGATCTTATCTCAAAAAGAAGGGGTTGGTGATGAGGAAGGGAAGTTGAGGTGTGTGTGTGTGTGTGTGTGTGTGTGTGTGTGTGTGTGTGTGTTATTTCAAGTCTTGTATTTTACCATTTTATAAGATCAGCATTTTCCTTCCAGTTTAAAGTGAAAGGGGGGGGGGGGCAGAAAAAGAGACCAAGATTTGTTTCATGTACTAAAAAGCATTCACAAATTTGAGGAGCAATGTAAAGGCCAGGCTGCCTTAGGATTTTACCAGAAGCCCAGAACTGGAGCCTTGAAGGTTGTTAAGTTCTTGTTGCTGTTGTCCTTGGACGAGTATAGGCACACTGGGCCCTGCCATTCAGAGTAAGGCCCCTTTCACGGTGGCAGTGATTGAGTGCTGGCTTTGGCTGCTGGGTTTTTTGCCATTATAAACGTTAAGAGCTGCTGCAGTCATCTTGAGTCCCTGATATTTATGTAGATGTGCTCTCTATAGCAGGGCGGATTGTGCTGTACCTAATTTCAAATCACTGCTAGGCATGATTGGGCCCGTACAATGTTTCTCAATTTCTTGGAGCTTTGCTACATATTTCTGCCACATAAAAGTCAAGGATATATTAAATTAAATCTCTGTCTCCTGGTAATGAGATCTGTGACTGCCACTCAGAGCACATTCCCACATCCAAGACTTTGAGATGTCAAGTATTTCTGTCTCTATCAGAATAAATTCAAGCATTCCTGAAAGAGGGTTCAAATTTCATGTTTTGCCTGACATCTATATTTATTTTATATATTTAGAACTCGGCATTGAAAACACTGTTTTGTTTTCCTCTTGCCTTGTGTGTCACCACCAATGACGGGGACTCAGAAATCAGAGTTTAGTCAATGATATTGTTGATTCATGAGGCAGAATATTATGCATTTTCCTCTGTTGTAGAAGTATCAGTTCAGCAGAGGAGGTAGTTGTAAAATATTTATTTTTCTGAGTAAACTAACCAGACATGAATCGGGACACGTGGGAAAGAAATATATGTTCTTCTAAAACAGGTTTTGCAAAGGCGTTTAATGACAATAACCATACTTTATGTTTCTGTCCTTTATAATATTCTGAAATTTCTAATGCAACATAAAATACATTTACACTTCCCCTTTAAAGACAGCAGTTGTAGTTTCAGCAATCAATCTCTTGGCACGGTGTATTGTGTGATTGGAAGCCGACTGACAGAGCAGCAAGTCAAGTTCAGTGTCTGAGTTGCTAGGGTGAGGCCCACGACTCTCACCCAGACCTTTCAGAGACTTGTTCTTGCTCTCTATCTTTCTGTCTTCTCTGCCTCTCTCTCCTTCTGTGGTATATTTGTGCTTACATGTTTGAGTGCGTTTATAGTGTGTATATGCCTCCATGTGTGTATATATGTGTGTGTGGTTTTTTTTTTTTTTTTTGAGACAAGGTCTCTCTATGTAGTCTTGCCTGGCTGATATGTGAACAAACATTGGCCTGGAATTCACAGAAATCAGTCTGCTTCTACTTATTTAAGAATTAAATATGTAGAGATTAAAGGTATGATATCTCTTGACTCCCATGCCTGACCTTCTACTTTTGTGACAAGGTCTCTTGTTGAACCTGGAACTTGCCAATTTGTCTAGGTTTTCTGGCCAGCAAGACCAAGGGATCTTCCTGTGTCTACATCCCCAGTGCTGGGATTACAGGCAGGCACTGTCATGCCTGGCTTTTTGTGTATGTGTTGGGAGTCAAACTCAGGCCCTCCTACGAGTACAGCAATCACTAATGCCTGAGCCATCTTCCCATCCCAAAGTGCCTTGCTTTCCTGGTTATTTTCTTAATACACATTTCTTATAGAAATATTCTGAATTTTCTACAGTAGCTTGATTAGGAAACTGTTCTATTCACCAATACCGCACAAAACCATTAGCATTGTTCCCTGAAGTCTACACTGATGACGGTGATTAGAAATGAGCATTATAACTGGGATGATGTACTCCTTTGGGCCTTTTCCTTTCGTCTTTGCTGTCTCCCTCCTAAGTTTTGATGTACAAAAATTCTAGAATATTTTTTGCTATCTGCCCCCTCCCCCTTTACAAATAGTCTTTAATTAGTCATGTATGGTTATTTTGGTGAAGGAAGACCATACACATGAAAATAGTTAGGTTCCCCCATTGGTCTAGGAGGCCTATGACATACTGCCCATTATAAATTCAGGGCCAATCCTGACTAAGTTGAAAAACCAAACCAAACCAGCTCAACAAACAAACGCAAAACCCCACCTACAGTGGATAGATGTACATAATGAAGGCAGACCAGTTCTCAGCTATCAAGAGAATGGGGAAAGACTTTGGCATCACTGCTATGGTATCTGATATCTTAGATGCAGATAGCCCTTCTAGGCCAATATGCAAATTTCTAATAATCATAATGTTATTGTCAGAATATCCTAAAGCTATGTTTTGAGTATTCCATAGATGTAGGTTAAATCAATAATATCTTTAATAAATTCCTTGAACTATTAAAAACCTTGGAATATTTTTGGTATATATGAAGTATTACCGGTTGAGTATCTTCAGATTGTAATTTCTCATGCTCTCATGTGATTTCATGGTAGTAATTAGTTTCTTGAGCGATTGTTTACATTCTTGAATAAGGAGAAACTTAGATGTAGGTTCTCATTTTATCTTAAACCTTGTAATGTGTTTTGCCTGTATACATCCATGCTTCCTGTCCTGATGATAACGGACTAAACCTCTAAACTGTAAGCCACCTCCAATTAAATGTTTGCCTTTGTAAGAGTTGCCTAGGTCGTGGTATCTCTTCACAGCAATGGAAGCCCTAACTAAGGCACTCATAATCACATGCTCTGTAGCTTAAGTGGTACCAACACAATTAATCTTTGCATTAGATTTTTAGTCATTCATGAATTCCTGATCATCTTTACAAATGAGGATGGACTTTAAATGGCATAGACTATTGAGTTCACAAAGTAAGCACACAAGAAAGATCCCCCCCAAAGCAGTCTACAGTCTGAGGTTTTGCTGTTTTCAATGTGGTAAAAATATTTGAACTCCAAATTTGGCTCTGAACTTATAAACCTGCAAAACCTACACAATGGTGCAGGAAATGTGTTTTGAAAAGTAGTCAGAAATCAAAGGTCAGTTCAGTATGACTAACAAAATGAGAGATTACCAAAAGTGGTTTTCTTTTTCTTGCTTCTTTTATATTGAAGGAAAACATTTTATCTGTAAATGTCATTCCCTTAAAATGTTCAAAATAATTTCCAAAAGCATAAATATTTTATTGAAAATTTTATGCTGTTTATCCAAAAGTCTTCATTCTTTATACCTTATTTACTTTTGACATTATAAATGTATATGTCTTGAAAAGCATTATGATATTCAATAAATATTTACGGAATGACTGGTCGGCTACTAGTAAAGGCAGTGTGAATTCAAAGATGATTAAAGAGGAGAAATTTGGTTTTTTTCTGATGACTTAATAAGCCTAGATATTATTATTTTAAAATGACAACAAATATTCTAAGTCAAACTTAGAAGAAACCAAATTGTATTTTATTATTCTTGAACATTGCAGTGTATGCATCAGATGTTATCATAGAAGAAAGCTGTGTCTGCATACATAGCAGAGGACTGCCAGGTCTGGCCTCAGTGAAGGAAGAAGCACCTAACCCTTGAGAGATTTAAGGCCCCAGGGAGGGAGGAGGTGGAGTGGAGTGGGGGGCCGGGTGGGGGTATCCTCTTGGAGATGGAGGATGGGGGCTGGGGGTGGGGAAGAATGTGATAAGGAACTGTTGGAGGGTGGACTGGGATGGGGATATGACTGGACTGTAAAAAAAAGATTTAATAATTAATAATAATAATAATAGAAAGCTGTGTCTGAAATGTACCATATGTTATTAATTTGTATCTTGACAAACTCAGATGGATGCTTCTCCATGTGTCAGCTGGTGCTACACATCTGTAACTTGATTGTGCTATGTCTACCAGGCCAGCAACTGGCTGTGCATCCTCCTGTATCTTGGTTCTTCCCCACACAGCTGGATTAGGTTTTTAAGAATATGGCAGATAGGTTCCAAAAAGCTGTATTTCAAGTAGTGAAGGAAGAAACTATAAATCTCAGGCTTAGGCTTGGAGGTTACATGGTGCTGTCTATGCTGCAGAGTCAGTTGAGTTGTTAAGACTGAAAATAGAGTTTCGTCTCAATGGAAGGAAGGACACAAAAATTTACAGCAATTGTCACCCAACTACATGGAGGAGATGCCCCATGTCTGGTGAGAACAAGTCACAGCCTCCTGTAAATTGTGTCAGATTGGAGCAGGACTTATGACTTGCCTTTTCCTACCACCATCCCTCATTGCATAACGTTTAAAACAAATCTTTTGATCTGTCACACAGCTTTGAAATAAAATACAGATGTAAAAGGCTGCCAAACCATTTCCATCATCACATAAATATAGAACAAAAACTTGAAACTTGAAATGCCTGCAGACAGGACATAAATGTAGGAATTTGGGATCCTTGCTTACCTGCATTCTGTGGACCAGCAGGAACTTTGAGATTGTTGCCCCCACAGTTAATAGAGATTTCTATATGTTGCCTCTTAGTATTTGTTCATCTTCTCTTCCTTAGTGGAAACTTATAAGCTTGTAACTGAGCTAGGTTACACTACTTCCCAGTGTCGGCAGTAATTAGTGGAATGATTACATGCCCATGATTCACCTTGATGGGTGGAGAGGAACCCATTTTTTCTCTTCCCTCGTGTTCCTCTCAAAGTTAAAAAGGCAAGAATCTGCCCAGATATGGAGTGGGAGGATGGAAGGAGGTTGTTTCCCATGACATTGGATCCCCTATGCCAGAGCCTAGTTGCCAACTCTGGGATTTCTTTTATGTGAGATAGGTGAGCTTCTGTCTCAATAAGTGACTTTAACTTTGGACATTTATTGTTGTAAAAACAACAACAACAACAACAACAACAAACACCAGTCTAACCCATACCAGCTCAGAATCCATGTTTTTACTCTGAACTTAAACCTTAAAGAAACAGGGATGAGACTCTGAGGAAGGATCCACGAATGTACGTGTGGGGAAAAAAGAGAAAAGGGTCCCCTCTGAGTTCCAGGAAAATTAGCAGCAATCAGTGTTAGCCACTGGGCTTTCACCACATCAGAACAATTTGACAGAATGCAAGACAGGCAAGCATGTGGAGTAATCAGTGGACACTAAGGTATTAGTGAGCTTGGACGAATGCATTCTTTAGAAAGGAGTCATTAGCAAAGCAGACATTGTGTAGTAGGAAAGAGTACTAGGCGGAAGTCATAAGTCTGAGTGTAAGTCACCATTGCCACCTGTTGCTAGTTACATGTGCTTGCTTATAAAGTATTGATGTGTGTGCTAGGGCTTTCCTAACCAAGTATCACCCAGAAGCTAGTGTACACATCAAAAAATTATTTTCTCATACTTCCTGAGGGTAAAAGTCTGAGATCAAAGTGTTGCTTCCTTTTGGAAACTTTTCCATGCTTGCAGATGACATCTTTGATGCTACCACATGGTCTCCCCTTTACATGCCTATGTACTAACGACCAACAAGAACAGATAACCATATCATTTCCTATAAGTGAACCTAGATTTAAAAAAATCACAAAAACCCAAACCAAAAAACCCAACCACCCAAAATAGACAAACCCCCAAAACAGAAAACAAAACATCAAAGTCAAAGGAAGACCAACTGAGGAATGTCTGTAAAAGGGACAAGTGGAGCATATTTGATCAAGGTATGCAACATGTTTGTATGAAAATGTCTTACTGAAACCTATTAATTTGTGTAATAAATTTGTAAATTGTGTCTTGTACTAAAGAATACCTGTCACATTGAAATAGGGCCTACCCTAATGACCACATTTTGAACTTACTATACTTTACCCATGCATCAATACTATGTACTTATCTTTTAGGTTAGCATAAACATCAATGGGTTATTTTGTATGCATATAAATTTATATGTTATCCCTTTAAAGGTGATATTTCTAACTGTGAGTCACAGTATGTTTGAATTGAATTAATGGGGAAAGCCATGATAGTTTGTAGATAGAAATAATTTCTAGATTATATGGCAGTTGAAACCAAATATAATTCTATATAAATCCCCTTCCAAATGATCCAATGTGTGTGTGTGTGTGTGTGTGTGGTGTGTGTGTGTATCTGTCTCTGTGTCTGTCTCTGTCTCTCTCTGTTTATGGGGGGCGGTTAGCTATGTGTAAGCTAAGATGCTTCTTTGTTAGAAGATACTTAATAGGGCTGTCGAGATGGCTCCTTGGGTGCCTTCTGCCCAGCCTGATGGCTTGCATTTGATACCTGGAATCCTTCATTGTGATAGGAGTCACATGGTAGAGGAATTTTAATCCAGCAGCATAGCTGCTCTGGCAAGGGATCATGTCCAAAGACCTTTTAGGTCTATGTGATCCTGATGGAATCCAGATACGCTGTGGATTACTGTATGATCTGGCTGGAATACAGACATGTCCTTAGTATACACCTTTAATACCAAACAATGTAGGTTAAGGTGAGTTTGAAGAAGGAAGCAGCCATGTTTGAAACTGACATCTAATTGAGGGATGACAATTCAGTTGAGTTCAGTGCAGTGCAGTTTGGTGCAGTTCACTTGAATGCAGTTGAGTTCAGTTGAGTTTGTTCAGTTCTCTACAGTTCCTTTTAGTCTGTTCAGTCTGTGTAGTCAGTGCAGTTTAGTTCCTGGAATTCAGAGGCAGTTTTTCCAAGCAGAGCAATTCAGTAAGAACCCAAGAGAAGCCAGACTGAATCAATCAGCTTGTAGAGGAGTTTTGAGCCAGAACAACTGAGTTGAACCAGTCAGCTGGAGTTCAAAAAAACTAGAAAGGATGAGTTTTTCAGCAGTAAGTCTCTGAGATGACAATTACTTAAGGCAAATAAAAGTTACTTTTACAAGAACCAATGCCCAGAACCCTCTGACCATATTTACATTCCATGGCTCATATATCGCATGCACACATGCATGTACACTCTAAATGTAATAAATTTAAAGGTGAAAATGATGGTGGTGGTGGTGGTGATGGTGATGATGATGATGGTGATAGTATTAGTAGTTTAGTGAGAATTGTGTAGAATCCAACTGTTATGCTAATCTACAGGGGCCAGAGCTGAATTCAAGTTTTGAGTCTTAGGAGAGATGGAAAATAACTTTGTCACTGTAGAACAGATGTAGATAAGCTGTTCAAGATGATTGTCCACTATGTATATGGTTTTCCCCACCCCTTTTTTTATGATTCTCCATTCATATAATGATAAAGGATTAAAGGCTTGTAGCAAAATAGGGGTGTGACTCTAGCAGATAAGCTATTTCGGTACATTTTTAGAGAAGAAAAAACAGATGAAATAACGTTGATCAATGTGAAGAAAATGGTGGAAGGTGTAACTTGGCATTTAAACAAAACAAGATTTAGTACAATGAAAAAGTCGCTCAAAGACCGAAGACAATAAGAAAATAGAGAAAAGCAGAACACATAGGAGTTACACACTTGTGTATGCTACAGAGAGGTTGATCCTCATCACACTCTACTCTATTGCACCCTCATATTTCTGTCAGGGATCATAGCTTCCTTTAAGTATGGCCATAATTACAATGACTATTGAGTGTGAATTTCATACATAAGACATGAACAGAAATTTATAATTGGGAAAAGTACCTACAAGTTAATGTTTTTCAAATAAACTTTAAAGTAGAAAAGTTGGAAATAAGGCAAGGAAATCTCTATAAGGTAGACAAATACATGAAAATGAAGAATAAACCTGGCTCACCCGGACCCACCCAGAGCCGCGGAACACAGAGACTGAGATACAGGAAACGTCCGGTTTCCATCTGTGGCTGGAGACCTCAGCTTGGGCCACAGGGCTCCATAGCCAATTAGCGCCAGGAGAAAGCTACCCTCCCAGGAGCGTGGAAAAGCCGTGAGTCGGGTTAAGACGAGCACCACTGCTCACCGGGACCCCGCAGAACCTGTGGGACACAGAGACTGAGGGAGTCAGGCATAGGAACCTTCCGGTTTCCATCCGTGGCTGGGGACCTCAGCTTGGGCCACAGGGCTCTGTAGCCAATTAGCGCTGGGAGAAAGTTACCCTCCCAGGAGCGTGGAACAGCCATGAGTGGGGATAAGACAAGGACCACTGCTCACCGGGAACTGGGGAGCTCAGCCTGGGCCACAGGGCTCCAGGAGAGAGCTGGTAGCCCAGGAGTGCTGACACACCTTCGAGCATAGGCAAAAACGCCACTTATGTTCAAACTCACTAGATCAAGAGGGACCCTTGCAGGGCCATCAGGACAGAGGAACCAAGACAGCTGGGGACAAGATCCTTCTGGTTTCTGTCTGCACCCCAGAGCTGACCCTGTGCCACAGCTCTCCAAACCCAAACAACTCTTAGAGAGAGCTGGTCTTCAAGGAGTACTGATACAGAGGCCTGCAGAAGACAAGCCACCGCCAGACAGAGTAAGATCAGCTAACATCAGAGTTAACAAGATGGCAAAAGGCAAGGGTAAGAACATCAGGAACAGAAACCAAGGCTATTTGGCACCGTCAGAACCCAGCTCTCTCACCACAGCAAGCCCTGGATACCACAACACACCAGAAAAGCAAGACTCAGATTTAAAATCAATTCTCATGAGGATGATGGAAATTAAGAAATTAACACCCTTAAAGAAATACAACAGAACAGAGGTAAACAACTAGAAGCCCTTAAAGAGGAAACAGAAATACATTAAAGAATTACAGAAAAACACAATCAAACAGACAAAGGAAATGAACAAAAGTATCCAGGAGCTAAAAATAGAAATAGAAACAATAAAGAAATCACAAAAAGAGACAACCCTGGAGTTAGAAAAAGTAGGAAAGAGATCAGGAGTCATAGATGCAAGCATCACCAACAGAATACAAGAGATAGAAGAGAGAATCTCAGGAGCAGAAGATACCATAGACAACATTGACACAACAGTAAAAGAACACACAAAATGCAAAAAGCTCCTAACCCAAAACATCCATGAAATCCAGGACACAATGAGAAGACAGAACCTAAGGATAATAGGTATCGAAGAGAGTGAAGATTAACAACTTAAAAGACCAGTAAATATCTTCAACAAAATTATAGAAGTAAACTTCCCTAACATAAAGAAAGAGATGAACATAAATATACAAGAAGCTTACAGAACTCCAAATAGATTGGACCAGAAAAGAAATTCATCCTGTCACATTATAGTGAAAACACCAAATACACAAAACAAGGAAAGAATATTAAAAGCAGTAAGGGAAAAAGGTCAAGTAACATATAAAGGCAGACTTATCAGCATTACACTAGACTTCTCACCAGAGACTATGAAAGCTAGAAGATCCTGGGCCGATCTCATACAGACCCTAAGAGAACACAATTGCCAGCCCAGGCTCCTATACCCAGCAAAACTCTCAATTACTATAGATGGTGAAACAAAAATACTCTATGACAATACCAAATTTACATAATGTGTTTCCACAAACCCAGCCCTACAAAGGATAATAGATGGTAAATGTCAACTCAAGGAGGGAAACCACACCCTAGAAAAAGCAAGAAAGTAATCTTTCAACAAACTCAAAAGAAGATAGCCACATAAAAGTAAAAAATCAGTTTGGCGGACCCTCAGAAAAATGGACATAATACTACCTGAGGACCCAGCTATACCTCTCCTGGGCATATAACCCAGAAGATGCTCCAACATGTAATAAAGACACATGCTCCACTATGTTCATAGCAGCCATATTTATAATAGCCAGAGCCTGGAAACAACCCAGATGTCCCTCAGCAGAGGAATGGATACAGAAAATGTGGTACATTTACACAATGGAGTTACACTACTCAGCTATTAAAAACAATGACTTAATGAAATTTGCAGGCAAATGGATGGAACTT
>CM052709.1:62139125-62154301 GCA_028551405.1 Uromys caudimaculatus | reverse complement strand
CATCCTGAGTGAGGTAACTCAGTCACAAAAGAACGAACATGGTATGTACTCACTGATAAGTGGATATTAGCCCAAAAGTTCGGAATACCCAAGTTTCACTTTACAGTAACAGCTGGACTGAGAGTGAGGTCCCAGATGGAGGAGTGGGAGAAGGGACTGAAGGAGCTGAGGCAGTTTGCAGCGCCTTGGAGGGAGCAACAGTGTCAATTGGCCTGACTCCCTGGTCCTCCTGGAGGCTGGACCACCAACCAAAGAATACACATCGAGGGACCCATGGTTCTGACCACATATGCGGCAGAGGAGAGCCTTGTTGGCCATCAGGGGGAGGAGAGGCCCTTGGGCCTGAGGGTGTTAGAGGCCCCAGTAAAGGGGAATGTCAAGGTGGGAATAAGGGAGTGGGTGGTCGGGTGGGTGGTAGGTGGAATTCCCTCATAGAGGCGGGGGAGGGGGAGGGGATAGGTGATTTCCAAAGAGGAGACCTAGAAAGGGGGAAACAATGGAAATGTAAATAAAGTATCCAAAAAAAAAAAAAAAAAAAAAAAAAAAAAGAATAAACCTTCTAGTCTAAATATTTATGATCAGGATATCTGCAACAGAAAGTATGCATAACTTGGGTAATGTATCTATGGGTATGTATGTATGTATGTGTGACCCTACATTTAGATATTTAGGAGATCAAGGTCAAGGACTGGTTTCTACAATTTTACAGTTCTAGTACAGTTGCTTAAGAAAGTGGTTGCTACTTGGAGGTTGTAGGGAAGTAAATGTGAACTGGGTCAACCACAAAATCTTAGTGTTCAATTCTAGTCCTCCATTGAACAATCCAAGGCAAGCTGTATTTAGGGGGTAATGCACGCAGGTTCCAATTCACCTGCAGGCTGAATAGAAGAGTCAGTGTCCTGCAGATTGCATACTCTGTTTTTCTGACAAAGATCTCTCTGTCAAAGGACATTCTGTTTTTTGGTTTTTTGGTTTTTTTTTTTTTTTTTTTTTTTTTTGAAACAGTGTTTCTCTGTGTAGCCCTGGCTGTCCTGGAACTCACTCTGTAGACCAGGCTGGTCTCGAATTCAGAAATCTGCCTGCCTCTGCCTCCCAAGTGCTGGGATTAAAGGCATGTGCCACTACTGCCTGACTCAAAGGACATTCTGAAGATGCAGAGTTCTGAGAAAAAAGTTTCCAACAAAATCAAAATGTTGTGAAGAGCTGTGCAATGGAAAGAGGTGAGGAGGTGAGTCTACCTGGAACTACATAAGCACAGTCATTAAATGTAACTGGAACCTTTGGGTGATCCCCTGTCAAGTTTACACAACTTTTCTCAGATCAGAAGTTTAGTTTCTCACACTATGTCATGCCTGGAAGAAAAAAAAAATCTAATTTCAAAAAGTTTTCAAATGGTGAAACAATGAGAAGACTGTGGAATGCTAATCGTTAAATGTGTAGAGAATATATATATATATATATATATATATACACACACACACACACATATATATATATGTACACACACACACATATATACATACATATATATATGTAGTGTGTGTGTGTATTAGATTACTAGATTCTAGATAATAAGTCCTTGAAAAGCGTGTGGTGTGTGTGTGTATATACGCATAAGCTGCTTCATATGGGCCAGCAATAGCAGACAGACATTATTAATATAAATAATAGTCAATGCTACTGAATATTTGCTGTTTAAACTTTTTAAGCATCTCACAAGTCTACTGTTTAATCTCACAGTAAACACATGAGGCCAAGTTTAAAAGATAAAGTAACTTGCCCATGTCTTCAGACTTAGGTTTTGTGGCAGAACAAAAATTTGACTGTATGGCTTCTGAATCCATCCTCTGATGGAGTAAACTCAATAGCCCTGAGCTTATCACAGAAATAGAGAGCATGAGCCTGAGATAACAGGGTAGTCAGAAACCCAAAAGTTGTAACAAAAAGAATAAGAATAGAAAAATGGCAATGTTAGATAATAGAGATAATAATAATTAGAATTTCAAATATATCAGGTATCTTAGTTACTATTCTGTTGCTGTGAAGAGGTACTATGACCAAGACAACTCTTATAAAAGAAAGCATTTAATTGGTTTAGTTCATTGTCATCATGATGGAGCAGGATGGCATGGTGCTGGGGCAATAGCTGAGAACTCATATCTGATATAGCAGGCAGCGGGAGGGGGGCAGGCTAGGACTAGTGTGGGCTTTTGAAACCTTAAAGCTCACCCTGAGTGACACACCCCCAACAAGGCCACACCTTTTAATTCTTCTTAAACAGCTCCACCAACTGGGACCAACCATTTAATATATATATGAGCATATGGGGGCCATTCTCATTCAAGCTGACATACTGGGACATAGCACAAAATAAATGGAGATTAGAATTTTATCAGGATGCTGAGGACTTTTATCAACCGATCTCCAAAATTTGAAAGCATGGAAATAGTAACACAGATTAATAGAAGATGGAAACAATGACCTGTAAAGACGATAAACCACATTTCAAAATCCATCATTCGGAGGAGAACATATAGATAAAGATTAATGTAAAACTAAACCAGTAAGAGCTTTAAGAAAGCAAATACATGTTGTACAACCAGCATTAAACTAACGTTTAATACAAACTTTCAAAAAGTAGTCATGCAGGGCCTGTGCCTGCGCCTGTGTCTCTGAGGAAGTAAAGGTCAGTGGACGGATTATGGGCTGTGGCACTGCTCAGAACTAGGTTCAGTTCCAGGCACTTCATTTGTCATTGTGACATAATGCAAAACGTCTTAATTTTCTGGAATCTCATAAGGAAAATGGGAACAAATTAGCATGTGATATTATAATGCCTAATGAAAATAGCATGCAGGACCACAGAGTGCACCCACTAAACATTAGTTCTCTGATGAATCTTCTCATTCTGAAAGTGACTATTTTAAATGGTTGAACTACATGGATTTGCTTTGTTTTTCTTTGTCCACTCAGCATGGGAAAGTAGAAATGTTCTTCTTTTGTACCAGTCGTTAAGCAATCAGGGAAATAAAGAAAATCAAGATAGTGAAAACATGAAAGAAATCTTGGCAGAAGATGAAAGTGAATATGAGTGTCTTCTGTTACGTAAGATCTAGCTCTTACTATAAATTAATAAACCTTTTCTTTCAGCTTTTGTTTGTCCTTCTTATCCCCAACTTAACAGCAGTACTAGGTATGTTCCCAAGTAACTATGGGTTCAAAGAAGAAATCACAAACAAATTAAATGGTAATGACATCAATAAAAATGAAAACTCTAATGTACTAAACATACATAATGCAAATAAATCAAGAGCTGAGAGGCTGGAGCTATAATTTTCTATGTTTAAGGAAAGGCAATGGTTCAGTATACTAACCAGGTACCTTTGCAAAGTAAGGAGGCAAAAGATCCAAACAGCCAAATACAAGCAACAAAACAACACAACAGTGACAAAAAAAAAAAAAAAATGGTGGCTCTAAGTGACAGAGAAAGTGAAACAATGAATAAGAAACACATTGAAAAGAAAAATAGACTCTTTGAAAGGATTGACAGAATAGGCAAGTCTTGCTTTGAGTGACTAGGAAAAAGAGAAGACTACTATTAAAACTAGGAATGAGCACAAACACATTACTGAAAATACAGAAAAGAGATGAGATGATAAATGAGCAGTGTGAACAGAGACTGACACAAGTTTTCTAACTTGTGTGAAATGTACAAATTCCTAGAATGACATACACGGGAAAAAAACAATTCAAGAAGGAAGCTTAAGGTCTGAGTAGAGTCTGGGGTAGAGGCTCACGCCTTTAATCCCAGCACTTGAGAGGCAGTGGCTTGTGGATCTCTTATTTGTTCAAGGCTGGTAATTTAAGGAAACCTAACCCAGTGATCTGGGGCACCTACTAGTCATCTAATGACAAAGAAAGAAATAGATTTGAAAGTCCAGTAAGATACTGTTAGACAACAGTCTATTGCTGTTGTCAAAGAAGAGAGAATATAGTAAACCAACAGTCTTTTCAACAGAGTGCTGAAGCAATAGGGTATCCACAAGCAGAGGTCTGAGGCAGCTGCAGGCTCATGCTTGTGTCCCAGCACAGAGGACATAGAGTCAGGAAGATTGAAAGTTAGAAGCAGCCTGTGCTGCCTCGTGACTTCCCTGACACTTCCTAGCTGTTATAATAATAATACTTTGTCCCAAACAAACAAAATGAAGAAGCATACTTCCCTTGACCCAAATACAAAAGTTACCTCAGCACAGATAATAAGGTTAACTGTAAGACCCAAACCTATACAATCCTTATATAGGTGTAGAAGAGTCAATTTCTGTGACTTTTGGGTAAACAACTATTTCGTATATATGATACCAAATCCACAAGGGGTGGAAGAAAAATAAAACAGATAAATTAGACATCATCAAAATCAAAGGTTTTACTTTAAAGAATGCTACTAAAACAATGGAAAAACAGCTCAAAGAAGGAAAAATTCTGAAGTGTATCTGTTAGAGAACTTGTCTCTATGACAGTTAAAGAACTTGTACAACACCACAATAAAGAGACAAATAACCCAAATAAAAATGTGTAAAGGCCATGAATGGATATTTCTCCACAGAAGAAAAACGAGTGGCCTGTACATATATGGATGTTGCTTGACATTATTAGTTATTAGGAAAATACAAAAGCATAACAAAATGCCACTTCAGACCTATAAAGATGCCCAGAATATAAAAGTGATGGTAATAGTTGTGAAGGCTACAGAGAAATGGGAACCCTCATCCACTGCTGCTGACAATGAAAAATACTACAACCGCGGAGAGAAGCAGCCTGGCTGTTCCCAAAATGACTAAGTATGATATTACCATACACTCGTCCAACTCTTGGGTATAAATCCAAAGAAATGATAGCACATGTCTACACAAAAGTTTTGCATAAATATTTATAGTGGCATTATTAATAATAGCCAAAACAAAAACTTAATAATCCATGCTCTGGAAACCATTCAGCCATAAAAAGGAATGAAGTATTTGGAAATACTGTGATATATAAGAAACTTGAAAGTATCGTGTTAAGTGAAAGAAGCCGTTTGTCTAGACTAGTCATAACAGGACACAGAGGAGCTGAGTTGCAGAGGGCTGAGTTGGGACTGATTGTTCATGGATAGCTAGAGTGTTAGGTGGTGAAAGGTTTTGAAGTTAAATGACAGTGATGGTGTGGATGACTAAAACTCACCAAGTTGTTCACCTCAAAAGGACAAACTTCCAGCACATAAATTGTGGTTTTTAAAGTGCATGATTTTAAAAAGTAGGGGTTATGTCAATAATGACGTAGTTCAAAGAACAGAATATTTCAAGGCTCTATTTATATATTTCTATTTATTAGAAAAGCTCGACTTTCATCGATTACGTATTAGTCACACCACTGTGAAAGTAGAAATCCTCAAATGCTTCCCTGATGTTGAGTCAGACTCGTTTCCTGCTTGTGAGGTGCGCTAGTGCTCTGATGATGGCTAAAGCAACAGACAAAGGATAGGCTTTCTGCAGGGTGGCCTTTGGCCACCTGTGACTTGTGAAGCAAAAACAGAAAATTAATTGTACTTAGACATAGCTGCTAACTGACATGACTCAGGTTAAGACGAGACTTCTTGTAATGGCTGGTTCCCGGAGAATGCCTTGGTCTGAGTCATTAATACCACAGGCCGCAGGTATTCGTCTTTTGCTCTGTATACTTTTTGGCTGTGGATTGAGCAGGAATCTCTAGCTCAATAGCTAATTCTTACTGCTGCTAGATTTCTCTTAAAGTCACAAAATAAACATACTTATTTTCAGGTGGTGACCACCTTTTCTCCTTTTCTACTGATTAAATATTTTCAGTTCCTTCATAAATTTGTTTAAACCTCTAAAAATTGTGTTAAAAGTGCATACAGCCTAAGATTACTATTTATTTTCATTTTAGCCACCCACAGCATTAAGTGCATTCATATCTTTATACAGTCTGCACAGTTCTCTTCATCGCGCAGAAGGGAAACTCCATAGCAATCAAACAACTTCCCATTTCCTCTTTTCCCAGTTTCTGGCAAAAAGTATCTTACGTCCTGCCTCTAAGACCCTCATATAAATGGAATCACACAGAGTTTGCCTTTCTTTGACTGGTCTATTTTATTTAGTGTGATCCCCCCCCCCCCCCGCTCCCGATACACACTTCCTGCGCACATACTTCCTGCTTCACAGATACTCTTCTCTGATTGCAGTTACTTCACACTGCACTGAAGAAGGGGAAGTCCAAAACCATTTATTAATCTAAGCACCTTCTGGGAGGGAGGGAATCCCCTGAGGATGTTGTATCTCTAATGAAGATTACTGTAGATTCCCTTGATTGCATCCTGCCCCTATTGATGCATTCAGAGCTCCACCATCAAGTGAAGTGGTTGAGCCCTCAGACACTCCCTCCCTCTCCCTATAGCTCCTGCCTCTCTTCTCAGGCAGCATTGTCTCTCACCAGCACAAGAAACCTAGAAATTGCCTTTTACGGTTATAATGGGATCAACAAAGTGTGTAGTGGATCTGCATGAAAAATGAATTTTTGTATGCAGTTTCCTCTGTAATAACATTTCACATAGTCATTAGTCTGATCCACAGACAGAATCAACGCAGTGACTCTGGGAGAAAAGAAATAATAAAAATTATTACTATAAACTGACCTCGGTCTCCAAATTGATGTTTTATAATGACTCAGGATTACTACACTGAACACTTCTTTATAGGTAGATATAAACACATAAGAGTGAATTTTTTTCTTTTTCAGACGCATACTGGCTTGCACATAATAAGCCAATAGTTGTTAAAAAAATTATACCAAGTCATACATGCATGTGCAATGAAATAGGCTTTAAACTCAAGAACAGGCTATAGCCCTAACAAGAGTACTAGAGTCTGAAAAAGAGTTAACCTTTTGTGTGAAGTTAAGGTGAACCCAGTGATATCTCTCACCAATTTTCTGGGTTAGGAGGAAAAAAAAATTGAAATAATGAGTTAGCAAGGTGGAAGTTGTACATAATTCAAAGCCTTCTCCCCGGAATACAGCCCTTATTAATGTGCTGGTAATTCCTCGGAGATTACAAATCATTTAAATTCCTGTAAGTTGCAATTTTAATTATTTTTTATTACTTAATTTTACCAAATGGGCAAATTTATAATAAGGAAGAAATTAAGTACAAAGAACTTGTAAATAGGAAAATATATCTTACTTCTACATTACACTCATGGGACTATTTAAAAATGTGCTAGTTATTTTCTTTTTCTTACCTTTTTTGGGGGAGGGTGGAGTTAAGCTAAATACATGAATATGGTAATGTGAACACGCCCACCCATATCCCATACATGACAACCAAAACAAGTAAGCACTGGGGGCACTAGAATAGACAGAATAATCCACGCCTAGGCATACAAATACAGTATTTCTCTATATTTTGAGGATCCCTTACTCATGTTTAAGATTATTTCTGACAAGACACCTGAAACCTTGTTGAGGCAAATGATATCTCAGGTTGGTTAAATTCCCTAAGAAGGTAATTCACTGATCTCTACCAGGGAAAATTAATTATTAAAACCGATTCTATCTTAACCTGCTTATGGTCGCTTGAATAATAACGGCCCCCATAGACTCATAGATTTGAATGCCTAGTTATCAGGTAATGTGGCTACCAGACAGGGATTAGGAGGTGTGGCTTTTTTGGCATAGGTGTGGCCTTGTTGAGTGTCACTTGGGGCGTGGGCTTGGGATTTCAAGACTGGCCTAGTGTCTCTTTCTCTTCCTCTTCCTG
Source organism: Uromys caudimaculatus (assembly GCA_028551405.1). Classification (NCBI taxonomy): domain Eukaryota; kingdom Metazoa; phylum Chordata; class Mammalia; order Rodentia; family Muridae; genus Uromys; species Uromys caudimaculatus. The sequence goes on along the minus strand of CM052709.1, from coordinate 62,146,491 downwards.
CCTGCTGATCTCCTTGTGAAACTTAACTATCTCTCTAGCACCATGTCTGTCTGCATGTCTCCATGCTTCAGGCCATGATGATAGTGGACTAAACCTCCGAATGTAAGCTTGCCGCAATTAAATGCTTTCTTTTATAATATTGCCATGGCCATGGTGTCTCAGCATAGAACTAAAACACTGTGGAATGCATAGATGGTGTAGTATTGTATCTGAAGTTTAAGAAACGTGTTCAGCACATAGTTTACAGCTTTCTTCCCAAGCACAGGAAACTTCTCAAAGCCATCTTGAACTTAGTTTCAGCACATTCAGAAACTACGCAATATACAGGGGAAACATAAAACACAGCATATATTCATTTATCCACAAAGAGTAGAGGGGAACTTCTCTTCATTTCCCCGAGAACTAAGTATAAGAAGATGTGGCCAGGTTGCTCACATTCTCTAATAGTCATCTTTTTTTCCTTCTGTTGCCATGATTTTCACAGCTTGACAGCCTATTTCCACTTGACCTATTAGGTATATTCCAATAGCGTAAAATTTTATTAGCGAAAGCTGTTTCTTACTAAATTATTTTTTAATTTATGAATGTATGCATGTATGTGTGTATGTATGTATGTATGTATGCATGCATGCATGCATGCATGTGTCATATACCATGTGAAGAGGAGGCCAGAAGAAGGGACTGGGTTCCCTAAAAGTGGAGTTACCAGCAGTTGTGAGTTACCAGATATGGGTGTTGGAAATCGGATTCAGGCCCTCTGGAAGAACAGCAAGAATTCTTAACTTCGGAGCCTTCACTCCAGCCCCTAAGTTATTATAGTTAACCGGTTCTCTTTATTTTTGAACCCTCATGGTTTCTTTTGTCCTTTACCTCCTGAACACACATGCTCAATCACATTGCCTGCTATGGTATGTGCCATTTCTTATTGCTACCATCACAGTTATTCAACATTTGAGTTGATAAAACTTAACTTGTTATAGAAATAGCTAGAATATTCACAGGTAGCCCCAGATATTGCTGACAGGCAGCAGAGTTTCAATGTTTGATGGTCAGTTGTGATTATGGATGGAGAAGTACTTAGAAGGTTAGTTAGGTACCCTTCTAGTTAGGATACCTCCCCAAGGTTACCAGGGACAGTTATGTCAAGAGGGCTCTGACCTAATGAAGGCTTAATCCATTGAAGATTTAGAATTTGAACAGGGAGGTGGGAGAACTGTGGAGGGTGTGGTATGGCTGGAGGTAGCCATTCCCCAGGGTTGTGTCTTTGGGGCTATACATTGCCCTGGCCCCTTGTGGTTTGCTCTGCTTCCCTCCAGTTGCACCTGAGCATCTCTGCCACAGCTTCCTCCACCAATGAGATAACACTTTTCTTTTTTTTTGATACTTTATTTACATTTCCAATGTTTCCCCCTTTCTAGGTCTCCTCTTTGGAGACCACCTATCCCCTCCCCCTTCCCCACCTCTATGAAGGAATTCCACCTCCTACCTACCTGCCCGCCCACTCCCGTATTCCCACCTTGACATTCCCCTTTACTGGGGCCTCTCCTCCCCCTGAAGGCCAACAAGGCCCTCCTCTGCCACATATGTGGTCCGAACCATGGGTCCCTCGATATGTATTCTTTGGTTGGTGGTCCAGGCTCCAGGAGGACCGGGGAGGGGGGTCAGGCCAGTTGACACTGTTGCTCCCTCCATGGGGCTGCATCTCCTTCAGTCCCTTCTCCAACTCCTCCATCTGGGACCTCACTCTCAGTCCAGTGGTTACTGTAAAGTGAAACTTGAGTATTCCGAACTTTTGGGCTAATATCCACTTATCAGTGAGTACATACCATGTTCGTTCTTTTGTGACTGAGTTACCTCGCTTAGGATGATATTTTCAAGTTCCATCCATTTGCCTGCAAATTTCATTAAGTCGTTGTTTTTAATAGCTGAGTAGTACTCCATTGTGTAAATGTACCACATTTTCTGTATCCATTCCTCTGCTGAGGGACATCTGGGTTGTTTCCAGCTTCTGACTATTATAAATATGGCTGCTATGAACATAGTGGAGCATGTGTCTTTATTACATGTTGGAGCATCTTCTGGGTATATGCCCAGAAGATAACACTTTTGAAGCTGCAAAATCTTTTCCTCTTTCAAGTTGTTCTTGTCAGGTGCTCAGTCACAGGGCCAGGAGATGTAACTAATCTATAGCATGACACTGTTTGAAGTCATCTAAGCAGTTTGTGAGCTTTTCCTTAAAAAAAATTTCTTTCTGTTAAACAACCTCCAGATAGCTGAGCTGCATGGCTGGCTATGCTTCTAGGAGTGCCCTCAGGCTCTGAGCAGTCGTAGCTTGCCCCTTTCCTGTGAGTCTGTGGTTGGTACCCGCCTACGGATGCTGGCATGATTGTTGTCTCAGATCTCTGCAGTCAGACATGTTCATCACACCCTCGACTCTTCCCTGGACTCATTTGTTCTCTTCTTTTTTTCTCATTCTGAAAAATAAAAACCAGCCTACTTCTTTCCTTATTGTGAGAGAAGCAATCAAGCACCCATCACCTGCTGTCACGTTCCTGTGTGTGACTCTTGGTTTATGTTATCATTTGGCCTTGCTATGTTCAACATATTGGTTCATATCTCAGTTGCCCTGGCATAGACACAGGGTGGCTGCAGCAAACTCAGATGTCACATGGCAAATTCCAGTGTCTGAAAAGTGTTCCCTCTTTGTAAAAGCCTAGAAAACTCTCCTGAGTCACCACAGCAGAGTTGTCATCGTATTTCAGTGGTTAGAGCTGAACTGATAGACAAGTTAGGTGACCAGTCACTATGGAGAGAAACACGGTTGCCATAACTGACTTATACTACAGAAGATTCATCCCGATGGAGGGAAAGCCCAGGTTCCCCCAGAACATGTGGACACAGATGCTTCATAGCATCAAATATACTGATGAGAATATTCCAGAACAGGATTGGCTAGAGCGTAGGGCGGTCAAATCAGCTGGAGAATTTAAGATTATATAAGAAAGAAGCCTGGGAGAGCTTAACCAACCCCTTTTGCCCCTGTTGGAGTTGTTAGTATAACAGTTATCGACAGAGTACATCTCACCATTGATGTCACTCCTGTCTTAGTTTCCCAACTGGATGATATGTGGCTGAATATTGTGACAGAGAGAAATCAATAAAAAGGCTGTCTAAGGACTAGATCGATAATGATTCTTCTGATCTCAGTTGTACCCATGAGCTGATACTGGCCCTAAGCATCAGATAAAGTTACTGGTGGGCATTGCTATCCTCTAAGCCAGAGGCTACAAATTACCACAGGCAGCTTGTGAGTCCCAGATGTACTATTTCAATATTATAATTATATTGTTCAATTGAATAGCTATTGATATTTAAAAGTTAGGCTATACAGAATATGTTCAATTCCAGCTTCCTTTGAGAAATCTTGTGACCACCATTCTGCTGCCAGGACCTGACTCTCCCTACACTAGATCATTGCATTCCTGAAAGGCACCTGTTGGGCTCTGTCGTATTTAAAAGTGAGATTGATCTCAAATCAGTATCCATATATCACTGTCATATTCAATTTAAAAAACAATCTTCACATATTTTATTATTTCTACTTGTCTTTAAATATTTTCAGCATCCTTAATATATTTTGTCCTACTGTGGGTGTGGAGATTCCCAATGTCTACTGCATACATCCTTCTTACCATGTGGCAGCATGCTTACTTCCTTGACTGTGATCAAAAACACTTTCTTCATTGGTAATATTTCTGTGGAAAGCTGAATAATACCTGATACCCAATAACCCACAGATGTCTGTGCCCTAATCCTCAGAACATATGGTTATGTTATATAGTTATATAGCAAGGGAGATTTTATAGTTATTACTTAATTAAGGATTTTTGTATGGCAATATTATTCTGTATTACCCAGTTGCTCTCCCTATGACAGGAGAGCAGACTTGGAGATGAAGACATGGGGTTGATATTACAAGGTTGGGAGTGCTAAGGGTCCTGGTAGCATTGTAGGAGACAAGGGCTCAGAAGAATCAGTGCTTCTCAAGACAGACTCTAGACTTCTGGCCTTTAGAACTTGGATGTATTATATTTTGTACAATTTTAAGTCACAACTGTTATAGCTGCAATACGAAAATCAGTACATGTTCTATATTTGCTTATAAATATTGCCTTTTCCTTGAAAAACTTCTGGGTCATCAGCACAATGCAGAGTCCCTCAGTGATTCTGCCTGTAGGATTTCTGTATAGATCACAAGGTTGTTGAGAGCAAGCCATTTGGAAGTTAATGTTGTGTTTGTCCTAGGAATTATTAAGTGATTGAGTACAGTCAATAGTTATAAAATATATGTTGAGTGAAAGGAACATAGGACATAAGGAACCACTAGGGATATGGAAAACTAAAACGGCCATGGAAAGCCAGTGTACCCAGTCTCCTCAGATGCCTGAATAGTGAGCATAGCAAGCTTGGCATCTTAGCTTTCTAATGGTCCTAGAATCCTTACATTGGCTTGATATGCCAGCAGAAAAGAATGGTGTAGAGCGGAGGGAAGGGAGGTGCTTAACCAGAACAACAGGTCAGAGTGGACTTCCTCCTCCTCCTCCTCCTCCTCCTCCTCCTCCTCCTCCTCCTCCTCCTCTTCTTGTTCTTCTTGTTCTTCTTCTTGTTCTTGTTCTTCTTCTTCTTCTTGTTCTTCTTCTTGTTCTTGTTCTTCTTGTTCTTGTTCTTCTTCTTCTTCTTGTTCTTCTTCTTGTTCTTGTTCTTCTTGTTCTTCTTGTTCTTGTTCTTGTTCTTGTTCTTCTTGTTGTTGTTGTTGTTGTTGTTGTTGTTGTTCTTCTTCTTCTTCTTCTTCTTCTTCTTCTTCTTCTTCTTCTTCTTCTTCTTCTTCCTCTTCTTTTTCTTCTTTATATATATATATATATATGTGTGTGTGTGTGTGTGTGTGTGTATATATATATATATATATATATATATGTATATATGAAAAGTACAGTGTAGCTGTCTTCAGACACACCAGAAGATGGCATCAGATCCCGTTACAGATGGTTGTGAGCCACCATGTGGTTGCTGGGAATTGAACTCAGGACCTTTGGAAGAGCAGTCAGTGCTCTTAACTGCTGAGCCATCCCTTCAGCCCCATCCTCTTCTTCTTACAGGTGGGTGTGTGACGGATCATGGAAAACTTACTCTGCTTTCGGAAGCAATAGAGGTGAAGATTCCAGTAACTGAGATTTAAAATTTACTTCTACTGAATGTTCCTTCTAAATGCTGTGGAGTATAGAATTCTAGTCGGGTTTTTGGTTTTGCGAGACCTTTGTTTCCAGAATGCTACTTGAGTCTAGAAATTGCAGATTCCCTTAGCAAATGAGGTCAAGATATTTTTCCCTCTTTTTGTGACACACATTCTCGTAGGTTACAGCTGTCTACATGGACATTGTGCTATTTCAGTGCAACTTAGACGTTGGCATCGTGGCAGAAAGTCTCCAGGGAAGGTTATACATTTGCATAATGTCACCGAAGGTTTGTGTTTCTGTATTAACTGACAGCGACGGGCAATGACAGGATGCCAGACAGCTGTGTTGATGACAGAGCCTCTGAAAATAGAGAGTGCATGTGTCTTCCAGATGACATCAGCCTTCAATTATGGGAAGATGCGAGGACATCTAAAGGAAGGAGAGAGAGGAAAGGTGGGAGAAAAGCCACCAGGGAGTCAAGATGACAGAGGGTGGCATTTGATCACTGAACAAAGGAGAAAAGGAAGTGTTTTAATTATGTTAGATTCTGTGTAACAGAATGTGGAGCTTGGCACACATGGCTTAAACATTTTGTATAAAGGTTTGATGGAGGCAGAGAGCAAATAGATTCAGATTAGGCTAGCATTATTTCTGTCATTTTCCCATCCTGCTGTATTGATGACAGGCTGAATCCTGGTTTTTATGTGCAACCAGGATGAAATGTGTCCTGAGGCTCTGCTCCTTTATTGGACCACAAGGCCAATCTCTGCACTTCTGCATTGTATCCATCCCAATGAAGAACTCAGCCCTCAGTCCAGTTCTTTAAAAGAATCTGGTATGTGAGCACCTTCAAAAGTGGCAGAACTTCTTTATGTGGTTGTGCATGCCCCCCCTCTCTCTCTCTCTGTGTGTGTGTGTGTGTGTGTGTGTGTATGTATGTGATTTTTATATTACACAGATCACCCCACCCAAAGCCCTGCTTTTCCCCTGTAACTGCTATTATATTTTTATTCTCAAATTCGTCTAAACAAAGGATCTTCTGACGAACTGCATTCTTTCAGTAGCTAATTGTCTTGGCAGGAGTCCCCAGAGGAAACTCTGAGAGAGGATGCTTACATTCATCAGTGATTTATTTAAGGCACTCCCATTGGAAACTGCAAAAGGAATAAGGATAGCAGGACATAGGATGGAAGAATCAAGCAGAGGTACAGCATGCGATGAAGTCCTAAATTGTACCAGATCCCCCCTCCCCCCGTGAGTTCTCACAGTTTGTGACACCAGCCAGAAAGCTGGTGTGCTTGCTCTGTATGTTCAGTACCAAGATAGTACCTCCCCAGGGTTGTGGGCACATATACTTGAGACGTTCTTTATGCACAGATATTAGACTGTAATCACCTAAGGGCACTCCCTCAAAGAAGTACTGATGTGGTCCGGAGGGTAAAAAGTACACACTGAGTTGTAATTTGTGCAGTGGCACAAAGACACAGGTGTACACTCCGGGGGTATCTTAAGTGTAGAGTGACAGTGTTGGCTTTACTTATCAAACTATTCTTTCCGAATGTTGAGTACCCTCTCCAGAGGGACCTTTAGTAGGAAAATTTTACATTAATTAAGTGATTAGTGCATTTATTTTATTTATGTTTTCTTTATTTGTTTATTTAGTGGTAAATTGATGTATGTGCCACAGAGGAAGAATTAGGGTCAGAAGACGACTTGTAGGAGTCAATGTTCGCCTTTCTCTCTGTGGGTTTCTGGGGTAGGGAGCATCTTTATATAAAGCGGAGCCACCTCACGGCCCCATCAGGGGGGTTGATGGCATTTATCTCTTTCTACTATGCCATTTCTATTTCCTGCTATCAAGAGATTTCTGTTTTTCATTGTTTTGATTGTTATTTATCAGGGCACATTGCCCTTTAAAAGATGATGTAGCAAGAGGGATAGTTTACATGGCTTATGATGTCTTGTGTACACAAGTTCTTCAGTCTTAATTTCTTTGGAGTACTTGCCTACAGTGACTGTAATCCCTATCCCACAGGACTTTGTAACTCTCTGTCTCTGTCTTTCTCCCTCTCCCTCTCCCTCTCCCTCTCCCTCTCCCTCTCCCTCTCCCTCTCCCTCTCCCTCTCCCTCTC
>CM052709.1:62098792-62139025 GCA_028551405.1 Uromys caudimaculatus | reverse complement strand
GTGTTCTCATGTATTAGATGATTTAGAAACAGTTTTTCACATTGGTCCTGAGAATTGGGAAATAACTTCTTACAGATAAGGGGACAAAAAAACAAAAAACCAACCAAACAAAAAACCAAACCAACCAACCAACCAACCAAAGAAACAAAAACAACCACAATTTTCCAGTGATTCTTCTGCTTCTTCATGGAGCAACATTGGACTTTGGAAATCAAACCTCAGTACCCTTTCCTGTTACACTTAATACTGTCTCCCAGACACCTGGAATTTGAATTTTCTAAAATCATGGAAAATGAAAGGCAAATACATGTTTGAGTTCTCCAAGGTCAGTCATAGCTGATTCCCTCTTTAGTGAGGCCTGCTGTTGAATGTAAATCCATTCTGCAGTCCCTATGGGCAACCTGCTAACTAACAGCAGAAGGAGTAGCTGGTCTTTACTGAAGCCCCCCCCTCCTTTTTTTGAATTGATGTTTTCTGTTCTCATTAGAGGTTCTTAGCATATCAAAAAGGTGTTTTAAAAATCACTCTGAGAATCAAAAGAGCAAACCCAAGCGTATTTTGATGTATCTGTAATGAGGCTAGCCACTTTAGTTAATAAACAGGCTGAAGTACTATGAGCAGAAGATGCCCTCCCCCTCCCCCAATGGCCCCATAGATGAGTTTTCCCTGGGAACCTGGTACTCCTCCTGTCTGTTAGGACTAATCAATGTCATGTGATAAGAGCCACTGTTGCCCCACTGGACTAAGACTAGGCATCTTCTATTTTATCCTAAAACTCTACAGTAAGTAAGCTCTAGGTTAGTTTTATTCTCTGGTTATGACCTTGACTGGGTTTTTATCATCTGTCCCAATGTAGGAACTTCACTCTTACCCTCTGTTACTGATCTTATCTGCTGCTGTGTAGCAAACTACTGAGCTCAGTAGTGCCTGCAGGAAGAACACTTCATGTACCTCTTGTCTTGTGGGTCAGAGTTTGTGCAAGAAGTTGCTAAGGTGGCTGGCCTCTATCTTGTGGTTTCAAGTTTGGGTTTGGATAAGAACTGGATGTTTGGGCGAGATGCAGAGTGAACCCAAGTAGTAGCAAGTGGAGAGCAGGTCAGGGAACATTCTGTGAAAGTCTCAGACCAAAAATAAAAGTTGGAAAGATTAAAAAAAAACCAACTAAAATCAGATTTGGAGGGCAGAAGTAGAAAGGCCAATGTCCCTTAAGTATGAAACCCGGAAAGAGAAAAACAAACAAGCGTTAAAGGGCAGGTAACAACATTTCAATAAGTAATGATGTGTGTAAGTTCAGCATACAAAAATCAGTGACATTCTACAAATTGGTAACAGGGTAGAAACTAGAATAAAACAAATTGCTTTTCCTAACAGTAATAGAAAATATAAAATGTTTGGGAATAAAATTAACAGAACATACAAGAACATAAATAGAGATTTAAAAAATTATCTGTGGAGGAGATGGGGAGGAGAAGGAATATGATCAAAATATATGATATCATACTAAACTTAAATTTAAAAAGTAAGATCACCTAACACAAGAAAGAGCTAATTTACCTCACAAGTAAATCTTGAATTTAAATCTATTTTAGTTAGAACTCTAGGACTCTTTCATGATATTTGTGATCTAAAGCTCATATGGGTAATAATTACCAAGATAAATACAAACTTTAAAAAGGAAAAATCCAGAAGAGCATGACATACCAACCCTTATGATTTATTACAAAGGAGCAAAAGTAGTGTCATGCTGATGAGGAAAAGTGCCAGCTAATGGACCAATATGAAGCCCCAGAAATGAAGTCACATGCCTGACCACTGGTGTATGATGGTTGTGACACTACAAATCAGCAGATGGCATTACAAATTATAGAGTAGATTGTTAACACAATTTGGAGAAATTCACAAAGAAGAAATAATGTAATGGAACAATTACTTAAAGTTATATGAACCTCCGATGAGTCTTAAATGCTGAAGATAGATTTGAGAACTCTGTAGAATAAAACAGAGAAAAGTCTCTTTCTGGCCTTGGATGGTAGACGGATTAAAACAATTAGATCCCCTAAGTATAGGCCAACTAGGAAAACCTCCGTGTATTTGACGTTCACCATATTTTATTTGTTTGCTTGTTTTGTTGGTGGTGGTTTTTTTTTTTTTTCCACTTCCTAACACTTTTCCGTAACCATGTTAAGATGTGATGAGACCCCATCAGTCCTGTTGGCAGGCGGTGGCTAAGGGTGACCAACTCAACTACCACCCAGGCTGAGCTCCAGGACTTTAAGTTGGTCCACCCTAATAGCTATTCCATCTAGGAATTACTGGAACATGTGGAGGGACTGGTCCCTCAGAAGCAGAACTGCAGGATCTCCATGACTTTGGCAACAGCAGGATATCTGAGAGGAGCCTTGGCAAGGGTCTACTAATGGTGGTGTGGCAGAAGCCAGAGGCCCGAACCAGACCAAAGACTCATTGCAATGAACATTTGCAAGAAAAGCAAAAAGGCGTACTGCGTGACGCACTGCAGCTTCTAATGCCGCTATGATGAACAAATCTGTGATGGAGAGTCCAGGAAAGATGGAGGAAGGAGCGGTAAGTGTGTGGCAGAGCTGGAGATACTGCATCTGTGATGGGTGTGAGAGAAGCCTATAGTTGGTGGAGGGACCCGATGGCTTCAGCAGGATGGTGAGCAGCAGCCTGGAGCTCGCTTGGACTCAGCCTACCAAACAAGCTGCCCAGCTGCAGGATAATCCTGGCTCTAACTGCCACAGGATGTTTGAGATGAAGCATGGTCCATTTACTGGATTGGACCTCCTTAAAAGACCTTCATGGTCTGATTTTCTTGGGGAGGCCGTGCTGGTCTATGGTCTGTGTTTTGGCAGAGGACCGTGTAGCTATCCACAGGTCCTACTGCCACTGGAGACCAAGCAGAGGTCTTTGCCTTATGCTGATACTGTGGATATTCATGGTCCGTGCTGTTGCGAGAAACCATGTAGACGCCCAGGACGCTTGCTCCCACTAACTGTAAAGAGCAAGAAAGCTACTCCTTTAGTGATATCTATGATTGCATACTCACAGTTGAGAAAAGGGAGTATAGAAGGTTTGTGAAAACCCTACCTTCCTCTCACCCCACCCCTCGCAGGCCTAAAACAAGTAACAGCCTAAAAAAGGAAGCTATCAAAAAGACCTCTTAAAATTTTTGAGGAGGACACTGGCATGTAGCTCACCACAATTCATGGCTCCCAGCAGGGTTGCAGATGGAGAGGACTTTGCTTTCCTTAGGGGCCTGGCCACTCGGAGTTTGACTACAAGGAAGGATGAACAGGCATGGGAGGACAGGGAGGTGAGCATGACCAGGATGCATGATGTGAGATTCCCAATAATCTATAAAAATATTATGTTGGAATAAAAAGATGTGGTAAGAGAGTAGAGGAAGCTATTTTCAGAATATCTAAGATGCAATCAGACATTAAATATATGAACTACAGAGGAAATATTACATGGACATGAAAGAAAGGAAGTGAATAGAGAACTGCCCAAAGATGGCAAATGTTGATAACTTAGAGAAGCAGAAAGCAAGTGAGTAAGGATGTATACAGAAGCACATGGAAGAAAAGCAAAGTAAATGTACAGATATCATAAACTTTGCCAGGTGTCACCACACAGTCATGGTTTCGATGGGGATGCGGGAAGGACAGAATCCTCAAGTACAGTCCTCTCAGGAATATCTTGGGTATTTGATGACAACAATAAGGCTATATTCTCAGATCCTACCAACCTCTTTCCATTGAATAAAAGCTTAGACGTAGATCCTTAGGACATGCAATCCAAGCCTAGTGACTTTTGATGTGAATGTACTCTTAGACCCTACTAGCTCATTCCATGTGAGAAACTCAGTCATGAACTCCCAAGGAGATGCCCCAGAGGAAATCTTGTGTGTGTGATATGTGACTATTTCTAGGAGATTCAGCACTCAAGCTGTGTTACAAATGTAATACTTTGCAGCCTCAGGATTAGCCAAGTCTATTGAAAGACAGTAGTACAGCTAGGATGACAGATGTTAAGTTCAAAACGGAAACCCAAAATAACTTAAAAAATTAGATTTGAATTCAGGAGTCCATAAAGCTGTGTATGCTCCCTCCTGATGTATTGTAAAACTACATATCTACCTACTTACATAAAGATGGTCATGAGGGTCTCTTTCACAAATGTCATCAGAGGTGAGTGAGGGGGAATGGGAGAAGAGAAGATGAGAAAGGGTCATGACATGAAAGCAGAGGTCTTGTGAACTTATTTCTGTGCATTTGAGATAAAGGAGATGAATAAAGACAGAAAAAAAGAGGATGCAGATGTGTGAGGGAGCAGGGCTTCTGGAGGTGGCTGAGCTGCCATCTGGACCCAGTGATCTGCAGAACAAGCCACCAGTTCACCTTCTTTGTTTTTGTTCACACATGTATGCTGTCACTTGATGCGTTCCTCTGGAATTGTTTTGATGACAACAGTCGGGATGATGACAGCACTCAGATTTCATAGAAACAGAGTAGGAAAGACTGAAAGGCAGAGAATGATCCAATATGCTCCTTTATTAAAGCCTCCCTCCAAATTACACAAAGTCTTTTGACTACTTTTAGAGAAAACTATTGTCAAGTTGCATTTTTCCTCATAGCAATAGGCAGAAGGCTCTGTGCTTTAAACATTGTTGTTTTAGAATAAATGTTAAATGAATCGTGGGCGGGAAGCCAGAGAAGTTGAGCCACTTCTCTTCCCCGTGTTGTGAATCTTCCTTCACTGCTGTTTACACCTGTCAGACCAGAAACCAACAAGACACTGGAGTGCGAAGTCACACCTAGTCTATATTTTCTCCTAATAACTGTGCTGTCACCTTGAATTTGGATGTTGGCTGACCCAAAGGCCCTGAATCTATTCTGATGAAAGGCCACTGGCAATGTTTAGGGCGCACGCCTGATAGACTCCTAAGTAAGAAGTACGCATGGAGACTTAGTTGTGTTTGAGATTTAAAAAACAATAAAACTAGCTGGGTGGTTGTGGTACACGCCTTTAATTCCAGCACTCTGGAGGCAGAGGCAGGAGGATTTCTGTGATTTAAAGGCCATTCTGATCTACAAGCAAATTCCAGGACAGCTGGAGCTGTTAAAAAAAATATATATAAAATAAAATAGAACTAATAAAATATGCCCTCTCCCAAAGAAACATTTAAACAGTCCGTTAAACTTCTGGTCTTTTATTTTTTTTTAATGACAACTATTTGGTATCATATACTGCTCTGAGAACATCATTCTAAAATAGAATCTAGTGAGAATTCTGGGTATATTAAGCTTATGGGATGATAATAACAGGACGTTAACATTGTTCCTCAAATATATCCCTTTGAGATTTGTTACATATAAGAACAGAGTTTGGGGACTGAGGGGACACCAGGGACATTTAATGTGCCTCTTTCTTGCAGGACTCTTCTGGTATACAGCCTACTCTCACCTATGCCTTGAGCAGGTACTGAAAAATCGTGGACATTGTCCGTTTTCTTATTGTGTCAAAGAATGGAGTACTGAATTCCATAAGGAGAACCCCCGCCCCCAAATCCCTCAGTTTGTTTGTGGTGGTTAAGCTTAATTAACAACATGATGGGATTTAGAATCACCATGGAAACCGATTTCTAGGCATGTTTGTGATGAATTTTCCAGATTAGATTAACTGAGGTAGGAAGCGTCCTAAATGTAGGTGGTGCTATTTCAGTACATTTTATTTCTAGTTTTGAAAAATTCAGTATATATGCAAACATATATACCTATAGCAGACTAACATCAATACAAATAATAGTCAGTGCAACGGAATATTTGGTGCTTGAACTTTGTAAGCAGCTTACAATACTTTCATAAATATATATACATATATATATATATATACATATACATGTAGATAGAAAACATGCACATATATAAATAACAGTTTGTAATTGTTAGACTTTGTTCATGTACTTGTATGTATGAAAATGTACATATATACATGTATGTACATCCATTGCTGTGTATGCACATGTTTCTATAATTCATAGACATAAAATTTAAGTATTGCAACATTAACAGCCCATGTGGCCTGTTGAAATCCTATTCTGAATTATTTTGTAATGCTTTGTATCTAGAGGAGGGGCAGGGGTGTTTGCTTCAGTTTGTTTGGACCACACTTCTGTGTGTGCATTCTCTTGCTGCTCATTCAATTTGGTGGGTCAGTGCTCTTAAAAGTGTCCTAGTTTGGTTGATAAATTACATAGCTCCTCAGCTTTGGTCTCTCGCCTTCAGTCTCCTACCATGTAGTGTATTACATTGAAATCAAGTCTTGAACCCCATTTTGTCAAATATAAAATTTGTATTAGCAAGAAGGCATGAGAGCAGCCACGCAGCTCTGAAAGCCTGACAAGGATCCATGTCTTAGTCCTCACAGGCCTTCAGGTAATTTTTTTGTCGAAAGGTCTTGTGAGACTTAAAGCATAAATAATTCTGAGTGCTCTCTTTAATAAAAAGCAATGCAGGATGATGAGCACAAAGCTAGCAATAACAACGAATATTCACCTACTAAGAGCAAAGGGAGTACAATAAAGCATACAGCACAGAGCTGACATAAGGCACCTGGCAAAAACCTAACCAATAACAGCATCCTGGTCAGTGCTCTGATTTATTTTTTTCTCTCAGTCTCCTTTTTCCAGAGATGCTTTATGTTCATTTCTTCATGTAATGACACATTCTAAGTTTCTTGTTACTATTTCACATTGTCACTAGTATATCTAGCTTACAAGTGTACTTTCAAATGTTTTCTTGGTTATCCTATTTTCAGGTTTGTTTCTTTTTATTGAGTGTGAGAGTGATTTCCCTGCACGCATGTATGTGCTCCAAGTGTGTGCAATGCTGGCAGAGGCCAGAAGAGGGCCTTGGAGCTCTTAGAACTGAATTTACAAATCGTTTTTTGAGCCAATCTTGTTAGTGCTAGGAACTGAACCTGTAACCTGTATCAAGAGCAAAAATGCTTTGAAACACTGAAGCATCTCTCCAGCCCACTGCATTCTATTTACAACGAGAGCCTTTAGCTGTCACACGCCATCATTGCAAAGCTATGGCTCTAGAGCTGGGTATATTTGTTTGCCTCTTCTGTTTCTTTTTCTGTTTTCATCATTAGATTTAACCATATCTTGTAACCTTCGTGTTATTATTATAAAGTAATAGTATCTTAGGATTATTTTATTTCTTTGTGTTATAATCCCTAAATTATTGTGAGACCATGATATTATCATATGCTTTACAATTATAATAAACTAAGCTAATAGAAACTATGTCATATATTATTCATATAGTGGCTTTCTAGCTCTCCTCATTCTTGGGGTAAGTTTTGGTTTTCTTGGGGTAGTCTTTCAGGTGAACCAGATGAACTCCATCCAACATTTATACTTGCACGGAAATCCAGCCACACTGCTGTATCTCATTCTGATTTGGAAAATCTTTATTCGTTCTTAATTTTGGAAATATGTTTTCTGTTGAGTATAAACTTTCGGATTGATTTTTCTTTCTTTTTTTGTAGAGTTGGTTTATTTTGTGTATATGAGTGCTTGGCACCACATATGTTTGTGTACCACCTACGTGCTTGATCCATAAGAAAGTGGTGAGCCTCCATGTAGATGCTGGGAATTGAACCCAGGTCCTTTGCAAGAACAAGTATTCTTAACCAATGAGACAACTCTCCATCCCATAAGATTGATGTTTTATTCTTTAAATGTATCATTATGTTTTTATAGTCTTTGGCTTGAATTATTTCTGGCGGGAAGTCACTATATTTTTCATTTTGCTTTCATCGAAAGTATTGCTTCCCCCCCCCCCCCAGCATTGGTATTAATGATGTCATTGAATACATTTTGAGCTTCTTTGGGATTACAGTTCTTATTGTACTTCTGTGTGTGTTGTAGCTGTTGTCTCTGCCCAATAAGCGAGCATCTTTCTGCTTTGTTCAGACCTTTCCTCCTCCTTCTGTTTAGATGGTTTCTTTGACCACATCTTCACACCAGTATGGTGTGTAATTTGATCTTAAACACACACAGGGAACTGGACACTTCTGACCCTGCACTGTTCACTTCTAGAACCCCTTCTAGTCCTTTCTGCTCCCTTCATATCTTTCCTCATTTTCTCATATTTTCCTTTGTATGATACTGTGGATTGTTTCTTTTATTAATGTTTTCTTTGTGACTGATCACAGTTTCCTTCTTTTCTGGATGTCTTTGATTTTTGTTTGTTTTGTTTTTGGAATGCCAGACCTAATAAAGAATCAAATATTTGAATTTTCTAAAATTTAGATTTTTGTTTTGTTGTTGTTGTTGTTTGTATTTTGATTTTTTATGTATGCAAATGTTTTTTTCTTCAAAGAGTAGCTTTATTGAGTTCAGGTGAAAACTATCCATTAGATTTAGCAAAAACAAAACAAAAACAAAAAGAACAACCAAACAGAAAAACCCAGAGCAACAACAAAAAAACTGTCAGTGATCTTTGAACTAGATCTCAGCTTATTATGAAAGTTTTTTTCTTCATCTAGTTGTCTGAGGTTAGAATAGAATCTGTTAAGCATAAAATACTTACATTTTTTTGCTTAATGCATTCTAATGGTAATTACATTCCTGTTGACAAATTGATAACTTTTTACTGAATGATACTCTCTAACCAAAGGTTGGTAAACTCTCAGTTGTCTTTGTGAGTACAGAGTATAAATGGGAAGAGCTGAAGTTACGAATAAGGTTGGTAAGCTTATCTATTTTTTAATTAAATTGTGCATAAAATTTTATCTAGTAAACTTATTTCTAGGAATTTATGTTGACAGAAATATGTATGTACTGTGGGATATCTATCAGTATTATATACAATGGTGAATTATGAGAAACATGTCAAAATTAAATACAGAAGTAATAAATTATGAAATTACTTGTAGACATCTCTATAATAATTAAAATGCTATTTTCTAGGTTAAAACTTTAGAAGCCAATATTATCTTCATCTTATAATTTCACATTATAAATATTATTAAAATAAATTAAATCACTTTGTAAAAACATTATGTAATTGGAAATTATTTCTGAGAGACCAACTCTTACAGTTTTATAGGCCATTCATTTTTCTCCTTTGAAATGACAAAGGAAAGTTGACTTTAGTGAAAATAGCACACAACCTAATCTCATAAATCACACACTTAATGTTACTTGTTTTCAGCAGGTTTTGAAAACCTTACTTCTGTCACACTCAACTAGAAATAAGTTGACAACTCCTGACTAAATTCAGAGAAAATAAATATTAGTCTTCTAAAATATACAGGACTCACCTTCCTAATGTGACCATAAAATTCAAATACCTCTAATGATCTCCCTTGAAGATATGTTAGCTTCACTCTGAGCAAAGAGTAACATTTCCCATCAGATACCCATAACACTTGCTGAAGTTACCCATTAAATATTTCTATTTGACAGCACAAAGTGTCCTTCCTTATCTTTTTTTTGATAACTTTTGGTTGAAAGTTGATTTTATTCACTATTAGAATGGCTACCCCAGCTTGTTTTTTTGGGACCATTTACTTGGAAAATTGTTTTCCAACCTTTGACTCTGAGGTAGTGTCTGTCTTTGTACTTGAAATGCATTTCCTGTATACAGCAAAATGCTGGATCCTGTTTACATATCCAGTCCCTTAGTCTATGAATTTTTATTGGGGAATTGAATCCATTGATGATATTAAGGAAAAGTGATTGGTGCTTCCTGTTATTTTTGATGTTATTTTTATGTTTGTGTGGCTATTTTCTTTTGGGTTTGTTGAAAGAAGATTATTTTCTTGCTTTTTCTAGGGTGAAGTTTCCCTCCTTGTGTTGGCATTTTCCATCTATTATCCTTTGTATGGCTGAATTTGTGGAAAGAGATTGTGCAAATTTGGTTTTGTCATGGAATATCTTGTTTTCTCCATCTATGGTAATTGAGAGTTTTTGCTGGGTATAGTAGCCTGGGCTGGCATTTGTGTTCTCTCAGGGTCTGTCTGACATCTGCCCAGGATCTTCTAGCTTTCATAGTCTCTGCTGAGAAGTCTGGTGTAACTCTGATAGATCTGCCTTTATATGTTGCTTGACCTTTTTCCCTTACTGCTTTTAATATTCTTTCTTTGTTTTGTGCATTTGGTGTTTCAATTATTAAGTGACTGGAGGAATTTCTTTTTGGGTCCAATCTATTTGGAGTTCTGTAGGCTTCCTGTATGTTCATGGCCATCTCTTTCTTTAGGTTAGGAAAGTTTTCTTCTATAATTTTGTTGAAAATATTTACTGGCTCTTTAAGTTGGGAATCTTCACTCTCTTCTATACCTATTATCCTTAGGTTTGGTCTTCTCATTGTGTCCTGGATTTCCTGGATGTTTTGTGGTAGGAGCATTTTTCATTTTTCATTTTCTTTGACTGTTATGTCAATGTTTGCTATGGTATCTTCTGCACCTGAGATTCTCTCTTCTATCTCTTTTATTCTGTTGGTGATGCATCTATGACTCCTGATCTCTTTCCTAGGTTCAATTCCCTGGGTTGTCTCCCTCTGTGATTTCTTTATTGTTTCTGTTTCCATTTTTAGATCCTGGATGGTTTTGTTCAATTCCTTCACCTGTTTGGTTGTGTTTTCCTGTAATTTTTAAGGGATTTTTGTGTTTTCTCTTTAAGGGCTTCTAGCTGTTTACCTGTGCCCTCCTGTATTTCTTTAAGGGGGTTATTTATGTCCTTTTTAAAGTCCTCTATCATCATCATGAGAAGTGATTTTAGATCCGTGTCTTGTTTTTTCCGGTGTGATAGTGTATCCAGGATTTGCTATGGTTGGAGAATTGGGTTCTGATGCCAGGTGACCTTGGTTTCTGTTCCTCATGTTCTTGTGCCCGCCTCCTGCCATCTGGTTATCTCTAGTGCTACCTCCCCTCCCTTTATCTGACTGGAGCCTGTCTGTCCTGTGTCAGCTCTCTCTGGGATCCTGTGATTCTGGATCCTGTGATCCTGTGATGCTGAGATCCTGGGTATAACAGAGCTCCTGGGAGTCAGAGAGCTCCTGGGAGTCAAGCTGCCTCTGTGACCTTGAGATCCTGGTGTGACCAAGCTCCTGTGATCCTGTGATTCTGTGATCCTGTCTGTGATCCTGGGTGTGTTAGAGTACCTGGGAGTTGAGCTTCCTCTGGGTGTTGTGGGACTGACTGAGGAGTTTGCGCCCAAGGTCTGCTCAGGGTGCTGGCCCAGACCGAAAGGAGACCGTGCCACTGGTCTGGCGGGGCTCCTGAGTCCCTGGATCCCACTCTGTGCTTTGATTTTGAAGACAGGGTTTCTCTGTGTTGTCCTGGCTATTCTGGAACTCACTCTGTAGACCAGGGTGGCCTTACAGAAATACTTAGGCTTGTTCATTTAATGTGACTCATGAGAGTCCTTTACTGTAGGCCTAGGTTAGTTCCATGTTAAGAGTTGGCCCTTTGACAGCTTCTATAGGTTGTGTTAGTACTTTGAGAAAGTCTCTCCATTATCTGGCTGGAATTTATGTGTCTCTTGGCCCCGAGAGAGCGCTGAGAGTCATTCAGCTCACAGTGTTGTTGTGTCTCTGTTTACTGAGAATGCCTTTGCAGAATTCTGAACTCTAGTATGGTGTTCTCCTGTACTCTTGTTGCAGTTTGCTTGCTTCTACAAACTCATCTCTATGTCCTTCATTCAGCATGACAACTGTGGTGTGTTAGGGCTTACTACTTGTCTTTGCTACCCTCAGGAAATAAGCTCTGTGAGGAAGTTAGGGCAAGTTCAGAATCTACCATTCTTGCTTGTGTTATTTGTGTACACGCAGTTACCATTCTAAGATTTCTGCAGTTTTGATGTCTATAAATTCTTATTCATGTTATGATTCATTTCCTCATTGGGTTAGGTGGAAGTTAGGCACTATTTAATCTTTAATGGCTAGAAGCAAAAATCAGATCTTACAATGATATAAAGAGAAAAAACTTAAAATAAATTATTGCTACAGGGTTAAAAATCTTGTCAAATACATGAATACATGTTAAATACATGAATAAGTGACTCAATTTGTTTTAAAGCTAGGCTGACCTCTGATATTGATGAGAAAGCAAGCCTAAGGATATGATTATGTCAGTATGTTTCTGAATGTGGAATTTTTTTTTGGACACAATATTTCACTATATTGCCCAGGTTAGTCTTAGCATTATGGTTTCAAAGGTATCTTCCTGCTTCAGGTACCCAAGTAATTAGTCATGTGTCACTATACCTAAGAAGCATCTTTTGTCCACTTCCTACCCATATACAATGCATTGTGTTCCCTTTCATCCCCATGATCCTCTCCTCTTCCCATTCCTGCTGACATCCTTGTTCCTTCCAGCTATCAATCTGCTACGTCCACATCCTTGTTTCATGCAGATCTTATGCACATAGTCACAGCCGCTGTGCATTCAGGGGCTGATCAGCTTTCAAGTGCTACTCCTTACTAATAGCTATTAGGTTCATGTTCTTGATAAGACACTTCAAGTATTAACTAATAGCTCTCGGTATATAAGAATAACTTAAAACACAGTATACATATGCCAGATTACCAACATTGATATATTCTTTTGAAATTTTATTGTATGCATATGAGTGTTTGCCTAGTATGTGTAAGAGAACCCTGTGTGTATGGTGCTCACGGATGCCAGAAGAGGTGTTAGATCCCCTAGAGCTGGAGTTACAAGCAATTATCAGCTACTGTGAGGGTGCTAGGGACTAAACCTGGGTCTTCTGTAAGAACACCAAGTGCTGCTAGCCACTGAGCCACTGAAATATTTTAAACAAACATAGAGACAACACAGCACCACAAAAGTTGCTACTTTCTTAATCAGCTTCTTCATAATTACTACTGTTTTTATTGGCATGCAAATAGCTATTTCCTTTTTGCCTCACTAATGATTGTATTGTATATACTAAACAGCATCTTTCAATATTTTTAAGAAAAATTTCATAAACCAACATCATTTTAATAGTGGCCCAATATTTTATGGAATAGATACACCATAATTCATTTAAAATATTTCTTGTTTATGAATGTTTATTTTCTGTAGTTATTTGTCAATAAAAAAGAGTGCAATTAAGAGCTTTGCGTACACTGTGTGTTCATGTGCCACAAATTCGCTGGTCAGTTTGGGCAGAGTACTAATAGAAATACATTCCAGAGGGGGAAACATTGGAAATGTAAATAAAGTATCAAAAAATAAAAATAAAATAAAAAAAAGAAAGAATCAAAAAAAAAAAAAAGAAAGAAATACATCCCAGAATAGATGATAAGCAAATAAACTTTCAGTAAAGGTCCTTTAATATTGTACAATAATTGTATCTTTCTAGTTCAGATTATTATAGTAAGAAAATTTAGGCTCAAAAATTACCCCAAGAATAACATGTTTTGTAATTGACTCTGTCTCTTCTTAGCTGTCTAGAAGTGATATGTAGCAATAAGTAAAAGTCCTTTTTTTTTTAAAAAAGAAAGGTAATTATATTCTTACACTTCCTTGATCACTAGGTTAGAAAAAGAGAAACTTGAAATGTTCACCTGTTTGTATATATAAAAGGAAAAAAATTCCATAAATGAAAAGCCAGATTCATGACTGCTTTTCCTCATTTCTTTAATCTAATCTACTGTGTAAATCATTAAATTAGCTGCTTGCATTCACCAGAGAATTGCTTTTGTCTTGCTTTTATTTTCTCATTAAGCTGTCTCAGGACATCACTCCTAACTGAGAGAAACTCTTGTTCACTTAAAAAAATGCATGAGAGCCTCATGTTGACAGAATCAAGGCGAGAGCAGTTATTACTGGCAAGATAAGGCACATGCATTCTTTCATATTCTAAGAGAAAATTCAACTTTACCAAAGAATAATTGGGAGTCATGAAGTCCTTCAAATACCTTTCCTTCTTGCTAATTAACATCTTTGTGTATTAAAGAATTCCCAGTTGAAGCCTAAAGACATTATTAAAACAAAGCACAAGCTTAGATTTTGTAATGTAAAGATTCTTACTAGACACATGAGAGTCTGGATGTGAAATAATTTTTAACTCCTTGCAATGAAAGGTCATTGTGTGACACTGAAGTTGTATTTTTCCCAAGGGTTGGACTGCCAATTGTTTTCTTTTTCTTTCTTATCAAAATCCAGAGAGTTGCCCAACCTTGCTTATTCTGTAGTGTTCTTTTTATAACCACAACCTCTAAACATTCAGAACTGAGAACCTGAGATGTGTCATGTGAGATAGGGAAAAATTCCATGACCAGATCCTTGGAGAGAGTCTGCCAGATTTACAGTCAAGCCACAGCACAGCACATCTGGTAATAGGGAGAGATGGATGGCAATATGAGGAAAGAAGAGAAAAGAATCCATGGGCTAATTTCTTTTAGCCACGAATATATGTAACACTTATTTGCTGATGAAAAAAATTAGTCTTACTTTGAGTCATATTTGAGGCACAATGTAAAATGATTGTAATCTCAAGCTAAATGACTTACAAAATAATTATTTTCCTTGAGCATGTTATTTCTTCCTTGCATGCTGTCATTTAAAAATGATCTGTAAAGTTGAAGTATACATTTAAAAAATATGGAAAAATATATTAATTTTCACATATTAAAAAAATAACATACCCGATACTTGGCCTTGTTCCCAGTACAGGAAGAAGATTTTGGTTAAGATAAGATGTACCTAAAATTCAACTCTAGGGAAGAGCTAACCATCTGTGTCTTAAGTTTTCTCCTCTAAAAAGAGGATTAACTAAAATCATATAATTAGCTGCTTGGATAGACTGGAAGTGAACTGGAAAGTTTTGATTTCTTTGGACACTCAATTGTGTCATGTGATATTTTTCTGGTCTTATGAGAGGATGTTTTGCTGAAGCAGATACTTGAGAGGATGTTTTGCTGAAAACAGACATGTGGTATTTTTTGGAAGCTGTCTTGTGAAAGGGCTTGTGATGTTTTGCTTGAGTGGACATTTGAGAAGGCGCGTGATGTTTATGAAGAGTATAAATATAACCCCACAGAGAATGAGAGGCTGTTTTTGCATTGGTTCACCTTGCAACACTTTGATGATTTTTGCTTGTCATGACTTCATAGAGAGAAATGCATCACACAACTTTTCATGATATTGTGGCTGTTTCTAGATGTTTTCATGGACTTGTGCTGATTCGGTGGAGCTCACAGTTTTTTCTGGATCAAGCTGCTGCTGCTGATTTTTATTTGGTGTTTTGGACTGGACTGCTGATATCCTGACAAAGAAAATTGGAATCCCTCCAAAGAACTACTTCTAAACAGGTCCACATCCCACGTTTTCTATTAACATTTCTCTTCCCCTACCTCTGTTAGGTAGGCCAGAAGGGAGGTTGAAGCATTTAAGAACCCTTATTAAAATAGGTTTTGCAAAATCTAAGTCTACACTGGAAGAGATACTTTTTAAAAAAATTTTACATTTATTTTAATTACTTTTTTTTGCAATGAACCCACAAAGAAACATTTCACACAACTGTTGTGATAATAACTTAGGCAACAGTTATGCTATAGATCTCAGTGAGCTTCTATACAGTTATAATGGTGACTCTGAAGCAAGTATAAAATAACATTTTGAAAGGTGGTCAGGAAAGGGTTCTGTTAGGTAATGAAGAACAAAATGTAGGCAAAAGGACATACAAGTCATAGAAGAGATGTAAAGATATTGTTTTTTACATAGTGGATAATTTACATAAAAATAATTGATGGTGAAAGTGTAAGACCTTGAGCTACTTTCTGAACAGCTGATGGAGTCACATACCTGTCGGAAGAGTAATAAACACTCCAGGGACTGCATTTTTTGACAACATACTTGCACCATCACTTTCCTAGAGTCTGCGGTATACTTGGGTTGACCAGAAGTGCTGTTGGGCAAATGGCACTAGAACTTTGCCACATGCCTTTGTAATCCCTTCTTTCCTTCCTTCTCCTGCCCTCCATCCCTAACCAACTACTGACAGCCTTGTGTTAGCATAGATTAGTTTGCATGTGCTAGGAAAGAGCTTTCCGACCTGTTGACTTTAGGGGACTAGATAATTTTTTGTTATAGAGGGCTGCCCTGTTGATGACCGAAGATTTATCAGCATCCCCGATCTGCATTCACTAGATGTGAGTAGTTCCTGCCCCTGCTTTAAGAACCAGGATTGTTATCAGACATGGAAGGATGTTGTCCAGGAAGAAAATCTTGTCCTAGTTGTGAGAGTGCAGTGGTAGAGCTTTATAGGAAAGGAATTATAGAGTATGTGTGCTTTACTGGGTGGCTGTATTCCCTCATCATGATTATCTGAAGGTTTACCCCACAGAGATTCATTTTCTTATGCTACCTGATCAGAAGTCTCTGACAGTGATTGGTTTGCCATCAAAGTAGGTATATGTCTAGATCAGTTGTTCTCAATCTGTAGGTCATAACCCCTTTAGGATTACATATCAGATAACCTCCTGCATGCCAGATGTTTACATTACAATTCATAACAGTAGAAAATTACAGTTATGAAGTAGCAACGATATAATTTTATGTTTGAGCATCACTGGAATATGAGAAACTGTATTAAAGGGTAGCAGCATTATGAAGGTTGAGAACCATTGGTCTAGATCACTGAATACCCAGGGGTAGAAAATCATGAGTTTTGAGTTTAATAGTTGTATTTATTGGCTGCCATACATTATTGGCATGAAAATATCTTGTTCCCTTTGTAAGGTAACCAGAAAGATAAAATTTGAGCAATGTAACATGAAAGTAATAGAATTTGTGCTAATGTTGCCGTATGAAAGGGTATACTGATTGTGTCATATAGTTAATAGATATTTATTGAGTAGTCTAGGTGGCATGAAATTAATCTTAGCATGTTCTCTAAGCCAAGTGAAAAACAAACATAGCACTACAATTGAGGTGCAGAAATAATGGAGAAAGGAGGAGAGATGGTGCCTAAGCAAGTATTAGTAAAACAATGCCTGGGACAGGCACGCCTGACCTGGATGATTTTGAAGGGTAGGTATGATCTTATAGGAACTTTCTCTATAATGATATCCATGGGAACAAGAAGTATAAAATGCCGTACAATGTTTTGGGATCTATGAATGGCTTCCCATGTTGGTAGCATAAAATAATGGGAGATGAACAATAAATAAGAGACAACCATGAAGGATACATTTGCTCTTGCTAATTAATTTAGACTTTATTTGACAAATGGCAGAAAACTAGTAAAGAATTTTAAAACAAGAAATGTAAACCAGTTAATATTTTTGCAAAGATTGCTTTGTTGCCAGAATGTGGAATTGATTTAAATGTCTGTTCTCATTACCAAAGTCTAGGGATTTTATTTCATCAATATTTTATTGTTTCATTGTCATAAATTAACATTGATTTTTTTGCAATTAAGTTTCATTACTAACTGGCAAAAATTACTTCTTAAGAAAGAAAAGAAGTCTTATAAGATAATTTTAATTTAGATAGTCAGGTAAGTATAGGAAGTGGGCTTTTTATGGTGTGGAACAGATGCCACCATGTATTGTTTTTATGTTTTAAAATTTTGCTTTTATTTTGAGATTATAATTTAATTACAACATTTCTCCCCTCTCTCCCCCCACCCTCTGAAATAGCCCTCCCCACTCTCTTTCAAATTCATAGCCTTTTTTTTTTTTTACTAATTGTTATTGCATACACACACACACACCACACACACACACATATTCCTAAATATATCCTATTCTGTCTGTATTATTATTCTGTCTGACCATTTGGCAGTGGACAACCAATTGGTGTACTCTTCTCAAGGAAAGACCACCTCTCCTGCTCCCAGCTTTCCTCAGTTGCCTGAGGTTCTTTGTACAGAGTTGAGGCTCTATGGACTTTTCCCAGTCCACTTTGTCGTGTTCATTGTTCTCATCCTTGATCAATTCATGCTTAATGTGTCTTTAGTTCAGGAGTGACAGTTTGAAATTGATCTCTGCCCCTTTTAAAACACCCAACTCCCTCCATGGGTAAAGGGAAACTGAGTATGAGTAGGTGCCGTGATGAGTTAGTGGCTTTACACAGGGAGCCATCTGCTCTACACAGAAAGATGACAGGACATCTTTCTTGAGAAATGAGCCAGATGGCTTCTTTGGTACCAAGTGACCCAGGCTTTACAAGCCACAGACTTTGAGGTATGTTTTCTGAGAAGCAATGATTCCAAGTAGCAGAGATCCTTAGTGGGTCATCTTTCTGCACATGTAAGGTTGCCATGCCCTCTTGTCCCATATAACTGGAGCCCAGGTGCTTCCATAGGTCATCTTGGGTTCAAGTATATGCTTTAGTGCCCCCTCATACTGACTTGTGTACACAGTCTGCCCTCTCTTAACCTACTAAATGTCACAAGATCCCCTTTTCTTATCTAAATTCCATTGTCCACTTTGCTCATCCCAGGGCGGACAGTTGAGGTTTTTAGTAACCCTCAATTATCAACCAAATATCATTATACTGATGTTAGAGTAGAGGGTGCCATGGTTCTTAGCTTCTTTGCTCCTTCTGGTGTGCAGGCTACTTTTGGTAAAAAACAGTCTTGTTTTATATTTTGAGTTTGAAGTTGCTATACAACAGTACTAACTTAGTCCACAGTATGTGTGATGGTCCCCCCATTGTCCATGGAATGGAAATTTGGTGGTGAGAAAAAAAGGTATGCAAGACCGAGAAAGGACATGACAAAAAGATGGGTGAAGCGCTATACCCTAGGATGGGTTGTAGGGTTGCTGACATGTACCTGGGAGGTTGACATTTCATTCAATTGTCTCAGAATAAATACTGAGTCCAGGTCTATCATTTATTTTACCCATTGACTAAATTACCAGAGACCAAGGGACGGATAGGTAGAAAGAAATTCATGAGGATATAAATTACCCCCAAGAAAATCTAAAAGCAAGCTTCTGTGTGTGGCAAACTCCCACCTGAGGAGAGGGGTGGATATGACTGACATTTGCCCCATGGTGATCTTGGAGACCTGGAGATTACATGGAGATGCGTGCTTTTGCCTCCATGAAAGTCTGTTAGAAGATTTTTTCAGCTTCTAACCATGATTATTAATCCTGTCACTATCCTGCCAAAAAACATGTGCCATGTCATATGAAATCAATATAAATAAGTGATACCCAGAGACAATAATACTCCTAAAATAGAAATAAGAAGACATGATGCATTCTTTCAAATAGGTGATGGGCCATGACAGACTAGAAAGATTAAACTGTTTTGTGTAGATTCTTGTAGAATTAGAACTAGAAAAAGGATTTAGCAGGTAGGCATGGTTTGTGTATGCAAATCATTCCAGTGTTTAGGAGGCAGAGGCAGGAGGACTAAGAATTTGACAGCAGCAAGGCAGGGAGAGAGGGAGAAAGAAAGGAAGGAAGGAAGGAGGAGGAGGGGGAGGAGGGGGGAAGGAGAAGGAGGAGGAGAAGGACATATGAGTCAAGATAGGGAAGATTTAAGTGTGATAAACAATTTAATCTTTCCACAAGCAGCTTTTTGATGGTCAGTGTGTTCAAATAGAAGCCTGGGGCTATCCAGTTAGATAACAGGAACACTTTGAAGACTGAATCAAGATACATATATTCTATACGTACTTGAAATGTAATATTCTGGAATGCAAATATGGTAAACTCAATGAAAATCTTTGAACTTTGCACTTCATGTAACTTATGCTTTCTATTATGGGAGCTAAACAAGGTGATACTAATTTTCTGTAATAGATTTCTTCATATATCCATTCCTCTTTTATGACTTCTCTCATTTCTTGTTTCTATCAACCATATTTTTGAGATGTGGTCTTATTAGCTGGTCTTGTGCTTCTGATTCTTGGCCCTCCCTAAGGTAGAATTACAGTTGTACATCCAACTCAGTTGGAAGATAATTAATTTGCTTCTTAATATGTGTATTCATCTCATCATTTGTTTAATATATATTGAATTTCTAATCTACAGTAGATACCATGGTAAGTACTCAGAACTGGAAATGTACCACATCTCTTTTGACCTCATGAAGATGAAACAAGGCTTGGTATGACTGTATGCGATACTTCGAAACAAGGCATGGTATGGGTGTATATGATACTTTGAATGCTTAATTGGTTATATACAACCTTAAAAGATAGTTATTAATTTATACTGATATTTCCAAAGCAGCATGAACCTAAAACAAATATCCCAAGTGTTAGATAGGATATTTGAGAGATGTTTCTGAGTGTCATAGTTAAGTCCTTTCTTGGCCATTACTGGACTATTGGACTTGCCTTTGGTCAGTGTTTAGTTAGTTACTTAACCTAGTTATCTAATCTTTTTGTTGTTGTTGTTATTGTTCTTGATCCTCTACTCTGGAAAAGAGAATTAAAGCTGAACTGACCTGTGATGGTTTTTATGTACAGTAGAAATGCACACACACACACACACACACACACACACACACACACACACATACACACACACACACACGCATTTATCTTGCTCCAGGCTTCTCATGCAATAATTACTCAACATTTATAAGCTATTACGTTGTTTCTTAGAAAAGGTGTCCCATGAACTCATTAGTACTTTGGCACTTGTTGCATGGAGGGTGAGTTCTTACACATCTGATTCTCTCACAGAACTGTGAGGCTTTTAAACCTCTGCTTATCTCTTAATGTTTACTTTATCAACATCACGGTGCTTTTCAATGTAGTCCATGTGAAGGCAAAGTCAGCAAATCTTAATGTGTAAGTGACACAGCACAGAAATAAAGAAGACTGATCCAATAAGAAGTGACTGTCCTGAAGACTTCCATAACCCCAAATTCTAACCAGCTTTCAGGATGGTTCAGCAAATCAATCCTAAAGGACACCAAGAACTAGGGTGCACTGTTCAGGGAACTCTGACATTGCTCAGTGCTCAACTCTGTAGTAAAGAATGAAGAGCTCATAATTGTGTGGCTTACTTATTTGTTTTTTTTTTTAAATTACTTTTATAAAACATCATGACCAAGGCAACTTAAAAAAAAGCATTTACTCTGGGGCTTACAGTTACAGAGGGTTAGAGTCCATGGTGGAGCACCAAAGACATAGCAGCAAGAATAGCTGAGTATTTACATCTTGATCTTCAAGTAGGAGGCAGAGATAGATAGATAGATAGATAGATAGATAGATAGATAGATAGATAGATGGATGCATAGATGGATAGATAGATAGATAGATAGATAGATAGATAGATAGATAGATAGATGGATGGATGGATGGATGGATGGATGGATGGGTGGGTGGGTGGGTGGGTGGATGGATGGATGGATGGATGGATAGATAGATAGATGGGTAGATGGGTAGATGATGGGTAGATGGATAGATGGATAGACAGATAGACGAATAGATGGATAGACAGATGGATGGATGGATGGATGGATGGATGGATAGATGGATGGATGGATGGATAGATGGATAGATGGATAGATAGGGATATGGAGATGAAGATGGAGATAGATTGGGAATGATGTGAGTCTTTTGAAACTTCAGTGCCCACCTCCTAGAGATGCATCTCCTCCAGCAATGCCATACCTTCTAATCCTTCCCAAACAGCTCCACCAACTGGAGCTGTTTAAGTGTAAAGTGTGAGATGAAATCTTAAGCTCTTTTTCTCTCAATATTTCTCACAATATTCCATCATCTCTTATTTAAACAGGCCATGTGGTTCATCTGGTAACTTGTTTAGATAGATGCCTTGGAATTTCCAAGGTGGGCAAGGAAGGCCTCAGTTTGCTGGTTACTTACCAATTTATTGTATGTTTGTGCCAATTTTATAGTGTATCATGGGGATCAAAATGTAAGAGTAAATCTGGGTACAAATATCTAGCTGCTTTGTCTTGAGGTTTCATAATAATTATTAGGGGAAACACTTATTTCTTACTTCTCTTTAGTTGGGTTTTTCACTGAGATGCTGTAACCTTCTTGTCCCAGCCAGTAGCTCCTATGGAATATGCAGGGGGTATAATAAGCTGGAGGGTGAAAGACAGTGATCTATTTGCCAGTTTCTATTTGGCAGAACCAGTATAGTGGAAGTTCTTATGCATGGAGAATCCTGTCTCTTCCTGGTGCCTTCTCTTCTGCAATAGTGCTAGGCACTGAGTTTGGGAAAGTGTATATACAGGCTTTGATTTGTATTGGCTGTTTCAGGGTATAAATGAAAAGGCTATATCAGGACTTTAACTACATTTGACCTTTATAGTATGCCACTGTCTCCTATTGGCTTTATCAGAAATTCATATCACAATGACTTCCACTTCCTGATTCCTGTATCTGATCTCAATTTATTCTGAATTCAGCCTCCTAAAAGGTGATGCTGTTTGTTAGATGTCCTAAAAGACCAGTAATAAATAGCTATTTATTACTAATTAATCTAGACTTAAATATTTTTAAAAATAGAAGTGACACATGGATGGTGAATAAATTCAAACCACATGAATAAAATGAAAAGTCTCATCCTCCTTCTCCCTTATCCTGTTGACTCTCACTAAGAGTTACCTGCTATGAACGTTTCTGCAACTCTTTATGGAAAAAGACGTATTTGCATCGATGAGTATTTATGTGCTTTAGAAGGTATACACAAATACTCTGGGTTAGGTAAAAATGTCATAGAGATGATACCAAAGATACAAGTTATGGAAGCAAAAATTGTCAAACTTTAAAGTAAAAAAATTCTTCTTCAAAAGACACAATACACCATATTAGAATGAAAATACATAGAAAAATATTTTAAAATTATATATCTGATTAAGGATTTATATCCAAAAATATAAGTATAATTCTTATAACTTAATAATAGAAGACAAATGACCCAGTTGGAAAATGAGCAATGGTTCTGAGAGGTTCTCCAGAGAAGTGTTAGAAATGACTAATAGGTACATGAGGAAATGCTCAGCATTGTTTATCATTAGGGAAATGAACATAAAGCCAGAATAGGCGCCACTCGAGAACACCGAGGTAGCTATTACGAATGAGACAGACAGTAACAAGGGTTGAGGATGGGGGTTGGGAGGTTGGAATCTCCATGTCTCACTTTTAGTAATGTAGAGTGAAGCCATTTTCAAAAATAGCCTGACAGCTTCTCTAAATGGAAAACTGTGCTGTTATTGGACCCAAAAATTCCACCCCATGTGCTTAGTCAAGAGCAATAAAAGCATATGTCTATACAGATTCTTTTTTTTTTTTTTTTTTTTGGTTTTTTTCTGAGACAGGGTTTCTCTGTGTAGCCCTGGCTGTCCTGGAACTCACTCTGTAGACCAGGCTGGCCTCAAACTCAGAAATCCACCTGCCTCTGCCTCCCAAGTGCTGGGATTAAAGGCGTGCGTCACCACTGCCCGGCGTCTACACAGAATCTTAAACATGGATATTTACAGATACATTATTTACAATGACTGAAAAGTGGAAACAACACAGATGTCATCAACTAACATCTAGATAAAGAAAATATTCATGTAATAGGACACCACTGAGGCCGGGCAGTGGTGGCACACGCCTTTAATCCCAGCACTTGGGAGGCAGAGGCAGGTGGATTTCTGAGTTCGAGGCCAGCCTGGTCTACAGAGTGAGTTCCAGGACAGCCAGGGCTACACAGAGAAACCCTGTCTCGAAAAACCAATAAATAAATAAATAAATAAATAAATAAATAAGTAAATAAGTAAATAAATAAATAAATAAAGGACACCACTGGGCGCATGTGTATATGTGTGTGTGTGTGTGTGTGTGTGTGTGTGTGTGTGTGTGTGTGTATGTACATATCCCCTTCATACCCTCGGACTACAAGGAAAGGATGAAAAGAATTTATGGCTGACACCTGAATACCTTACCTGGAGTGTAGGGGGAAGAGCTGCAGTCAAGCCGTTGGCTGCTGAGTGCCTTACCTTACCTCATCTGACCCAGGCCTGCCCTGACACGATACACTTCATAGGTAACCCATGGCACCTCTGTGGCAGTTGACTTTGCTGTGGGATTAGGCTTTGCATCTCTTTGTGGAAGACAGTGGGTCTTTTAATATTTCATGCCTCACTTTAATATTCTTGCTTTCTTTCCTACCTTAGGTCTGTGCTTTTATTTTTATTCATTCTTAAGACCTTGAAAGTGGAAAATGTCCTTTCTTTTTATGAATATTTAGAAGCCTGCTGTGCTGGTGCTTTTTGGTAAGTCCTTTTATCAGTTTAACTGTATTTTTTTTTCTATTTCTTGTTGCATAATTTTTCTTAAACTATCAGGCATGGGTGTGGAGTTTCACTTAATTTGTGGGGACAGCCATACTGATCATTGTATATGTATTTATTTATTTTTCTGCCTCAATCTGAGCATGTGGTGGATCGCATTAATGCATTTCCTAGACTTGCTTTCAATCATTCATTTGGCATTCATCCCACACATATTTATTTGGTACCCTCCACAGAGCAGATGCCGTTCTGAGCATCAGTGACACAGTAAAAAGCAAAGCAGTCATTATTTTTTTAAATACTACTAAATGCAATCTGTTACTGTTTAGTCTTTTGCATTTAGATTTGAGAATCTACCTCAAGAAATATTAAAACCATGCACACAAAGATATATGGTAATGGATCATTATTATATTATTTATGAATGTGTTCACTGATGGGAAGATGTTGAAATATGTTTAGTTTCTCCACAGTATGACATAACATATAGTAATTAGAGAAAAGCATGCAGTTGAGTGCATGTAAATAGGAAAATATATAAAAATGTTGAAGGATTTGTGTATGCATGGTATCCTCTTATTACAGTAGAAATGAAAAAGAGATCTTAGGTAACCCAGGCTGCTTTGAACCTGCTGTGTTCATACTCCTAATCCCCCTGTCTCCACTCCCTGTCATTACCATGATCTTGAACTCCTAATCCTCCTGTCCTCACCTCTCTGGCATTACCATGCCCATAGCCCAGCTATCCTTGAACTCACAGCAATTTTTTTTTTCTCGGCCTCCTAAGTACTTGGATTCCAGGCGTGTACAACCACACCGTGCTCTCTAGATGTGCCCCGACAGGCATACCTGGGAGGAATTCAAACAATAACAAATGGGGAATCCCTCTGGGGTAACGGAGGAAGTGAGGAACACGGAGACAGATTTTCACGTTTCAACATATGTTCTACAGCTTAAATTTTAAAATCTTGTTTATTTGGTGAGTAAATCTTAACGCTATTATAAAGGGGAGGGAGAAGATTGGGGGTTTGAAGGTACAAATGTACCACACCCTTCAAGTGTGACTGAGTTCGTATTCATTTGCAGAGTACAGAGCTGTTACAGGCAATTTGCAGCAGGGTAAAACTCTTGATGGTCTTTTGTAACATTGGATAAGTTAGAGAAATGGGCGATTTTGTGCTATGCAACAAGATCTTGAGGCTGGGTGTTTTATGGTTTACAAAAATGCATTGGCTCATGGTTCTGGAGCCTGGAAAGTCTAAGATTAAGGGGACGATACCTGATGTACGCCTTCTTGCTGGATCAGTCCATAGACAATGGCTGAAGGACAAAGGAGAACGTGCAAGAGAGAGCCTGGAGCTCGAGATTGACTACATTACAGACCCACCTTCTAGCTAAGGAAATAACTCATCAGATGACATCATTAATCCATTTAAGAGTTCAAACCTTCCATGGCCTGGTCATCTTTAAAAAATTTCCACAATGTTCAATTCTGTTACGTTGGGGATGAAGTTTGCAACACATAAGCTTTGGGGAAGGCATTCATTTTTATTTTATTATTTATTTATTTTTAAAATTCACTTTACATCATGGTCACAGCTCCCTCCCTCTTCTCTTCCCCGCCCCGCCCTTACATATCCCTCTTCTAATTGCCCCTCCCCTTTTCCTCAGAGAAGGAGACACTCCTCTGGGTACCACTCCACCCTGAGACATCGGATTCCAGCAGGAGTCGGTACATCCTCTTCCACTGAGGCCCAGCCAGGCAGCCCAGGTGGGGAAGGGGATCCATTGGCAGGCAACAGAGTCAGAGACATCCCCTGCTTTACTTGTTAGGGGCCCCACATGAAGACCAAGTTGCACATTTGCTACAAATGTGTAGTGGGTCTGAATCCAGCTCCTACATGCTCCCTGGTTAGTGGCCCAGGCTCTGTGAGCCCCATGGTCCCAGGCTAGTTGATTCTGCAGAGTCTTCTTGTGATGTCTTTGACTCCTCTCACTTTCTCAGTTCTATCCCCCACTCTTCCTCAAGACTCCCCAGGCTCTGCCTGATGCGTGGCTGTGGGTACCTGCGTCTGCCTCCATCCACTGCTGGATGAAGCCTCTCAGAAGATAGTTATGCTAGGTTAATGTGATTTCTGTAAGCACTGAAAACCTCTGAACCTACCACGTTTTTGTGATCAGTGAAGTTGTTACTATTACTATAAGAAGTTGAGTCAGAAAGGTGGGCACTACAGGACTGCACTATCTCTGCTGTCGTCTGTCGTGATCTTTACCCCACGACCTATTTCCCTCCTTATTCAACTCACGTCCACATCTAACTTTGCCTGTGGGTGTCTGATTGGTAGAACCCACGCCTGACCCGAAACTCTAGCTGCAGAGGAATCTAAAGATATAGTCCTCAAATTTCCAAACAATATAGTATAGGAGAATATATATGAGAAGGAGACCACTATGGATCATAGGTAGGCAAGTCGCGCGGCACCTACCACAGTAAGCAAACAGCACACTGTCTCTTCCCATATTTCCTTTTTTTTTTTTTTTTAAACAATTATTTTAGAAATGGGGTGTCATGGATGCAAGCTGGCCTAGGATGACCATGCATTTTTGATCCTTCTAGGTCTGCTTTTCAAGTGCTATCATTCCCAGCTTAAGTGCAGGACATTTTGAATGGGATACACGATTATTTTCCCACAGATACTGGGGAAATCACTGATTTACGGGAAAGGCATTTATTTTTCATGGCTAAGAAAAGCTTGCTTATTATAGACTATATGGCAAATACCTAACCCTTGGTAATAAAAAGCTAGTGCAGTCATCTGAAATTCTGCAATCTGATAGTAATACTTTGAGAATTAATATTGCTACTATTCTAATCTTTCAAACACCTACTAGCACAACCCTTCCACTTTTAAAAATAGAAAATAAAAGCTGTGTGCTAAAGTTGGATACATGGCTTCAAAAGTAAAGTAAATTAAGAATCGTAAAACACATATTGAACTAATAACTTAATTTAAAAACTCATTGAAACAAAAATACCTAAGTTTCAAAAAAGTGAAACTCATTTTTCAATCACTTTCATCAAGTCAAAAATAATTAGGCTATCATTTCTTCATTTTTAATAAACTCTAATTTCTGACTTAATAAGGGTTTGTTTTTAATTAACATTTTAAAAATTCCTAAAAAAATATCTCTTTAACATCCCCCCTTCTCCTGTTATTCTGGAAATTGTGTATGTTGCCCAGTTTTCAAACAATAGAACATCAGTATTAAGTGATGACTAAATGACGCCCAGTGAAGCCAAATATATCCACTAAGTGCTTGAAATCCCATGCTTGTAAAGCTAAGAGGTTGAGTGGATTCTCTTACAGGTCCAGATCTGCAAAACTGAACATTCTAGAAGAGATTTCTATCCTGACTGAAAAGACTGAGGCTGCAATATCCTGGCTTTGATTTCCAGGCCCGCTTTTCACGTACCAGGTGACCTTGGGCTCATTATGAACTGCTGGGTGCCTCCATTTATGAATCTGAGCAGGCAGATTAAAGGGGCTCCTATTTACTTCCTGGAGTTTGATGAGGGCTGCCAGCTACCTCCCATCGATTGTCCTATATACATATTATAACTAATTAAAGTAAGGACAATAATAGGTCCATGAGAGAGCTAAACAGGGTTCTTTAGTCTCTATGTAGATTTTAATCTTGGGATGACTTTGAGAGCCATAAAAGTCACAGTAGTTAAATTATAACCTGAAGAATTCACAAAGCATAGGATTTCTTTCAGATAATTAATGAATTATATCACCACTTGAAATGAAAACATTATATAGCAATACATATTAGCTTGTCTACAAATGTACAGGTCTGGCAACTTTTATTATAATACCCAATGTATCTGCAAAGGCTAATACAAATTAAATGTGTATACACCTCTGGTGTTAAAGCTACAAACACAGTTCTGAATTTTGCAAGTTACTGAGTTATTTTTCTTTAGTGAGCAAGCAGTACACTGGGTACCTAGAAAAAAGTGATATTCTTTGAAAGTTGTTTTTAAACCATAGTTGCACTTTGATGTATACATTGTACAGCTAGGGTGGGTACATGCGATCAGTGGCATGGGATGTGGGGAGAGACAGAGACAGGGACACAAAGAGATGCTAGTCAAGAAAGAGTTCCAAGTTCCAACGCCTGTTTAGTTATCCATGATACTAACTTTTAAACTGACTTTAACTTTTACTTCTCTTACAGCTGTGGATTATTTAGCAGGATTTTCAAGACCCTCTTTGTTGGTTCACCAGCCTACATCCCTTCCTTTGCTGATGTTTGCCTTTGCTGCTGCCTGGCCCTAGCCTTCCCTCTTACCTTGATTTCGCATGTCTATGTCCTTGATGTCTCCACTCTACTCAGATCCCTGGGCCAGCATCCTCAGTTCCTCTCTTAGCTCTTGTCAATTCCTTCCTTTTGACTGTCTATTCCATAACAGTCTATCTCACACTCTTTGAGCACCTACTTAATTCCTACCATGTATTTCGGTGACTTGTGGTCTCCAGTAGCCCAGCCTTGAAAGCATTCTGTCTGTTGTGATTTGATATTTTCAAGGAGTAACTTTACCACTCCCCAACTCCACACTCATCCAACCCTGCAGAAGCTTTACCTCACAGCAAGCAAGCTGTAAAGGATTCAGGGTGTGAAAGAAGCAACTGGGCTGCCATCCCATTCTGTGTTATAGGTGAGATCTAAGGTAGACCCAGGCATTTCTGTTCATGACAACAGATTGGAATTAGAAAGGCATGTGGAGTTTCAATATGAGTCTTGACTGCAGTTGTGTGATCTTTCGATTAGACTGGCATCCTTATTATCACAGAAAAGAGACTGTTCCATTATTAAGGAGTCACTGGAAACTAACATTTCACCTAAGGAGCAAAGAAGGGTGAATTCATGGAACATGTCTGAAGGAAGCCACCATGCTTTCTGAAGAAACTTAACTCATTTCCCTCCAAAGTTTCTTCTCTTCAGAGCCCAGTCTCCACAGCACAGTAGGGGATCTCCATAGTGTCCAGGATGAAGTCCCGAGGTATTGGTTTCTTTCCATGACAAACTCTATCTCCAAGGTCCTTCCAGAACTCTTGTTCTTTTAAAAGGCCCCCATATTCCCTCTCTGAATAGCTTGCTTTTGCCCACACGGTCATCTAAATCTACCTGTCCAGCAGTTATGAGATGTGATGCCAGTTTGATCAGCTTTTATTTCTGTCATAATAACAATCCTCTTGATGTCATGACCACCTAGTGACAGCCAATGCACAATGGTTTATAGCTTTTCAGCCTTTTGTGTGTCCTATACACATTTTTGTAAAAAAACAATTGGAATCACGACATGGTCCTGTCTGCTTTTTTTAGACCTTTACTAAAGTCTTTAAAAGACTATCCAACACCAATAGTAAATGTCCTTTGAAAATGATATTGAGACAAAGCTGGACAATATAAAGCAATTTGATGCTTTTATTTTTCTATAAAGGACAAGGTGATTGTCTGACTCTCGAAGGCTGCCATGAAGGACAATGACTGTGTTCTGGAAATCAGTTAGTTTTACTTGCTGTGTGCAGCCGGCTGCCGCATAGGGGACCTTCGTCTTCACTTCAGCCTTACACAGTACTCAGAAGCTGTGATATCAGGTTTGTCCCCTGCCCTACAAGCTACCATTCTTATGAACTATCAGAAACACCAGTCACTGCAGCAGGACAAGGCTCTTCCTGCGACTCTTTCATTATCTATGCCTCTGCCCATGCTGGCATTTTTACTTAGGAGTGTTTTGTCTTCTTTGGGCAGACTGCAGAGCCTGTGGGGCAGCAGCCGCAGATGCCTTTTTTGTCTTGTCTTATGCTACTGCCCAACAAATGTAATTTGGAAAAAAAATGGATTTCATCCATTTAGGAATCATCTCCAAAGACTGAAAATAACAAAGTTGTTTTAAAATCTTATATCTTACAAAAATACTGTATGTTCCAAAGTTTTC
Source organism: Uromys caudimaculatus (assembly GCA_028551405.1). Lineage (NCBI taxonomy): Eukaryota > Metazoa > Chordata > Mammalia > Rodentia > Muridae > Uromys > Uromys caudimaculatus. The sequence continues at coordinate 62,108,748 of CM052709.1, read as the reverse complement.
ATTGTTAAGCTCTTGTCCTTGTGACTTACACAGTAAATGTAGCCATAGCAGAAGGGGCTACTCTTCTCAAGCGAAACGTGGCTATGGAATATTGACAAAATTACCTTTTTTTCAGTTGTAATCTCAAATCAACAATCTGTGATAAGTTTGACTTGGTTTTCATGAATTTGAGAAAGATATGCTTAAATCAGGAGACTCATAAAGTTTCAAGATAAAATAGAAAGAGATTAAAAATAGAAAAGGATTGTCAACTCAAAAGTCCGTATTTCTTTGCAGCAGCAGGAGCTAGTTTGCTGTCGGCTAGACGTCTCTATAGAGCCTGGACTACCAGCTAGCTATAAAGCAAGGAGCCATAGACCATCACCATCGTGCCTGCCTTTCATCCCCATCCTATATTTAGCCTGTGTAAATTCATATATGTTGTTTTGTTTCAATAAGCGTTTTAATTTAGTGGGGGATATTCATTTATACTGTTTTATTGGCATTCAGAGGTCTTGAAGCACAAACCTAGGTGTCAATCATTGCAGAACCATTAAGTCAATGATATCATAGATTATTTTAAGAGAAGTATTAGAAAGGGGTTTGAAATCATCTTTAAGGCTTCCTACCAATGACAAAATAAAAACAGACACCAGACTGAAGCAATAATTCTGTTGCCACATTCTGAAAAGCAAAGGGCTTACTATTTTACTGTATTGTGCCAAGATGTAGATTCCAGTTAAAGTGGATGCAGAAAAAAACCAGCGCCCGCTGTTTGTTGGGGTAGAACTGTCTAGCAAGCTCTCCTCTGCAGGGCCATTGCTTATCTAAGGCGTTAGGATTATGCATTTCTTTTCAAATCCCAGCTGTCCAGAGGATCATTTGTCTTTCTGAGAGCTAATCACTCACTTTCAGTTCTACAATTACGTTCTAGATCAGTGGCCTATTACACCAGCAAAGATTTCACTGGGAAGCAGAAATTATTTCAGAATTTTAATCAGTTCATTTAGACTTTAGGGGTGAAGAGTCGTTGCGTTCTTTGCTCATTTCTCACACCTCTAGGGCCTTCCAGTTACACGCGTTCTCCCAGAGGCTCAAATCAGACCAAGAGTCAGTCTGTCAGGTTTCTCTCCCCTGACAGCCACATCCAATTGAGTCCTGTTAATTTTAGTTTTTACATACTCTGCTTCTCAGAGTATGTAAGGAGAGTTTGCTTCTCTCCTTAACCATTGCTTCTCAGTGGTTCAAACCATCATCCTTCCTAGGGAAAAATAAAAGCCCCTAAGCCACCTCTTAGCACCATCTCTCACCTCATGCGACAACAGTAGCTGACATCTCCTACAGGATAAAGTCTTTAGTGATTGACATATTTCAAAGACTCTGAAACTTCTGGACCTGCCTTCATCTCCACTGCCATCAGCATCCTTGCACTCCTTTCTTTCCCCTCTCTCCACACTCTTTCCAGGACACAATAAGTGATCTTTCTTCTTGACATCCCTATAACCCTGGCACCGGACTCCATGTCTACTCTTTGCCTTAAAAGTTCTTTTTCAGCCATCTTTTCTTTTATTTGGGGGTATATAATATCTGTAATTTCCATTTGGTAACAATGAGCACATTTTAATTTATTTATTCTCTGCTAAACTGAAAGGTTCATGAGTCTATTTGTCTTATTCACAGTAGCAGCACCAGGACTGAGCAATAGAAACTGACATTGCAGCCATGAGCCGTGAGCCATGAGCCGTGAGCGTGAGCCGTGAGCCGTGAGCCGTGAGCCGTGAGCCGTGAGCCGTGAGCCATGAGCCTCTGATGACGTGAGAGACCACATGAGACACAGAAATCTGAGAAGACTAGTCACTAAGCATTAGATAGTTGTACGGATTTATTAGAAAAGTCAAGTACTCAGTTCAAAATATGCAGAAGAATGAAAACTATAAATATTTTAATGTAAACCAATTCCTATGTTTATACCCATAAAGATGTGGATTGACAATCTGAGTTTTTCATTAGTAAATTACAAAACTATTTCTATGTCATTAAACATTCCATTAAATACAATTTAAACAAATTAAACATGTATTATTTGAGGATTTTATACATGTGTACAATGTATCATGAGCATGTCTACCTCCTAGTTTTCCTTCCAGTGCCCATTCCTACCCCTCAATAGGTCAATGACCATGGTATTTGGATGTTTTCAAAATTGGTGCCTCATGCTTGACTCACTGTAATTCTTTTCATTTTTGCCTAAATATTTGCTCTGTAAAGGTCATGCAGTCACTATGCTGTTAGCTTTTGAAACAGCTGGCTATGTCAGTATATTAGTCTAAAATTTTCAGGAGGAAAAGCATGGACTCTGGAATTATGTTTTTCAAAAGGGAGTCACTGCCATGTCACTACCAAGCCACGTGATTTTTCGCATAAGCTACTGAGCTTGAATTTATGAGGTAGTGGTAAGAACACTCAACAGAACTGTTCTCTTGACAGTGTATTATGTGTACAATACAATGTCCTGAACTCTGGGCACAGCATCTCACAGCTGTGCACAAAATCTCACGTGTATAATTGAAATTGTGTTGAGGTGGGTGAACAGCTTCCCCCGGTTCCCAGTGAGTGCTTGCTCTCTGTAGAAGTGGGTTCTTTGTTCTCCTGAGGCTAGCTTATTTCTCGTAGTACATTCTCCAGATTCATCCATGTTATCACATATTGCAGAATCTCTTTCTTGTTAAGGTTGAATGATATTCCATTTAAAGTATGTATCATATTTACTTTATCCATAGCCTAACAGAGTGTTTTCAGATTTTGCTATCGTGGCCATTCTTCTATGGCTGTTGGCTATTTCTTAAATTCTGTGTGTTTTGGTTCCCTCATTGGTCAATCATAACACAATCTTCAATCAGACTTCCTGTAAAATGCCCTGTATACTCCCATAAGCTTTGGTCTTACTTCTTGGAGCCTGCCTTCCCATCAAGCTTACAGTATGCTTTCTCTTGGTACTTGAAGCCCTTAGCTCAGATAGTTCCAGTCTATTCTTCAAGACTCACTGGTGCCTTTCTGTTATACACAAGTGCCTTGGTTCTCTTTAGATGAGTATTCAAAGCCTTCCCCAGCTGTGGGTCAACTCCTCCCTCCACAGTCCCACTTTTTGGTTTGTTTGCTCGTTTCTTATACTGTGTCCTTTTGGTGCCCTTGACTAGAACACTCTTCCTCCTGTGCCTCCACTCTTGGTTCACTTATGAAGGACTCCCCTCTAACTCCAAGGAAGCTCTTCTTAGGTCATTTCCTTGGAGATGTCCACTTCCTTCCTTTGAATGTTTGTAGTACTTCACAGTGACTTCTCTCTGGCCACTGACATGTGGCATTTTGTGTCGTGTCATGGTTACTTTTGATTTCAGAGAGTTTAACATGTAAGGACAGGGAAATCACCAGTCTCTGTTCGGGCTCTTATTTCCTGAAAAAACCACCACCACCACCACCACCACCACCACCCACCACCACCACCACCACCACCAAACCAAACAAAAAACTCCCCCCACATCTTTATAGGCATGCAGTATATCCATGGTTAGATTAATGAGTGGACTTCAGAGTGTTTTGAGGCCACATCTGATTATGCTTTAGAATGGAAATTTTCTTTTTCGACCCTGGTATTTAATTTATATGACTATGGTATGATAATGCAATTTATTCTGCCTTATGAGAAATTCTTTCCCCTATCTATTGTTTTATTTATTTAGAATTCTATATATTTTGATCATATTCTTTCTGTTCTCCCAACTCCCCCAAGATCCTTCCCTACCTGGCCACCCACCCAATTTCTTGTTATTTTTTTCCTCTGGAAAACAACAAACAAACAAGCAAGCAAACACTCAAAAAAAAAAAAAAAAAAAAAAAAAACCAACAGCAACAACCAATTGATGTCTCATTTGTATTGACTAACTATTTCTGGGTATGAGACTTGCCCTGGAGTGTGGTTCATATACTCAGTGTTACTCCATTGGAGAAATCTGATTTCCTTCTAAGAGTTATCAATTGAAAATAGCTGATCAGGAGTGGGACTTGATATCTACTTCTCTTTCCTAGTGCGGTTGTTTTGTATGGTTTGAACCTGTTCGGATCTTGTGAATGCTGTCACAGTCACTGTGAATTCTGTGCATCAGTACTTTTGTGATTCTTCAGTATGGATGACACCTTTCCTTGGAACCATCCATCACCTCTGGCTCTTAAAATCTTTCTGCCTCCTCTCCACATAGGTCCCAAAGCCTTGAGAGGCCCGGTGGTAAAGACACCCCGTTTAAGACTGAGTGCTCCAAAGTCACTCTGTGATACCCACAATTTTAATCTTAAGTATTCTATGGCAATTAATTAAAAAATTTAGCATTTTCAGCATGAATTGCTAGCGACGTCTTTCCTTCTTCCACTCCCATGGTAGCACATTTCTTGTGAATAGATGTGGTTCCTGGTGGCTATTTATTATCAAAACATGGCTGCTCTCACTGTTTCTTTACCAGAACTTGCTTTTACATAGTTGCAGCATAGAATATGCTATCAAGCACAGTTTGATGGTGAAGACAGGGTCATGAATGTGTTGCTTTATCTAGCTCATCAACAGTATTGACATGCAGTTGAAGAATAGCTGCCTTTCAACAAGCTTTGGTTAGCATCACCTTTAAGGTGCTATGCTCAGGGACCAAATAAGGAGCACTGGTAAGTCTTCTTACTTTAATTCTGCCAAAGAGGCTTCATGAAGCTAAACATCAATATAGTAACACAACCAGCATTTCAGGCCACTTGCCCGAGAGTCGGGGTAGAGCCACAGAGATTTTGGCAGTAGGGTTAATAAATATCTTAAATGTAATCCCTGTAAAACGGGAAGCAGGGGGAAATTATGATTTTAGTGGCACTAGGCAGCTGTCCTCTGATAGAAGCTGTGGGGACAATTCATTGTATCTGTAGTTGGTGAAGCTCATTAGGCCATGATAAGAGGTTGTTACCTGTTCAGAGGTCAGTCAGAGCTATAGTCTGAGACCCCCCTTTCATCATAATGTATCACATTCCTCTTGCCTCTCAGCATTTGAGTAAAGATCCAGATAGTTTTCATGTGGTGAGCCTTGGGTCAGGTTGACAGGGAGGTTTGTCTGTTGCATTTGGGAGGGGCGAAATCATCCTTTTTGTCATCAGAAGTCAAAAGCTAGAAGGGGAAAGGAGGAAGGGAAAAAGTTCAGGCTTCCATCAGACTTTAGAAGGTAGGGTTACATTCAGCAGTCTTCTAGTAGCTGTTGTCAGAGATAAGATTAATAAACTAGGGTCTTTCTGAGAACAAGAACAAAGAACTTCAGATCTCTGTATTCTGTCTGCCATCCTCATATGTGTGTGTGTGTGTGTGTGTGTGTGTGTGTGTGCTTTTGTGTGTGTGCTTGTGTGTTTTTTTAGGACTCTGGGTTTTTGTTTAGTTTTGTTTGAAAGAGTGTATTTTAGCTTTAGAATTCACGAGTTTGAAGATATTTTAGCCATCTTAAGCCCCAAGGTTTTCTTCTTGCTGCTTAATGGTATCATAAAACATACATCAAGTTATAATAGTATAAATATTTCTCAAATATTAGCAGATGCACACACTATTTTAAAAATTTAACTCAAATATCAAAAGAAAGAACTTGACATGATAGTTTTTAATGCATATTTGAAGCTAATGATTTACTTATTATCTAGTTCACATTTGTAAAGCAACTAGAAAATATTAAGTCCTGTAAGCAGGTTTTAGAAGAAACACAGTAATGTCCCTCGGTATTGTCATAGTGCAAGTCTTGTTCAGGCAGCCATGTTGATGAGACTTCACAGGTGTAGCCTTTCTGACATTTCTAGGATACACAACCTCACAGCAAGCTTCTTGTTCCTTGGGCTCTTTCTGCCTCCCTCTTCCACAGTGATCCCTGAGCCATAGGAGCAGGAATTGTGTTTACTTGTATCAGTTGGGGCTGTATACCTCACGATCTCTTGTTCTCTGCTTTTGAGCTGTTGTGGTTTTATGCAATGATCTTCATCTGTTGCAAAGAGATGCTTATTTGTTGAGGAATGATAGCTAGCTACATTTACCTATAGGTTCGTCTGAGGAGCCTCAACCCCAAGTAAAGAACTATGGGAGACTTGGAAATAATGAGAATGGACAAAATAGTCATCCCAAGGAAGGAACCTGCCAGTTGGTTATCCAATACCAAGTGGTCAGCCTTGAGATTATATACATACAGGTAACATTATGCAGAATGAGGAGGTTATATTTATATATTAGAAATATGTGCTTATATATTTAGAACATATGTATGTATGATATATAACAAATTAAAGAAGAGGCTGTGAATTTGAGAGGGAGGAGAAGTTGCATGGAAGAGTTTGGAGGGGTGACAGGGAAGAGGGAAAAGCTACAGTATAATTTCAAAAGAAAGAACTATTGAGAAACAAAAAGCAAGCAATACAATACGTTCACAGAGCACCATTTTATTTCATCATGAATTAGAAATATGAATGAGTATAGTTTGGAGTTTTCCTTTCAGAAGGGCAAACTTCGGACACTCTTCATGTTTTGTCCCATCAGCACAATGTTTCTCGCCTTTACCTCCATCTCCAGTCAATGGAGACCAATCACTAGTTGTTATGGCTAGCCAGCACTACAGCAGGGTTGGTTTCCTGAGTCGTGAGCATGATCATCATGGTCCTTGTCTGGAGAACCAGGAGACCTTTCCAACCACACATAGCTAGGGAAGAAGTATTCATCGCCTCCGGCGCCACATTTTTTTTTTTTTTTTTTTTTTGCTTAGGGTGTGTGATGGTTAATATTGGCAACACCTAGAATCTAGACTCACTTAGGACAGAAACCTCTGGGTATGTTTCTAAGAGAATCTCAAAATTGCGTTAATTGTTTGTGAATTGAATCCCTCTAAATGTGGGCAGCACCGTTCCATGGTCTTGGGTCCTGTTCTGAATGAAAAGGCTGACGTGGTATATATCTGTCCTGACTATAGGATGCCCTAGGACCAGCTGCCTTACTCTCTTGCCATCATGGCTTCTCCACCATTGTGGCCTGTATCCTTGAACAAATGAGCCAGAAAGAATCCTTCCTTCCTTTCTTCCTTAAATTGCTGCTTTTCAGGTATTTTGTCAGAGTACTGGGAAAAGTAACTCATCCAGGATGTGATTTTCTAATCCCATTGGTCATGGCCTAGGATTCTCGTGTATTCTTTGGATTTGGTCAACATTGGGTTTATCCTTGTGCTGTCTTCCTCTAGGTCCTGTGTGGTAGTAGGAAAGGCAAGGAAGGGTTCCTTATCCACATCCTGGATCTGTTGATCAGCCCGAAGTAAGTAATTTCTTAGCAAAATCATAGCCAGGATGACAGTAAGCCTCTCTTTAGTTCACACATTGCTTAATGCAGATTAGAGTTTCCATATGTGAATTCCATTAGAGTATTTCTTGGGAAGTGTACACATATTTTTTTTTTTAAATCCTAAATCTTGAGAAACACCATTTAAGAATTGAGAAAATGAAAAAGAAACTATATAATTTTCTTATTGAAATTAAAATGCAATGAGTAGCATAGAGATACTGTTGGCTCAGAAGAATCCATTACCAAGTAGAGAGCAGTACTATGCTGAGCAGCAGGCTCACACTGACACATTCAGCTCCAGGAAATGAATATGTGGGAGGGCAGTAGACACAATCTAATCAGCAGGCGTGCTTGCCATCATGGCTATGCATTGAGTATGTGCTCATGATCGTATTGGCTATTAATTCTAGTTGATTTATAAGGACATTTAAGTGTATATACACATTGTAGTTTAGACTAATTTTTGAGGGGCATGGTAAGAAATAACAACCAGATGCAAAGTTTCTAAATTGGCAATTTTGGCATGTGGCTCTGTGTAGTGATGCTCATCTTGCTAGGAGATTTAAATGCTACAGAATTTGAATACTGCTCAATGGTATTTGCTGACATTTTCCAATATTTGAATGTATTACAAATTACTGCTCACTGAAAGGCTTTGTAAATGTTTTCTTCTTTTATCAAAAGAAATTAGTCCATATTTAGCAATATGCACTACAATGTCCAAGCCAATTGTACTCTTAAAAAATGTAACCAGTGTCATGGCTGGAGATATGACTCAGTGGTTAAGAGAGAATGCTGCTGGTCTTGCAGAAGACTTGAGTTCAGTTCTGGGTACCATGTTGGATGGATCATAAGCACCTGTAATTCCAGGTCCAGGGGCTCCGGCTCCTCTTTTAGCTTTGACAAGCACTGCAATTACATGCACATAATGTGTACCCCCAAATAATTAATAATTAATAATAATAAAACAATGAATACATATCTTTGAATTTTTAATCAGTGTTAGTGCAGAGTGAAAATAATCTCTATGTAAGGGACATTTATTATATTACTTTTAAAATGACTTTTGTGGGGTGTTCTTATGTTAATGATCTTTTGAAAAAAATGGTTTTGGCCTGAAGAGATGACTCATAAAGTAAAGACACTTGTCGCCAAGGTTGCTGACCTGAGTTTAACTCTCGGAGCCTAAATGGTCAGAACTGACTGCTGTGAATTGTTCTCTGATCTTCCTATACATATTATCGCAATCATAGCCATTACTTGTCAATACACAGACACATACACACAGAGACACATACAGACACACAAACAGAGATACACAAACACAGACATACATAGACACACACACACAGACATACACACAGACATACACACTGAATGAATGTAAAAAAAAATAGAAAATGTTTTCCACTATTAAACATTTATTTCAGGTTGAGATAATTGTTCTTATAATTTAAATATGTCTTTGTCACAACAAATATGGAGAATAATCACAAACCCTAAATTTATTAATTTTTAACAAGATACCTTTCACATTTCATATATAACTTCATCATATAAATGGCTCACTGTTCTCCTAGCTGCATAATGTTTTATTTTTAAAATGTGTGAAATGGTTTTATGGAAATAAGTAATGAAAAAAATTCCTGAGAATTTCAATTTCTTGTTTCCAAACTCTTACAACAAATATAAGCCCAAAACAGAGACAGACTAGCTCATCCTTGGTGGTTTCTGCTGCTTCCTTTTCTAATTCAATGTTGTTTTCAGACTTATGCTAGCAAAAGCAAACATTTTTAAAGTGCTTACAGCATCCACACTTTCAAAGTGCTTTGCATATATTAACTCAAAACCTCTGTGATGAGCCTGCAGATAGATTATTTTTATTATCAATTTTTCTATGAAAAACCCAGGGGACAGAAAGAGTGTAGCTTGTCGTGGCCACTTTATTATGTGCATTGGTGTATATACATGTAATTTGTGTGTTTTAAATTCTATATAATACTTTACACTTTGAATCACTGTCAGTTTTATACTCTTCTGCAAGTGGACATCTGTTTCTAATTCTATGATGACGATCTTTGTCTCCGTAAGATAAGGTATGTAGATATAAAGCAGGGGTGGCTCAGCAGTTACAAATGCTTGTTGCTCTTGCAGAGGACCCTGGGTTTGTTCCTCGAATGTTTATCAGATGGGTCACAACTGTCTTTAACTCCATCTTCTCTCTGGTCCTCACGGGGATCTTTACGTCCATGTTCAAATTCATCTATACATATAAATAAAAATAAAATGAATCTAAAAAGATATGTAAATATATCTGTATTTATGTTTCGGTGCTTGTGTGTGTGTGTGTTGTATAATTGCACATGGTGGGTGCTGTGTGTGTAGAGGCTGGAGGAGGATGACAAGTACCCTTCTGTATCACTCTCCACCTTATTCCCTTGAGACAGGGTCTCTTACTCAATCTGGACCTCATCTGCTTGTCAGTTCTTTCAGTTCTTTCTTTCTTCCTTCTCTCTTTCTCTCTCTCTCTTTCTTTCTTTCTTTCTCACTTCCTCCTTCTCTCCTCTCTTCTCTCCTCCCTCCCTCCCTCCCTCCCTCC